>CM040796.1:46496458-47163958 GCA_022829025.1 Squalius cephalus | reverse complement strand
AATCGGTAGTGAGTACGTGCAATGTTTAGAGTTGAGTAGTTTTGCCGTAGTGTGTGAGATAGTGATGTTCAGCTATACACTGCCATACTGAGCTAGCGGACCTGTTGCTATGAGTAACCAAGGAAACAATAGAAACGCGAATGGTCTCGTTTTGTGTTGTTAACTGATCTGGAAATGCATTTAGTGCTAATGTGTGTGTAACACATCATGTTAAACGTTTTCCTGTGTTTAAACAGAGTAGTTGACTTTAAAAGTGATGCAAATTTAGTAATTTGTGTAATGTGATGGAACTAATGTTTATTACAAGAACCAAATGAGAATAAGTAAAACATGTTGTTGTTCAACTGGTGATTTTATCGGCGCGCACAAAAGACTCCAGCGGACACCGAGTGAAAGACTGGATCTCTCGATCAGGTACTGTAGGGCACAAGTGATTTAACACTGTTCAGCCGGTTCTGATATTTGATGAGTTTGGATGCTGTGAACATGTTTAGCTAAAGACTGCCACTCCAGTTTGGCATTTATTGTTGTTTCTGCAGTTAATAAGACAAAGTTGAAAATTCTGGCTACTATCATTATTTTAATAATTTCTTTATTTTAATTTTATTTATTGATCTGTCAGGGTTATCTAATCTAACTATTTGTGGCTTGTGTTTTTAATATATGTTCCCCTGCACTTGATTCTGATTTATTTCGTTTTGTATTTTTATTTATCAGAAAGGTATATTCTGTTCTAATTTAATTTAGTAAATTAATTGTTTATTATTTCGGTGCATCGATGTTGTGCTGTACTTAGAGCCTGCTCGCACAGGTAATTTAGCCGATTTAATCTGATTTGTATGTGAAATATAAATCCTGACTGCAGTGTGGCCTTTCTGGAGTTATTTATGTTATTTCTTAGTTTTATTGATCCAAAATGTTCTTATACATTTTCTTCTATATCTTTGTGTGATTTTCTAGCCTGGGTGCCAGCCCGAACCCCGCCCACAACATTTTTTGGTCGGGAAGTTCGGTCTGGACTCGATCCATTGAGGAGTAATTATGCTCGGCTCCTAGAAGGCCGAGCCAATCAAATTGCCAGGGCGGGCTTTAATCGATGATGGACAGATGGTCTGCGGTTACGTAATCACCCACGTCACCAAAGAGCGCTTGATTTGAATTAGTTTACAACAAAGACGACTGCAGCTGGAGAATTGAGATTTCACGAGTTCACACTTACAAATAAGTCAGATAGAATAAATGCGTAGGCTATATGAGATGTCACGAGTTCACACAAATAAGTAAGATAGAATAAATGCGTATATGACGTGCTGTCCGAGGAGAGGGCTGTGGGCTCGGTAGCCATACTCCCCCCGTGTTCCTGGTTGTGAGAGAACAAGACAAGAGTGAGGATTCGGGGTGGTGGAGGGACCGAGGGATGCTGAAAAACTGTCAAGGAGTGTTAGGTAAGTTGACAGAGTGAATATGCTTCCTCGGTAACGTTAGACATGGTATTGTTTGATGACAAGTTGATATTGGATTGATTATTTGTACGTGCTCCTCCCGAACTTTGTTTATGAAACATCATGTGTAGATTCCGCCATCGCGTCTGTTATAGAAGATATCGACAGTGCATTCATTTTAAAAGAGGAACAGAGAGCCGCGCCCGCGACATTTTGTTGGTTGAAAATATGAATGAAGAACATGCGTCATTTACTCCGTTGCTCTGATTGGTTGTAGGTCTATCCAATTGAGTGCAGAGTTTTTTTTTTTCCTAGTTCGGTTGAGACACGCCCCATAATCAAATCTCTATGGAGCGGTATCAGACTCACATTCTGACTAGAATACGAGTATGACGAAGTCAGGCTAGTGATTTTCTGCACATCGCGGCTTTGAAATGTTAAATGCTGAGCTTATAAACACTTTACACAGAGGGAAGATGAGAAGAAAATGCCATCAAAACATTTCATTTACATTTAAATTTATTCATTTAGCAGACGCTTTTATCCAAAACGACTTACAAATGAGAACAGAAGCAGTGAAACTAACAGTAGGACAACAATATGTAAGTGCTGTGACCCTTCTCAGTTTAATCTAACGCTGTACATGTTAATTGTTTTTTTCATATTTCAATATTTAAAATGTTATATTTAAAACATTAATCTCATAACATTATTTATGCAATTGTAATTGGGTAGTTGACAAATGGCCAAGAAAAAGTACTTTTTTGGAAAACATAACTTTTTAAGAAAAAATACATATATTTATGGAGTATGAAAACTGCAGTTTCAGAAAATAGCAGTGGTCACTCATTTTGTCAATGACTTCACATATTTTTTTCACGTTTTCACTCAACAGACCTGTAAATGTGTCCTATGGTGTGACATTTAAAAAGTACTAAGAAATTAAATTATTAAATAACAAAACATACTTGAGACAGAATTGTTCACATTATTAAAACATTATTTTCTTAAAGTGATATTTATTTTACATGAAAGTACTAATTAGAATCATTTTCACCATGGATAGATGAACCTGATAAACTACGAATGTCAATAAACCTTTTTCGCCAAACTTACAAAACTGTTTGAAATTGTACCTATTTAAGAAGAGATATTATTGTAACTCCCCTAATGCCAAACTTGACTCTTTTTTTAAAGATATTTTAAAATAAGTATATTTTTCTGTTGTTTTATGTTTGTCACACCATAGGACAAAACGTCACACTAAAGGACAAAGATAGTCATTGCATAAAAAGAGTCAGAATACATACTGGTTATTATAACAATAATAACAGAGGAAATTTGTTTTTGTTGTTGTTGAAACTTTATATATTCGTTTTAAAAGCTTCTTAAAGAGGTCTTGTCCTATGGTGTGACATCTGTGTCCTATGGTGTGACAGGCCAAAGCGTCACACCAAAGGACATTTGAGCTTTTGTGGCAGTTAATAACCATGCTAATACTAGCTGAACTGTTATTAACAATTGGCATGATACATTTGCATAATATTACATAGTCCTGCTGTTAAAAATACAAATTTTAATTAAAAAATTAAATTTAGGAGTGTCACACTAAAGGACAAAAAAACTTAACCTCAGTGGTCTGAAAACATAGTTAAATATTTGAACAATTCTGAGAGAAACACTTGCCATGTGCACTGCTCATGGGCTTCATAGGGGTCTTCAGTCACATGACCTTGATGGGGTCTTTCAACTAAATTTAGTTGTCCATGATATTGCCCAACATAATATCAGGTTATTGCATAACACCAAAGGACATTTTTTTCTGTGACAAACTTTATGAAATTCCTACACTTTTAGAAATGTATGTATAGGAAAAGTGATGGCCACTTAGTGATAGACACTTGCACAATTATGCCAGGAGTGTTCATTAAGATGTTTAAACATCATTTTCTTTATTTATAAAAGTTAATATTTATGAAATAATGTTGTCTACCGTCACACCATAGGACGATTTTGAGATTTGGCTCAAAGTTGTAAAAAAAATAAAAAATAACTCAGGTATTTAAACAACAAATTCATGTAAAACAAGAAAATGTTTAACCATTTATAGTATTCTAAATTATGAAAATGTGAAAAACTATTTTTTATCTTCTGTGACAGTGAAAAAGCCACGTCACGACAACTACCCAATGGCAGTGTAAATGCATCCATGGCTCCTCTGCATCTCGAGCTACGAGAACTCGCGAGACTAAAATGTGAGGAGATTCCTCGTCGAGTGAAAAGCTGTCTCGTGGTCTCGCCATGACGGAGCGTGAGGGTGAAATGAGCACAGAATAGTACATTCACACATAGATACGTGCCTCCACTGTTTTTATCTAAATAAACACCATTGTAAACGTCTGCTCTGCTCATCCAGCACGAGTTGCAGTCGCACACAGTGCAGCACGAACCACAGTTCACTGATCGCATGATGATGGCCGAGGATTTGTTGCGCAACAGAGCCTAAAACGTCTGATAAATGTCTTATCTTGTAGAATGCGCGCTAGGGCTGAACGATACATCGAATTTTCATCGTCATCGCAATATGAACTCGCGCGATGAACACATCGCAACAGACAGCCTGACACGATGAATAACACCTGGTTCAGATTACAAGATTTTTGTGTCTGTTACGATAGTCACGGTGTCAGATTACTCGATTTTGACTCCTAAAATCTTGTCGTGTCATGGACAAGAAACATGTCAGACTACACGTTGCTTTCCGACCAGTCATCGCGTGCCGTCACACGCACACATTCACTCGCAAACATTCACACACACACACACACACACACACACTGTCCCTCGCTCACTCACTCGTGCTAAATAGTAATCCAGGCAGGTAATAAACGTTTGACCTATCACGCAAATAACCTATTAAAGGCGCCTAGGCACGACCACAACGCATCCCTGAAGTGTCAGCAGAGATTGTGCCAACTAGACTCTCCCCTGTGAAGGCCTCATTGACACGACAGCCATTGGCTTTTGGCTTGCTTAGCTGGGGACATTTAATTTTACATTTAATTTAGTATTCAACAATAATATCGATCTGCCTGCATTGACTGGATATTAGAACATATTAGATATTAATGCATATTAGAACTCAACTGAGCTGGACCATGACATCACAGTTTTCTCCAGAGCGGAAATATACATAAATTAACTAAATTAATACCTTTTTTACAACAAAAATGAAACATCACTGAACTTACTTAAAGGGATAATTCACTGCTGGAAAGATGAATGTGTATTTAAATTGGGTCATTTAAGTAGTAGAAATGTGAATAGGCCAGAAAATGTATTTTTGGCTCATGTGGATGAAAGACCTGAGGGAGGGAAGCACGGTCATTCGGAAATACTACCGGTAGTGCTGGGCGGTTTGACCAAAAATCCACATCACGTTTTTTTTCTAAATTAAACCGGTTTCACGGTAAATGACGGTGTTTTTTTTTTTTTTTTTTCAAGCATGATGGGTGTTAACCACATTTTCTACTGAGTGAGAGAGGAAATACTGCAGTAGATTAACTTATAATGCCCTATTTTATTGTCATGAGTGAATGAAAAAATCCACACTAATATTAATAATACAGGTTTGCAAGGCTGTTTACAAAGAGGTGCCAGCAGGACGCGCTTTAGGAGCGGCAGAAATAATGGTTTCCCCGGTAACGGCTGTAGCCTACTCAAAGCAGCAACGCTGCTTTATCAGGAAAGATAAAGAAAGATTCAATCGTAATAAAGAAACTTTTCTAAAGACCGTCAGTTCACTTCAGATACGTTCATACAGTATAAAAACACGCGCGCCGCGAGAAAAAAAAAACACTCTCACCCCCACACGGCTGCGACACGGCTACCGGAGCTGATCGTGCCCATTCTAGTCAATGCTTGTGTTTCAGATCGAAGCTTCCCAAAAGCAGCTCTCCGCGCCGCTTCGCTAAATATAGGCGCCTAGTCTATTTTGACGCACGCGTGTGGAGGACGGAATAAAACCTTGTCGCAGACGTGTGTTCTGTGTTGTAAATGAGGTGCGAGACAGTGTCGCGCAGCGCCGCGTTCCGATTAAAGCGACACACCGGTATTGCGGTTTACTAAAAATTCATATCGTAACAAAAATAAACACCGGTATTCGGTTTGAACCGGTAAACCGCCCAGCACTAACTACCGGGTTCAATTACGATTTTTTGCTCATTTGTGACACAGATCGGATGTTTTCTATGACCGTGTAAACAGGGAAAAAACGCATGCATTTGGATATTTCGAGATCGGTTTCAGGCCTCGTTCATTTGTGGAAATAAATCAGATATGTGCCAATGCGACTATCATGTAAACAGACAGATCCGATTTTTTGAGGCATTAGGCTACATATCCGCAGTTTAATGATGAGAGAAACCCCGACACGCATCTGCAAAGGGACGGATGGCCCGATGAAACGTTGTGTCGTCGTAGGAGAGGAATGTGGACACACGTTGACACAACATATCAAAGGTTGGCTTGCTCATCCTAAAATTTCAGACCCCCTGCTCCTCGTTAAAGCCCGCCACGATCTCATGAAAGTGTGTATCTATAGCACGAATTTTATTCCAAAAATAGTTTTTGAGTGCATATGATATTTACTTTATGGCTTTATGATTTTAAATCATGGTGATAGTTGGCGAACTTCGCATAAGCTACCGTATTTTCCGGACTATAAGTCTTCACATAGGCTACTGTATTTCGCAGCAGTCACATCAGTCAAAAAATGCATCATGAAGAGGACAAAAATACATATAAGTCGCACTGGACTATAAGGCGCATTTATTTAGACATTTATTTCACAAAATCCAAGACCAAGAACAGACATTTAATCTGGAAAGGCAAGTTATTCAACTACACAATAGCACACAGAACAACAGGCTGAAGAGGTGTCCGGTATGTTAACGTAACACATTAACTAGGGCTGTAACGATATGCGATATGAAACCGAAATCGCGACACACAGATCCACAAACTTGTGTTGCGGTGTGAGAAGGCAGAGAGAGACACCTCTTCCGCTCCCAGAGTTATCCTTCCCGTCCAGATCCAATGCTACCACATCTTTAAATTACTAATAGTATTATTTTAAGTTAACATTATAAAATACGTAGACCTACACCACAAAACTAGTTGAGGATAAATTCTTTAAAATTGGGCAATTCCAGCGTTATGGACGTGACATTTGCAGTCAAAACTTGAAATATGAATTCTCAGAAAATGCATTTAATATCAATATATTGAAACGTCTGTTTATATATCCATATTCCCTTAATAAAGGGACATTAGATAATATCTCTACATGCGTTTTATATTTAATATGAGGAAAATACACACGTGTTATGGACACAAAAAAATCTTTAACTTTTAGGTGGCAAAATATTTTTTAGTAATTCTGTGAAATACACTGCGCAAACCAAAAGTAATACTAACCACCGGATGAAGAAGGGTTGACTCTCCACAGAACATAAAAAAAAATATATATATATTATTATTATTATTATTATTATTTTTTTTTATTTTTTTTTGCATTGAGGAAAAAACAGTGTGACGGACGGGACCGCTCTGAAAGCGGCACTAAAAGACTGCTTTGAAACGTGAAATATAGTAGACAATAGATAATCCCGACACGGAGGCGTCGGCACGTGAACTGGAGCTCATCTCATAAATGAACCGAAACTCAGCATATACGTTGGCCTACTTGCCTCACAGACCTGAGACATATATAGAAAGCTTGAAATGTCTACGTTTAAACAGAACAATTCAAAACGAAAGAAAAAAGACTGCTCTTCTCTCTGCTTATGTAATCTGTATGAAATGTGTATTTCTCTCTGGCGCGTTCACTACGGCGAATATCAGGAGTCAGTATCGTCAACTTCATCTTTGCAGCCGACACTGACACAGAAAACACTTGTTTATTAATAAACAATTAAAATGTCTCCTTGCTATATTTGACATATTCATAATCATTACTTTTGCTGGTTCTTTGTGACAGCTTTTAGGAGCTTTATTGGCAGCGCCACCCTTACATGTTACATGAACGCGTCACCACCGCATCAGCACCAAAAACATGGAGATTTTTTTCTTTTTGAGGGCATTTTGTTTGTGTTCAGTTTTTTGTTCAGTTTTTTAGTTGTTTTCAGTAATTTTTTCAGGGCTAGGCTACAGGAGCAGCATCTGTACTCTCGCGGCTGTAGACGGTAATGTTTTCTCTTGGTTCATGTCAGTCAGTATGAATTAATTTTGATATACAAGTCGCACCTGACTATAAGAAACAGGACCAGCCAAACTATTAAAAAAAGTGCGACTTATAGTCCGGAAAATACGGTATATCGCAAAGCTAGCATCAAGCATATTTCACGTTTGTCCATCTGTGCAAGAACCCCCTTTAAGCATGCGCAACGCCTCAGATAGTATGTCAAATGTAAACACATTAATCGGATATGGGGCAAGAAAGTGTAAACGGACGGTCAAAAAAAATCGGATATAGACAACAAATCAGATTTGGGCATCAAGACCTGCAGTGTAAACGAGGCTTGCTTGTCCCACATACTTGAGTATCTGCAATGAGCAGTTTGGATCCATCAGTTTGCCGGAGATCAGCTTGACTCCTGGGTGATTGTAGCTCAGATCCAGCTCTCTCAGGTGTGAGGGGTTTGAACTCAGAGCTGAAGACACATAACCACAGCCTTCCTCTGTCACCATACAGCCAGACAACCTACAGACACACAGTCAGATCATCTACAAAAACACATATGACTGACAGACTGTAAATAATCTCTTATATGTTCTTTTTTCAATTTCAGCAGACAAATATATACATTTATCAAGGCAGAAATGCTTCTTTACAATAAAACAAAAAAATATACGTCAATACAGAGACAGCATTATAACTCATCATGTCTACCAATGGTCATGGAAATGAAATACTCAAGCTTATACAGATGTTTTGTGTTTTACACAAGAACAAGGGGAGCTATTACTTATAATTATTAAAAAAATAAATAAATAAAAAGTAAATAAAAATAATATTTTTTTCCCATATTGAACAAACATATTCTATCTGGGTTCTTAAGGAAAAGGAAATCTTTTCCATCACATGTATATGTGTGTATGTATGTGTGTGTGTGTGTGTGTGTGTGTGTGTATATATATATATATATATATATATATATATATGAAGAGTTCAGATGCAAAAGCCTCTAAGTGCCATCTGAAATTTTCTTCTAGAATGATCTTTTTTTATAAAGCTTGTATATTTAAGTTAAGTAATTTCACTTAAATGACAATTAATAGGTAATTTGCATTGCAATTTAAGTGAAATTATTGAACTTAAATATACAAGCTTGATAAAAAATGATCATTCTAGAAGAAAATTTCAGATGGCACTTAGAGGCTTTTGCATCTGAACTCTTCATATATATATATATATATATATATATATATACACATATGTGTAAGGAATAATTGACGACAGGCCATTGAATTATTAGAAAAATAATGCACACCCGAGGTGGTAATGCGGTCACGACGCAAAGCGGAGTTACACCTCGGGTGTGCATTATTTTTCGAATAATTCAACGGCCTGAAGTCAATTATTCCGCTTATACTACAGTTACCACACCTCGAAACATTGTTCAGATTATGTATTTCAAGACGTTTGTAAAGTTTGTCATTAAAATGCTCTTGTATGTAGACCTAATTTCTTACGCATCTAATCCCATGCCTCCGTTGCTAATTCCTAAACGTCATTTTAGAGTTAGTAACGGAGGTCTGAGCCGCTGATAGCAGACTAATGCTGGGCACATGACTAGCTGACACATTCTCTGACTGTTTTCATCGACTGCAGCAGATTTTAAACACCGACTTTGAACACAGACTGAACGCACTGAACACGCGTTTGGGCATGATCAGTCATAAGTATCAAATTACATTCATTATGGAGTTATTAATGCAGTTATTAGAGAGAGATGTTGCAATAATAAGACAAAAAAGCATGTGCATCAATATTATTATTTATTTATTAATTCAATTCAGTTTAATTTATTCGATCATTCTTTTTTTTTCATTATTGACAGATGACAGTAGACTATAGCCAAATAAATGAAACACAAAGCCCTTTTAACAAGTAGGCCTATCAATAATTATTAATTTGTTATAGACCCCTTTTGCGCCGACGTCACAGTTACGTCACGGCGCTAGCTGGAGGCAAAACAAACGGAAAACTGGAGGCGGCCAATACAAACCAGCACAGATTCGGCGACATAATAAAGAGCTTAAATTATTCTTTTTATTATTAAATGTCATCTTGTTGTGTTCTTGGGAGCAAGAATCAATGAAAAATGAGTATGCTGTATCTGGAATTTTTATTTCTAGAAAATATTCATATCATTAAAATTGCACCGTAGTGTCACTCTTTACATTGTCGTCTTGGCGCTGGCTAGGCAGAACTGCGGATTGAACCACACAAGTCTTTACATGACCATTCAGCACATAGTTATATTATAGGCATCTAAATATATTTATATGTCCTCAGTTTCTCTTTACCCTCGGTTTCTCTATCGGGTAGGTGTAGAAGTCAGGCCGCTCAACTGGGGGTAGCGTTAACGTTAATCCTGTCAGTTCGTCCATTGACTGAGCGTGTATGGTCATCTGGTTCCGTCCGTTAAAATTAACTTTTGCAAATAACAATCGGCGTCCTGGACAGTGAGTGACCTTGCACATTAAGACAAAATCGGATTTTCTCCAGTCATTGTTAAAAAACAAGCTAACAAAACTTGCAAACTAACGTTAGTGAAGCGGCCAGAGGGATCTTTCTGCCTCCAGCTAAGCTCCGCCCACACAAATACGTCACCGTGTTTACCAACTGTAAAAGGGTCTATCTGCAATAAAAATCCATGCTGCAGGACTATCCATTTATTTAGCCTATATTCAGTTTAATTTTCTATTGATTATAGATAGGACTATATACTTTATTAAAATTAAACTGCATGTTTCTATTGATTGTGAAGCTAGACATTGAAAATTGCAGATCAAGCGCAAGGGGCTAAATGCTTTTGAATGCTTCAATGCTTTTGTTATGAATTGTATCCTACTTTCCGTTATTACAGTTAACTACGCAAAGTGACATGGAACTGTAATGCGGTCAAGACCTGCCTGGAACTACTTCCGTGCGTTTCCCTGAAAATAATGCACACCTTAGAACATTCGTCAACCAATCAGATTCAAGCATTCAACGGCCCTGTAGTATAAATATATATATATATATATATATATATTAGTGTAATATATCAATCCAATCATCAACTGTAAGTGGCTCTGGTTTTAGCCATTTCTTTGTAATTACTTTTTTACTGGCTGCCAGAAGAATGATGTAAGCAAGATGTAAACATTCACAATTACAAGGAATCGTCACCTCAAAAACAGCTTCCAAATTTCCTTCAATCCCTTGCCAAAACTGGGTTAATTTCTGACACTCCCCAGAAATATGATAATGGTTAGATTCCCTTTTCCCACATAATCTCCAACAGCTAGCACCTGTCCCTTTGTATCTTTTCTGTGTTGGTGTAGTAAATCTCTTATATGTTCTTAAATACCTCAGAATCTGCAGCTGACAGTGTGGGCTCTTCAGTCCATCAGAAATAATCTTCACTCCTGAATCCTGCAGGTCATTGTTCGTCAGGTCCAGCTCTCTCAGGTGTGAGGGGTTTGAACTCAGAGCTGAACACACATAACCACAGCCTTCCTCTGTCACCATACAGCCAGACAACCTACAGACACACACAGTCAGACCATCTACAAACACACATCAATATTATGACCGGCAGACTGTAAATTATATCTTATATGTTCTTAAATACCTCAGAATCTGCAGCTGACAGTGTGGGCTCTTCAGTCCTTCAGAAATAATCTTCACTCCTGAATCCTGCAGGTCATTGTTACTCAGATCCAGCTCTCTCAGGTGTGAGGGGTTTGAACTCAGAGCTGAACACACATAACCACAGCCTTCCTCTGTCACCATACAGCCAGACAACCTACAGACACACACAGTCAGACCATCTACAAACACACATCAATATTATGACCGGCAGACTGTAAATAATCTCTCATATGTTCTTAAATACCTCAGAATCTGCAGCTGACAGTGTGGGCTTTTCAGTCCATCAGAAATAATCTTCACTCCTGAATCCTGCAGGGCATTATTACTCAGATCCAGCTCTCTCAGGACACAGTTTGAGGATTGTAGAGCTGATGACACAATTTCACAATCCTGACCAGTGAGATTACAGCCAACAAGACTAGAAGAGAGTAAATACAGCACAATAAGTTGGGGTGCAGGGTGCTTTTCTTTAAAGGGGCAGCAGTAGCACCTTAAAAACTAGAAAAGAAAATAGATAAATAATTGCCAATACAAAGATAAAATGAAGTAAAATATTGTGAAATATGTGGTAGTTGTGGAGACGTAGTCCACATTGGTGGATGAACAGCTTGACACTCAAGGACCATAGGGTTCCCTTGTCCATAGCATAGCCTAGTTATTCCAAACTGAAGTAGTATTTATAACATAAATGTAAATATATATATAAAAAAAAAAAAATTCAAGTAGATAAAGGATTGCCAAGATATAATGTAGAATGAATCTGTTTCATATGGAGTTGGGACGTGAGGTCAAAGACTGTCACTTTCGGCACTGGCCACATCCCCAGGTGAAGTCACAGGTCCATCATCCCCAGAGGCCTCGAGTCTAAAGCACTATGTACAGTATATGTTAAATTATGTTGTAAAACATATGCATAGAGTGTGATGTCATATTGTGTGCACGCGCGTCTATGGTTTGTGTGAAAGAATACGTCAGTAGCGCTAAATAATAAATAAAAAAACATTCGTCCGCAGCCGCTCCACTCCTGACCGCAAGTCCACCGTCAGTGTTGTAGACCGGCACTAGGCAGGTTTTTTGTGTTCATTTCTATTGCATTACGATTGAAAGCAGTATCAATAATGTCAAAAGTATGATGTGCAGTCAAGTTCGGGTCAAGTTCGGGTGTGTGTATGCTGTTTAAATGAGTGTTCTCACTGATACGCTTGTTGTGAGATTTGAGGAGTTGTATTTTGACGACTTGATATTATTTCTTATTCAAAAGTTTCCCGCACCCCTGCAAAGATCCAGGCAAGACAAGATTAAACATGTTTACTTGCAAAATAATTACATTCTAAATTTAGAAAGCCTAACATTCCAGTTTAATGCAACATGTAGCCTAAGCTATGTATCGTTACTTTTGCAACGACTCTATTATTTTTCCAGTCATAGACCAGCGCTCAAGCACTGACTAGAATCCAGCGCTGACAAGAATCAGCATTCACAAGCTCAAAAATGTGTTTGGCGCTGACAACAATCCGGTGGTGGCTAGAATCCAGCGCTGACAAGAATCACGCAGAGGAGGAATGGAAAGTTGACAAGCCATTAAAAAGTATTGACTAAAGAAACACTTATATTTTTTCAAATATTTTCAATAAATCATATTCCCATTCACTCCAGCGACGAATTTATAAC
Source organism: Squalius cephalus (assembly GCA_022829025.1). Lineage (NCBI taxonomy): Eukaryota > Metazoa > Chordata > Actinopteri > Cypriniformes > Leuciscidae > Squalius > Squalius cephalus. Next base: position 47,150,920 of record CM040796.1, on the reverse strand, counting down.
AGTTGTGTGCGTGTGTGTGTGAGAGAGAGGTGCGGGGGTGATACTCCGTCATTTTGTTCATACAGGACATCATTCAAACTGCAAAGTGTTTACTTATATTTGTGTACACTCGCAATAAAACACAACATTGTGCTTTTGTCAAACTGTAACCTAGAACTGTCACACAACCAAAATCTCTCTCTCTCATACTCTCTATCACACACACACACACACACACCCACACACACGGTTTAAAAGCAAAAAATATGTATCCAACCCCATTTAAAAACAGTCTGTGAGTGCCATCTTTTGGACATTCATCATATTGCATTGGTTTTCATTTCTTGTCCTCAAACAGAGCACAAATCTGTTTATTTTTAAGTCACACATTCTACATTGATTAAAAAGGAAAATCAATTGAGTTTTTAAATGGTAGTATTATTTTATACAGAAATAAATGATTTATAATTAAGATGAGAAAGTTAGTGTTAATTAAAATTTTAAGGAAAACAAATATATTGATCAGAAATATAGCAAATATATATATTTTTTAAATATATATTTTAAATTCATTCAGGTACAATTACCAAACATATCTCAAGGTCTTTTTGTCTTTGTATTAATTTAATGAATAAACTAATTATATAAAACAATTGTCAATGCACTACAAATAAACTGGTTCTATGCCTTTACTTTATTAATAAAACCTATTTAAAAAATGCAAGGCTTAAGACATTTATTTTCCTTTGGTGGTACAGCCTGAGACATGCACAATAAAAAAAATTGCCTTCTGCATTTTTGTTTTGCTTTTCCCTCCATTGTACCGAACTCGTACCCAACCGTGATGTCTGAACCGAGGTATGAACCGAACCGTGACTTCTGTGTGCCGTTCCACCCCTACTGTCATGGGATTAATATTATAACTATTATTATGTAGTAGTGTAATGTAGACAGACACAACTAAAAGAGGTTGAATTTGTCATATAATTTGCAGACTGAATATGGGTTGGAGCTTTTCATTTTGAACTCTCAAAGTGCACCAGATTGATGACTTTAACATTAAAATGCACAAAGTTTTCGTTCAGGGACCTGGATATTGCATAGGGGGCGCTGGCCCAAAAAAGGTTGAGAACCACTGCTCTGAATGGCACGAATGGTATTACTGACTATTTAAACTGAGCAGTGTAATATCTTATATGTAAGGTTGACCATTTTATTTGGGTATTTTGGCGCGTGGCTCCTTTAATACTTATGTTCTGGTTCTGGTTGCTCTCCTTCGGTTCAGATAAGCGCGACTGAAGAGAGGCGAGTTGTGCTGAAGCTCCGTCTAAAAAGATGATATGAGTTTTCTTTATTGTACTAAAACATGTAATTTTGTTCTTTAATACACTTTAATCTTATTCATACTTGTATGAAGTTTGTGTGAAGGATGTGAAGCCTGTATTTTTGAAGAGAGTTCATTAAGCATGAGTGTGCAAGCTCTGGCTAAAATAATGCCTTACTAAAATAATCACTGACAGGCTGATGATACAATGGCAAGAGATGGCCACAGATTCCAGCTTGTTTTGATTCATTTGTCTTTTTATACATGCAGAATAAAATCTGGCATGAGTAATTTCTGTTGCCCAGTCTCGTTCATCTACCCACACAACGCAAAGCTAAATGAAGACCGGTCACGCGTGAGGCGCACACACGATTGAACAGAGGAAACATAAAAACATACTCTTTCGGTCATACAGATAAGAGCAGGATTGTTCTAAACTAGGGAAGCACCAATACCATTTTTCCAGAACCGATCCGATCCCAAAAATTCTGAGTATCGGCCGATACCGATCCGATATCAGCACAGTTTTCTTTTTAATCAATGTAGAATTTCTATACCTCTGTTTGTTGAACTGATAATTACTCTTTTGTGTTAAACATCATTATAAAGAAAAACAAAAAATGACAAAATTATATGATCATGATCAATGACAAACTACTATTATAAACTAGATTAGTTAAAAAATTCAGCAGCAAAAGTTACTCTAGAAAAATCATGAGAGCACAATAATTATAATAATAATTCAAAAATCTAAACATTAAGTGAAAAAACATTATTTATTGGAGATGGAGAGCAAATAAAAGTGAATAAGTGTAGCACTAAGTCTGTTAAATGTTACTCATTGCTCTTTGTATTGTTGTAAAATACATTCATGAAAAACAAGTAAATATATTTATAATATATTACGGATAAAATATAATATAATATAAATATATTTTGCACGCCCAATTTTTCAGTTTTTTATTTGTTAAAAAAGTTTGAAATATCCAATAAATTTCGTTCCACTTCATGATTGTGTCCCACTTGTTGATTCTTCACAAAAAATTACAGTTTTATATCTTTATGTTTGAAGCCTGAAATGTGGCAAAAGGCCGAATACTTTCGCAAGGCACTGTATATACTATAAAATGAAAAGACATTTCTTTTAAATGTTTAGCGTAGCCGTTTAATGAGGCAGCAACATATTATAGATAGGACAGAACAAGAAAGGCTATTAATAATCTTTCATTGCCCAAAAGTATTATAATATGAAAGGCTCTAATACAGAGCGGCACAAAGCGCTTATGCGTATCCCGTGCGCAGAATGATGCGCTTGAAGCAACATGGAGTCACAGCGCTTCACATTGAAAACCTCAAAGCAAAAAGGGAAGAGATTTGATGCATAGTTCCAGTATTTTACAGCCCTGTCTCCCATATCATGTCCTTATTATAGCAATTACAATAACTGGGTAATAATAGGTCAGGATCAGCTCTGCACGTGAAGAACAAGTATAGCGCTCTCTACTCCAGTGTGGAGATCTAAAAGACACCGGGAGAAAGTTACATGAACAGCAATAAACTCCAGAAAGATAAAGTAATTTTAAGCGAAACCATAGACCTTTCTCTACAGATCAAGTATAACAATAGTAACATTGATCATCTTGGAGAGAGTTTCATCATGTTGACTGCCGTAACCGAACGCGCCGCGCTGTTTGAGTGCTGGATGGAGAATGACTGACAGCCGCAGCGGAGGGAAGCATTTACTTGAATTTAACGACTTCAATATTAATCATTAAATCACTTTATCACATTAAACTATGGAGTGGCTTTAGAACACTTATAATATAGTGCACGAAAAGTTGACCGTTCTTTATAATGTTTTTGTAGCTTTTGTGAGGCTTAACAATAACACAGAATAGTACACGCACAATATCAGATTTTGGATAGTGAGTATCGGATCAGCGCATCTCTATTCAAAACTGCTAAGTATTTAAATTAATTTGTGTACACTCACAATATTTAGCATATTTATTCCTTTTATACAGGCCTATAGACTATGACTTTATGAAAACTAATTTTTATTTTTTATTTTATTTTAAATGTAACTTCATTCTCCTTAAATCATCCTGGCGACCCAGGGTTTGGAAACTAGGGAAATCTAGGGAACTGAGTTTGGCTCCCCTAGTATAAGTGAACCTCAGAGAATATAATAAATAATGTAAAAACTCCATGTCATGACCCCTGTAAAGATGTAAGATGCATTATTAAAAAGGATTCTTTAGCTATTAATGATTAAACACTCACAGAGCTTTCCTGCAGTTGACCACAGCTGGTACCAGTCTTCTTCTACCCTCAGCTGATGTGTTGTATTTCATGGGGTTCAGCTCATCCAGCGCCTCCTCTGAGATCTGAAGCATGTAGGAGATTGTAGAGCAGTGAGCAGGAGAGAGTTCCTCCTCTGAGTGTTTGTCTGATTTCACAAACTCCTGAATCTCTCTGGACAGAGTCTGATCTTTCACTTCCAGCAGACAGAGGAACAGATTGATGGATTGATCAGCTGAGAGATTATCATCATCATCATCTTTGATCATGTCTTTAATGTACTGTGTGGTTTCTCTGATGCTCCCTGAGCTGTTCTCTGTGTGTGTCAGTAGATCCTGTAAGAGTCTCTGATTGGACTCCAGTGAGACGCCCAGCAGGAACCGCAGGAACAGATCCAGCCGTCCATTCTTACTCCTGAGGGCTTTATATACTGCTGATGTTAGTAGATCATACAGAGAGACTTCATCAGACCTGAATTCACCCAGACGCTGCAGTGGTTCCTTGTTCTTCATTAAATAGCAGTAAAACACATAGAAAGCAGCGAGAAACTCCTGAACGCTCAGATGAATGAAGCTGTAGACTTTCCTCTGATGAATCACAGATTCCTCCTTAAAGATCTCAGTGCAAATCCCAGAATGCACTGCGGCGTCAGTGACGTCTATGCCGCTCTCAATCAGGTCCTCCTCATAGAACATCACATTGCCCTTCATCAGCTGATGGAAAGCCACTCCAGCAAGTTTCAGGATCGCTTCTCTGTTGGACTGCAGGAGTTTCTCTGGATCTCTCTCTTCATACTTCTGATTCCTCATGTTGATCTGAATCAGCAGGAAGTGGATGTACATTTCAGTCAGAGTTTGAGGGATTTCTGCACTCAGATCTTCTTCCAGGAGCTTCTGAAGCACAGTGGAGGAGATCCAGCAGAAGACGGGTATGTGGCACATGATGTGGAGGCTTCTTGCTCTTCTGATGTGTGAGATGATTCTGCTGGCTTGATGCTCGTCACTGATTCTCTTCCTGAAATATTCCTCCTTCTGAGGCTCATTGAATCCCTGAATCTCTGTCAGACGGTGGATGTATTTGGAGGGGATCTGATTGGCTGCTGCTGGTCTGGAGGTGATCCAGATGAGAGCCGAGGGAAGCAGATCTCCTTTCATGAGCTTTGACATCAACACACCCACTGATGAAGTCTCAGTCACATCACAAACTTCCTGAGCCTCTGAAAACCTCAGTGTGATTCTGCTTTCATCCAGACCATCAAAGATGAACACAACTTTACACTCCTCATAAATCTTTGAGTCCAGATCTTGAAGTTCAGGATGAAAGTCCAGCAGAAGTCTGTGAAGACTGTACTGATGATCTCGGATCAAGTTCAGCTCTCGAAATGGAAGCACAAACATGAAATCTACATCCTGATTGTCTTTTCCCTCGGCCCAGTCCAGAATGAACTTCTGCACAGAGACGGTTTTCCCGATTCCAGCGATGCCTTTAGTGAGAACAGTCTTGATCTGCTCTTTCTCCTCGCGTCCTGGTTCAGGAGAGGCTTTAAAGATGTCATTGCAGTAGATTGGAGTGTCTTGTGAGTGTTGTGTTCTGGCTGTTTTCTCCATCTGTAAAACCTCATGTTCTTCATTCACTCCTTCTCTCTCTCCCTCTATGATGTAGAGCTGTGTGTAGATCCTGTTCAGGAGGGTTTCATTCCCTTGGAGTTTCAGTCCCTCAAATAATCTCTCATACTTGTTCTTCATGCTGGCTTTGTGTCTGTGTTTGACTCTCTGTAGTTCATCATTCACTGGCTGAGGAGAATCCTGGTCTCCAGTCTGAGCATCTCTGAATGGTGACAAAATACAAACATAAAACATGTTTGTGAATAAAACACGCAAGGAACAGCAACACATTAATGAACATGGTCAGTTTAACAGATTCTCCTTATAAACAACACTCAGGGTTTCTCCTGACTCAAAACGAGGAGGTAAAATCCTGATCATGTATTTTAATAGTAAGATCATTAAATTAGTATTTTCCGTAGACCATCATAAAGCCGACTGTGTTTCCCACAGTATTTAGTGGGTGGAGGTCGGTACCTCTAGAGGGGTCAGGGGTCATGCCCCCCCGGAAGAACATTTTGTACATTTCAGTTCGACTTAACAAGTGCATTTCTTTACACGCACACACACGCGTGCACAATGAATTGGAGACACTCGATCTGCGGCAGTGAACGCGCACCGTTATGAATGCCTGTGCAGCGATGTGAAATAACGGACATTCAGAATAACACAACTTCTACAGCAGACTGTATTCTCGTACTGTTTCGACTTTATTCTCGAAATGTTTCGACTTTATTCTCGAAATGTTTCGACTTTAATCTCAAAATGCTAGATTTCTTTCTTTCTTTCTTTTCTTCGTTGTGGTTCAGGGCTTCTGTAGGCTATTCTGATGTTCTCGTTGTGCCGCTGCTCTAGAGGCAGTATTTTCTAACCATGTCGGGGGAGTTTTATGCGTATGGGTTTTAGAATAATGTCACTTGCCAGGTCATGTAAGGGGTAGACTACAGACTTTATTACACTTGTTAAAACGAAAATAGGAAACTCCACTATGTCTCTTTTTACATTTATTTTGTCCCGTTGTCGGCTTCAGCTAAGAAAATAAATAGTTCGCCCCGCACGTACAAAATTCTCAGCACACTTTAGATAACCGTCCGCAACGAGTGCAGGCTCTTTGGTGGAGCTCTGCTTTTGAAGGAAGTTCCATCGTGACAAATGAATGGACTACTTGTGGAGTGCCAGCCGATAGATATCTGCATCTGATCATCACATTACAGTTATTCAGATTCTCAGTGTTAAGCATGATGATATGGTAATATATCACACTGAAGTAGGCTGATGTAAAATTAAACAGAGGCTTTACTCCCTTCAAACTTAAATTGTCAATGTTTCATTAAATCACTGTTGGAAAGCAATCTTTTGGAATTTTTTTTTTTTACCTTTATAAAGGGCATTTTTCCCTAATTTTATTAAATGTATGCTCCATCTTTCCTTTCAAATTCTTCAATTTAATGTCAGGAAAGCCATTACAGTGTTTTCTGCAAAAACAACTACAAATTTTGGTCTGAGGTCTAGGTCACGTTTATCCTCACCTGAGGTCAGAGGTCACTGGTTCATCACTGAGGTCAGAGGTCACTGGTTCATCACTGAATTTAGGAGGAAGAAGAGGAATGGATCTGTCACTCTTCAGAGACACACAGCTGGGTTCTGGAGATGAAGATCTCTTCCTCTTCCTGGAGATACTAAGAAAAGATATGATAATTTATACACATCTTTACACTGGATTAAATGTAAATGATTAGTTCAGATGATCTGTGATGTTGTGTGAGTCGGTCTATTGTGTCCAGCACTGGATTGTGTCTCACCTGGGGTCAGAGGTCACTGAGTCCATCTCCAGGATGTGTGGGATTCTTCATAGATCTGTGACTCTTCAGAGACTCACTGCTGGGTTCTGGAGACGCTGCACTCGTTCTCAGAGACTCACATCTTCCCTTTATATGGAGACACTGAGAGCATTACATTTATATCACATTCAGCAGCTTTAATTCACAGAGGTTTACAGTGTGTTCAAGATTATTTTCAGCACATGTTCCTGCGATGGAAGAGAGCGGGGGGGCGTCCATATTAGTTTACAGTCTATGGTCCCAGTAGGCCTGTGACCTTTTGGTGTCTTAGCCCATTACTATTGTCATTACTGTAATATAAATTGTTGTCTGGCATCTTACAAATAGATAAAAAATAAATAAATGAATATAAAAGTATACTTTAGAAATAAAAAATAATATCATAATATAAATATAAAATTATATTGTAATATATTATAATATAAAAAGTATTACACATATCTACTCTCATAATCCATATCAACTGCACTTTGTGACCATAAATGACTGTGGTAGAAATGACATTTCTGTATTTGTTTGTGAAAAAAGGAAGATAGCTTCACTGATTAGCTCTGAATTAATACTTAGCATTTCATGTGAGCAAAATACTCTTATTTAACTTAACATGTCTAGTACTGACACCAATACTGTGTGACAGCTATATGTATCTTATAAAAATGTACATTGATAGTGGTCTCACATTAAATACTATAATGTATTTTTATTATTTTACTAGTGCTTAATTCAGGTAAATTAATAGTTACTAGTCATATTTTTAAACTGTATTATCATTGTTGAAGTTAAAAAGTCTGGTTGTGTAACAAGGAGAAATCAGTGATTTTGACACCTATAAAGAGGATGAAAAGTATGAAAAAAAATCATAATAGAAAGGTAGTAAAAAATCTGAAAATGTAAAAAAGTAGTAAACAAATGTAAAGTGGTTTTACTGTTAGTTTCACAAAGTCAAAAAGAATATTATTAAATATTAAAATAATAATAATAATAATAATAATAATAGTAATAGTAATACAATGAGAATTTTCACATAGGTGAAATAAAAACAATAAATCGGGCATAATTTATCATATTATCTAGTCGGGCTTCTTCCTTTAAATATCACAATCCAGACACTTTAATTGGAGAGTATAGATTTTCTGTAGCGATCAGAAATACATCAGTTTGTCATAATCAATCTTCACTAAAGCTGATCGTCTGTGAGTCGACGCCTGGCCTTCAGGAGACCGGAAGTGTTCAGGTTTACATGTTTACTTTCCACCTCTGTATAGTTCAGATTGGGAAGAATCTGTAAATGAATCTCAACTAAAAGCAGAATCCCTAGAGCTCGATATTATTATAATCCTGAAGATGAACTTGTTCACTTTCACATGCGGCAAGTATAAACAAAACGCTTGAAGATCGAGTTTAATATGATAGCGACGCGAAAACATTTTACAATAATAAGGCATGGTATCTGAAACAGATAAATGAACTTACCGTGATGTGATAACTATATATGTTTCAAGACTTCTGAAGGTGAATCATTTCCTCAGGATCTTCTTTACTTTCGGTTTCTGAATGCGCATGCGCAGAGGGCTCAGATATCAACGATAAACCCCGCCCATCTCTCTTCTTCTTCTTCTTCATTCAGTGTTCTGGCGGGTTTAGTTCTGTCGTGAAGGATGTTTAGCGCCTCCTACTGTATACTGGAGTGTGTGACATCATGACTTCCTCAATCTCTAAGCTCAGAAATGCTGTAATAATGGCGTTACACTTCTCTTTACATCTGCAAATATCATCAAGCTGGTTTTGTCATTTATGAAGCAAACAGTTTGATCATCTGAGAGATTTCCAGGGGTCTGTGATTATAAGAGCAGAAGTTTCATTAATTACTGCCTTTTCCTCAGTTTTACTCACTTAGTTTCTCATTAAAGGAGCTGTATGTAAGAAATGTATTTAACTAACTCCCAATTATTACTAAAAAAGCGTTCATTACAGCTTTCTACAATAATGCTTAACAAAATATGTCATTTTAAGCTTAATGGTAGATATAAGACAGATATTTAACGTCAGTATGATGGTTTAATAAGTGCTTACAGAGAGCTTAGTCTTTATATATATATAGCCTTACAGTCAGTTAGCACAACTGCAAGATCCACTCACATTAGCATCACAAGCACAAGTGTGAACGGGCCTGTGGATTTAAGCCAGAAACCCGATGAAGGACCGAGACGCCCTCTCCGCACACACCCAGCCCAGATGTTGGACACCAGCGAAGAAGAAGCTTCCAGAGCTAAGTTTGTTTTTCACTCCCTTACAGAACTAACCTACAGGAATCCTGCAGGAATTGTCACTTGTGTTGGATGTTCCTGCATGTTTCTGTTGTACTGAAGGGTTCATTCTAGAACATGTAGGAATGTCCTGCACACACTGCGCTGTTCAGCACAAGCGAAACATCGTACAGGAATTTTACACTAAAATCCTGCAGGACTGCCGTGCACCTCACGCAGAAACAAAACGCTTGCTTACAGGAGTTTTCCCTGTAAATGAAAAATAAATAAATAAAACATAAATATAAAAAAATCACATGGCAGTTGCTTCAATGCATTTAGGGGTGTGGTCCTGGTCAAGACAATCTCCTGAACTCCAAACTGAATGTCAGAATGGGAAAGAAAGGTGATTTAAGCTATTTTGAGCGTGGCATGGTTGTTGGTGCCAGACGGGCCGGTCTGAGTATTTCACAGTCTGCTCAGTTACTGGGATTTTCACGCACAACCATTTCTAGGGTTTACAAAGAATGGTGTGAAAAGGGAAAAACATCCAGTATGCGGCAGTCCTGTGGGCGAAAATGCCTTGTTGATGCTAGAGGTCAGAGGAGAATGGGCCGACTGATTCAAGCTGATAGAAGAGCAACTTTGACTGAAATAACCACTCGTTACAACCGAGGTATGCAGCAAAGCATTTGTGAAGCCACAACACGCACAACCTTGAGGCGGATGGGCTACAACAGCAGAAGACCCCACCGGGTACCACTCATCTCCACTACAAATAGGAAAAAGAGGCTACAATTTGCACAAGCTCACCAAAATTGGACAGTTGAAGACTGGAAAAATGTTGCCTGGTCTGATGAGTCTCGATTTCTGTTGAGACATTCAGATGGTAGAGTCAGAATTTGGTGTAAACAGAATGAGAACATGGATCCATCATGCCTTGTTACCACTGTGCAGGCTGGTGGTGGTGGTGTAATGGTGTGGGGGATGTTTTCTTGGCACACTTTAGGCCCCTTAGTGCCAACTGGGCATCGTTTAAATGCCACGGCCTACCTGAGCATTGTTTCTGACCATGTCCATCCATTTATGACCACCATGTACCCATCCTCTGATGGCTACTTCCAGCAGGATAATGCACCATGTCACAAAGCTCGAATCATTTCAAATTGGTTTCTTGAACATGACAATGAGTTCACTGAACTAAAATGGCCCCCACAGTCACCAGATCTCAACCCAATAGAGCATCTTTGGGATGTGGTGGAACGGGAGCTTCGTGCCCTGGATGTGCATCCCACAAATCTCCATCAACTGCAAGATGCTATCCTATCAATATGGGCCAACATTTCTAAAGAATGCTTTCAGCACCTTGTTGAATCAATGCCACGTAGAATTAAGGCAGTTCTGAAGGCGAAAGGGGGTCAAACACAGTATTAGTATGGTGTTCCTAATAATCCTTTAGGTGAGTGTAAAACTCTGATAGTTGCTGTAGTTGTATTCATGCAATTTTTATTTAATTAGATTCAAGTACATTTCATGGAACTATTTTTGATATATTATGCTCTGGCTGTTGGCAGCAATGAGACAAAACAATGAGTCTCAACAAGTAAATTAATAAAATTAAGAGTAAGAATAGATAGGCAAGTATAAAAAAATTAACCATTTCTCTAAATCATTTCAAAATTATGCATTTATGCAAACATCCACGACATGTCAACATTCAAGAGATATGAGTCTGTATTAGGGCTGCTCGATTATGGGAAAAATCATAATCACGATTATTTTGGTCAATATTGAAATCACGATTATGTAACACGATTATTTCACATGACTGGGAACGTGTTGCATTTATTAAAAAGACACGGTAACACTTTACAATAATGTTAATTAGTTAACATTAGTTAATGTATTAACTAACATGAACTAACAATGAGAAAAACATTTGTTACAGTATTTATTAATCTTGTTTAATGCTAGTTAATAAAAATACAGCTGTTCATTGTTTGTTCATGTTAGTTTACAGTGCATTAACTAATGTTAACAAATACAACCTTTCATTTTAATAACGTATTGGTAAATGGTGAAATTAATATTAACTAAGATGCTGTAGAATCATTGTTCATTATTAGTTAAATTTTAACAAAGGTAAGTTAGTTATAATGCTAATTAATGAACCTTATTGTAAAGTGTTACCAAAGACACCTTTCAACAATTCTTAAAAATCGAAATGTGAACATTGATTGTACTTTTTGACCTATTAAAATAAATAATGTAACAGATAATACTTCAATGAGTATTTTAATAATTCCCGCAGGTCTACCACTTATAATGCGGGAAATTCCCCACAAACATTGATTCACTTTAGCATGTAGTTGTATATGAATATCTTAAATGAATCCACACAGATTATAAAATCAAATCAATAATTTTAAAACTTTCTCCAAGACGCAATTTTACAAACCGCGTGAGTGTTCAGCGGTGATGCGTCTCTCTCTCTCTCTGCCTCTCTGAATGTGCTGGACAAAAGCAAGCGTCGAAACTACACTTTCGCGTTTATGAGTCGGGACATGATGGAATTGTCACTTGTACAATCGGGCCAGCATTGCATCGTAACTAAAGTTTATCATTTTCACTTCTTTTTAAGTCTTATCAGTTTAAACATTCAAGCTGAGAGAGTTTACGGCATCGGGAGGGGCGGATGTGCGCGTGCGCGCGTCATTCAGAACACAAGACAAAATAAGAGCGTTCTTTTAAAACAGAAAATGGCAAAATAATCGTTTTTACTCGATTATACTAATTTGGTGATCGTTGGGAGCAAAAATCGAAATTGAAATTGAAATTCAATTAATTGCACAGCCCTAGTCTGTATACTGTACACTTTTGCCTTTTATAACATGAAGATGCAGCTATTTTGTTTTTAATCCAACTCCCATCTATTTGGTTGGATGCAAACAAAATTATTTGCGAGACCTGGTAGGTCCTTGAGGTAGACACAGGTTGAATGTATGTCTGTGCATTTGATAAGTTCAACTGAGTCAATCCCTCTTTCTTTTAAAATGCTTGTTGCTGTTATCCCTGATTCTCTGTCTTTGCTGATGTCTTTACTTGTTGTTTTCATAACCTCAGTGAAGGCATGACCCTCTCCTTGCGCATTGCCTACGTCTATAAATGATCGTACTAATGCGACAGACCCATGTTTGGTTTGAACAGCATGGTTGATTCTTTTAGATAAAGATTTTCTTTGCAAGATGGCGGCAAGATGGCGGCATAGGCGGCGCACACGTCGCAACTTGCTCTGCTCCATTGAAAATATAAATCCCTCTAATTCAGTATATAGCCTATTGTTGGAGTCTTGAAACAAGTTAAGTTACAAGCCGTCTTATATTGGGTCTGGACTGGTTATTATTGATTTTTCTTCTACTATTACTACTACTTCGGAATGAGTTCCAGGAAGGGCCTGAGGCGAGGAGACGATGGCACGCCGGCAGCTGCACCTGTGGATAATATCACGCAATCACAGTCCTGTGAGGACACGCCACCTGCTTGGTTTCTCTCGGAGATGGAAAAGGGTTTCTCAAGAATACACGACATGGTCGAGGACCGTTTGAGTAAAATAAACAAGGTAGTAGAGAAAATTCACAACGAACACTCTGCTATTAATAAAAAGTTGGCGGATCTTTCGGCCAAACAGTCAGAATATGAAGCAACCGCTGTGGATTTGCGTGCAGATATTGCCGACTCTAAGAAAGAGACTAATGCTGCAATTGAAGAGCTCCGAGGAAAACTTGATGATATGGAAAATAGAGCCCGGCGGAATAACCTCCGCTTGGTGGGTTTCCCTGAAGGAGTTGAAGGCAGTGATGGTGTAGCTTTCATACAGGAATGGCTACCAAAGATTTTGAAAGTAAGCATTTCTTTTGAAATTGAGGCCTGCCACCGCACTCTGCACCGTCGTCCAGCTGAACATGATAGACCACGGGCGCTGGTTATTCGTCTGCTGCGCAGTAGCGACACGGAGAAAATTCTTGCAGCCGCCCGACAACTAAAGAAGCTGGAATACGGCAATTCTACTATTATGGTCTTCAGAGATGTTTCTACGGCATTGTACAAAAGACGCAAAGCGTTCACTGATCTGAAGAAACTGCTACAGAGATGTGACATAAAATACAGCCTGCTTTACCCGGCAACGCTACGGATCGACTTGTCAGGAGGACGTCGATCCTTTACCTCTCCAAAATCAGCTGAGACATATCTGCGACAACATCATCCTGAATATTTTTGAGGCCGCCGGGTCAACTTAATAACTATCTCAGGCTCGCTTCACCGCAACAGCGGGACAAGGACAAGGGCCATCTGATTTACAGGTGCCATATACAGACTTACATTTATTTATTTATCGTTTTGTTTCTGTTTGTGTGGGCACAGATTATTGTTACTCTACAGTGGAATACTTTTGATCACGCTAACCTTCAAGGTATGCATTTTTTTTCTCCTTTCTTTTTCTCTTCTCCTTTCTTCTTTTTTTTTAGTTTCTTTTTTTTTGCTGGACAACTATAAGTGATATATTTTTGTATAGGCTATTATATGTTTGGATTTAGCCTATTGGGCAGTTTAGATTAAATTGAAAATGAGGGATTCTAAGAAATAAAATGAAATATTATGCATATAATGACTAACCTTTTTCTTTATTTATATTAATTTTTATTTCATTTTTATTATAATTATTCATATGAATTAAGTCCCTGCAATGGAGCAGTTGCTGGGTTGGGAAGGTGACGATATCACCAGTACGTGAAGTGTTTGATCGATCTGCATTTCTTTAGGAAGGCAGACACATAGATCAGGATAGGGTTGCTGTTAATTAAATATCAGGGTAACTTTTTTGGTTTTGATAAGGGTTTTCTGTTTTCTTTATTCTTTTTTTTTTTGTTTTGTCATTGTTTCTCTGTGTTTACTGTTGTTGAATGGTGATATTTTATTTTACTTGAGTTTGGCTATAGGACCACAATTAAGTTATGAATAGCTCTATACAGTATAAATATATGACATGGAATGTTAATGGGTTAAATCAAGCTTTGAAAAGGAAAAAAATTCTTAATTTTCTGTATAAGCAGAGTGTTGATTTCATTTTCCTACAAGAGACTCACTTAACAGTAGCAGACCATGTTAAATTAGGGTGCCAATGGAAAGGGCAGATTTTCTTTTCTTCATTTTCTTCTCAAGCAAGAGGGGTTGCTACACTGATTAGTAATAAAGTACAATTTCAACAGGACAGAGTAATTAAAGATAAAGCGGGCCGCTTTGTTATAGTAAGGGGTTATGTAGCCTCAGAGCCAATAGTTTTGGTAAATGTTTATGGACCAAATTTTGATGAACCACAATTTTTCTACAATTTGTTCTTGAATTTAAATTACCCCTCCTCCGAACTTATAATTGGTGGTGATCTGAATTTGACCCTGGGTATATTAGATAGATCGGCTACTAATAGGTTTTCACATACAGCTGCAGCTAAGGTATTAATACAAGAAATGGCCTACCATAATCTTATTGATATTTGGAGGGCTCGTAATGAAAATGAAAGGAAATACTCTTTTTACTCTCACAAGTATAATAGCTACTCTAGAATAGACCTATTTTATATATACTCTGGGAAGCAACATCTTGTATCATTTTGTGATTACTTACCAAGAGTAATCACTGACCACTCTCCGCTAGTGATGCTTGTTAAGTATGGACAAACTGCTGGGAAGAAGCGGTGGAGATTCAGTAACTACCTTCTCAATGATTTAGAATATATTGACATTATTAATACCAACATTGAGATCTTTTTAGAACTGAATAAAAACACTGCCTCCATATTAGTTATCTGGGACTGTTTGAAAGCTTTTTTAAGAGGCTTAACTATTTCATATACATCGAGGAAACGTAAACAGAATGATTGGAAATTAAGTTCCTTAGAGTTGGCTATTTCTACCCTGGAAAAAAAAACACATAGAAACTCAGGATGATAAATATCTACTACAGTTAAATACTAAAAGACTTGAATATGATATCATTATTAGCCATAAAGCAGAGAATGCTCTTTTAAGAACTAAAGCGCAATATTATGAACATGGAGAAAAGTCTGGTTCTTTACTTGCTTGGCAGATTAGAAGGGATGATGCTAGTAAATTAATCCCCTCAATTAAACAAAAAGATGGTTCGATAACTAGGGACCCAAAGCTAATTAATATTGCCTTTGCAGAGTTCTATAGGTCCCTATACTCCTCTCAGGGGAGTAATTTAGCTTCAATAAAAATGTTCTTAAACTCCTTACCCGTACCTGTTATATCGGAGGAGGATAAGGTAAGCTTAGAAGTTGATATTACTGAGGAGGAGGTTCAAAGGGCACTTTGTAGTCTGTCAGGTGGTAAAGCCCCTGGGCAGGATGGATTCCCTATTGATTTTTATAGAAAGTTTCTACCAAAGCTTCTATGTCCCTTGGTAGAAATGTATAAGGAGACTTTATATAATGGGAAATTACCTGACACATTAGAACAAGCACTGATTATTATGTTACCCAAACCAGGGAAGGAAGTTAATCTATGTGGCTCCTATAGACCAATTTCTTTATTAAATACGGACTATAAAATTTTAGCTAAAGTTATTGCAAATAGATTGGCTTCCCTTATACCTGAACTGGTGGCTATGGATCAAACTGGGTTTGTCGTTAACCGTTCTCCTTATGATAATATCCGAAGGTTCTACAATATTATTCATTTTTCAAAAAAAAATTATGTACCCGTCTTAGCTGTCTCTTTGGACGCGGAAAAAGCTTTTGACCGTGTCGAATGGAGTTTTTTATTCTGTGTTCTAGAGAAAATGAATTTTGGTCCCAGATTTATGGCGTTGATTAAAACTCTGTATCAATATCCAAAGGCATCAATTCTTACAAATTTCGATACCTCTTCTCAATTCCCACTTACAAGAGGAACCCGACAAGGGTGTCCCCTCTCGCCTCTTCTTTTTACTTTGGTAATTGAACTGTTAGCTATTGCAATACGATCAAACCCACAGATCCATGGAGTTGTAGTCGGAAATGATGAACATACCATTTCATTATATGCTGATGACATAATGCTTTTTTTAACCAGGCCTGAGTCATCTCTCCCTGCATTGGCCGATATACTAGAGGCATATGGTTCTATCTCGGGGTATAAGGTAAACAGTACAAAGAGTATTATTATGCCTCTTAATTCCTTTGCAGACGTTATGCCTCAATTAAATGTACCATTCTCATGGAATGATACTAGCTTAACATATCTTGGCCTACAAATTTCAAATAAGTTAAACCAGATATTTACGCTAAACTATGTCCCTTTGATGAAGGTGATGGGGCAAGAGTTAGATAGATGGAAAACACTGCCCATCTCACTAATAGGTAGAGTAAACTGTATTAAAATGAGTGTACTCCCCAGGTTCCTTTATTTATTTAGGACTCTCCCTTGTCATGTCCCTCAATCTTTTTTTAAGCACTTAAATAGCTTAATAACAAAATTTCTATGGCAGGGTAAGCCAGCAAGAATAAAATTGAAAGTCCTCTGTTTGAACCCATGTGAGGGAGGACTCGGTCTCCCTGACTTCTATTTATATTATTTAGCAGCACAATCAATGGTCATATGGGCTTGGCAAATTGATAGACACAACCCCCCTTCTTGGAGACAAATAGAGCAACATCAATTAGTAGATATTACTCTTTCTAGCTTACCTTATATCCCTTATGTGCATACCTTTAAAAGAACTCTTAATAATCCCTTTGTTCTACAGGGGTGTAAAGTTTGGTCTGATATTAGGAAAAGGACTAAAAACCTTCAAAAAATATACACAGATACCCCTTTTTACGCTAATCCGGCATTACCCAAGATATTAAAAGATGAATTGTGCTTGTTATGGTATAGAAAAGGGATTTGTGTATTTGGTGACCTATTTGACAAAGGATCATTATTACCCTTTGAACAGTTAAAGTTAAAATTTTCTCTGGAATCCAAGCACTTTTTTAAGTATCTACAGGTTAGAGATTATATTAGAGTTCAGCAAGGAGGTAAATTGTTATCTCTTTATCCTTTGGAACTAGACACCTTTATTGTGGGTAAAGATATAAAGAAATTTGTTTCAACTATGTATAAAATGCTGCTGAAGCTTTCGGTTTGTGGCCCAGTGGGGGCCAAGCTGAAATGGGAGCAAGACCTGGGGGTTGATTTTAAAGAGGAACAATGGGAAGCAATCTGTCAAAAGAGTCAGACTGTAACGGTGGTGGCCGTTACAACAAATAATAATAATAATCCCAGAAAAAAGGTCATTTCACAAGGAATATTTATTCTTCCATATGTTCAAAATCATAATCACACAGAAAACGAAATGGACAAAAAAATAAAATTAAACAAAATAAGAAATGAAGTTCACAGCGGTCTCTGGTCTTTGAGATCCGAGCCCCGTGCCAGGAACCGACCGCGTCACGCTAATCCACGTTCGCAGATTCGTGTCCACATTCATTCACAAAAAATGTCCATAAAAAAAGAAAAGAGAGAACAAAGAAAACATTGGATAAACATCTCATAAATCTTGTGGTAAATCACCAACATTAAATCAACAGCAACAATAATTTTAACGGCAACAACAATTATAAACAAAATACTAAGCACACAGAATGTGCGAATATGAAAGCTATGCGAGTGGGTGCGTGCGTGTGTTGCAGTGTGTGTAATGGCGGCGCAGAGGTACTGACCACGTTTGCAGGTATTGAAAGCACCAATGAGTATCGCGGGTCACCAGACACCAAGATAGGTGGATAAGCGTTTTTTGCTTTGTCTTCAGGACAGCTCATGACAGTTGGTCTGGAAGTGCAATGCTTCAGTCACGCACCAGACATCATACACATGAAACAGCTGATTGACACGCAGCCGTCTTTCCACCATAAATCCTCACTCATACGGGCAACCCTCATGTGCAAACAAACGGATGACGCTTCTGATTCAGGTACGACACACTCCCTTTAAATACAACTTCCTTCCGTTGTTAATTGACACTCCACCCAAAATCACGCTAAAATGAAAGTGAAAGTAAACAATGTTGTGGGACAGATTCTCTTGTTTGCCACACTCTCCCCCCCTAGAAGAAAACAACCTATGGTTGTTTAGAAGAGAGAAAACGCAGATTAAAATCCTAGAAAATCTTCGTCATCAGAGGATTCTTGAAATATATCCAGGAGTTTTTTCTTTTCTTGCATCTCCAATTCCTCAGCCGTTGGATAACACATTTTTATGTTGCAAACGTGAGCTGTACGTACATCTTCTCCAGTGTCTTCAAGGGCTATTTGATAGTTCAACGGACCCAGCTGCTTAATAATGCGGTAAGGACCTTTCCATTTTTGTGCTAGTTTTGCGCTAAATTTACGCTGTGCATTAGACTGTGGAAAGTTACGCAACCATACTCGATCCTTGCTTTTGAATGTTACATCTCTCCTATTCTTGTTATAGTTCCTCAGTTGTCTCATTTTGGCTTTCTTACTGTTTTCTTTGGCTTGAGTTTGCAGATGATGAAGATGATGCACTACATCATACGAGGCGGCGTCTGGGGTTAGATTAGGCCCAGAGAGTATTTTGTCCATTGGACTTTGGAGTTTTCTACCCAGCTGGAGTTCTGCTGGGGTTAATCCAGTGGTCTCTTGAACTGCTGAATTAAGGGCGAATCTGAATTCTGGTAAGAACTGGTCCCACCTCTGATGGTTGTCGTCCACATAGGCTGCCATCATGCTCTTGAGATTTCGATTAACTCTTTCTGTCATGTTGGTTTGGGGGTGATAGGATGTAGTTAATTTGGGAGTAACACTCCAGTTCTCACATAACTCTCTGAAAACAGATGAAACAAACTGAGCGCCTCTGTCTGAGAGAACGAAGTCTGGTACGCCCCACCGTGTCAGAATGTCTTTTCTGAAGATGGATGCAACATTCTTCGCTGTGGCACTCCGAATGGGGAACAACTCAACCCATCGAGAATAATAATCAATAAAGACCAGCAGGTATTCATTTTGATTTGGGCTACGTGGCAACGGACCCATGAGGTCGACTCCCAGCATTTGGTTTGAGCGGCTTGTTGTGATTTGCTGTAGTTTTCCAGCAGGCTTCCTGTTATCACTTTTCAGAGTTTGACATTTAACACAGGTCCTCACATGCTGTTTCACCGCTGACCACATGCCTGGCCAAAATGCTACTTCCTGAAGTCGCTTATAGGTCTTGTAGATTCCTCCATGGCCACAGATGGGAGTGGAGTGATAGTACTGGAGAAGAGTGGATCGGAGACTACTGGGAATGTAGATTCTGTAATGCAGTTGGTTATTTGTCAGGTATGTTTTGTGATACAATTTGTCCTCAATTATTTCGTACCGGTCAATCAGACTGGCACAATTATCTGCAACTGCTTGCAATAATTTTGTAACTTCGGGGTCTTTGTGCTGTTCTTCCCACAGGACAACATCTGATACAGGCAGTGCTGGATCTTTTCCGCTGGTGTACAAGTTGCATCCTGGGGTAACCGAAGATCTGGATAGAGCATCCGGAGCTACATTTAGCTTCCCTTTTCGGTACTCAATAACAAAATCGAATTTCTGCAATCGCAGAACCCAACGAATGAGGCGGCTGGTGGTTTTCGTGGAGTTCATGACCCATTGTAGTGCAGCATGGTCGGTAACAACTGTAAAAAGCTTGTGCTCCAAGTAATGTTGCCACTTTTCCAGGGCCCAGATAACTGCAAGACATTCCTTCTCCGTTGCAGTATAATTGAGTTCGGCCCCAGTTAAGGTTCGGCTTGCATAGGCGATAACCTCCTCTCTGCCTACATCCCTCCGTTGGGCTAATATGGCACCCAGGCCGATGTCACTGGCATCGGTGTATACCATGAATGGCCGCTGAAGATCGGGATGTCCCAGAATGGGAGGTGAGGTGAGGTGAGATTTTAACTGGTCGAAAGCTTGCTGACACTGAATTGACCAATGAAAGCTATGTCCCTTCTTTTTCAGTGCGTTGAGGGGTTCAGTAATCTTGGAGAAACTCGGGACGAAACGGTGATACCACCCTGCTAACCCGAGGAACCGCTGAACTTCCTTCAAGTTCGTAGGCACAGGATAGGCATGAATGGCTTCAGTCTTACATGGGTCTGCTGAAATGCCCTTGACACTTACAACATGTCCTAGGAAGGTGAGTTCTTGAAGACAGAATTTACTTTTCCTCAAGTTTATGGTGAGACCAGCAGTTTCTAGTCTATGGAGGACAGTCTGGAGGTCGTGGAAATGCTGAGTTATTGAAGACGAGTACACAATGATGTCATCGATGTACACAAAGCATATTTTTCTCCTTAGTTCTCCCAGAACTGTCTCCATGAGCCTCTGAAAAGTTGCGGGAGCATTTTTGAGACCAAACGGCATAACATTAAATTGATAGAGACCTGCAGGAGTGATGAAGGCTGTCTTGGTTTTGCTGTTGGAGTCCATGGTCACCTGCCAATATCCGCTGTTTAGATCAATCGTTGAGAAGATGGCTGCCCCAGAGAGTGATTCCAGAATTTCTGTTATATTGGGAATAGGGTAAGCGTCACTTTCTGTTACAGAATTAACTTTTCTATAATCCACACAGAATCTAAATTTGCCGTCTTTTTTGGGTACTAAGACCACCGGTGATGCCCAACCAGAGTGGGATGGTTCAACTATTCCTTGCCTCAACATCTCATCAAGTTGCTCCTCCAGGGCAAGTTGCTTGAGGGGAGACAAACGGTATGGCCGTTGTTTAATGGGGACTTGGCTGGTGGCATAGATGCTGTGTTGGAGAACCTCAGTACGTCCAGTACGGAGAGTACACACCTGTGGGCTTTCGTTCAGGATTTGGAGTAACTGTAGCTTTTCATCAAAAGGTAAATGAGCAGCGTCCACAGCATTTTTTATCAATGTCTTTTCATCAATACCGTCCGGGTGTTGAATTTGCAATGGTGATGATGGAGGGGGCACAGAAGTTAATAAGGAAAGGTTTTGTGTGGCTTCCTTAAATTGACACCTCTCTTTTTGGGGACTTACATTTGGCACACTTGGATTTCCTGGTTGAAAGGGGTACTCTTTTGAAGGATCCAGCTTGAAGGAGTATTTTTGATCAATGACATTGAGTTGCAGCCCACTGAAGAAAATAAAGTCCAACCCCAAGACTACAGCATAAGCTAGAGCTTGGGATGAAAGTACAGCAGTAGGTAAGGTAAATGCTTGGCCATGTAAATTTATGGTGGTATTCAGCCATCCTAATGGAATCTCTGCTTTTCCATTCGCCAGATAAAGAGGACCACGGCACCATGGTTGCAGCTGGTCTGGGGATGTAAGCTGCCTCATGAGATTTTCATTGATGAGTGTGTAGCTTGCACCAGTGTCCACAATGGCCTTACCTGACCAGGCATCGATACATAGGGGAACAACTAGTTGTTGAGGTATCGCTACACGTTCATTAGAGCTTGTAGATGAGGAGGAGGTTTTCTTGGTTGCTGATTGTGACTTATGAATTCTTGTTGCAGCAACAGAGTTGTTGGATGGGTGACCACCTGACTTGGGGTGATAAGGTTGTTTGCCGCTGGTGGAATACTGTGGACCAGATGTCTGAGGTGACTGGGGAGAGGTATAGTGTGGACATTTTCCTGGTGGATGCTGTCCTCTACATCTCCAACACTGAACTGGGATTTTCTCAGTAGGTTGGTTTGAGGAGGGTCTTTGTGATGTGGCTTGATGCTTAGGGCCCATTCGACCACAATCATAACGAAGCTGTTGCTCATAATCTTTTTCCAGTTGATGTCCTAATTTTACCAGCTCTTCCACAGTATTCACCCGGCTACGCAATTGGCTGGCAAGGTACGGCTTAATATTCTTGAGTATCATCTTCACAATCTCACCCTCTGTAAGATCTGCCTTCCATCTTTTACAGAGAGCTCTGTAAGAAAACGCAAAGTCTCTAATAGATTCTGTTTCTCTTTGGATCCTAGTACGGACACGTTCAGCCAGTTCGTCCTCATAATCCTCAGAAAGGAAAGCAGATAGAAATGCAGTCTCAAACTCATTCCAAGTGGTTATGGTGGACCGTCTGACTTCCCACCAGTCACGTGCTGTTCCGTACAAGACAGTACGGAAGGTAGCCAGGATGTCTGCGTCTGTCAGGGGATGTATAGCCAAAAAATCCTGACATTTGGTTAAGTACAATAGGGGGTCTACATCGTCTGAAGGCCTTCCAAATGTGGGGAAATTTAATTTGATATGGTCACTTTTAATCACAGATGTTAAAGGAGGGGTTGAAGAAGTTGAAGGAGTCACTGGAACAGAAGGAGATGGCTGGGATGAAGTACTGCTAGTGCTGGGATCTGATGGTGTCAATACACTTAACTTTTGTTGATCTGCACTTTTTTTGACACTTTGAAATCCTTTCTCCACTTCACTTTTCAACTCTTTGAAACCGGTGAGACATTGGTCAGTTTGGATAACACATTGTTGGAGTTGTGAAGTTATCTTATTATGGCTTGTTTGGAAAGTGTTCTGAACAGCTTTGATGTCCTGCTGAACCTCTGCTTGGAGTTGATCAACCATGAATCGTAGTTCGGACACCAAGGTAGATTCCACCTTCTGGAGTTCTTCCGTGATCATTAACTTCATCGCTTTAGTCAGGTTATCTGCTTCAGTTTCCTCTTGTTGCTTAGTGGTAGTAAACAGGGTTAATACTTGATTTTTGTTATCCTCCACTTTTGCAGCAAGATCAGCAATCTGGCTCTGGTGATGAGAAGAGGTATCTTTCACTTCCTGGGTAAGTTCATTCACTTTTCTTTCTTGTCTTGCCATTAAGTCAAACAAGGTATCCCAGTTCCCTTGTACCCGGGCAGTGACTTCTTGTATTTCCCTTCCAGGAGTTGGTAGAATGTTGGGCAGGTCATGTTGTGCTACTGAAGAAGGAGTTCCACCTTCAGATGAGGTGCAAAGTTGCATGTTATCCACTTGTGGTGCCCAGGTGAGAGTTTGCACTGGAGTGCTCCCAGCCAGAGCAGGAGTGGACATGTGCACACGGGTTCCAGGACGAACAGGGCTGAGTGGAGTGGGGGTATGGTAGAACACAGGAGCACATGGAGGTGGTACCAGAGGCATCCACGGTCGCAGTGCAGGCGGCCATACTGGAGTTGAGATGTCTGGTGGAGGCTCAATTTCCACAAAAGTAGTTTGGGAAGGAGGGGTATGCGCCATGATTGCTGTGATTGAGTGTAAGAATGTTGAGTGTGAAAAACAATAAATATCAGTAAATGAGATGTGTGTCAGTTTGTTTGTCCCTGAAATATTTCTACTAAACAACAAAATACAACTTTTAACAACTGTTCAATCAGTATTATCTCAAAACACTAAGTAAATCAAAAACAATAAGTATTCAAAGTAAGTCACCTTCACTTATTTCATTTATTCAAACAATTATCAATTACTGTGACACCTTAAAGATAACACTCTAATTGTTCAATTAGCGTTCACAGTTTATACAAAAGAAAAAATTCACAAGCATAAACTATTTACAAGATTAATTCAGATAATTTCACTGTTTCACTAACTTTCCATCAAAAAATAAAGTTTACAAATCACAATGTTTCAGTTTTTTTTTTTTTTTTTTTCTTTCTTTCTCAAGTGTTCAACCAGGTTTCAAGCCCGTTTCAATTCATGTCCCTGTTCGGGCGCCACTCTGTAACGGTGGTGGCCGCCCTAACCTAAATTAATTATTTTAAAGAAAACCTTCGGGCGCCAGACAGGATTAAACCTGTCAAAAATTAACTTAACCCAGGATAGCAGAAAATGTAACCACCTGTTACACAACAAATAATAATAATAATCCCAGAAAAAAGGTCATTTCACAAGGAATATTTATTCTTCCATATGTTCAAAATCATAATCACACAGAAAACGAAATGGACAAAAAAATAAAATTAAACAAAATAAGAAATGAAGTTCACAGCGGTCTCTGGTCTTTGAGATCCGAGCCCCGTGCCAGGAACCGACCGCGTCACGCTAATCCACGTTCGCAGATTCGTGTCCACATTCATTCACAAAAAATGTCCATAAAAAAAGAAAAGAGAGAACAAAGAAAACATTGGATAAACATCTCATAAATCTTGTGGTAAATCACCAACATTAAATCAACAGCAACAATAATTTTAACGGCAACAACAATTATAAACAAAATACTAAGCACACAGAATGTGCGAATATGAAAGCTATGCGAGTGGGTGCGTGCGTGTGTTGCAGTGTGTGTAATGGCGGCGCAGAGGTACTGACCACGTTTGCAGGTATTGAAAGCACCAATGAGTATCGCGGGTCACCAGACACCAAGATAGGTGGATAAGCGTTTTTTGCTTTGTCTTCAGGACAGCTCATGACAGTTGGTCTGGAAGTGCAATGCTTCAGTCACGCACCAGACATCATACACATGAAACAGCTGATTGACACGCAGCCGTCTTTCCACCATAAATCCTCACTCATACGGGCAACCCTCATGTGCAAACAAACGGATGACGCTTCTGATTCAGGTACGACACACTCCCTTTAAATACAACTTCCTTCCGTTGTTAATTGACACTCCACCCAAAATCACGCTAAAATGAAAGTGAAAGTAAACAATGTTGTGGGACAGATTCTCTTGTTTGCCACAAGACATTCTCATTTAACAGTCGTCATAGACTGCAGCAATTCAATTTGATTCATCGAGTGTATTATACACCGCAGCGTCTAAATAAAATGAACCCTGACCTTTCAGCATTATGTCCCCGATGTAAAACACAGACTGGGTCTCTTATTCATATGTTTTGGTCATGCTCCCATTTGGATGACCTTTGGAAAGCTGTTAAAGATACTATTGAAAAAGTTATTGGTTCTGACTTGGCTTTAAATCCAAGACTGGCTCTACTTGGAGATGAATCTATGCTACCTCTATATTCTTTCTACAATATTAGATTTGTTAAAATGGCTTTGATGGCTGTTAACAAGTGTATCGCACTGAAATGGAAAAGTGTTACACCCCCCTGCTTCAATATGTGGTTGAATGAAATCTTGTCCTATATTCCACCGGAAAGAATCATGTACAATTTGAAAAAGAACTCGATGGCTTTTGACGAGGTATGGGGAAAATTTATTCTTTTAATGAGAAACTCTGACGGTTAAATTGATTTATAAAATAATTATTATTATTATTTTTATTTATTTATTTTTTTTTTTTTTTGTAATTTATTTATTTTTGGGGTTTTTTATGTGTATATGTATACTTTGATGTGTACAAATGGATGTGTGTGTACACATATATGTGTGCGTGTGCATATGTATATATATGTATATGTGAGTATGTGCGGTATGTGAGAGTATGTATGTATATGCATGCAGCGGTTGTGTAGATGCATATCTATTCAGATGCTTATGTTAAGTATACCCTTCCTGTTGATATGTGGGGGTGGGGGTAGGGGTGGGGGTAGGGGTGGGGGGGAATTCTCTGTAATTCTTAAATTTCTTTGTTTTGTAATTTACTTCTGTGAAAACCCTCTGTTAAAAGAATTGTCTGCTGAAATACTTGAGAATTCAGTGTTTCCCACAGAATTAGATTCTATTTGCGGTGGTGTGGTGTTTGGGGACCGGGGACCGGGGGGGGGGGGGGGGTGATTAAGTTTTATATATATATATATATATATATATATATATATATATATATATATATATGTATATATATGTATATATATATATATATATATAATGTTTATATATACATCATATATATAAACTTTATATATATATCATATATTTTTATTGACAAGTACACATTCCCATTGCCAACAGTTAGTGTCAGATAACTTAAAGACTTTGCCATTGCTACACTTTCTATGCTATGAGTGCTCCACAGACTTTTTGTTGCAAATTTTGCTCACACACAAACCTGGAACTGGACACACACACACACACACACACACACACACACACACACACACACACACACACAAACTCACAAACTTACTGACACACTCAAACACAGGCTCACACACACACACATTCAAAAAGACTCACACACACACACACAGATTCAAACACAGACACACACTCACACACACTCAGACCCAAACACATACTCAGACACACACAGGCTCACACACACACACACACACACACACACACACACACCAAACTGGACCTGGAGGTGGACAAACACAGACTCAGACACACACACACACACACACACGCACACCTGGAGATTGAGGTGGACAGAAACCAACACACACCAACCTGAACCTGGAGATAATAATAATATAATGTCTAGTCTGGTGGCTGTGATATGAACCTACCAACGTCCGTTGCAATGATTTTTGGAATGACGGATCGCGAGAGGAACAAATTACGTTTTAGTCGCATAACATCGGTTAATGGAAACGCCGTCATTTCGAAATAGTTGTAACGGATATTTAGAAAAAAAAATCGCAAAAGTTTTGCGCGAATCTGTAATGAAACGCGACCGCGCTTAACATCTAGACAACTTCTCAGAGTTATGTTGAGCAACAGTGTTCATTATACTAACCATTCAACTCCGGATTGATTCTGGAATCTTCGCTGGGGGAATAAGCATTAAGCACCGGCAACAATCCGCCCTCTACATGCTCATGTTTTGATTCAGATCGTGCGGTAAGAGAAGGAGGGGCTAGTCGTGCCTCCATTGTCAGTTTGTGAGAGAGAGGGGGAGCAAGCAGCGCGAATAAAATACAATTTTACCCATATTAAATTTAAAAAAATCTGAATCAATCCGTGGCGGTCAGCGTTGATATGTGGCGGGCCGCCACAAATTAATGAATGTATGGGAAACCCTGGAATTAAAAAAAAGATTTGAAGAAAAAAAAAAAAAAAGATTTTGCTTCCTTTTGAATGAATTCGCTTGCCATTAACCACTGTGAATAAAAACTGAAAGCTTTATTTGCACTGAAACCGGACTCTTGAAGGAGATGAGACTCTCTTGGGCTTGGCTGTCGTACATGTGGGCATCCAAGAAACATCACGCTAGAACTACCAATACACTTTGTCACAATCCCAACATGTTTGGTGCCTCCCAACATTTTTTCAACAAAGCTTTTGCTTTGCTGCGTTTGTTCATCATTGAATACAGCAGCAATGAGTCGTGGAACATGTTGGTAAAGGTTAAACATGTTAACAATTGGTTCTGCTTCAGCTTGTGTGCCATGAAAGAGTTTCTGAAGGTGTCCATTCTGGGACTCATATAAGAATGCACTGTGACTCCATAAAGGACCCCAATGTTTCACAGATGCTGCTGCATGTACAAGTATGTGGACATTATAAGACACGTGACACTTTCCATACTGAGACTCAAAACGGCCCACAGATGCTTTTAAAAGGCCATCAGCTTTGTCAATGTCGTGGGGGGGGGGTTGAATCTTGAAGGAGAATGTATGTAGCCTGTACTAGAAGTAGTAAATGGTCAAGATATTGTCTGGGTAAAATGCCGAACAAACAGGGAAGGCTGTAAAATAAGAGAAAGTGTCTGTATTCCGAAGCTTTCCAATATTTACGCAAAGAAATTGAACGGGGTGGTCTTGATATACTTGTAGGTGGTTTAATGGCAAGAAACCTTCTTTCAATTTGCTTGATTTCTCTTCCAATGGACCAAGGCTCTGTATGGTATTTGGAGTCAAACCATAGGGTAGTCAGCTGGCGACAAACACCAAGTAATATGCCATGCATGTAATCATATGCAAACCCAGAAACCATATTAAAACACATCAGCAGCATTAGAGGAGATGGACCTTTTACACCATTTATGCATGTTCCAGAATCAACAGCTTGGTGTGTTTTTGTGTGATCTCAGCTCTGGCTCTGTTGACTGCAAAGGGTACACCCTTGTAAATCCATTACCCTTTTCTACAACTTCACCCTTCTGATAACACCAGTTACAACCATGCTCTCCATTAAATTGCTTGACATTCTGTACAGCACAACGAGCCACTGAATCACAAATGCAAAGCAAACTGTATACACGGACTACTGATTTTTCACCTTTCCACTGACAAGGTAACCCTTGGTTTTCAAGACTTCGCAATTCATCAACAAATGATTGCAGAAACGAGTTCATTTCTGGCTCTTTTGGCCCTAACCACAAACCGCCAAGAATGACATGCTTTGCCCTCAGATTAGGGGGGGGCTCGTTGATTGTGACTTGAAGAGGCCAGATATGAAAAGGAGAAGATTTGAAAATTGAAACACCATCAACATTCCCAGGACACTGAAATATCGGTCGATTTTGGGTCATTTAGTGCATCGATCGATTTGTACATAGTGCCATCAAATATGTCTTCAACATTTTGTGAGTTGCGCTTTGTCCTTGACCATTTGTAATTCAAAGACTGACAAAAATCTGTATCCTGAAATTTGTATAAGCTATCTGGAACACCATTGGTTGAATCAGGACAGTGGAGATTGATAAGATCTAACAAGTCACTCAAAGCCACTTTGGATGTTGTAAGCCTGAGGCTGTGGGCAAGTATACACAGCAGAGATTCTTCATTAGTGATTTTGGCATTTGGATATATGTTTTCCTCACTGGCACACTCCTCTCTTTCTTCTGTGCTTCCCTCACAAACTGCACTGTGGTTTCTGACCATCTAGAAAGTAAATATTGCACTAATTACAAGCTGACACATAAAGAAGTGTGTGCTTTAAAAAAAAAGCATGAGGCTATAGACTAGATACATATTCTACACCGTATTCTCACATGAGTCTGTGGAAAGTTCTCATCAGCTGTGCTAAAAACATCACCCTCGTCATCAGCAGAAAAGCCTTCCTGTCAGAAATTGTGCATTTATTGTACATTAAAACAAAATCCATATGAACACCGATATTTACAAAAGTATGCAAAAAGCATTGGATTAGAAAAAAGATCAGAAATTCATTCTCACATCAGCATCTGAAAAGTTCCCATCAGCATCGCTGACGACCTCATTCTCTTCATCAGTAGGAAAGTTTCCCTGTGAGACATGTACAGGTACTTGGACCAGTTTTATGCATGTACTTAAATTTTGATATGTTCTGGCTGAAAAAGGGTCAAAGAATTGCCAACCTTATGACAACAATGTCATGATTCTGCCTTCGTTTACCAGATCTTCTCTTGTCTTGAGGCAGGATCATGACAGACCCATGTTTTATGTGTAAGCACATGGCCATTTGTTTGGGCTGTGTGCTTGTGTTGTCTCATCACGTAACCCCGCCCACTTGTTACCCTCGTTTAGTCATCATTGCTTTACCCTTGTCACCTGTTTCCCTCATTAGTTTGCTCCCTATTTAATCCCCTCATGTTTTCTGTCCTGTGTTGGTACATTGTCAAACTTAGTGTGTGATACATTGCATGTTAAACGCTGTGAGTACTTTGTCAGAAACCTGTTTAATCAGAATTGTGAGTTTGTTTCCTGTCATCGTCAAGTCAAAGTCTAGTCTTTGTTTATTATCTTGTCTTAGTTAAAGTTACCTCTCCTCAGTCCTGTTTTGCCCCCTCGTGGGTTTTGTTTTTCTGTTTTGTGTCGAAATAAACCTTGAGTGTCTGCATCTCGTCTGCTTTTGGGTTCATTCCTGCCATCCCATGACAACAAGGAAGCACAATTCTAAAGAAGATTAATTGTAAAAAAAAAACAACAACAAAAAAAAAACACTATTCTCACATGAGCATCAGGGCCGTTCCTGTCAGATTTGCTGATATTGTCACCACTGTCATCATTGGAAATGTTTTCCTACAAGTATGAAATTATAAACATACAGGAGCATGTTAGACATGGCTTCTTGACTACAACCAATGGCCATGAATTTATCACTGAAAATGTTTTTAGGCCAACATTAAAACCTAAATGACTTCAACTCTATCGGGAATAAGCCATGTCTTGTATGATCTTCTCTTTTTTGCTCCTGAAGAAGAAAAAAGAGCAGACTTCTTGCTTATTTGATTAATGTAAGTCAATATGTAATTGTACAATAAGAAACAAATTGCCTTAAATACAGTTATTTGCATTCAATATATATATATTCTGTGTCCATCGCCTTTGTGTAGCTGCGGGAACAGGTGCCTCTTCATTTAAGTACACTTTATACTCCATATCCTTCAAAAAGAAACACGTTAGTGTTATTTCTTTGTAAATATAATAAAGAATATATTTTTTGCATTACCCGAATAGCTTAATCCAAATGAGAACATTTCCTAAAAATGACTACAATAACGAATCTGGGTATTTGACAAAATTGACTTAGTTAATAGGAAGACATATTTTATTTTAGAAGGCTATTTTATTAAAGAAAAGAAAAGTTTGGTCGTAAAAGACTCAGTGTTGTCTGTCACCCTGAAAAAGACGCTCGTGTAATTTGCATAAAGAACCGGTAAATGACTCTTTTCACTGCGGTGACGTGTTTCATTGACGCCCACTTGCTTCGCGTAGCCGATTCACGTGACATCACTGCACGTCATTCATCAACGGTCACTTTGTCTAGTGAAGGTAAGTCCGCCTTTTATTATATAATTGTATCGTTATAATGCTTTAAATGACTGTTCTGTACTACCATATACCACCTATATCAAAACTTTTTTTAATAAATGACTATAAAAAGTTAGCTTTATCTATTGCTAACAAAAAACATTACTTTTTTTGCTAATAATTGATATCATTGTACCTTTTTGTTACCTTTGATGATAAATAAATGATCTGCACCGGACGAGGCCGTGAGTCGCTGGCTGGTTGCGTTAAAGGTAACACTGTTGCCATGGATACAATCAGCTGAAGGCAACCATAGACTGTAAGAAAATATGGACATAGTGTCCGTGACGTCACCCGTAGGTTTCTGAAGAGCATGTTTGAAGCCTAAAGTGGGCGGAGCCGGCCGTCGCCATCTTGGCCTCGCGTCACTCCCGGATAACAGAAAATGGGCAATCTGAAACCACGCCCACCTAGCTGGACGTGATCGAGTTAGCTTATGCTACTGACAGTACCAGGTCTGCGACTGCGCTAAAGTGACACTTGATGATGTCAAGCCAATTAAAAGTTCCTGTTTTTGCCCTTCGAAATATTATAATAGCCTAGTTAAAAGACATGGCTACAAGTGAGACTGTGTATCGTGATTCTGTACTCTTCTGCTAGTTGAAAATGTATTATGCAGTAATTTAATATTACTCTGAGAGTGTGTGTGACAGTGATTTATGTGCATAACATGTCAGTCACTCTTTTTTTTATAGTGGTCCGTCAGCGCGGCGTCGCTCGTCAAGTTCGTAGAGAGCTTATTCAGTCCATTTTAAATTCTGATTTTGGCCGCCTCTCAAATGGGTTAAACCATTATATTTATATATATTGACGTTTTTAAATCTGAAAACTCCAAAAAGCAACGAAATTGCCAGACATCCATTAGTGCATGTTAGTGCATGTTCACAGAGGAAAACAACTGAAATACAGCGCTGGTTGTTCTCTCGAACGATACTCGACGACAGCGACGGAATCCTAAGCCGTGGACGCAGTAATGGGTGTATTAAATTGTATGAAATAATCCTGAAAAAAGCACAAACACTGCAGAGATGGCAAGTTCAGCAGCAACATTAGCTGAGGTGAAGTGACGGCTAGTAACAGCAGACAAACGGCTAGCATTGACATCAGCGCAACCCACCTGTCACTCAAGTGGCCACACCCTTAATTAATAATAATAATAATAATAATAATAATAATAAATTTTATTTGTAAAAGCACTTTACATTTTAAGGAAAAAATCTCAAAGTGCTACAGGTCTGATTATGCAGAACTTTAAATATTAATCAACTAAACGGATGAGTTATAAAAAAATTCACCCCCCTCACAGTTGTTATGAAGGGCAACATTAGCTGTATAGACCAAAGCCACATAGAGATCCAGGCTGTAAACATGTTTTCTTCTGCTGTAAAGTTGGTCATTTTAACATGGGGGAGATACAGATTTGACTCACTTCTGCAGCCAGCCTCTAGTGGCCAGTCGATGAATTGAACTTCCGTGTTGGTTTCAAGAGAGAGACGGGGAGGTTGCATCACGCATTGGCATTGGCGATCCATAAGACTGTAATGTCGTAAATATTAATAATAGGATGAATTTGAGCATTTATTATTCGAATATTAAATAAAATAAGGAATGGAACTTGAATAGTATTATAGAGGAAGATTGACAGCCCTAATACTCATGCTCATGCTCTCCCTCTCTCTCTCTCTCTCTCTCTCTCTCTCTCACACACACACACACACACACACACACACACTCATGGTCTCCCTCCCTCTCTCTCTCACACACACACACACACACACACTCATGGTCTCCCTCCCTCTCTCTCTCTCTCTCTCTCTCTCTCTCTCTCTCTCTCTCTCTCACGCACACACACTCATGCTCTCTCTCTCTCTCTCTCTCTCTCTCACACACACACACACACATTAAAAAAAAACAGTGTAGAGGCTTCATTTAACGGATGTGAATTGGACTCTGCTTCGCTCTGACAGTTTCAATAAATAAAATAAATAATTTGTGAAAACACATTGTTTGTTGTGAAGTTATTCCCACTCATGAATCCTGCAGAAGACAACTTGCAAAGTCCTGTATAACTGCACATATATCCACAACAGTCCTGCAGGAACTGTGAATATTATATTATAAACCCTGCAGGGATGTAGTAATTCCTGCCTGTTTTCCTTCATAATATTCCTGTGGGTTATTTGTGTAAGGAGAGGAGGAGGCAGATCATGATGGGTTGTGTTAAACAGTGCTCTCTGTGCACAGACTGAAGATGAGCATGAACACTGGCGCTGAGTGTACCCGATGTAAACTCTGCGGTACTACGATTAAAGGGTTAGTTCACCCAAAAATGAAAATTCTGTCAGTAATTACTCACCCTCATGTTGTTCCAACCATGTAAGTCTTTCGTTCATCTTCGGAACACAAATTAAGATATTTTTGATGAAATCTGACAGAATTCTGACTCTTCCATAGGCTTCCAGTGTGACCGAAACTCACCGGCCCAGAATAGTTATTAAAACATCGTTAATATAGTCCAAGTAACTACAGTGGCACTACATTAAGTTTATCATGCGACGAGAATACTTTTTGTGCGCAAAAACAAACAAAAATAACGACTTTATTCCACTTTTCATTTCCTTCTCTCTGGGCCTCGTAGTGTTTTTGCGCTGCGCGTCTGTGTTGCACGTCATCACGCATCACATACATGACCGGCGTCGGCCAATAGTGAGCCTACGTGGTGACGTGTAACACAGACGGGCTGTGCAAAAACACTACGCGAACCAACTAGAGGTCGAGAGAGAAGGAAATGAATAGTGGAATAAAGACGTTATTTTTATTTGTTTTTGCGCACAGAAAGTATTCTCGTCGCTTGATATACTTAAGATTGAGCCACTGGAGTCACTTGGACTATATTAACGATCTCTTTAATAACTTTTCTGGGCCAGCAAGTTTCGGTCACATAGAAGCCTATGGAGGAGTGAAACATGGCTCAGATTTCATCAAAAATATCTTAATTTGTGTTCCGAAGATGAGCGAAGGTCTTACGCGGTTGGAACAACATGAGGGTGAGTAATTACTGACAGAATTTTCATTTTTGGGTGAACTAACCCTTTAAGTACAACAGCTCTAGAGTTCGCTAAGATACCACCTTCATAACTTGCCTTCAGGGAGGAAGTCTGTCGCCTTCACAACCTACAGTCGCTGCTGTGTTGGGAAGGAGAGTATGTGACCACAGGAAAGCGGAGGGCATTACTCAGAGGATTTGCGGCATGATCGAAAAAGATATGATGCCAGTTAGCACCACTGATGGTGAGGGATTTCGGGAGTTACTACACTTCATGGAGCCAGGATATAATATTCCTTCTCCACCGACCATAACTACCCACTTGGAAGCACGCTACAAAAACAAGAAGGCTGAGCTTAAAACACAGTTAGCCGCGGCTAATGTGGCTCTGACGACGGATTGTTGGACGGCGCTGACTACAGAAAGCTTCATTACAATCACTCTCCACTACATTGAAAACGACTGGCGGGTAAAGTCAGCAGTCCTTCTCACGGAGAGCCTCTCAGAGAGACATACAGCTGATAATTTAGCTGACAAACTCAACCAGGCTGTGGAGTCATGGGGACTCACCGGGCGTGTAAAAGCCTGTGTGCATGACACCGCTCGGGACAATGTCTCAGCAAACAACCCCGCGCGAGTCAGCTGGAAATCAGTTTCTTGCTTCGCACATACTTTAAATCTGGCCGTCAACGACGGATTCGCTGCTGCTGGTGTCAACCCAGTAATTGCAGCCGCTGGCAGGCTGGCCAAACACTTCAACCACAGCACACCAGCCACGAAAGCGCTAGAAGCAAAACAAAAACAAATGCAGCTGCCAGCTCATCGGCTCATTCAGTCCTGTAAAGCCAGGGGGAACTCTGCAAGGTTTGGCAGACTCGTAGAACAGCGGTGGGCCGTGTGTGCTGGACTATCAGACCGCTCAGAGACCAAGCCTACAGATGCGAGGACGCTGGAGTTGAGAGACGACTTCTGGCAGCTGACGGAGGACATGGCGCCAGCACTGGAGGCTCTCAAATGTGCGACTACTGTCATGTCTGCAGATACTGAAGTATCCATATCCAACACGCACCCCATCACATTCAGTCTGATAAACACTCAAGACGGCAGATGGAGACAGCAGCCGAGCGGCAACGTTCATATTGATAAATCTCAAAGTCACCGTGGTTTTGGGTGTACGCTGGAAATTTGGTGTACGCACTTTTGATAAATGAGGGCCATTGTCACAGTGTAAACTGCGTTTTTATGCGGTTGTACCCTTGTCACGTCAAACCTTATTAAATAAAACTCTGATGCTAGCTTTCTCCTTTATTTAATTTTAACAGGTTGAGTCTGAAGACCTCACATCAACAACACCAATGATAGCAACCCTCGTCATAAGCACCTGGGATTTCTGATCCCAGCAAGCAGGATCTCGGCTCGTTCCCAACTGCTTGAACTGGCTATGGCAGAACATGTGGGCTCCACATCAACAAATGAAGCCACCACTGGAGATGATGTGCCAGTCCTTCAGAGACACACTTCTGCTATGGCTCTTCTACTGGGTGAAAACTACACCACCATCAGCAACGATGACAGAGAAAAGGAAGTGGACATGTTCCTGAAGGAGCCCTCACCACTCCTTGACTCCAGTCCCACAGAATGGTGGAAAGTCAAATGTGGCACGACGATATCTGTGCACACCTGGCACGTCTGTCTCATCTGAATATCTTCCTTTCTGTTCAGCAGAAGAAAGAAATTCATACAGGTTTGAAACAACATGAGGGTGAGTATATGATGTTTCATATCTTTAATGTTTCACATGCAACAGGTGAGCCAGTGCACAATTATTTTTTATATATTTAAATTTGCTGTGCATCATTTATTTTGTTAAACTAAATGCCATTATCTGTACCGTATCCCAACTGTTACAATAGAACATCACTTGAGCAATATAACATGCATTTTTATTCAGTATATAAGCAATATTTTGCTTTTTATGTTAAAGACACTATTGATACTGTGAGAAATTTACATTCTCAGGAAAGTAGCCGCTTATCAGTTAATCGTTAATAGTTAATCGGCTACTTGACCTGGGATTTCTGACGGACTTAACGGCAAAACTGAATGCACTCAACACTGAGATCCAGGGAAAACCCGACCCCTATCCCACATGATAAGCGCAGTGAATGCGTTCAAGGCCAAGCTCGGTTTTTGGACCGCACATCTGAACGGCAGGAGACTAACACATTTTCCCAACCTGGAAAAAATGCCACACACCATCAAAGACAAGGATGCGTCCCAACCGGAGCAGTACGGCGCTCACCTGGACAAAGCTGCGACGGAGTTCAATCGGCGTTTTGGTGAGTTAGACGTCATGGAAGACATTGCTGCATTCGTCTCAAACCCATTTCAGCCCATTGATGTAGAACAGGTAGCAGCCAAACTCCATCAAGGATTAGCTTTGCAAAGTGGTGTT
Organism: Squalius cephalus; assembly: GCA_022829025.1. Lineage (NCBI taxonomy): Eukaryota > Metazoa > Chordata > Actinopteri > Cypriniformes > Leuciscidae > Squalius > Squalius cephalus. The sequence goes on along the minus strand of CM040796.1, from coordinate 47,114,497 downwards.
GACATGGAGATAACTGATTTGCAGAATGACACAGAACTGAAAGCCAGATCAGGGGACAGTGAGTTTTGGGGACTTGTAAGTAGAGAGAAGTTTCCTCTCCTCACTGCATGTGCACTAAGAGTGAGTGCCTACTTTGGATCCACTTACCTCTGTGAAATGGCATTAAATGAAAATAATAAACTCAAAGTATAGGAGCCGCCTTACTGACAGACACCTCAGAGACTGCCTCAGACGGGCTGTCTGCAGCTATGAGCCAAACTACAGAGAACTCGCAGACAGGATTCAATCACAGGCATCGCACTGACTCGAGTGAACATTACTGCACACGCTTTGCCTGTTGGTATTGTGAAAGTGATGCTGCATAAAATGGACTAGACCTGCATTTAGTTTCATTTACTGGGGAAGTTATTGCCATTAATCTGCTTTCTTAAATGATACAAAGTAAATAACAAACATACATGAAGCAAGATCATAAGCTTCACAATTAACTGTTATTAAAGGCACTACATATGATCTGCTCATTACAAAATGTGTTGATTTTTTTCCCACTATGAACAAAATAACCTAGGGTCCTAGGCCTTATATACATAATTCATAAATGCTGTTCATTATTAGTTCACGATACCTAATGCATTAATTAATTTTAAAGTTCCCTTTTATCACCTAATTGTTCAAAGGCCCTACCTACATAATTCTATAAAGCAAATAGAAAATAGGCCACATTCCTTTCCTATTTGTATTCGTATGAATTTAATGCGACTTAAAATTGATGTTGTGATGTAAAGTTCTTAATGCAATAGCTACGACCTGTTTAATACACCAAGTGCAGTCTGCCTAAATAAAAGTCCTCAAGTTGGAAGTATTTTGGCTTTCTTTCTCTCGCTTCATTAGGTAGATCTTGCCTTTAATCAGGACTGAGGTCAGGGATCTTGGGCTCGAAAAGGTTGGTGACCACTGCTGTACTGGACGAAAACTCAAATACTTCTATACTTCACATTAGCATCCATTTTGTGTCATAACTCTTATAACATAACAGTGAAATTTACAGTACTCACTTTCTCTCTGGACGCACGCAACTTTAAACACTCAAAGGAACATAACGTAGATCAAATAACTGCATTTAGTCAGGGAATTTCACGGCTCGTTCTCGCTGAAGATGACGGCTGACGCAAGACTGGATCGCGGCGCGCGCGCCCTCTGGAGCACTCCAGCTGCGCTCCGTCAAAATAAGAGTCCCCGCAACCGGGAAGAGAGCGCTCTTATCCGTCCACGTCGTAAATCAGTGGCTGAGTCCCAATTCGTCTGCTTATACTACGACCTAAAAGTATGTACTTTTTTGTGAGGAAAAAGTACATACTTTTTAGTGCGTAGCAAAAGAGTATGCACGTTCTGGGACATACTTCGATGACGTCATGCAACGTGAACGAGAACGTGGTTGCCTAGTTACGCACACCACGACTGTTAATAAAACATTTTACATTTCATTCATTCTTATATGTCCAATATAATTTTATTTTTCTATATTTTTTTCCACAATACATTCACAATGTGTTCAACCAAATGTAGGAGTGAAGCAGGGCTTCGTCTTAGATCAACCAAACGCATGTCGCTTGTGAGGCGGCTGGTTCTGACGTTCATGTGCAAATGTAACGAAAGCTACTTATTTTCTGAGTTAAAATATTTAAAGTTTATAGTATAACTATTGTTTAACGTATTTTATACTTCATTTTATACGCAGTGTTGGGTGTAACGCGTTACAAAGTAACATTAAAAAAAGTAATATTATTGCACCATGTATTTTAAGGAAGAACATTTATTTATTTACGATACATTATTCATTCACAAAGAAAATTGGTGTCCTTAAAGGTTGGATTTTTCCTAATTTTTTTAATTAAGGCATTACGTTCAATTTCCAAAATATGATTTTTTATTCCTCTTTTTAGTCAACTTTAGCATGGGTGTATTCACTTTTACATAGCACTGTATACACACACACACACACACACACATACATATAAACAAGCATACACACAGTGATAATAAATTACCCAAAATTATCTTTCCATTGCAATCAAACTGTAATTCAGTGTTCTCATCTGTACATTTTCTTAACTGCTTCACAACCGTATTGTTCCGTGCAACATTTTTGTGGTGCAAAATATTTCTTGCAAGGAATATGTGGGATGATGGTTTCATCATGTTGAGGAAGTAGTTCTTTTTCTTCATATCTGAAAAGAGTTGCTCAGCTGTCTGACTGTTTATTTTTCCTGCAAGCTCCGGGACAAGGCCAATCTTTCTCAAGCAATCCCTAAGATCCTTACTGTTATTCTGATGGAACACATCAGACAAGACATAATGGTCACATGAACCAGTAACAGGATGACCATCCTGATCAGCTGGTTCTTTCCTGTGGTTAAGCCATGGCAAACTGACTTTCAAGTCATTTTCTGATGCCTTCTTGATATTTTCTTCAGATGGTTGCAGTAATCGACCCTCAAAAGGATTAAATAATTTCTTTGAAGGATGGTTTGCATGCGAGGCTAGTCCCCTTGGGTAGTCGTACACAGTAACATTGGGAACATGTTTCCATGAAAGCAGGAGATCAGCATAATCACGAGGGCTCTCTGCTCTGATGTTAAATTTCACAGAGTACACAACCCCACAAGGGCAGGTTATAACAGCCCAGCCACCTAAGTGAAAGACATGTCAATTCATAATCCATGAATACTCAATATGTCCATCTTTATACATTATTATAATTAGAGATCTTAAAATTGACAAAAATCACATCGCCTCAATTTGAACAGCAAAATGATTATGTAAACAAGAACTGTTATATCAATACTTTTATGCCACCCTAATACATAACTGTACAGTCTGACTTACCAGATGCACCCCACACTTTTTCAAAAACCTTGTTGTAGGTGACTCTATTTGACATCCTCTCTTTTAGTCGGATAATTAAATCCATTTTAGAACCTTTGTGATCTACACTGTTAGACCTTACCGGGTTTTTTTTACAGTATAATACTGGCAACACTGTTGCCAGTAATTTACTGTTAATTGTACAGTTCTTTACTGTAAAAATGCACTAAAACTCGAGTTAACTAATTTCACTTGCAGAAACCGACTGCCTTAAATTGACCAACTGTCATTTAAATGTATTAACTAAAATTTATAATGCATTAATAACGTGAGCAAAGTATTACTGTGAACTTATTTCATTTGAAACCACAACAAAACTTTTGTAAATAAAGAGATTTCCACTGGACCAGCAACTACACAGTCACCGCCTGTTAAATAAAGCAACATGCAGCATATCATCAATGTTTGTAGATCTTCTGCTGGACTGAAGCACAGGCTCTACTCTTCAGCACAACAGTGACCCAAAAAATACATTTTACAGTAAACTATAAACCTGTTTTATAACTTACAGTTTATTACTGTTAAAATACATTTTGTGGGTGTGTCTTTTTATCTTAGACTGTTAACCCTTTCAACCCCACAGGGAAATCCACACTACAAAGAGTAAAAAGTAACATTGAGACAGTGTTGCAGTGAGATAATAAAGGGAATATGTAAGTGATTGTTGAGCATTGGTGATGAACACCTGCTGTTAGAACAGAAAATAGAGAAACACAAGAAATACAACTGACTTCCAGCCATTACACATTTGTACACTTATTATTAACCAGTATGACTTTATTTCATACATCTACGGAAGTTGTTATTAAGATGTTTAATTGAAAATGTTTGATTTGAAGTTACCATTATAGAGATCAGTGCTTGCTTTAGTTGGGATGCTGATGCTAAAACATTAGTTTTTTTTATTTTTGCTGCTTGAGCTGTGTTTTTGCAAGTCACACTTGTGCACACACACACAGTTTATGAACGATTGTGGTTATGATGACAAAATCATCATATTGCCTGTTCATTCACTAAAGTATTCATTTTCACTCATTCAGAGTTAAATCCTCAATTAAAAGTGTTACATTACCACACTGTGAAACCACAAAAGTAAATTACAAGGTTTTTTTTTTTTTTTTTAACATGCATAACCAGAGAAACAGAGCTACACTGACTTTTAGAAACACAGAGATATCACAATTTAGCACATAATTCTCAACAATGGTGGCAATATATATATTTTTTATTCATGCAGCAGTGCATGCTGGGAGTTTTATATTATCCTGGAACCCAGCATGCATTGCGACATGAAACTTTTGATTGTCACCATTGTTGAGATTCATGTGCTGATTGTTGATGTCTGTGTGTGTCCAGGATAAGCAGGAGATCAACATTTTTTAATGCACTATATGATTATGATATTTTTCATAAGAACTTATTATAGTATTAATTGATTTTATGTTGTAGATTTACATATATGGTAAATATGAAATACCCATAAAGAATAAATACAGAAAAAAAGAATAAATACAGAAAAGATCAGAGAATCAGACATGTCCAGGATGATTGTGACATCACCACAAAAGCCAAAAACACCTGATCATCTTCCTCTTGACTTATTCTTGCCATAACAAATGTGTTTTATAAACTCACTGTTACAGCAGTCAGAGAGAGATGAATGGTAAGAAGTCAAGGGACAAGAGACCAACTAAAGCAAATACTGATCTCCATCATGGTGACAACAAACTTTATTATTAACTAAATCTCTTTTAAATCTCAACAAGAACTTTTGTACATGTGTGAAAGAAATAATGTTAAACTGGTTTGTAAACTGGTTTCACACTCAGTGTTCCTGGAAGTCAATTGTAGTTTTTGTGTTTCTCTTTTTTCTGTTCTTGTTTCTCTGTCCTTCAGTGATTCTGCTTATCAGGTGTTCATCAGTTTCTCAATTCACTCACTTCTTTTCATTCACTTTGTCAAGTGGACTTTATTAGTGAACTAGGGAATAGTGAATGAGGGTATAGGGTGTGATTGGGAAAACAGCCTCTGAGTGTCGACTTTGAGCACTGTTAATTCACAGTATATTCCTGTAGGCTATTTTTGTTTTCTACGGTATATTACTGTTTTAATGGAAAATGGTATGATATTGTCAGAATTTGGCCTTTTTTTACAGCAAGGGTTAACAGTGTATTCCACATCCCATACAAAGAGCCCTTATTTCCTCAACCTAGCCAAAAAGAAAAATTGTAACAAAATTATTACACATCATGACAAAACATCTCAATTAAAATATTTTTGTGATGAAACAAACCATACCCGGAGATTTAGCAGCTCATCTGCAAGCCTTTCTTCTGTAAGTGGAACGTCATCCTCAGATGAGTCTTGTGACACATGAAGCTTAGCGTACTCTGTGTTGAGAACGATGTTGGATGATCTGGTATGAATACCAATCCATGGCGCCCAAAAGCTGTAGCTTGGGGGCACAACGAAGGGGTTCCTCATCCCACCTAATAATTAAAGAGAAAGAAGTTAAACTGCGGTTAAAGAAAGAAACTTAGGTAAAAGGCTGTATATCTGAAAAGTGATGCGAGACATACTTGTATAAAAACCTCGGCTTATCATCTCTACTGTTACTGCCTCCCAAAACTTCTCACTATCCACGTAGCCATCATAATTTGGTGGAGGGGGGTCAATTTCACTCACTACAATCAATTAATAAAATTAAACAAAGACTATAGTATTTCAAAGTAGGATATATTTAGATTACATTAATTTACATTTCAATTTATGCATGAATGCAATTTATGCCCATGAAATGATAGGATTATGAAAATGTAAAAAAAAAAAAAAAAACTTTACAATGTGGATGTGATTGGATAAATATATTTTGTGAATAAATTAAGAAACTATAGTTATAAATAAACATTTAAATATATCAAACTATAATGTTTAAACATACCAGGCATGCCAAAGGCTCCCTTTTTGTGGAGATCCATGACGACTACACTTGGGTAGTGCCCACAAGTGACACAATTGTAATGATAATCCAGTTCTGTCATGGCCTCAAAGTGCAAATAGGCTTGTAAAACAAGTTCATTTTTAGGAAAAGGCCCACCTTCAATTGAATGTAATGTTTCCATTACCCTGCTTACTGCCGTACTATTCTGGAATTAAATAAGTTAAAAAATACATTGAATTAATTAATTGAATGAAAAAAAAAACAGCGACTTTAAAAGTTCATAGGAAAACAACGCATTGGGATTATGACATACCTGTACTGAGTTTCTTAGGAACATGCACAAATGCAGTGACAAAAGAATGTGGTCATTGAAATTATGTATTCCATCTGACCACTCTTGGTACCTATATACCATTTCACAGCGTGGGCACTGTCTGTAGTAAGTAGATATGCCTAAAGAAGTAAATAAATGCATGAATCTAAAATATCCATAAAAATATCTGAAAGCACATCTTAATGTAATATTACAATAATCGACCATACCTTGGATTACACCAGAAAATGTCACTATTTTGGCATCTTTTGTGATGAGTCTTGGATCACTTAAGCTTTCTTTGAAACAGCCTTGTGAATACAAGATTTCCTTGGCATTGAGCAAGGGCAGTACCAAGAGTTTTTCTTAACATCATACGAGACCATTACTCTGCCAAGTCTGCTGTAATATGAGCGTTTTTTTCAAACACAGACACATGCAATTTGTTGAGTTGGTCTCCAATTTGTACAGACACTGACAATGGAACGTCTTCGGCCAGAGTTTCCTTCTTCAGATCAATTAACTGGTGTTTCCTTGCATCTCCAAACCACTTCTGGTCAACCATCATACACAATGTTTCTTCTGCCAGATCAGTCTGTATTTGACCAACACGTGGAAAATAGGATAAAGACTGCAAGTGGTCACACTCAAATGGCAGAATACCACTTCTGTGGGCAAAGTCTCTGGTAACACAGCACTCATCCAATTCACACTCAGACCTTTGTGACTCTCCCCGGGTATTTTTCAGGACATGGATTGGAGTGGATGCACCATGGAAAGACTTTAACAGCAAAAATTCAATTTTTGCCATCAACACACTGGCATCTTAAATACCTTTTGGATGATACAGTCTCCCTGCGTTCAGTGTGTCGTCTTTGGATGTGCTTTCTTAAGTTGTTTTTTAATAATGTCAAATTACAGTGCACACACACAACTGTATTAGGCTTCACATTAGCAGTCCTCGGACCTTTTTCTTCTGCTACTGAAGTTGCTTGAAACAACATGTTTAAAGGTCAGTCTTTACTACTGCACTTTAATGTTACTAATGTTTTAAGATCACTGTGCATACTAACTTTTATACAGTATATTATATTAGGGTTGCAGCAGTATGACAGTTTCATGGTTAAAAGAGAGTTATATCTCACACATTTGCTTATTTAAAGTACTGTAATGTACTATTGCTCTATATAAAATCTTAAATCCAGAGATCAAGGTTTTAGCCCATGCTATTTTCAGTAGATGCCCAACTTAACGCTATTTAGCCTACTGCATCCCTTCCATCCGTAAACTGTGATGAGCTTTGTTTCTAGTCAAAAATATAGCAAAAAGAGTTGGGCAGAATATCCAAAAGCTGTATGCAAGTAAAAGTACTTATAGAAATAATTACTTAAGTATATGTAATAACATTTATTGTTATTGGAGTAGGAGTAAAAAATGATCCAATGACAAATGATTTTTAACAATATTAGATTTTAGATAGTCAATATTAGATAGTCATTTAAAAATGACTCTCACATTTTACTGAGCAGGACCAGATAACATTAAACCACGATAATTTCTGAAACTGTTTTTGTACTGTGAAAATCTCATACCACTGCAACCCTGAGTAGTACAAGTTTACAAGTCGGTTACCTGAGTAGTACAAGTTTACAAGTCGGTTACCTGTAGAACACTGGAGTTCAGATTCAGGTGTAACTGCTGGCTTGCTCCTATTATCCATTAGGTTTTTGGTCTTCATGTTTGGAAGAGAGTCTTATAAAGCAATAGAGATATTACCAGATACAACAGATCACTCAACATGGAGAGGATTATGCCAAATAAATATGTGACATTTTGTTTTTGTCAAGAAGTCTGACCTCTGTTTGAAGAAGCGGAAGTTGTCGATGTGGGATCTTGTCTTTTTGCTGTATCACAAAACCTCTCCACTTTCAATGCAGGGCTCTCTCTAATGCAGGGTTCAGCTCCAAACCTCTGTGCTACTGAGCTGCACTCGTGCTGTATGCTCAGACCCACTGCAAAATCAACAATTATTCAGAAAAAATATTGAGAAATTATTCATTCATTCAAACTTTAACAATTCAGTAATTTATTGCTCTCAAAAAAATTAAAGATTGCTTTAAGAAAATGAAACATATTGCTTTTGTATAACAGAACAAGTTCTTCAAGATTCAATTACCTGTGTCTTTATTCATGACATTCTCAATATGCATGTCTGAAGTAACTCCTGGTTCAACACAAGGCTCATGGTGGCTTAATATGTGGGTCATTAATTGTGACCTATTAATAACGGTGTTCTCCCAAAAGCAGCAGTGAAAATGTGCCTTTTCTCTGCACTGGTTGCTGCATTTGACAATGAAGAAATCTGAAAATGAATTAACTAAGCACATTACCAAGCGAACTTAATTTAATATGGTTATAGTAATTATTTAATACAAATCAATTTGGAAAACCAAACCTTTGTATCTTACTGCGGTCTCAAAATGTCTACGAACATGGACATGTACCATGTGCGAAATACTGTTCGTATAGTGACAAAATGGGCACAGTTTAAGAGTGGACTTCATATAAACTGCATGTTTTGCTCTGGTTACGACGGTGTGGTGCCCCATGTTTGATAAAAAAAGATAAGAATCTCACAAATTCTAAGAAGGAAAAAAACAAACAAAGAACAGTTTAATTATATCATCTGAAAGACACTGGGATATGCTTAAGCAATTATTCCAGATTTGATTCTCGAACATCATGTTACATTTTTAAATATATTTATATAAATCTACACAACCATTTTTCCTCACCAGTTGGAATCGCAATCAACGTGGAGTATCGTTCATCCGTTACTGCATACTGTTGCTGCCGCCGTGCCGTTCATCACAAACTGCCCCCTGGGGGGTCGGAGGAAAATGGCAAAGGCGGGAACAGAAAAATAGGGGCGGGGCGACACGTGTCGCTCCGCCCAAAAGTGTCGCCCCGCCCCATCGTTCGTAGTTTGATGACGCAGCATTTGCTAAGAATTATGGATCTTGTCGTCAACGTCAAGCCGACCGATCTAATAATGTTTATGGATGACTGAATACATCGATGCTTTTATCATGACTGTGATATGAAGCAGTTCGGGATTGCTAAGAGACAGCTCTCAGCTCCACACGCGACGCGAGTCCCGCGGATATAAAAGGAATACGGACATTTCATTCTACCGAACTACACGCAGAATTACTACTCACAGGTCAGTTTATTAGACAAATTAAACTTGTGAGGTAACGCAGCGCTGTTTCACTTGGTCTAACATTACACTATCACACTAAACTGCATTTGAATATGTTGAAATGAATGTGTTAGTCTGTCTGTATGAGACTAGCAGTAAGCTAGATCAACATTAGAATAACATACAGATCATATTCTAACATTTTATCATTGTTAAACTATATAATATTGATTAGTTTTATGTAAATGTGCTCACCTGTTTAATAAAGTACATGTAGGAGCGGTCGAAGTCTCGGACGTGGAGCTCTCGTTTATATACTGTCTTTGGGAGCTCTCGGCATCTGGAAAACACCGCGCTGATATTGATTCTCGTTTTAGTTCTCCTTTTTTATCCAAAGTCTGCTTGCCATGGTCCATAATGTTTGAACAAAACAACAACAGCGTGCAGATAGACATTGCGAACTCCACAGTTGTCTGCGTCTGTCGCTCTGGTTAATCAGAGCTCTGGTTACCATGGCAGCACGAGCAGAAACCAGGGACAACGCGGATATGACGCCATCGACTGCGACATAACGGAAATAAAGACACGGTCCGTGTCTTCGAATTAAAATATTATTTTCTCTGGATTTAGAAGTTAATTGGAACTGTCGGGATAATGTAAATACACAACTTTAAAAAATATATAACATAGATATCGTGATTTTTTATATTTTTAAAGCAAAAAAAATACATATTGTGCCTTTAAGGGAGAAGTCCGTCCCGCGCAGGTCTCTAATGTAGACTTTAAAAACAAACGACTAACATTATATTTACATTAACAGTAGCTTAGGCTGCAATCTAGTGTATGTGAACCTTTTTGCAGATAAACACAAGTGCATTTTCGGACAAGTTAATTGAGTAAATCATACTCCCACTACGGTAATTAATAACAGACTATATTAAACACGTTTCCTAAATAGGCCTGTGACTGTATCTTACATTTTATGAAACAGTACCATTAGTTAAAAATAAAGCTTAAAATGCTTCCTGTTCGCATATTTCATAATAAAATGACAATTACCCTTTCTGAAAATTTTTTTTTTTTGTCATCATTCATAGATGTCATGTTAAAATAATATACAGATGCACTACCCTCTTCAAAATACAGCTGATATATTGTTGTACTTGTTTATTGTAAAGTTTTCCAATGGATAAATCAGCTAATCCCAAAAATAATCATTAAATTAATCGGAAAAATAATCGTTAGATTAGTCGACTAATCGAAGAAATAATCGATAGATTAATCGACAACAAATATAATCGTTAGATGCAGCCCTATTGTAGATTGACATTGATGATGAAGTCAGGGAAGATATTCAAGGGCAACAAGCAGAAGGTGTTCATGTTCCTGAGTTGGATCTGCCTCGTGGCTTGACTGAAGAAGAGCTGGCAACACTACCAAACCCAGATGTACCTTTCTCAGATGCATTATCTGTCTACATGGAAACCGTTCTTGCTGTAAAACAAATGATTGGTGAATCATAGTCTTCTCTTTTAAAGGTTTAAAATACTTTAGGCAGAGATATTGTATATGTGCATATCAGAAAGACATTGTATTTGTTGATCAGGAATCACAGACACAGTAATATCTGAAAAAGCATTTAATTTAATTTTTTTTTTTTTATGCGTTAACACGCTGTAAACGACATTTTAAACTCATTAAAAGTTGGAATTAACAATGTCAGTATGACGAGATTAACTGTCATGCATCAATTATTAATGTGTTAATGTTTACATTAGGTTTTTTTTTTTGCTAATGCTTTCAGCAATGAACAAATCTTGTATGAACTTGACTGGTTATAGTGGATTGTCACTGAACAATAAAACAGCTGAACAACTGTAACATTTCATGTTGTCAAAAAAAAATAAAAAAAAATAAAAATAAATTCAAACAACAATGCATTTAAACTCCACCCTAATGAAATTTATCCCATAATTTACTCACCCTCATGCCATCCTAGGTGTATGACGTTTTCCTTTCTTCAGCCAAACACAATTGGAGTAATAAATACAATTCTGACTGTTCATAGCTTTGTGATGGCACTGTTGTGATAAACAATTCAATATGAACTGCTAGGATTTTGATAAATGTTACTCCACATGTGTTTGGCTGAAGAAATGAAGATGTTGTACACCTATGATGGCATGAGGGTGAGTAAATTATGGGGTAAATTTCTTTCATGGTTTAACTATTCCTTTTTAAAGGCATACTCCACTTTAAAATGAAAATTCTGTCATCATATACTCACCCTCATGTTGTTTCAAACCTGTATGAATTTCTTTCTTCTGCTGAACAGAAAGGAAGATATTTAGAAGAATGTCAGTAACCAGACAGTTTCTGGTCTCATTGACTTCCATAGATGAAAAAATATATATACTATGGAAGTCAATGGGACCAGAAACTGTCTGGTTACTGACATTCTTCTAAATATCTTCCTTTCTGTTCAGCAATTCTGTTCAGAAAGAAATTCATACAGGTTTGAAACATGAGGGTGAGTATATGATGACAGAATTTTCATTATAAAGTGGAGTATGCCTTTAATGCACGTGTTGAACTACGCTACGCCAAATGTTGGTGCCCACTGTATGCCATTGCTCATATGTGTTTTGAATGACTCGTAATTGTAATGGATGGGCAATTTTATCACAATGTTGCAAGTGTTTGCCTCTGGAAATATTTTCTCTGGTGCGTCATGAAGAAATTCGATCTTGGGCTGCTGCAGAAAGCCATGGGGTGGAATGGCTGAAGACCCTGAAGTAAACTCCAGCACATTCTCCAACGTCAATGGTGTACATTCTTCATCTGTGACACATGCAGCAATTCAGTCTAACAACTGTACTGTTTGTGCCATTCCAAACAAGCTGACAGTGTATTGGTGGTGGGTATTTCACATTTTCAGTAAATAGTTGTATATATACACAAATAACTAAATAAATTATGTAATCATTCTCCATGTAACTCGTTAAAAAATGTGATTCGTTCAGGAGAGAAACCATGCTACTGTGCAATGTTTTGAGAAATGCAATGGTTCAGTATTGACAGGAGCACAAATGCAAAATTTGCAATAGTGTCTGAAATCTAATTTAGTATTAATACTGTTATTTAAGACAAGCAATGACATCTCTAACGGCTCTCTTCTTTTGGAACCGAGATAGAGGTAAGATCTATCAATATTTGTGTGAAATGTCACTTACATTAACCTGTTGGATGAACCACTTTATAAAAGCAATATCACACATTTAATCACATGTAAATATATAGTGAATACAGAAGCTGTGTATACAACTTTATAGGACAAAATATGTAAAAAAAAAAAAAAACCTTTGTAAATACCTTCAACATCAATGATCCAGTCTCTCCAGAAGCACAAGGTCCTGGTCTCTAGTTCTCTCTTATAGGGGTCTTGATCTGACAGGTTTACTTCAAAAAGTGACGTCAGGTCTGAAGATCTCAGTGGTTTTTTGTCTTCAACAAATATGGTGTGAAACAGATCTGTGTGTGTCTGCATTTCTTGAAGAAGTCCAAGGGTGTTAAAACCATCGACAAACCTGTAAAAAAACATGTAGAATCTACAAAGAACAAGGTATGAAAACAATTTCAACAAACAAGAAAGTGTTTGATACTACGTACTGTTGCAGTGCAACATTGCATCTCCCATCAGCATAATACTCCACAGCTGACTGTACCAGCATGTCCCGCTGCTTAAGAGTACTAATGGATCTGAAGGCTCCAATTATGGACAGGCAATCTTCTGCCATTTCAATGGCAGCTTTGGCTTCTGGAAGAGTTTCGGCTTCTTTTATCTGAAAAAACAAAACATCAACGTCATGTTGCAGCTAAAATACAAAAAACACACTATTTAAGGGATAGTTCACCCAAAATCAAATTTCTTCTGCTGAACACAAAAGATATTTTATAGAAGGTTGGTAATTAAACAGTTGCTGGTCCCCATTGACATCCATAGTATTTTTTTTTTCCTACTATGGAAGTCAATGGGGTCCATCAGTCGTTTGGTTACCGACTTTCTTCAAAATATCTTTTGTGTTCAGCAGAAGAAATAAAGTCATACAGGTCTGGAACAACTTGAGGGAGAGTTAATGACAGAATTTTCATTTCTGGGTGAACTATTCCTTTAATGGGGTACTCTTCCAGCATAACTTCCGAATTTTGTTCACTGCAGTTTAAGAAAAATGCTTACTTTGCAAAGAATTTCTTTAAAGGTCTCATCATCTACTTCATCCAAGGTCGCAGGACGGGTGGGTTTACCACAAACCTGGAGAAAGAGCTTTTCTGAAAAGAAATGTGGCCCCTATTCCTCCATGAATTATACAAACTGATATCATTTGAGATATCTGCCTGTAGAGACCTTTGTGCAAAGCTGTAAAGAAAATTACCAAAATATTTTAGTTAACTACAATGACTTAATGTTATGAAATCATTTTAAATAAGACCTTTAGTTCAAATGCTTACCTTCACAGTCAAGCCGCAACCTCTTACTATTGTCAGGGCCCACAGATATGCTGGACTGTTGGACAGCCTTAAGGAGCAATCTGAGGAACTCTCTAGTTGGACCACCACCGTCCACAGCCCCCTCCGCCGCTTTTGTATCATCAACAAAAAGCACATCCAGTCTTGCTCCGAGGTTCAATCGTCGCCGACTAAAAGCCTGAACAGTGCTTCTCAGTATGTTGTGGGTATTGCCTTTATAATCCCTTACAACATTGATCTGATTACTAGTGGGACTCTCATCATCTATCTTGGCTGAAAGGAGACTCAGTATTGTTTGGAGGTTGGTCCTGGAAAATAATATTATTATGAATGCAAATGACAAATGATGACATTGTATATCAAATGGGATACAGGTAAAGAGGTGACTATGGGTTAACTGGTCATATAACATTTTAATTCATACTTCTGGACAGTCTCTTCCTGCTCTGATCGAGGGGAGAACGATGCCAGATGTTCATTAGAGGTGCTAGGTTGATCCAATGGGCTGACAGTCCCAGAATTATAATCATCATCATCATCATGGTTGTCATTGCCATCAGGTGTAAGAATGGTCTGCATAAACTGATGAATTACATAAAACATTAAATGACAAGCTAAGAAAGATTTGAAAAAAAAAATATATATATTTGTAAATCTACCTCTGCATCTTCGGAGGAAATCCACTGGACAAAAAGTGTGGTTGGCCCTCTGATATTTCTTTCAAAACTGGTCCCACATACTGTAGGTCACTTCTAAGTGGAGGCTTCCTGAGTATGGAACCATTCTGTAGCGTCCTCCACCTCTCCAACCAAGTCAAACAGTGCCTAGACATTTTGATTATTTCACATTTAAACAAAGACTTTGCACACCAAATAACAAACCTTACCAACCTTAATTGATTCACTTAAAATAAATGTCCTGGTCCTCATTAAGCCACTTGGATATTTTACTTTTAGTGGCACACCATGAGCAAGTTCAGGCAAATTCGCCATTCGCGCTCGTCTCTCATCTATAGCCTAAAATAATGTAGGCAAGTTTCAAAATCAAACGGTAATGGTAAACAAAAAGTAAATGTATAAGGTCTTAAAAAGGCATCAACATCCTGATTTCCTTAACTTAGACTTACCTTTCTGCGTCTATTCTCAGATTCTTCGCTATTCATCTTTTGAAGTTCCTGAAACAAATTACAAATTCAGATTGTAATGCAGACAGAAAGATTACACAATGTCATCAGAGGATGTCTGTTATAAAGTTTACCCTACATACTTTGGCTTGATCTGCGATCAAAGACTGATTATATTCCTCATCCTGCTCCTCACGCATCCTCCGCCATTCACTTAAAGATTCCTGCAATATTTTGAGATAAGAAATTAAGAAATATTAAAGACACTCCTAAGAGTATCTACCATAAAACCTGTACCAAATAAATGTGGATGATCCACAAGACCACTCTCTTCTTCAGTTTGATGAACATTATATACAACAAGTAGCAAAAATATATTTTTTAGAAAAATAAGAAGCGTTTTGAAATGCTAATATTGTGAAATTATGGCAGAAGAAAATGTTTGATGGTAGCAGAAGCTCTTAGCAATGCAAACTTAAAATTTACCATGTCTGTTTTTTCATCTGTTAAATGGATGAACAGTTGGTCAGTATTTTCCTCAGTGGGTGACTGGTTGATGAGTGAATCCCTGTCTGAAGTATGTGCATTTAGGTGTTCGTTCTCTAATGTTGGTGGCAGGTGATTGGAACATTCAGTCCTAGGCCTAGAAAGACATGAAATTAAAATTTGTTTTCCTAATAAGAAACTGAATATTAAATCAAGATTATGACCAGTCAATGTTCTCCATACCTGCAGCTCTCAATGTGAACCTTAAGTTCGTTGAAATTGAACTGTGTTTCACAGGCAAGACATCTCTCCATTGGCCCAAGCATGGGAGATTCACAGACAACCTTAAATTAAAAAAGCAATCTCAGAATTTTAGATAACTGTAAATGAAAATAAACTTAGTACATTACGATAAAAACATGTGTTGTCTAAAATGTAATAAGCATAGAATTTAGCAAATAAGTAATTTACTGTAGTTAAAAAAAAAAAAAACTTACAGAACTGGACAGTTCTATGTCTTTTTGCATAGGACGCATGTAGATGACAGCATGTCCCATATTTTCTTTTAGAGTCTTAATTGTGTACCCTGTGTTTGGGCAAGGCAACACCACCAGATTCCTAGATCGGGTCATGCCTGATGTTTTTAAAATATCAAATCCCCCACAGTCACCAAGTTTTGGATATGTCGCTATAATGTAGTTTTTGAAATCTTCTGCATTATTTTCATCACCTGTAAAAAAGAAAAGATAAAGCAACATTTTTAGAAGCAAAACTTTTGTTTAAAAACTTTTGTCTATCAACAAAAACTTACACAATACCCACCAAAAAAATGTAACTTTTTCTCTCCAAGTCCTGTAGCTTCCAGTTCCTCCCTTTCAAACTTTGTTGGTGCAACACTTTGTGTCATGCTACTGAAGCAGCAGAAAACTCTTGTGAAGCTACTGCGAGGTCTTGTAGAACGACTACGACGACTTAAAGGTCTCCTGCTGGCTTCTGCTCCATAGCTTGCGAAAACTCTGTTTACTTCAACTGTAAATGTGTAAACAATGTCAATCAGAGCCTGGGCTGTCAACTGCTTTATTAGTGTGTTCAGGGGACAGACAGCTAGCAAATACTGAGGAGAAGTTTGCTGTATGTGACAAATGTTTTGGCCTAAAAACATGTGACATCGCTTAGAGCACCTTTAATTTACAATACATATTGTACAGGATAGTCCAGGACTTCTGTGGTTTGTTTTATTTAATCAAATGACATTAAATACTGCCAAAATATTTTATACATAAATGTAGTTCTTAAATCCCCTTCTTTATTTATTTATTACATTTAGAAGGGTGTCACGTGATAACAATATTCGTGACGTCATTCTACTCTCTAAATTGTCACATACTATATTTAATAATAAACTGAATCCCCAATAAAGGCGTTTTTGATTTTCTGTTTTAACAGAACAATATAAATAGTGAATAAACGCGACCCATTATACCAGCAATCACTTTCACTGACCTGCTAAAATCCTGATTTATAACCGTGACATGATCTGACAAAAATCACCTTACACCAAGGTTAAAAAGCGGCTATATAATAGATTAACGAGAATTGACTTGTGGCTTATATCACCTGCTTGCACACAATTTGTTTCAGAGGCATCTCATGATTTTGCTCCCATTATCTGATCATAAATTGATTAAAATTCATTTAATAGGCACTAAACAAAATCAAAACAATCTTCGTGGTTTCTGGAAGCTAAATAATGATTTATTAAATGATGAAATATTTTGTGATGATGTTAAAAGAACAGCGAAACAAATATTTAGGGATCCTAAAATGAATCATACACAAAAATGGGAATACTTTAAATTTAAGATAAGAGAAGCAGCAATGAGACGGAGTAAAGAAATAAAAAATAATAACGCCTCAAAAGAAATTAGTATCATGAACGAACTAAATATATTATTGAAGAAAGATAGTCTATTAGAGGAAGAAGAAATTAAATTGAAGAGACTAAAAGAAGAAATAGATCATACATATATTAATATGGCCAAAGGAGCCTTCATAAGGTCAAGAGCAAAATGGTTGGAATTAGGCGAAAAGAACTCTAGCTACTTTTTTGCCCTTGAGAAACGGAATCAAAAAAGAAACAATATCTCTGCACTCAAGATTGATGATGTCATAACCACTAATCAATTGGACATTTCAAAATATGTTTATTCATTCTACAGTAACATATACAAATCAAATTCCCGAATCAATGATTGTGATAAGTTTATTGAATCAATTAAAAAATATACACCAACCATTTCAGAGCCCTTCAAAACTAATTGTGAACGACCAATCACAAAATCAGAAATATCAGAAGCAATCCAATCAATGAAAAAAGGAAAATCTCCAGGCAACGACGGCCTCTCAGTTGAATTCTATTTACATTTTTGGAATATTATTGTGGATCCTTTATTGGAATTATTTAAGGAATGTCAAGATAGGAAAGAAATGTCAACAAGTATGAAACAGGGTATTATAACACTAATTCCTAAACCGGAAAAAGATCACCTTATGATAGAAAATTGGAGACCAATTACGCTCTTAAATATAGATTACAAAATTATCTCATTAGTATATGCTAAAAGGTTAAAAAAAGATCTTGGAGAAATTATTGCCGAAACTCAAACTGGATTTATGTCCAACCGTCATATTAGTTCCAACATAAGGCTTGTTCTTGACTTATTAGACTACTCTGAAAACATTGATAATGACTCCCTTATAGTTTTTCTTGATTTTTACAAGGCTTTTGATACGGTGGAATATCATTTTTTATTTAAATCACTTCAAATCTTTGGTTTTGGTCAAAATTTTATTTCAACAATCGAAATGTTTTATAAAAATATTGATAGTTGTGTCATACTATATCCAAACACTACCAAAAGATTTCCAGTGCTGAGATCCGTCCGTCAAGGCTGTCCGATTTCTCCCTTTTTATTTTTGATTGTTGTCGAATTGCTCTCATTGCATATTTTAAATAACCCAATAATTGAAGGTATGTCTATTTTTGGAAAGGAAATTAAACTGACCCAACTAGCTGATGATACAGCATTATTCTTAAAGGACAAACATCAGATTGAAAAAGCTGTAGCATTAATAGACGAATTCTCAGCTGCTTCTGGACTAAAATTGAATAAATCAAAATGCGAAATTTTATGTCTGTTTGAAACAAATGATAAAACCATATATAATATGCCTGTTAAAAATTGTATTAGATATCTCGGTGTTTTTGTTTGTAAGAATGTTATAGAGCGCCAACGACTTAACTTCTCCCCCAAAATGAAAAAATCTAAAACTATATTGAACCTATGGCTTCAAAGAGACTTATCAATCTTAGGTAGGGTCCTTTTGACTAAGGCTGAAGGAGTTTCTAGATTTGTGTATCCAGCACTCTCCCTTAATGTCTGTGATTCTACATGTAAAGAAATCAATGATATGTTTGTAAAATTTGTATGGAAGAATAAGCACCATCATTTGAAAAAAGCTTTGCTTTCTGGTCCTAAAGCTAAAGGGGGGTTTGATCTATTAGATTTTGTGGATTTAAATTATACTTTTAAAGTTAAATGGTTAAAGGAATGCTTAAAAGCCCCAGATTCATTATGGAATTTTATTCCTCATAATATATTCAAGAAGGTTGGAGGTCTCAAGTTCTTACTGTCTTGTTATTACAGTATCTCTAAATTACCAGTTAAGATGTCGGAATTTCATCAACAAGCTTTGTTAGCCTGGAAGCTATGTTATTCACACAATTTTTCACCACATAAATCTATCATCTGGAATAATGAGTGTATTATTAAAAGGAACAAATCAATGTATTTACAAAACTGGATAGATAAAAATATAATTTTTTTAAAAGACTTATTTAGCCCTAATGGTCAGCTTCTTAGCTATGAAAACTTTCTTACACAGAAAACTTTCCCTGTAAAATTTAAAGAATTTAGCTCAGTAATTAACTCTATTCCCAGTGGAATATTAGAATTAATGAAAAGCTATGTAGAGCAAAATGTACAAGCCACTACTCCTAACATTCTTTACATAAACGGTATTGACATTCTAAGCAAAAAATGTACTAATAAACATATCAGAGAATGTTTCTACAATGCCAAAAAAATAATACCTAGAGGGAAATCTTTTTGGAATGCTATTTTTATGAATATTAATTGGCAGAAAGCATGGCTTGTTCCTTTTAAATTTTGTGTCACAAATAAAATTAGAGAATTACATCTAAAAATACTACACAACATATACCCATCTAAGATGTACATTTCAAGATTTCTTGATATTGATAACAAATGTACTTTTTGTAAAAATGAACCTGAAAATGTAACCCATTTGTTTTATGGTTGTTCATACAGTAATGCATTTTGGAAAGAACTTGAGAATTATATATTATGTAAAACGAAACACAAAGTCATCATTGAGGGAAAGAACATCACTTATTTTGAATACAAAGAAAAGAAACTATGTACTATTATAAACCTTTACATTTTATTAGGCAAGTTTCATATCCATAAATGTAAATTCCAGAATTCTTCACCATCATTTAAGTTGTTTTTGATAGAGGTGGATTTTTATTTTAAGTCTCTTAAATTAATTACAAACAAGAAATGCATATCAGTAATGAACATTCATTTAGAAATGTTTAATGGATAATATGTCACGAGAACTATTTTTGTCATGGGATACAAATCTGTCACTAATTTATTTTTCTTTAGTGGTAACTTGATTGTTGTTATTTATTTTTTTTATGTATTTTTTTTTTTTTACATTTAACGTATTGTATTGTTGCTATTATAATGAATGTGAACTGGAAAGACTGAAATGTTTTTGTTATAATTTTAAATAAAAAAAAAAAAAAAAATAGATTAACGCAGAGCGCAGCGTCGAAACAAACGACGAGCGAATCAGCTGCGGGCAATGTAAAGTTACAGCTTCTCTCGGCCAAAACACCGACGAGACAATCAACACAGAGACGATCCTGTGCTGGGAGAGCAAGACCGATATTGGCGATATTTTTCAACTGGATATAAGCCATGATATAAGCTAAGGCTGACGCAAAAAGCGCAAAAAAAGTGACAAAGGTGCTTCGTTAGCAACATTGACTGGAGACTAGGCCAGGATGGGGCGGGTGTCTGACTAAAACAATACCTAACGTTAAAGGGTTAGTTCACCCAAAAATGAAAATTCTGTCAGTAATTACTCACCCTCATGTTGTTCCAACCCCGTAAGAACTTCGTTCATCTTTGGAACACAAATTAAGATATTTTTGATGAATTCTGACCCAGAAAAGTCATTAAAGAGATCGTTAATATAGTCCAAGTGACTCCAGTGGCTCAATCTTAAGTATATCAAGCGACGAGAATACTTTTTGTGCGCAAAAACAAACAAAAATAATGACTTTATTCCACTATTCATTTCCTTCTCTCTGGACCTCTAGTTGGTTCGCGTAGTGTTTTTGCGCAGCGCGTCTGTGTACACGTCACCACGTAGGCTCACTATTGGCCGACGCCGGTCATGTATGTGATGCGCGATGACGTATAACACAGACACGCAGCGCAAAAACACTACGAGGCCCAGAGAGAAGGAAATGAATAGTAGAATAAAGTCGTTATTTTTGTTTGTTTTTGCGCACAAAAAGTATTCTCGTCGCTTGATATACTTAAGATTGAGCCACTGGAGTTACTTGGACTATATTAACGATCTCTTTAATAACTTTTCTGGGCCAGCAAGTTTCGGTCACATAGCAGCCTATGGAGGATTCAGACATGGCTCAGATTTCATCAAAAATATCTTAATTTGTGTTCCGAAGATGAACGAAGGTCTTACGCGGTTGGAACAACATGAGGGTGAGTAATTACTGACAGAATTTTCATTTTTGGGTGAACTAACCCTTTAAGTTACACCGCACGCGGCGCGACAAATGCCTCGTTTTAAATGGGTAATATAATTTGACAATAACATTTCCAATGGCATTTCTTAACTCGATTGACAAATGGATAAAGAAAAGCATTTGGCAAAACGACAAAGAAAAGCATTTGGCAAATAGAGAGAGAAAAGGTTTGCCAATTGCTTTAAAAAAATCAATTTAACATGTGCATTTAAATTATTTATTAATGTACTTTTTATTGTTTTATTAATCCACGTTTAAAAACATGAATTAAAAAAAACAATTTTAAATGTGTCTATTTATTCATACATTTAAAATATTTTTATTTATTTATTGTTTTATTAAAATACATTTTAAAACATGAATAAAATAAACAACTTTAAAATGTCTATTAATGTGTCCATTTAAAAGTGATTTATTTATATACATTTTTATGTTTGAATTATTAAATTGATAAATTGATTCTTCATTTTATTTTTAATTGGCACTCCTGGTCCTCCATATGATAACCCCAATGAGGCGCTCAGTATCTTCATCGGACCCTACAAGATAAACACGGTACTTTTTTGGCACAACATAAACCCATTAATATTACGAGACAATAAAATATAACTTTAATTAGGGTTAAACATTTGAATTCTTACACTTAAAAACTGAGGGCGCATCTCCGCTGCTGCATCCGGCTGCCATGTTTACATCACCACCATCACCACAGCTCCTCCCTCCCGCACGCAATGGGTTGTGGGTAATATTAGCCGTTAGCGTGGGCATTGATCTGCACTTCGAATTCTAACCGGAAATAGTAGACCATCCGGGTATCTTTGGAACACTCATTTCAACATACTGCGATTTGGGACGTACTAATTCTAGTTTCGCATACTATTTAGGACGGATAGTGTGCGGATTGGGACTCAGCAAGTGTCATTAGTGAGACTTTAACACAATCACGGAGCGTTGAAACAATCCAAACTAATGCAATAAAACAGTTCAGACATCCATTTAGGAAAATACTGACAACGATGGTTTGGATTAAGGATAGCCACACACGTGGCTCACATCTCTCATTTCTTTTATTATGCAATAACAAATACAAAACAACCATAAATAAGCAATAAATGAACATATAAACAATACACAGAAAAAGAGGGTTATACATAAACAAAGAATATTAAGCTATCTTAAATGATTGACGTCACCAACGTAGAGTCTTACAAGCAGCAGAGTTTTTAGAATTCCTCAAGGAGTTCAAATATATATCAAATATTTCTTAAAAACGAAAAAGGAAGGAGTTTTCTTTGAGAACTTACACTTGTGAATATAAAATTTGGCAAGAAAAAGTAATAAGTTGAGAATAAATTAAAAATGATAAGGGTCTACTTTCATAGAGTCACCAAAAAACACAATGTTTTGGCTTATACAGAAGTTTACAGACATATATCTTTTAACAAAATTTGAAAAGTCAACCCAAAATATTTTGCAATACATACATTCCCAAAATAAATGAGTAATTGTCTCATCAACCTGATGACAAAAGGTGCACAAACGGGAGATACTATTATTAAATTTAGCAAAATTATAATTAACTGGATAGCAATTATGAATAATTTTAAAAGATACTTCAACAACTTTATTAGATAAAAATACCTTTTTCTGAAGGAGCCAGAAATCTTCCCATACTATATTATTATCAAATTTGTTGTTCCAAAAGCTTACACAAGCAGGTAAAGAAATCTGATCCTTGTTAAGAATTGAGCGAATTTTCTTGTTTGACAATCTGCTGAAAGGAGTTTGATCAACAAATAAATGAGTGTTGTCAAATACAGGTGGAGAGCATAAAGGACCTTTAGGGCCAGGATTGACTAAAGGTTTCACACAGTCAGGAATTGCCCCAAAAACAATGGCATATTCTCTTGGGGGACTGGAAAAGAGAATTCTTGCATAAAGTGTTCATAAGAGAGCAAGACACCCCTTTCATCTAGAAGTTGACTCACTAAAAGTATATTTTTATCAAACCAATTGTTTAAGAAAAGAGATTTATTTTTAATTTAATATTTAGGTTGTTCCAAATAAAATAATTATGCGGAGAAAATGTATACTTATATATCAGGGACCAGCATACTAAAGCCTGTTTATGAAAACTAGAAAGAGTTAAAGTGGTTTTAGAAATGTCATAGTTGCAGCGTAACAAAAAATGCAAACCTCCAACTGAACTGAAAATATAATTATAAAAATATAAAATATAAATATAATATAAATATAATATAAATATAAAAATATAATTTGGGATAATAAGTCAAAACCACCCATTGTCCGATCAGCTATCATAACACTCTTTTTGATTAAATGTTTTTTAGATTTCCAAACAAAGTTTACTATCATTTTGTCCAGCGTTCTAGAAATCTCCACAGGAACATCCAGAGCCATTGCAGGATAGATGACCCGAGATAACCCATCCGCTTTGGAAAGTTACACTCTACCTGATATAGACAGATCTCGCTGTAACCAAGAATTAAATTTGCGTTGAATAGAAAGAATAAGAGGTTCAAAATTTAGCATTGATCTTCTTTTTTGATCTTTACAAATAATTATACCTAAGTATTTCACTTCGGATTTGACTGGAATGTCACATACTTTATCATCAGTGGAATCTTTAATAGGTAAAAGTTCACATTTGTGAATATTAAGTATTAAACCAGAAGCGGATGAAAAGAGATCAATTATATTTAAGGCTACAGAAACTTGTTCTTTATTTTTTAGAAATAGAGTGGTGTCATCAGCCAATTGGCTTATTAAAATTGATTGGCTTGCAACAGAGATACCTTTCAGATTACTATTTTGAATATGGACGGCTAATAATTGCATAGGAAGCAGAAAAAGATACGGCGATATTGGGCAGCCTTGACGGATGCCTCTATCTATATTAAATCTATTAGTAGTACCCTAATAAGCTTATAGGTCGCCAATTTTCAAGTTGAGAAGGATCCTTTTGTGGCTTAGGGATCAAATTTATAACACCCTGAGTCATAGAACATGGGAGAGTTCCCTTATGTAGGCTTTCTAAACACACTTGGAGAAGAAATGGAGAAAGAATATTTGAAAATTTCTTATAGAACTCTGTGGTCAGACCATCATTTCCAGGAGACTTATTGAGTTTCAGCTTGTCGATCGCCTCAGAAATATCTTTCAACTGAATAGGAGATTCACACAGATTTTTCCCAATATCATCAATTTTGGAAATACGTCTGAGTCAAGAGAATTAAAAAATAAGTCAAAATTTTGTTGAGAGTGTCTAGAACGATAAAGATTTTTATAAAATTCTTCACAATACTTAGAAATGTCTTTATGATCTTTTAAGACTACTCCGTTTAAGTTAAGACTATTGATAGAATTGAGATGATTACGCTGTTTCTCTAACCTAAAGAAATAATTGGAATTTCTTTCTCCCTCTTCCATCCATCTCCTTCTTGAACGAACAAAAGCACCCTTTGCTTTACATATATATAAGTTATCTAATGAGTTCTGAAGTTCAGCAAAATCTATTTTCTGGACAACTGATACATTTTCAAAGGGGATACAGGAGAGACAGCCAATTATTTTAACAATGTTAAAAGGGATACTCCACTTTTTTCGGAAATATGCTCATTTTACAACTCCCCAGAGTTAAACAGTTGAGTTTGACCGTTTTAGAATCCATTCAGCCGAACTCCGGTTCTGACGGTGCCACTTTTAGCATAGATCATTGATTCTGACGAGTCCAGTAGCATTTCTTTCAAAGTGACCAAAGACTTTCAATATTTTTCCTATTTAAAACTTGACTCTTCTGTAGTTAAACCGTGTACTAAGATCGACGGAAAATGAAAAGTTGCGATTTTCTAAGCCTATATGGCTAGGAACTATACTCTCATTCCGGCGTAATAATCAAGGAACTGTGCGGCCGTACCATGAGTGCAGCCACAGATATCATATATAAACGCTAGATGTCTCGTGCGCGCTGCTGGCCAATGGAGGTCGACGTTCGCGCGTGGCGGCCATCATGCCACAGGCAGCTCGCTCACTTGTTTAATGGTGCATGTACTTTTAAATAACCATAACTTGCTCAATTTTCTACCGATTTTCAAACGGTTTGGTTTATTATAAACGTCAGCGACGTAGCTATGACACTGCATACATACACTGCATACATGAAAAATTATAACTTACATGTTCAAGCATTCGGAATTATAGCCACGTTAATAACGTTTGTAAGAAACCAAACCGTTTGTAAATCCGTCAAGATTTCAGCGAGATATGAGGATTTGTGTGCGTGCTGATCATTCACTTTACATTAAGCCTGCCTGTGACAAGATGGCCGAACGGTGATGCCGGAAGTGACTGCGCCATAAGACATCTAGCGTTTATATATGATATCTATGGGTGCAGCAGGCTTAATGATATGACGCAGCGCCTGAAAATAGTTCTAATAGGTTAGACAAACTTGGTCCCGGTCCCGTTGGAAGAAGTTACCTAGCTGGGGACTATTTTCAGGCGCTGCGTCATATCATTACGCCTGTTGCACCCATGGTACGGCCGCACAGTTCCTTGATTATTACGCCGGAATGAGAGTATAGTTCCTAGCCATATAGGCTTAGAAAATCGCAACTTTCCATTTTGCAATTTGAAGGGTAATGGAAACGCGGCTGGTGATAAAGTTTCCCTGTGTGACACAGAAGTCTTCTATCAGGACCAGTGTTCGACTTGAGGGGGGGCTGGGCCCAAAAAAATTACCTCAGGGGGTCCCCTGGTTTTTCATTAAAACTAAAATAATAGAAACATAATTTATTAGGTAATATAATATATTTTAATCAAAGTATTGCGCTTTGAAGAGAAGCGCAGAAAAGCAGAGCAAAAGCTCCTGGAGACACAAACTGTGCTGCAACTACAGACTAAACCATGACTTGATGGAGCAACATGAGAAGAAATATTCCAGCTCTACGTGACGAATCTCACATTCGGCTTCTACAGCATCAGAACGCTCAGCTGCTTTCATGGGAAGAGCATCACTGGACACTTCTGTTCTGCTCTTTGTTGAAGTGATTTAGACACTCCAGCTGAATAATGTTTAATCGGACAGATTTTGTGGAGCTTCGTTCAGGTGTCCTGACGTTGGAGGAAGGCTGAGACTGTTGTAGAGGACATGAAGCTCAGAGAACATATTCTTCACTGCCAAATATCTGTGCTTCAGCATTATTATACAACACATCATATTTCAGCTGTCTTCTATCAGGACACATAAAGGAAAGCATCATAAGGACACAGAAATAGAGCTAGTGACACAGAAGTGGCTCAACTTACCCACCATTAGGGGTATGGTATGTTGTCACTGGGGAATTTGAGTTCAAAATAAATAAATTAAATATTAGTTTTTGTGCATTATCCCATGACAGTCTTACTTTACAGCACATTATTCAGAATGTCTATTCATTAAGAATATTTCCATGCAGTGAAATATCCAAAATATCCAAATGTTAAATTATGACACAACAAAATAAAGTGAGAAAAAAGAGCTTTTATTAGATAAAGAGAATATTAAATGTTCCTCATTGCAGTTCACCAAACTGTGTGTGTTTGCAGAAGAATATAATCACAGGAAAAGAAGAGCTGGATTATATTTGCCACAACTATGATCAACATTTCATAGTTTATGAACAATTATAAAAATGTACATAATTCACCAACAAGTATGAACTACAGTCAGACAAATATCTTGCTGTACATTTACTTTAACATTAAACTCGTTTTAACTTTCCTGAAGAATATTTACTTAGATGTGCAAGAATTCTCTTGTCATTGCTCTGCATCAGATCTTTATACAATCAATTTTAATTTATGAATGGATATTTTGAAAGAAGTATATTTATATTATTCTGATAAACCCATATTGTTTCACAAATGCAAAAATGGCAAGTAAAACATTAAATTAAAAAAGTAAAAGTAGAAAGACTGAAAAAGCACTTCCTTATAAAATAATCCAATAATCTTGAAAAATAATGCTTAGAGTGTTTATAGTCTCTGCACAGGAGTGTGTGTGTGTGTGTGTGTGTGTGTGTGTGTGTGTGTGTGTGTTGCTGTCGGCCAAAACATGTTGTGCAATATCAGCATATGGAGTATCAGCACAAACCCAATATGGTGCATCTCTAGTGTTTAGTGATGTATGAAGAACAGAGGATTGAACTATTATTCAGTCTGGAGAAATCCTTCACTAAGACACAGTATATTTCACTCACCCGGTTGTGTGTGTGTCACTGGTGTTTCTCTCAGGACGCTGTTTAATGTCACACAGAGACACTGGGGAGTTATAAACCCCAAATCCAGCATAGAGGGGTTCAGTGAATGTGGTGTTGAGTGTGTGTAAGTGTGTGAGTGTGTGTGTGTCAGAGACGCTGTAGAAGGACAGAGTGCCGGCCGACACGTCCACATACACTCCTGCTCTCTTAGAGGATGAAGAGACGACAGGAATATCAGTGACTTTATTATTGTGACGGACAGTGAATCCGTCATCAGAGCAGAACAGACTCCAGGATTTGTCATTATATCCAAACACACAGTCATCTTCACTCCGTCCTTTCCTGCTGATTCCTTTATATGACACTGATATATCAGCACCTCTCTCGCTCCATTCAGCCTCCCAGTAACAGCGTCCAGTCAGACTCTCTCCACACAGAACCTGAGGATGAACATCAAATCTCTCTGGATGATCAGGATACGGCTGACGCTCAGACACACACTTCACTGTCCTGTTCTCATCAGACAGAATGAGAAGAGTGTGTGCTGTGTTTGGATCCAGTGTGAGATCACAGGCATCTGAACACAAGAAGAGAAACATTTCACTAAATGACACAAATCAACAATAAATCACTGAATGATTGTGTGTGTGTGTGTGTGTGTGTGTGTGTGTGTGTGTGTGTGTGTGTGTAGACCTACATTTGTGTAATCCTGCTGTCATTCTGAACTCTCCACAATGATCCACACTATAAAACACACACATGATTCACATTCATTACTAGAGGAAACACAAGTGTGTGTGTGTGTGTGTGTGTGTGAGAGTGTGTGTGTGTGTGTGTGTGTGTGTGTGTGTGTGAGAGTGTGTGTGTGTGTGTGCATCATCTTCCCTTTGAACATGAGTGTGTGTGTGTGTTAGAGTGTGTGTGTGTGTGTGCATCATCTTCCCTTTGAACGCAAGAGTGTGTGTGTGTGTGTGTGTGTGTGTGTGTGTGCATCATCTTCCCTTTGAACGCAAGAGTGTGTGTGTGTGTGTGTGTCTCATCCTCCCTTTGAACGCGAGTGTGTGTGTGTGAGTGTGTGTGTGTGTGTGTGTGTGTGTGTGACTCATCCTCCCTTTGAACGCGAGTGTGTGTGTGTGTGTGTCACATCCTCCCTTTGAACGCAAGAGTGTGTGTGTGTGTGTGTGTGTGTGTGTGTGTGTGTGTCTCATCCTCCCTTTGAACGCAAGAGTGTGTGTGTGTGTGTGTGTGTGTGTGTGTGTGTGTGCA
Organism: Squalius cephalus; assembly: GCA_022829025.1. Lineage (NCBI taxonomy): Eukaryota > Metazoa > Chordata > Actinopteri > Cypriniformes > Leuciscidae > Squalius > Squalius cephalus. Next base: position 47,085,528 of record CM040796.1, on the reverse strand, counting down.
TCATCTTCCCTTTGAACGCAAGAGTGTGTGTGTGTGTGTGTGTGTGTGTGTGTGTGTGTGTGTGAGTGTGTGTCTCATCCTCCCTTTGAACGCGAGTGTGTGTGTGTGTGTGTGTGTGTGTCTCATCCTCCCTTTGAACGCGAGTGTGTGTGTGTGAGTGTATGTGTGTGTGTGTGTGTCTCATCCTCCCTTTGAACGCGAGTGTGTGTGTGTGAGTGTGTGTGTGTGTGACTCATCCTCCCTTTGAACGCGAGTGTGTGTGTGTGTGTGTGTGTGTGTGTGTGTCTCATCCTCCCTTTGAACGCGAGTGTGTGTGTGTGTGTGTGTGTGTGTGTGTGTGTGTGTGTGTCTCATCCTCCCTTTGAACGCGAGTGTGTGTGTGTGAGTGTGTGTGTGTGTGACTCATCCTCCCTTTGAACGCGAGTGTGTGTGTGTGTGTGTGTGTGTGTGTGTGTCTCATCCTCCCTTTGAACGCGAGTGTGTGTGTGTGTGTGTGTGTGTGTGTGTGTGTGTGTGTGACTCATCCTCCCTTTGAACGTGTAAAGGGTTAAAAAAAGTGTTCAAAGTTAGGCATAAGAGATAAAAAAGGTAATTGAGTTAGTACAGTTTATTATACTACCATTTATCACAATAATAACCAATGTGGGAAAAATAGACACCCATATATTTGTTTATGATAATGTGTACTAAATAGTTACGAAGAGACCAGTTTCATTGTATTGTACTTGTTACAATGGTGGGGCGATACTTCTAGAGGTCACTAGATGGCGCTGAGCGCCGGGAGGAACTTAAAACCATTATGAGACAAGCGCTGCAGAATAAATACTGCAGTTGAGCTGAACAGAAGCTAAAGGTTTCGTCTCATTGTTGCTATATAATACAGGTGGGTTAATGTTCCTCAAAATGGTATGCATGTATCTCAGTATAAGAGATAAGAGTGTTGTGAATCGGTAGTGAGTACGTGCAATGTTCAGAGTTGAGTAGTTTTGCCGTAGTGTGTGAGATAGTGATGTTCAGCTATACACTGCCATACTGAGCTAGCGGACCTGTTGCTATGAGTAACCAAGGAAACAATAGAAACGCGAATGGTCTCGTTTTGTGTTGTTAACTGATCTGGAAATGCATTTAGTGCTAATGTGTGTGTAACACATCATGTTAAACGTTTTCCTGTGTTTAAACAGAGTAGTTGACTTTAAAAGTGATGCAAATTTAGTAATTTGTGTAATGTGATGGAACTAATGTTTATTACAAGAACCAAATGAGAATAAGTAAAACATGTTGTTGTTCAACTGGTGATTTTATCCGCGCGCACAAAAGACTCCAGCGGACACCGAGTGAAAGACTGGATCTCTCGATCAGGTACTGTAGGGCACAAGTGATTTAACACTGTTCAGCCGGTTCTGATATTTGATGAGTTTGGATGCTGTGAACATGTTTAGCTAAAGACTGCCACTCCAGTTTGGCATTTATTGTTGTTTCTGCAGTTAATAAGACAAAGTTGAAAATTCTGGCTACTATCATTATTTTAATAATTTCTTTATTTTAATTTTATTTATTGATCTGTCAGGGTTATCTAATCTAACTATTTGTGGCTTGTGTTTTTAATATATGTTCCCCTGCACTTGATTCTGATTTATTTCGTTTTGTATTTTTATTTATCAGAAAGGTATATTCTGTTCTAATTTAATTTAGTAAATTAATTGTTTATTATTTCGGTGCATCGATGTTGTGCTGTAATTAGAGCCTGCTCGCACAGGTAATTTAGCCGATTTAATCTGATTTGTATGTGAAATATAAATCCTGACTGCAGTGTGGCCTTTCTGGAGTTATTTATGTTATTTCTTAGTTTTATTGATCCAAAATGTTCTTATACATTTTCTTCTATATCTTTGTGTGATTTTCTAGCCTGGGTGCCAGCCCGAACCCCGCCCACAACATTTTTTGGTCGGGAAGTTCGGTCTGGACTCGATCCATTGAGGAGTAATTATGCTCGGCTCCTAGAAGGCCGAGCCAATCAAATTGCCAGGGCGGGCTTTAATCGATGATGGACAGATGGTCTGCGGTTACGTAATCACCCACGTCACCAAAGAGCGCTTGATTTGAATTAGTTTACAACAAAGACGACTGCAGCTGGAGAATTGAGATTTCACGAGTTCACACTTACAAATAAGTCAGATAGAATAAATGCGTAGGCTATATGAGATGTCACGAGTTCACACAAATAAGTAAGATAGAATAAATGCGTATATGACGTGCTGTCCGAGGGCTGTGGGCTCGGTAGCCATACTCCCCCCGTGTTCCTGGTTGTGAGAGAACAAGACAAGAGTGAGGATTCGGGGTGGTGGAGGGACCGAGGGATGCTGAAAAACTGTCAAGGAGTGTTAGGTAAGTTGACAGAGTGAATATGCTTCCTCGGTAACGTTAGACATGGTATTGTTTGATGACAAGTTGATATTGGATTGATTATTTGTACGTGCTCCTCCCGAACTTTGTTTATGAAACATCATGTGTAGATTCCGCCATCGCGTCTGTTATAGAAGATATCGACAGTGCATTCATTTTAAAAGAGGAACAGAGAGCCGCGCCCGCGACATTTTGTTGGTTGAAAATATGAATGAAGAACATGCGTCATTTACTCCGTTGCTCTGATTGGTTGTAGGTCTATCCAATTGAGTGCAGAGTTTTTTTTTTTCCTAGTTCGGTTGAGACACGCCCCATAATCAAATCTCTATGGAGCGGTATCAGACTCACATTCTGACTAGAATACGAGTATGACGAAGTCAGGCTAGTGATTTTCTGCACATCGCGGCTTTGAAATGTTAAATGCTGAGCTTATAAACACTTTACACAGAGGGAAGATGAGAAGAAAATGCCATCAAAACATTTCATTTACATTTAAATTTATTCATTTAGCAGACGCTTTTATCCAAAACGACTTACAAATGAGAACAGAAGCAGTGAAACTAACAGTAGGACAACAATATGTAAGTGCTGTGACCCTTCTCAGTTTAATATAACGCTGTACATGTTAATTGTTTTTTTCATATTTCAATATTTAAAATGTTATATTTAAAACATTAATCTCATAACATTATTTATGCAATTGTAATTGGGTAGTTGACAAATGGCCAAGAAAAAGTACTTTTTTGGAAAACATAACTTTTTAAGAAAAAATACATATATTTATGGAGTATGAAAACTGCAGTTTCAGAAAATAGCAGTGGTCACTCATTTTGTCAATGACTTCACATATTTGTTTCACGTTTTCACTCAACAGACCTGTAAATGTGTCCTATGGTGTGACATTTAAAAAGTACTAAGAAATTAAATTATTAAATAACAAAACATACTTGAGACAGAATTGTTCACATTATTAAAACATTATTTTCTTAAAGTGATATTTATTTTACATGAAAGTACTAATTAGAATCATTTTCACCATGGATAGATGAACCTGATAAACTACGAATGTCAATAAACCTTTTTCGCCAAACTTACAAAACTGTTTGAAATTGTACCTATTTAAGAAGAGATATTATTGTAACTCCCCTAATGCCAAACTTGACTCTTTTTTTAAAGATATTTTAAAATAAGTATATTTTTCTGTTGTTTTATGTTTGTCACACCATAGGACAAAACGTCACACTAAAGGACAAAGATAGTCATTGCATAAAAAGAGTCAGAATACATACTGGTTATTATAACAATAATAACAGAGGAAATTTGTTTTTGTTGTTGTTGAAACTTTATATATTCGTTTTAAAAGCTTCTTAAAGAGGTCTTGTCCTATGGTGTGACATCTGTGTCCTATGGTGTGACAGGCCAAAGCGTCACACCAAAGGACATTTGAGCTTTTGTGGCAGTTAATAACCATGCTAATACTAGCTGAACTGTTATTAACAATTGGCATGATACATTTGCATAATATTACATAGTCCTGCTGTTAAAAATACAAATTTTAATTAAAAAATTAAATTTAGGAGTGTCACACTAAAGGACAAAAAAACTTAACCTCAGTGGTCTGAAAACATAGTTAAATATTTGAACAATTCTGAGAGAAACACTTGCCATGTGCACTGCTCATGGGCTTCATAGGGGTCTTCAGTCACATGACCTTGATGGGGTCTTTCAACTAAATTTAGTTGTCCATGATATTGCCCAACATAATATCAGGTTATTGCATAACACCAAAGGACATTTTTTTCTGTGACAAACTTTATGAAATTCCTACACTTTTAGAAATGTATGTATAGGAAAAGTGATGGCCACTTAGTGAAATAGACACTTGCACAATTATGCCAGGAGTGTTCATTAAGATGTTTAAACATCATTTTCTTTATTTATAAAAGTTAATATTTATGAAATAATGTTGTCTACCGTCACACCATAGGACGATTTTGAGATTTGGCTCAAAGTTGTAAAAAAAATAAAAAATAACTCAGGTATTTAAACAACAAATTCATGTAAAACAAGAAAATGTTTAACCATTTATAGTATTCTAAATTATGAAAATGTGAAAAACTATTTTTTATCTTCTGTGACAGTGAAAAAGCCACGTCACGACAACTACCCAATGGCAGTGTAAATGCATCCATGGCTCCTCTGCATCTCGAGCTACGAGAACTCGCGAGACTGAAATGTGAGGAGATTCCTCGTCGAGTGAAAAGCTGTCTCGTGGTCTCGCCATGACGGAGCGTGAGGGTGAAATGAGCACAGAATAGTACATTCACACATAGATACGTGCCTCCACTGTTTTTATCTAAATAAACACCATTGTAAACGTCTGCTCTGCTCATCCAGCACGAGTTGCAGTCGCACACAGTGCAGCACGAACCACAGTTCACTGATCGCATGATGATGGCCGAGGATTTGTTGCGCAACAGAGCCTAAAACGTCTGATAAATGTCTTATCTTGTAGAATGCGCGCTAGGGCTGAACGATACATCGAATTTTCATCGTCATCGCAATATGAACTCGCGCGATGAACACATCGCAACAGACAGCCTGACACGATGAATAACACCTGGTTCAGATTACAAGATTTTTGTGTCTGTTACGATAGTCACGGTGTCAGATTACTCGATTTTGACTCCTAAAATCTTGTCGTGTCATGGACAAGAAACATGTCAGACTACACGTTGCTTTCCGACCAGTCATCGCGTGCCGTCACACGCACACATTCACTCGCAAACATTCACACACACACACACACACACACACACTGTCCCTCGCTCACTCACTCGTGCTAAATAGTAATCCAGGCAGGTAATAAACGTTTGACCTATCACGCAAATAACCTATTAAAGGCGCCTAGGCACGACCACAACGCATCCCTGAAGTGTCAGCAGAGATTGTGCCAACTAGACTCTCCCCTGTGAAGGCCTCATTGACACGACAGCCATTGGCTTTTGGCTTGCTTAGCTGGGGACATTTAATTTTACATTTAATTTAGTATTCAACAATAATATCGATCTGCCTGCATTGACTGGATATTAGAACATATTAGATATTAATGCATATTAGAACGCAACTGAGCTGGACCATGACATCACAGTTTTCCCCAGAGCGGAAATATACATAAATTAACTAAATTAATACCTTTTTTACAACAAAAATGAAACATCACTGAACTTACTTAAAGGGATAATTCACTGCTGGAAAGATGAATGTGTATTTAAATTGGGTCATTTAAGTAGTAGAAATGTGAATAGGCCAGAAAATGTATTTTTGGCTCATGTGGATGAAAGACCTGAGGGAGGGAAGCACGGTCATTCGGAAATACTACCGGTAGTGCTGGGCGGTTTGACCAAAAATCCACATCACGGTTTTTTTCTAAATTAAACCGGTTTCACGGTAAATGACGGTGTTTTTTTTTTTTTTTTTCAAGCATGATGGGTGTTAACCACATTTTCTACTGAGTGAGAGAGGAAATACTGCAGTAGATTAACTTATAATGCCCTATTTTATTGTCATGAGTGAATGAAAAAATCCACACTAATATTAATAATACAGGTTTGCAAGGCTGTTTACAAAGAGGTGCCAGCAGGACGCGCTTTAGGAGCGGCAGAAATAATGGTTTCCCCGGTAACGGCTGTAGCCTACTCAAAGCAGCAACGCTGCTTTATCAGGAAAGATAAAGAAAGATTCAATCGTAATAAAGAAACTTTTCTAAAGACCGTCAGTTCACTTCAGATACGTTCATACAGTATAAAAACACGCGCGCCGCGAGAAAAAAAAAACACTCTCACCCCCACACGGCTGCGACACGGCTACCGGAGCTGATCGTGCCCATTCTAGTCAATGCTTGTGTTTCAGATCGAAGCTTCCCAAAAGCAGCTCTCCGCGCCGCTTCGCTAAATATAGGCGCCTAGTCTATTTTGACGCACGCGTGTGGAGGACGGAATAAAACCTTGTCGCAGACGTGTGTTCTGTGTTGTAAATGAGGTGCGAGACAGTGTCGCGCAGCGCCGCGTTCCGATTAAAGCGACACACCGGTATTGCGGTTTACTAAAAATTCATATCGTAACAAAAATAAACACCGGTATTCGGTTTGAACCGGTAAACCGCCCAGCACTAACTACCGGGTTCAATTACGATTTTTTGCTCATTTGTGACACAGATCGGATGTTTTCTATGACCGTGTAAACAGGGAAAAAACGCATGCATTTGGATATTTCGAGATCGGTTTCAGGCCTCGTTCATTTGTGGAAATAAATCAGATATGTGCCAATGCGACTATCATGTAAACAGACAGATCCGATTTTTTGAGGCATTAGGCTACATATCCGCAGTTTAATGATGAGAGAAACCCCGACACGCATCTGCAAAGGGACGGATGGCCCGATGAAACGTTGTGTCGTCGTAGGAGAGGAATGTGGACACACGTTGACACAACATATCAAAGGTTGGCTTGCTCATCCTAAAATTTCAGACCCCCTGCTCCTCGTTAAAGCCCGCCACGATCTCATGAAAGTGTGTATCTATAGCACGAATTTTATTCCAAAAATAGTTTTTGAGTGCATATGATATTTACTTTATGGCTTTATGATTTTAAATCATGGTGATAGTTGGCGAACTTCGCATAAGCTACCGTATTTTCCGGACTATAAGTCTTCACATAGGCTACTGTATTTCGCAGCAGTCACATCAGTCAAAAAATGCATCATGAAGAGGACAAAAATACATATAAGTCGCACTGGACTATAAGGCGCATTTATTTAGACATTTATTTCACAAAATCCAAGACCAAGAACAGACATTTAATCTGGAAAGGCAAGTTATTCAACTACACAATAGCACACAGAACAACAGGCTGAAGAGGTGTCCGGTATGTTAACGTAACACATTAACTAGGGCTGTAACGATATGCGATATGAAACCGAAATCGCGACACACAGATCCACAAACTTGTGTTGCGGTGTGAGAAGGCAGAGAGAGACACCTCTTCCGCTCCCAGAGTTATCCTTCCCGTCCAGATCCAATGCTACCACATCTTTAAATTACTAATAGTATTATTTTAAGTTAACATTATAAAATACGTAGACCTACACCACAAAACTAGTTGAGGATAAATTCTTTAAAATTGGGCAATTCCAGCGTTATGGACGTGACATTTGCAGTCAAAACTTGAAATATGAATTCTCAGAAAATGCATTTAATATCAATATATTGAAACGTCTGTTTATATATCCATATTCCCTTAATAAAGGGACATTAGATAATATCTCTACATGCGTTTTATATTTAATATGAGGAAAATACACACGTGTTATGGACACAAAAAAATCTTTAACTTTTAGGTGGCAAAATATTTTTTAGTAATTCTGTGAAATACACTGCGCAAACCAAAAGTAATACTAACCACCGGATGAAGAAGGGTTGACTCTCCACAGAACATAAAAAAAAATATATATATATTATTATTATTATTATTATTTTTTTTTTTTTTTTTTTTTTGCATTGAGGAAAAAACAGTGTGACGGACAGGACCGCTCTGAAAGCGGCACTAAAAGACTGCTTTGAAACGTGAAATATAGTAGACAATAGATAATCCCGACACGGAGGCGTCGGCACGTGAACTGGAGCTCATCTCATAAATGAACCGAAACTCAGCATATACGTTGGCCTACTTGCCTCACAGACCTGAGACATATATAGAAAGCTTGAAATGTCTACGTTTAAACAGAACAATTCAAAACGAAAGAAAAAAGACTGCTCTTCTCTCTGCTTATGTAATCTGTATGAAATGTGTATTTCTCTCTGGCGCCTTCACTACGGCGAATATCAGGAGTCAGTATCGTCAACTTCATCTTTGCAGCCGACACTGACACAGAAAACACTTGTTTATTAATAAACAATTAAAATGTCTCCTTGCTATATTTGACATATTCATAATCATTACGTTTGCTGGTTCTTTGTGACAGCTTTTAGGAGCTTTATTGGCAGCGCCACCCTTACATGTTACATGAACGCGTCACCACCGCATCAGCACCAAAAACATGGAGATTTTTTTCTTTTTGAGGGCATTTTGTTTGTGTTCAGTTTTTTGTTCAGTTTTTTAGTTGTTTTCAGTAATTTTTTCAGGGCTAGGCTACAGGAGCAGCATCTGTACTCTCGCGGCTGTAGACGGTAATGTTTTCTCTTGGTTCATGTCAGTCAGTATGAATTAATTTTGATATACAAGTCGCACCTGACTATAAGAAACAGGACCAGCCAAACTATTAAAAAAAGTGCGACTTATAGTCCGGAAAATACGGTATATCGCAAAGCTAGCATCAAGCATATTTCACGTTTGTCCATCTGTGCAAGAACCCCCTTTAAGCATGCGCAACGCCTCAGATAGTATGTCAAATGTAAACACATTAATCGGATATGGGGCAAGAAAGTGTAAACGGACGGTCAAAAAAAATCGGATATAGACAACAAATCAGATTTGGGCATCAAGACCTGCAGTGTAAACGAGGCTTGCTTGTCCCACATACTTGAGTATCTGCAATGAGCAGTTTGGATCCATCAGTTTGCCGGAGATCAGCTTGACTCCTGGGTGATTGTAGCTCAGATCCAGCTCTCTCAGGTGTGAGGGGTTTGAACTCAGAGCTGAAGACACATAACCACAGCCTTCCTCTGTCACCATACAGCCAGACAACCTACAGACACACAGTCAGATCATCTACAAAAATACACATGACTGGAAGACTGTAAATAACCTCTTATATGTTCTTTTTTCAATTTCAGCAGACAAATATATACATTTATCAAGGCAGAAATGCTTCTTTACAATAAAACAAAAAAATATACGTCAATACAGAGACAGCATTATAACTCATCATGTCTACCAATGGTCATGGAAATGAAATACTCAAGCTTATACAGATGTTTTGTGTTTTACACAAGAACAAGGGGAGCTATTACTTATAATTATTAAAAAAATAAATAAATAAAAAGTAAATAAAAATAATATTTTTTTCCCATATTGAACAAACATATTCTATCTGGGTTCTTAAGGAAAAGGAAATCTTTTCCATCACATGTATATGTGTGTATGTATATGTGTGTGTGTGTGTGTGTGTGTGTGTGTATATATATATATATATATATATATATATATATATATATATATATATATATATATATATATATATATATATATACACATATGTGTAAGGAATAATTGACGACAGGCCATTGAATTATTAGAAAAATAATGCACACCCGAGGTGGTAATGCGGTCACGACGCAAAGCGGAGTTACACCTCGGGTGTGCATTATTTTTCGAATAATTCAACGGCCTGAAGTCAATTATTCCGCTTATACTACAGTTACCACACCTCGAAACATTGTTCAGATTATGTATTTCAAGACGTTTGTAAAGTTTGTCATTAAAATGCTCTTGTATGTAGACCTAATTTCTTACGCATCTAATCCCATGCCTCCGTTGCTAATTCCTAAACGTCATTTTAGAGTTAGTAACGGAGGTCTGAGCCGCTGATAGCAGACTAATGCTGGGCACATGACTAGCTGACACATTCTCTGACTGTTTTCATCGACTGCAGCAGATTTTAAACACCGACTTTGAACACAGACTGAACGCACTGAACACGCGTTTGGGCATGATCAGTCATAAGTATCAAATTACATTCATTATGGAGTTATTAATGCAGTTATTAGAGAGAGATGTTGCAATAATAAGACAAAAAAGCATGTGCATCAATATTATTATTTATTAGGGCCCAAGCCCTGAAAGGGCGAAGGCCCTATTGTTTTCGGTAGGATTATTATTATTATTATTATTATTATTATTATTATTATTATTTTGTCAACCTTTCGGGCACTTTTGGGGCCCTTAACATGCTCGAAAACTCTTGAAATTTTGCACACAGGTCAGAACCCGCGGCCATCAGGGCCGGGCTGAAGCTGGTACCCGGGCGTGGCAGGGGGCCTCGACAGCGCCCCCTGGAACGGGATCCGAACACTTGTCCATAAATCAGACACGCTTGCATGTAATAATATGACACTCGGTACACATATAGACCTCATCGGGCCGAACAACTTTCGTGCTCTAAGTTTTACGCCAGACCAACAGGAAGTCGGCTATTATAGGTTGTTTGGAAACGCATGCTGTGGAATTTGATGTACTCCTCCTAGGAAATTCATCCATTCACCTCCAAACTCGGTCGGCATGAAGTCAAGACATTGAGGATGCTAAATTGCGGACGGATTTTTGATATCTCGAACGGTTTGGCCGTGGCAAGGAAATGAATTTATGGCGAATAATTCAAACAGGAAGTGTGTTATAACTTCTGCATACATTAACTGATCTTGATGAAACTTCAGCAGTGTGTTAGTTGTAAGAGGCCGATCACATGGATGTGACATTTGTGAGTCAAAGTTATAGCGCCACCAACTGGCAACAGGAAGTGTGTCACTTTCAAAATGCTTTGAAATCACCCTCTTATTTTTACCCGATTTGCTTCAAACTTTATGTGTATAATGTAAACACACGGCAGATGTAGACCTGTGAAAGGATTATTGATATCTTAGATACTGTTGCCGTGGCAACGCATCAAACTTTAATATTCTTTTCGGATGCTTTTGAGACTCTTCACATGCTTGAAAATGCATGAAACTCGACAGACACATCACATTTATTATCCAGTAGACATGTGCAAAGTTTCAGAAACGGGCGTGGTGAAATGGCTCAGTAGCGCCACCTTTAGTCAAAAGTGGGGGGGTTAGATTTATCAACAGCAACAAAACTTGGTATGTGTATTGTTCTCATCAAGACGGACAACTTTCTAATTTACAGTAACTAGCTCGGACCAAGAGGAAGAGAGATATTTTGGTTTGAATGTGGATTTTCTGGAGAATTTTCTCTCCCTCTCTCTGTGTCTCTGTGTGTGTGAGGGGAGGGGGGGATTTGACTATTGCTTTTATATTGTTAATCAAGGTTTCAGGGGCTTTTGGGGTCCTTAACGTGCTCAAAAACTCTTGAAACTTTGCACACAAGTCAGAACCCCCTGGCATCAGGGCCGGGCTGAAGCTGGTACCCGGGCGTGGCAGGGGGGCTCAACAGCGCCCCCTTGAACTGGGTCTGAAAACTTGGTCCATAGATCAAACACGCTTGCATGAATTAATATGAAACTCGGTATACATATAGATCTCATCGGGCCGAACAACTTTTCCCCGGTCAAGTTTTACGCCAGCCCAACAGGAAGTCGGCTATTATGGGTTGTTTGGAAAACGCTTGCTGTGGAATGCGAAGTACTCCTCCTAGAGAATTCATCCAATCCCTACCAAACTCGGTGTGCATGAAGTCAAGTCATTGAGGATGCTAAATTGCGGAAGGATTTTTGATATCTAGAACGGTTTGGCCGTGGCGAGGAAACGAATTTATGGCGAGAAAAGAGAAACACGAAGCGGTATAACTTCTGCATACATTAACTGATCTTGATGAAACTTCACCAGTGTGTTCGTGGTAAGAGGCCGATCAGATGGATGTAACTATTGTGAGTCAAAGTTATAGCGCCACCAACTGGCAACAGGAAATGTGTCACTTTCAAAATGCTTTTGACAAAATGGGGGGGTTACTTTTACCCACAGTTACAAAAATCAGTACATATATTGGTCTCATCGAGCCGGACAAGTTTCTAATTTACAGTCATTAGCTCTGACCAACAGGAAGTCAGATATTTTGGTTTGAATGTGGATTTATTTGCAAAATCGGCCTCTGAATTTTATATATATATATATATATATATATATATATATATATATATTTAAAGTGACAAGACAGAGAATATTACTTGTCCTATATATATATATATATATATATATATATATATATATATATATATATATATATATATATATGTATATATATATAAATATAGCTGCGAGCAGCGATGGAGGGCTCAAGCTGGTGACACCGCCACCCCGGTGCCTTTAGTGTAACTAAAGGCACCAGGGTGGCGGTGCCACCGGCTTGGGCCCGCAATCGCTGCTCGCAGCTATATTTTATTAATTCAATTCAGTTTAATTTATTCGATCATTTTTTTTTCATTATTGACAGATGACAGTAGACTATAGCCAAATAAATGAAACACAAAGCCCTTTTAACAAGTAGGCCTATCAATAATTATTAATTTGTTATAGACCCCTTTTGTGCCGACGTCACAGTTACGTCACGGCGCTAGCTGGAGGCAAAACAAACGGAAAACTGGAGGCGGCCAATACAAACCAGCACAGATTCGGCGACATAATAAAGAGCTTAAATTATTCTTTTTATTATTAAATGTCATCTTGTTGTGTTCTTGGGAGCAAGAATCAATGAAAAATGAGTATGCTGTATCTGGAATTTTTATTTCTAGAAAATATTCATATCATTAAAATTGCACCGTAGTGTCACTCTTTACATTGTCGTCTTGGCGCTGGCTAGGCAGAACTGCGGATTGAACCACACAAGTCTTTACATGACCATTCAGCACATAGTTATATTATAGGCATCTAAATATATTTATATGTCCTCAGTTTCTCTTTACCCTCGGTTTCTCTATCGGGTAGGTGTAGAAGTCAGGCCACTCAACTGGGGGTAGCGTTAACGTTAATCCTGTCAGTTCGTCCATTGACTGAGCGTGTATGGTCATCTGGTTCCGTTCGTTAAAATTAACTTTTGCAAATAACAATCGGCGTCCTGGACAGTGAGTGACCTTGCACATTAAGACAAAATCGGATTTTCTCCAGTCATTGTTAAAAAACAAGCTAACAAAACTTGCAAACTAACGTTAGTGAAGCGGCCAGAGGGATCTTTCTGCCTCCAGCTAAGCTCCGCCCACACAAATACGTCACCGTGTTTACCAACTGTAAAAGGGTCTATCTGCAATAAAAATCCATGCTGCAGGACTATCCATTTATTTAGCCTATATTCAGTTTAATTTTCTATTGATTATAGATAGGACTATATACTTTATTAAAATTAAACTGCATGTTTCTATTGATTGTGAAGCTAGACATTGAAAATTGCAGATCAAGCGCAAGGGGCTAAATGCTTTTGAATGCTTCAATGCTTTTGTTATGAATTGTATCCTACTTTCCGTTATTACAGTTAACTACGCAAAGTGACATGGAACTGTAATGCGGTCAAGACCTGCCTGGAACTACTTCCGTGCGTTTCCCTGAAAATAATGCACACCTCAGAACATTCGTCAACCAATCAGATTCAAGCATTCAACGGCCCTGTAGTATAAATATATATATATATATATATATATATATATATATATTAGTGTAATATATCAATCCAATCATCAACTGTAAGTGGCTCTGGTTTTAGCCATTTCTTTGTAATTACTTTTTTACTGGCTGCCAGAAGAATGATGTAAGCAAGATGTAAACATTCACAATTACAAGGAATCGTCACCTCAAAAACAGCTTCCAAATTTCCTTCAATCCCTTGCCAAAACTGGGTTAATTTCTGACACTCCCCAGAAATATGATAATGGTTAGATTCCCTTTTGCCACATAATCTCCAACAGCTAGCACCTGTCCCTTTGTATCTTTTCTGTGTTGGTGTGGTAAATCTCTTATATGTTCTTAAATACCTCAGTATCTGCAGCTGACAGTGTGGGCTCTTCAGTCCTTCAGAAATAATCTTCACTCCTGAATCCTGCAGGTCATTGTTCGTCAGGTCCAGCTCTCTCAGGTGTGAGGGGTTTGAACTCAGAGCTGAAGACACATAACCACAGCCTTCCTCTGTCACCATACAGCCAGACAACCTACAGACACACACAGTCAGACCATCTACAAACACACATCAATATTATGACCGGCAGACTGTAAATAATCTCTCATATGTTCTTAAATACCTCAGAATCTGCAGCTGACAGTGTGGGCTCTTCAGTCCATCAGAAATAATCTTCACTCCTGAATCCTGCAGGGCATTGTTACTCAGGTCCAGCTCTCTCAGGACACAGTTTGAGGATTGTAGAGCTGATGACACAATTTCACAATCCTGACCAGTGAGATTACAGCCAACAAGACTAGAAGAGAGTAAATACAGCACAATAAGTTGGGGTGTATGGTGCTTTTCTTTAAAGGGGCAGCAGTAGCACCTTAAAAACTAGAAAAGAAAATAGATAAATAATTGCCAATACAAAGATAAAATGAAGTAAAATATTGTGAAATATGTGGTAGTTGTGGAGAAGTAGTCCACATTGGTGGATGAACAGCTTGACACTCAAGGACCATAGGGTTCCCTTGTCCATAGCATAGCCTAGTTATTCCAAACTGAAGTAGTATTTATAACATAAATGTAAATATATTAAAAAAAAAAAAAATTCAAGTAGATAAAGGATTGCCAAGATATAATGTAGAATGAATCTGTTTCATATGGAGTTGGGACGTGAGGTCAAAGACTGTCACTTTCGGCACTGGCCACATCCCCAGGTGAAGTCACAGGTCCATCATCCCCAGAGGCCTCGAATCTAAAGCACTATGTACAGTATATGTTAAATTATGTTGTAAAACATATGCATAGAGTGTGATGTCATATTGTGTGCACGCGCGTCTATGGTTTGTGTGAAAGAATACGTCAGTAGCGCTAAATAATAAATAAAAAAACATTCGTCCGCAGCCGCTCCACTCCTGACCGCAAGTCCACCGTCAGTGTTGTAGACCGGCACTAGGCAGGTTTTTGTGTTCATTTCTATTGCATTACGATTGAAAGCAGTATCAATAATGTCAACAGTATGATGTGCAGTCAAGTTCGGGTGTGTGTATGCTGTTTAAATGAGTGTTCTCACTGATACGCTTGTTGTGATTCGCGGAGTTTTGAGGAGTTGTATTTTGACGACTTGATATTATTTCTTATTCAAAAGTTTCCTGCACCCCTGCCAAAGATCCAGGCAAGACAAGATTAAACATGTTTACTTGCAAAATAATTACATTCTAAATTTAGAAAGCCTAACATTCCAGTTTAATGCGACATGTATCCTAAGCTATGTATCGTTACTTTTGCAACGACTCTATTATTTTTCCAGTCATAGACCAGCGCTCAAGCACTGACTAGAATCCAGCGCACACACACACACACACACACACACACACGGTTTAAAAGCAAAAAATATGTATCCAACCCCATTTAAAAACAGTCTGTGAGTGCCATCTTTTGGACATTCATCATATTGCATTGGTTTTCATTTCTTGTCCTCAAACAGAGCACAAATCTGTTTATTTTTAAGTCACACATTCTACATTGATTAAAAAGGAAAATCAATTGAGTTTTTAATGGTAGTATTATTTTATACAGAAATAAATGATTTATAATTAAGATGAGAAAGTTAGTGTTAATTAAAATTTTAAGGAAAACAAATATATTGATCAGAAATATAGCAAATATATATATTTTTTAAATATATATTTTAAATTCATTCAGGTACAATTACCAAACATATCTCAAGGTCTTTTTGTCTTTGTATTAATTTAATGAATAAACTAATTATATAAAACAATTGTCAATGCACTACAAATAAACTGGTTCTATGCCTTTACTTTATTAATAAAACCTATTTAAAAAATGCAAGGCTTAAGACATGTATTTTCCTTTGGTGGGACAGCCAATTAAAGTGAGACATGCACAATAAAAAAAATTGCCTTCTGCATTTTTGTTTTGCTTTTCCCTCCATTGTACCGAACTCGTACCGAACTGTGATGTCTGAACCGAGGTATGAACCGAACCGTGACTTCTGTGTACCGTTCCACCCCTACTGTCATGGGATTAATATTATAACTATTATTATGTAGTAGTGTAATGTAGACAGACACAACTAAAAGAGGTTGAATTTGTCATATAATTTGCAGACTGAATATGGGTTGGAGCTTTTCATTTTGAACTCTCAAAGTGCACCAGATTGATGACTTTAACATTAAAATGCACAAAGTTTTCGTTCAGGGACCTGGATATTGCATAGGGGGCGCTGGCCCAAAAAAGGTTGAGAACCACTGCTCTGAATGGCACGAATGGTATTACTGACTATTTAAACTGAGCAGTGTAATATCTTATATGTAAGGTTGACCATTTTATTTTGGTATTTTGGCGCGTGGCTCCTTTAATACTTATGTTCCGGTTCTGGTTGCTCTCCTTCGGTTCAGATAAGCGCGACTGAAGAGAGGCGAGTTGTGCTGAAGCTCCGTCTAAAAAGATGATATGAGTTTTCTTTATTGTACTAAAACATGTAATTTTGTTCTTTAATACACTTTAATCTTATTCATACTTGTATGAAGTTTGTGTGAAGGATGTGAAGCCTGTATTTTTGAAGAGAGTTCATTAAGCATGAGTGTGCAAGCTCTGGCTAAAATAATGCCTTACTAAAATAATCACTGACAGGCTGATGTTACAATGGCAAGAGATGGCCACAGATTCCAGCTTGTTTTGATTCATTTGTCTTTTTATACATGCAGAATAAAATCTGGCATGAGTAATTTCTGTTGCCCAGTCTCGTTCATCTACCCACACAACGCAAAGCTAAATGAAGACCGGTCACGCGTGAGGCGCACACACGATTGAACAGAGGAAACATAAAAACATACTCTTTCGGTCATACAGATAAGAGCAGGATTGTTCTAAACTAGGGAAGCACCAATACCATTTTTCCAGAACCGATCCGATCCCAAAAATTCTGAGTATCGGCCGATACCGATCCGATATCAGCACAGTTTTCTTTTTAATCAATGTAGAATTTCTATACCTCTGTTTGTTGAACTGATAATTACTCTTTTGTGTTAAACATCATTATAAAGAAAAACAAAAAATGACAAAATTATATGATCATGATCAATGACAAACTACTATTATAAACTAGATTAGTTAAAAAATTCAGCAGCAAAAGTTACTCTAGAAAAATCATGAGAGCACAATAATTATAATAATAATTCAAAAATCTAAACATTAAGTGAAAAAACATTATTTATTGGAGATGGAGAGCAAATAAAAGTGAATAAGTGTAGCACTAAGTCTGTTAAATGTTACTCATTGCTCTTTGTATTGTTGTAAAATACATTCATGAAAAACAAGTAAATATATTTATAATATATTACGGATAAAATATAATATAATATAAATATATTTTGCACGCCCAATTTTTCAGTTTTTTATTTGTTAAAAAAGTTTGAAATATCCAATAAATTTCGTTCCACTTCATGATTGTGTCCCACTTGTTGATTCTTCACAAAAAATTACAGTTTTATATCTTTATGTTTGAAGCCTGAAATGTGGCAAAAGGTCGAAAAGTTCAAGGGGGCCGAATACTTTCGCAAGGCACTGTATATACTATAAAATGAAAAGACATTTCTTTTAAATGTTTAGCGTAGCCGTTTAATGAGGCAGCAACATATTATAGATAGGACAGAACAAGAAAGGCTATTAATAATCTTTCATTGCCCAAAAGTATTATAATATGAAAGGCTCCAATACAGAGCGGCACAAAGCGCTTATGCGTATCCCGTGAGCAGAATGATGCGCTTGAAGCAACATGGAGTCACAGCGCTTCACATTGAAAACCTCAAAGCAAAAAGGGAAGAGATTTGATGCATAGTTCCAGTATTTTACAGCCCTGTCTCCCATATCATGTCCTTATTATAGCAATTACAATAACTGGGTAATAATAGGTCAGGATCAGCTCTGCACGTGAAGAACAAGTATAGCGCTCTCTACTCCAGTGTGGAGATCTAAAAGACACCGGGAGAAAGTTACATGAACAGCAATAAACTCCAGAAAGATAAAGTAATTTTAAGCGAAACCATAGACCTTTCTCTACAGATCAAGTATAACAATAGTAACATTGATCATCTTAGAGAGAGTTTCATCATGTTGACTGCCGTAACCGAACGCGCCGCGCTGTTTGAGTGCTGGATGGAGAATGACTGACAGCCGCAGCGGAGGGAAGACCTTACTTGAGTTTAACGACTTCAGTATTAATCATTAAATCACTTTATCACATTAAACTATGGAGTGGCTTTAGAACACTTATAATATAGTGCACGAAAAGTTGACCGTTCTTTATAATGTTTTTGTAGCTTTTGTGAGGCTTAACAATAACACAGAATAGTTTACGCACAATATCAGATTTTGGATAGTGAGTATCGGATCAGCGCATCTCTATTCAAAACTGCTAAGTATTTAAATTAATTTGTGTACACTCACAATATTTAGCATATTTATTCCTTTTATACAGGCCTATAGACTATGACTTTATGAAAACTAATTTTTATTTTTTATTTTATTTTAAATGTAACTTCATTCTCCTTAAATCATCCTGGCGACCCAGGGTTTGGAAACCTGTGCTCTAGGGAACTGAGTTTGGCTCCCCTAGTATAAGTGAACCTCAGGGAATATAATAAATAATGTTAAACTCCATGTCATGACCCCTGTAAAGATGTAAGATGCATTATTAAAAAGGATCCTTTAGCTATTAATGATTAAACACTCACAGAGCTTTCCTGCAGTTGACCACAGCTGGTACCAGTCTTCTTCTACCCTCAGCTGATGTGTTGTATTTCATGGTGTTCAGCTCATCCAGCGCCTCCTCTGAGATCTGAAGCATGTAGGAGATTGTAGAGCAGTGAGACGGAGAGAGTTCCTCCTCTGAGTGTTTGTCTGATTTCACAAACTCCTGAATCTCTCTGGACAGAGTCTGATCTTTCACTTCCAGCAGACAGAGGAACAGATTGATGGATTGATCAGCTGAGAGACCATCATCATCATCATCATCATCACAACCTTTGATCTGGTCTTTAATGTCCTGTGTGATTCTCCTGATGCTCTCTGAGCTGTTCTCTGTGTGTGTCAGTAGATCCTGTAAGAGTCTCTGATTGGACTCCAGTGAGACGCCCAGCAGGAACCGCAGGAACAGATCCAGATGTCCATTCTCACTCTTGAGTGCTTTATTTACTGCTGATGTTAGTAGATCATACAGAGAGACTTCATCAGGCCTGAATTTACCCAGAAGCTGCAGTGGTTCCTTGTTCTTCATTAAATAGCAGTAAAACACATAGAAAGCAGCGAGAAACTCCTGAACGCTCAGATGAATGAAGCTGTAGACTTTCCTCTGATGAATCACAGATTCCTCCTTAAAGATCTCAGTGCAAATCCCAGAATGCACTGAGGCGTCAGTGACGTCTATGCCGCTCTCAATCAGGTCCTCCTCATAGAACATCACATTGCCCTTCATCAGCTGATGGAAAGCCACTCCAGCAAGTTTCACAATCACTTCTCTGTTGGACTGCAGGAGTTTCTCTGGATCTCTCTCTTCATACTTCTGTTTCCTCATGTTGATCTGAATCAGCAGGAAGTGGATGTACATTTCAGTCAGAGTTTGAGGGATTTCTGCACTCAGATCTTCTTCCAGGAGCTTCTGAAGCACAGTGGAGGAGATCCAGCAGAAGACGGGTATGTGGCACATGATGTGGAGGCTTCTTGCTCTTCTGATGTGTGAGATGATTCTGCTGGCTTGATGCTCATCACTGATTCTCTTCCTGAAATATTCCTCCTTCTGAGGCTCATTGAATCCCTGAATCTCTGTCAGACGGTGGATGTATTTGGAGGGGATCTGATTGGCTGCTGCTGGTCTGGAGGTGATCCAGATGAGAGCCGAGGGAAGCAGATCTCCTTTCATGAGCTTTGACATCAACACACCCACTGATGAAGTCTCAGTCACATCAGAAACTTTCTTTTTGCCTGAAAACATCAGTGTGATTCTGCTTTCATCCAGACCATCAAAGATGAACACAACTTTACTCTCCTCATAAATCTTTGAGTCCAGATCTTGAAGTTCAGGATGAAAGTCCAGCAGAAGTCTGTGAAGACTGTACTGATCATCTCGGATCAAGTTCAGCTCTCGAAATGGAAGCACAAACATGAAATCTACATCCTGATTGTCTTTTCCCTCGGCCCAGTCCAGAATGAACTTCTGCACAGAGACGGTTTTCCCGATTCCAGCGATGCCTTTAGTGAGAACAGTCTTGATCTGCTCTTTCTCCTGGCGTCCTGGTTCAGGAGAGGCTTTAAAGATGTCATTGCAGTAGATTGGAGTGTCTTGTGAGTGTTGTGTTCTGGCTGTTTTCTCCATCTGTAAAACCTCATGTTCTTCATTCACTCCTTCTCTCTCTCCCTCTATGATGTAGAGCTGTGTGTAGATCCTGTTCAGGAGGGTTTCATTCCCTTGGAGTTTCAGTCCCTCAAATAATCTCTCATACTTGTTCTTCATGCTGGCTTTGTGTCTGTGTTTGACTCTCTGTAGTTCATCATTCACTGGCTGAGGAGAATCCTGGACTCCAGTCTGATCATCTCTGAATGGTAACAAAATACACACATAAAACATGTTTGTGAATAAAACACTCAAGGAACAGCAACACATTTATGAACATAGTCAGTTTAACAGATTCTCCTTATAAACAACATTCAGGGTTTCTCCTGGCTCAAAACGAGGAGGTAAAATCCTGATCATGTATTTTAATAGTAAGATAATTAAATTAGTATTTTCCGTAGACCATCATATAGCCGACTGTGTTTCCCACAGTATTTCAGTGGGTGGATCTCGGTACCTATCGTGGGGTCAGGGGTCATGCCCCCCCGGAAGAACATTTTGTACATTTTAAAGATAAATTCATTAATCTGGTGCACTTTGAGTCTCCCGAATCCGCTGTTAAAAATAAATAATCCGCCGCCAACCGCCCATAATATGATATTCTCTGATTTAGAAATCTGCATCTGATCATCACATTACAGTTATCCAGATTCTCAGAGTTAAGCCTGATAATATGGACACATATCACACTGAAGTAGGCTAATTTAAAATGAACATTTATTTAAAATAAAAGTTCTTCTTTTGGCAAAATTACATTTCCTTAATAGCCTAAACAGAGGCTTTACTCCCTTCAAACTTAAATTGTCAATGTTTCATTAAATCACTGTTGGAAAACACTCTTATGGGAATAATTTTTTTACCTTTATAAAGGGCATTTTTCCCTAATTTTATTAATTGTATGCTTCATCTTTCATTTCAAATTCCTCAATTTGATCAATACATTCAATTAGAATAAGACACTAGGATGTTAACAATTAAAACGTAGGGAAACACGGCAAGACATTTATATTATGATCAACTATAGGCTATCAGTCGCCACTTACATTAAATGAAATAAAGTCAGAATCATCCTCGCGTTTTTTGTGATTCCCTTGTTATTTTTAATTTCATTTTTTGATATTGGTGTTTTAATCAGGGCATTTGTCCGGTTGGGCAAGTACAATTCTCTCTCACTTGTCCCTTCAAACCCGTGTCCCGGACAAGCGTTACTGTCGAGCCTTGGCATGTGTTTTCCTTGACTGGTTTTCCCTGAGGAGAATTACGCTGTTGAAAACGAAAGTAAAAGAGTGACGCTCGTTCATTGTGTTTTACCGTGAAGAGAGTTCCGTGTCTTTATTAAACTCAACACATTATAATGATTTATCTGTCGTCAATAAAGAATCTGACCGATTTCAATCAATATCTAGGGCATGTTTGAGGTCAGATTAAAATGTAAAAATGTTTAAGTTTGAAAATAAATATCCTATTAGATCTTTAAGCATGTCAGCATTTGGTGCTGTGATGAACACTATTGTGAATACACACGTGTGAATGGCAGCCAGCTTTGAGTACAGGGTTACCAGGGTAACGGCTGCATTTCTGCGGCTGCATCAGCGCCATCTACTGTCAGAAAGTGGAAGTGCGTTTGCGTCTCCTTCCCTCGTTCCGCCATGCGCTTCTCATGCGTGTTGGTGTTGTTCACATCAGAGTGCACATGCCTCTGTGACGCAGCACACAGCAGCCATTTAACACAGCGGATGGAGAAGTGTTCTCAGAATGCATTCTGGGTAATTATTCACAGTATTGTGAAGTTCCCATGATTGCAATACCGTGTTCATTATTGCGATGTATATCGTATTGCTGTATATCTGCACGTCTAATTGCACACGTGACTCAGTGAGTTCATTTCTGTTCTTTAGTTTAGCGTAAACAACACATCAAGCACTGATGCAACATCTCGTTAGTGCAGTAATGGCTGTTATGTTGAGCACAGTTTATTAATTACAGCAAAGCTGGCTACTTTACACCATTGTTGACTCGTCTCCCTTCAGACGCGCCATTCAACGGTGGAGCCGATCTTACAAAACCAATATCCCATAATTGACAAAATAACTCAAATGAACACTATTGTCCTCTGTAAAGCCACTTTATACCTGTAATAATAACATGTGACTTATGCACAGATTCAATTTCGACACATGACTTTAGATTACATGTGTTTTCTGCAAAAACAACTACACAGTCTTAGGCCCTGTCCCAAATGGCACACTCCGGACTTGTGTTCCTCAGAGTCCACACTTTGGTGACGTCATGTAGTGCAGACCTATAGGGCCCTCGGCGCGAGTCCACGAGGGCGCATTGAGAGGTATTTTTGGGACAGACTCGATCGGCACGCCGGAAATAACAGTCTGGTTGTTGTTGGACAGGAGAAATCACATTTTTGCACCACGACGTCTTATCTCCACGTCCACTACACAGCCTAACTTTACAGTTCTATATTTTGATATTGTGCATATCACCTGGGCATTAAACAATAGATATATCATGCTTATTTAAATGATGTATACAGTTGTACTTAATAATAGGCTACATAATGTTCCATTTGAACTAAGATTACAATTTTAAAACATAATTTAAACATAATTTTTTTTCAATTTACAGGTTTCAATATTCATACTATGTTTAGGCCTACATATGACTCAGTAAAGCCCTGACATTCAGTTCTATTTATTTAATGAATCATAATGCGATCGTATTATTAAACGCGCTATTATTATGTTTGAGACATCAACCACTGGTCGGTGACCATAATGTTTGTATAAACTGTAGGTAACAACTGGTAAAATGTACATTTAGGTCATAAAAAACGTAATATTTTCTTCTCAGCATGTCAACAATTAGTTATCCGTGAGTGAAGTCTCCTCCCATCTGTTGTCTGATTGGCCTTTCGCAAGGATTCCTGGGTAGTGGGTAGTTAAAGTGCGTGGAGCCTGCTTCTATGCGGGCTTCGTGGAAGACCGCTTCAAGGGTACAAAGGGGGCGCTGCTGAGCACACTTCAGAGCGGTAAAATGCTGAATGGGACGGCCTACAGACTCGTAGACTCAGCGAGCACACGCAATTCAAGTCCACGAGACCGAAAGTCCGCATGAAGTGCGCCATTTGGGACAGGGCCTTAGGTCTAGGTCACATTTATCCTCACCTGAGGTCAGAGGTCGCTGGTTCATCACTGAGGTCAGAGGTCACTGGTTCATCACTGAATTTAGGAGGAAGAAGAGGAATGGATCCGTCACTCTTCAGAGACACACAGCTGGGGTCTGCAGATGAAGATCTCTTCCTCTTCCTGGAGATACTAAGAAAAGATATGATACTTTATACACATCTTTACACTGGATTAAATGTAAATGATTAGTTCAGATGATCTGTGATGTTGTGTGAGTCGGTCTATAGTGTCCAGCACTGGATTGTGTCTCACCTGGGGTCAGAGGTCACTGAGTCCATCTCCAGGATTTGTGGGATTATTCATAGATCTGTGACTCTTCAGAGACTCACTGCTGGGTTCTGGAGACGCTGCACTCGTTCTCAGAGACTCGCATCTTCCCTTTATATGGAGACACTGAGAGCATTACATTTATATCACATTCAGCAGCTTTAATTCACAGAGGTTTACAGTGTGTTCAAGATTATTTTCAGCACATGTTCGAACATCAGTGTATGAACACAACAAAGGCATCATTCAGTCATAAATGAAATGGACTAAAACATATATTTCCTCTTATAGTTTAACAGACGACTAGTTAATTCCCCTAAACACAGCTTAGATTTACGCTTTTGCTTTACATGATAATTCTGGTAAAGATTAGAAAATCCCAGACATTCTGATGTCGAATCCTGAGGGAGTGTCAGAGCGAGGGAATATCGCTTCATATTGTCAGGTTTACATTTAAGCTTTTACATTTAAAAACCATTTTGAGAAAAAAGGTTTAGCGATATATCTGATCATTTGTAGCAAATTTTGTTTTAATTTTAGCGCATAAATTCTAGTAATAGAAAATGAATAAGTACATCCAAAAAAAAAAAAAGAGTTATATAGGTTTAAGTTTATGTAAATTATTTATGAACATTATTTTATATAAAATATATATTTTATGAAAAAAGTTTAATAATATATTGTTTAGGTTTTAAATGGGTTGGTGCTGTTGGTTAATGTCTTGTTGCCTAATGTTGGTTAACTGCAGTTGTGTCTCGCTCTTATCTGTCGTTTCTGACTGACTTGAGTTGATGTTGTCTCGTAATATTGTGAGATTAAATAACGTCATGAACTCGCCATAGCTTGACTGTTAGTGAACTGGCGCCACTGAGGGACGGTCCATCATTGCTTTCCCCCAAATGAAGCCAGTTGAAGAACATCGGATGATGTGAATTATTGCGGTGTAGCAGTCGATTCTGTTCCCTAACGGAATTCCTGTTCCCCCTGAACGAGCCGTGTCTGCTGACAGCGCATGCGTCAAAGCCTTAATAAACATTACATTGAAATCTGTATAACGTTTTAAATTTGAAAAGAAATAATCTGGATTGAATTGACAGATGGGGGAAAACTCGCTTCTAATAAAAAATAAAAACTATTAAAAAACGCTTAAATTTCGGGAAAAAATACAATCCTTTTTTTAACCTTTTGGCTTCCCGTACATCCAGTTGTGCTTCTTGCTCGTATTCAGTTCTAATGGTACGCATGGTAACTCGGCAACTACGCATGATTTGTAGTATGATTGCATAAAGGGAACAGGAATTCCGATAGGGAACAGAATCGACTGCTACAGGTGTAGCAGTCGATTCTGTTCCCTAACGGAATTCCTGTTCCCCCTGAACGAGCCGTGTCTGCTGACAGCGCATGCGTCAAAGCCTTAATAAACATTACATTGAAATCTGTATAACGTTTTAAATTTGAAAAGAAATAATCTGGATTGAATTGACAGATGGGGGAAAACTCGCTTCTAATAAAAAATAAAAACTATTAAAAAACGCTTAAATTTCGGGAAAAAATACAATCCTTTTTTTAACCTTTTGGCTTCCCGTACATCCAGTTGTGCTTCTTGCTCGTATTCAGTTCTAATGGTACGCATGGTAACTCGGCAACTACGCATGATTTGTAGTATGATTGCATAAAGGGAACAGGAATTCCGATAGGGAACAGAATCGACTGCTACACCGGCCCACATACACTTTTAGAGCCTTTACTCTACACTTTCACTTTCGATATCCAATCCTTTCTATAGCCCAGTTTGTGTTGTTTTCAGTTCAATAGAAATGTTTCATATGGTCTTATGAACACAGATATGATAACATGACACGATATTAAATAAAGACTGGCTGAACTTACCGTGACATTTGATCGTTTGTGAGGGTTTTTAACGTCCCGCGTCTTCTCGGCTCTACCGGAAGAGCTTGAACTAGCAGAACGTCTTCAGGCGCTCGAGCGCGGGACAGCCGCTGAAGGACCTCTGGTGTGTCACTGTATTCAGTGCCTGATCAGAAAACATGCGCGTTCAACATGATCTGTCGCCTTAACTGTGCAGATTATTTTGAGTAACTATGCACCTGTTTGCAAATAAGACATGGGCTCCCCTGAAAACGTGATATGTGAAATTTTGGGGGGTCTCAAAAATATTGACACTGGGTTATTGTGACGTGCAATTTCATTTTTGTGTAATGTGATCCTCTTGGATTATTATGTGTAAAATAGCAAAGTCTCCGGACACCATCCTAACCCCGCTGGCTCCTCTCTCCCGTTACACTGGAGCAGCCAGCAGTGCAGAGACTGGAAGAGCCGATGTACATCTACATTTACTCCGTGTTGTGGACATGGGCGGCGCTAGCGAGGGGCTAGCAGGAGCTTCAGCACCCCCAAGAGAGACCAAAGCACCCCCAAACATTATTTCTGGAATCAATTATATTCAGGCTGTGCTCTGTGGAAGCCCTGAAATGGAGCATGAAAAAAAAGAAAACTTTCTATTTCGAGATATTAAGTCGTTATTCCGACATAATTATCTGTTATTTCGACATATCTCATTATTTCGACATTGTTATGTATGCATCAATATGCTATAATAACATATATTATTCTATTTGTGTTTCAGAATACACACGAGGGAAATCTGACTGCACTGTTTCGACTGGTTTATTGACCATTACTGAACACTGCAACAACAACAACCAACAGCACAGGGGTGCCCTCTAGTGGCCCTCAGGTAGTGTAACAACTCAAATACATTACATCTCTCCCTCCTTATCTCAGTCTACCCCGTTTTTCTTTTTAACATAAGAACCTCTATTTCTTAGGAAATCACAGTTAGGACCCAACAATTAGTAGCCCACCCTCAAACAATATTATTTGCAATGTTCACTTCGCTACTTACTCAAAAGTATGTAACACTTTTAACATATACAACTGTGTATAGAACATTTACACATTTTACAGATCAAGTCTGTTAGGTGGTTTACGGGTTCTAACGGGAAATCTTCTCCCAGTTGGGGAAGAAACAGTAACTGGCTCAACAAGCTTGGTTACATGTTGATCTGGAACATTTGGTTCAGTATCATTAGCTGTTAAAGACAATTCTTGCCCCTTAACATCCAGTGTTGGTGATGTACTATTTTCGGCTGACAATTGTTCCGTGCTTTTTGTAATTTCTGGATGACAGTCTAACATTTGATCTGGTTTCAGTCGATCCAGCCGTGTCCTCAATCTGCGATGCCAGAATAACATAGCAGGTGCTTCTTTTGTTGTGCTATGCGGTGTACTCCTGTACTGTAACAAGAACGAGTCTAATCTCAGCTGGTGTGTGGTGGGCGTTCTGGCGCAATATGGCTGCCGTCGCATCATCCAAGTGGATGCTGCACATTGGTGGTGGTTGAGGAGATTCCCCCCTTTCATGTAAAAGCGCTTTGAGTAGGCCTGCCTAGAAAAGCGCTATATAAATGTAATGAATTATTATTATTATTATTATTAATCTCTGCTGTAATGATACTGGTTCTTCAGATGCTTTAAGTGAGTGTTTGAAAGTCTGCACGAAACGCTCAGCTAGCCCGTTGGTGGCTGGGTGGAATGGTGCAGAGCGGACGTGTTTAACACCATTGGATTTCAGAAAACATCCAAACTCCTCTGAAGTAAACTGTGGGCCATTGTCGCTAACTAGTGTTTCCGGTATACCGTAGCGACTGAATAGACCACGCAGCACTTGAACTGACTTGGAGGAAGTTGTCGAATCCATCACATGGACCTCTGGCCATTTTGAGTGTGCGTCAACAACTACCAGAAACATCCGTCCTTCGAATGGACCAGCAAAGTCGATGTGAATTCGCTGCCAAGGAGCTTCTGGCCATGCCCAGGGATGCAGAGGTGAGAGACACAGAGATCTCTGATTTTGTTGACAGGTCTTTGATTTCTCTTCAATTTGTGAGTCAATATTTGGCCACCAGATGTAGCTACGTGCTAGAGCTTTCATTTTCACTACACCTGGATGTCCTGTGTTTAAATCCTCCAACACTCGTTGTCTCAGATTTGATGGAACGATTACTCGCTGTCCCCACATCAGACAGTCCTGCATCAGTGAGAGTTCCTCCTTTCTTGTGAGGTATGGCCTCAGTCTTTTGTAGATGGAAATGATCCAGTGGATACCATCTCTTTCACTCGACAGAGGATCGGATCTGCTCTGGTTCCTTTACTTACTCTGGTTCCATTTTATTCATGAGGTAAGTGTCCACGGCATCTTTCCTGTCTCTGTGTTGTACCGGCAGTGGCAATCTCGATAACCCGTCAGCATTCCCATGGTCATTAGCTCTCCTATATTGAATTGTGTAGTTGTGTGCAGCTAGCAGAAGAGCCCACCTCTGAAGTCTTGCAGCAGCCATGGATGGAGTTGCTTTGTTCGGATGGAGTATGGTAGTAAGCGGACGATGGTCTGTTAATAATGTGAAGTGACGTCCATATAGGTAAGTGTGAAACTTCCTTACTCCAAAGATGATTCCTAGCGCTTCACGTTCTAGCTGCGCATAGTTTTGTTCAGGTTTACTCAGAGTTCGGGACGCGATGGCCTTTCCCGCCCATCCGGCATCATGTGGGAAAGTACGGCTCCCACCCCGTATGGTGAAGCATCACAGGCCAAGCGAACTGGGAGTCTTGGATCATAATGTGTGAGTATACTGGGTGTTAACAGCTGAGTTTTAGCATCTTGGAACGCTTTCTCACACTCTGGCGACCACATCCATTTGACTTCCTTATGTAACATTGCATTCAGGGGGTGAAGAACTGTGGCCATATTTGGCACAAATCTTGCATAATAATTAACCAGTCCCAAAAAAGATCGTAGTTGGTTAACATTAAGAGGAGCTGGTGCTTCGGCGATGGCGCTCAGTTTGTCTGAAGACTTGTGAAGTCCTGATACGTCGATCACGTGTCCCAAATACTCCACTGAAGTTTTGAAAAACTCACTCTTCTCTCTTTTCACACGAAGTCCGCATTTCTCCAGCCGACTTAACACAGCTTCCAGGTTAGCTAAGTGATGAGCATTATCTCTTCCTGTGATCAGGGTATCATCCAAAAAACAATGTACACCCGGTAGCACTTGTTCCATGACTCGTTGGAATATCGATGGAGCTGAAGTGATGCCGAAGGGTAATCTGTTATACACAAACATCCCCTTGTGGGTCGTGATGGTGAGATATTTACGTGACTCTTCATGCACAGGAATCTGCAGGTAGGCATGTGAAAGGTCTAGTTTGCTAAATCTTTGTCCTCCAGCCAGTGACGCGAACAGATCTTCAATCCGGGGTAATGGATAATGTTCTGCACACAGAGCTGGATTCACAGTTATCTGGAAATCACCACAGATCCTAACATTGCCACCTTTTTTTATTACAGGTACGATCGGGTCGCCCATTCACTGAATCGCACAGGTGAAATGATTCCTTCCTTCAGTAAGCGATCAATTTCTTCTTCCACCTTGGGTCTGATGGCGTACATGAACATCCTATTATATTCCTGGCGTTCCTCTCTTTGAGCTCGGTAGCGCCGCTCCTCCACATCCAGCTGTCCAGAGACTCTTTCTCCTGATGCTGACGAACTCGCTCAGCCGGCATGAAGTCCTCATATTGTTTCCTCTGTAGTTCTACATGTGACTCCAACATGCTTGTTAGGTCAACCTTGGCCTTTCTCTTCTTGCTGACTGTTCTGGGCCGCATGTTCTCCGCTTGGGTAGAGTTGGGTGGGTCCGATTCTCCTGAAAGGTTGATCAGTAGACATGTCAGATTAACAACTCCACTTGGGTAGAGTTGGGTGGTAAAAATGAATTACCATTTTTAAAAAGAAACGCAATAATCTGCTTGTTTTTACACCATGCTTTCAGTGACTAACACAATTAAGAATAGGATTATGCATTCGTGATTTAATGTCCATTTTATCAATTGTATATTTAGTAATAGCATAAGCCACAGGTTAGAGCAATATAGCGTTACTCACTGCTCGTTAGCTCATCTGTAGTTTGGGATGAAGGTTCTGGAGCTGACAGATCTTCTTGTTGGTCGTCAGCATGGAGGGATGGTGTCGGTGGATGTGATTCGATTATGTTTGAGGGTCACTTGTGAACCAATAATGTTGTCGATCGCATCAAACCACGGAAACTTCTCCTTCTCTTCTGCTGAGCTTCCAGTCTTTCTGAGGGAGTCTCGTATTTTCAGATATTGCTGTCGGAGTTTTTTACCCTCACGTGACATTGATCCGGCGTTCTTGTGAATCCCCTCGTTTTCAGGAGCTCGCTGAACATTTTGAAAATGTTAGCATATTTATGAGTGTTTTCCAGTTGTGATTTTATGTTTGCTTCAGCCCATACAGCTAACAAGGTTTCAGTTTCATCAGAAGACCAAAGTAAACCCTTTCCACTCATTTTGAAAGTGAATAGCCAAATAGCGGTTCACTGCCGCGGTTTGGTTCGATTGCATTCATATCAGCAGCGAACCGTACCCCAGACCACCTCTTTAATCGGACTCCAGTACGGTTCGCACCCGAGTTCGGAAGACAGCGTTCACATCATCCAAACGAACCGAACTCTGACATCATTCGAACCCGGGTGCGCACCAAAAGTGCTGGTGTGAAAGCGCCTAAATCTCAGTAATCAACACATTACCAGAGCTTTACTCTTATTATTATCCGCTTCTACACCTAAAAATGATGGCATTACTCTCACATATGTTCATAACGTCATGAAAGTCAGTTGTGGTGAAGTAAAAGCACAGAGTTAGTGCTAAAGTTTCCCTCAGAAAAGCTCCTGTCAGACTCCCTTTGCGAGCGCTGAGTGATCGACGTTTAACGGTTTTGTCTCCATGCACTGAAATAAAGAGCAGCACAGACACCATTAATAACTGAGAGAATGAAAAACACTAATGCCTCATAATCCAAGAAAGACTAAATAAGGCCGAGTCTGAAACTACAGTCTCTACTGAGAATCAAAGCTTGATGAGATTGAAACAAACACTCGCTGATATCTGATGTCTTCCTTCCAGATGATTCTGTCTAATCTGAGGAGGATTCGTCACCATCAGAAATATTTCACACACTTCAGTCTGTCATATTGACCCTGAACACCTTCTGTGTGTCTTTGATTATAAACACACACAAATATGATCTTTGTCATGTTCATGATAGAGATATTTCAGTGTGAGCTGAGGCACAGAGGCTGGTGTGTGTGTGTGTGTGTGTGTGTGTGTGTGTGTGTGTGTGTGTGTCGCTCCTGTCATATAAAGCTGTTGTGCTCGTGGAGATCTAATAAAGGATAAAACACCATCATTTCAGAAGAAGATGTTGTGGTGATGAAGGCAGCAGATTGAGCTCTGAAGCTCCTGAAAGACTGGAATTACACCGTGATCATCTGTGTTTAACAGCGATACTGTGAGTGTGTGTACCGTCGCTGATCTGCACAATTCATTTAGTGTCAGACAGTGTGTGGAGAAATAAAGCACACTATCAGGAGATCGTCTGTGTGTTTCATTCTGCTGATCTCTCGTCACATTCATGATCATTCATACTGTCATCAGTTCACATCAATCATTCTCCTTACTCCAAATAAATGTTCACTTAAATACAATGATGAAGAAACTGGTGTAGAGCCAAATGTATTTATAGTCCAACGTCACAAACCTTCACTGGGTGAGTAAATCCAGCCCAAAAAAGGCCTAAAGTAGGAAAAGGATCCGCACACGTCGAATAGGACAAAGACTCTCCAACTGTTGGTTTATTACGCTTCAATAGAGGACACATAACAGACCTGCAAAAACCTGCTATAAAGTGCTAAACATTTCCTCAATAACTCTAGTTGTCTAGAGTTAATCTCCAAACACTGAAATTCAGCTGAAAATAATGTAAAAACAGAAACTAATGTGAAGATCAATGCTATAATAAGAGCTCTACACAGTGTGTAATTATATAAACGATACAGTCAGTCGCCATAGTTACACAAATGAAGGAGATCAATGCATTTATTAACATTCAGAAAGCCGTCTTTCTGCTCTGTCTTCAGATCAGTGTAATGATCAGAGTAAACACACACATTATTCTCACTGCGACGGGCTTGAGCTCTCAGTGTGGCGTTGTGAATGTGCTGTCAATGTCAAATACTGATTTTAAAAGAGCCCGTCTGGAGACTCAACGGTCTGATCGATCTTTCATCTGCGGCCCGTCTGACTTACGCTCTCTCTAGAGTTCATGTGTCCTGTGTGTTTCTTTCCTATCAGCTCAATGATGCCAAACACTCTCTCAACTACAACAGTCACAGATGTTCCTCTACTGGACACATTTCTCTAGAGTTGATGCTGAAGCTCATGACAGATCATTGTGTTCATCACAACACAGCGGTCAAATGTGTGAAATGAACAGCATCTTTTCTCCAAAGCAATAAGAGCACAAGCTTTGTTGTAGTCCAGACTTTAAAGTTAGGCATCTTTACAGATGATCATTTTAATAAATAGATAAAAACCTGCGCTGACAAACACTTGCAGTGCTGTGGATGTTTTCCAGGAGCCGCTGGAGGAGAAACGTGTGCAAAAGCAGAACAAAAGCTCCTGGAGACACAAACTGTGCTGCAACTACAGACTAAACCATGACTTGATGGAGCAACATGAGAAGAAATATTCCAGCTCAACGTGACGAATCTCACATTCGGCTTTTACAGCATCAGAACGCTCAGCTGCTTTCATGGGAAGAGCATCACTGGACACTTCTTTTCTTGCTCTTTGTTGAAGTGATTTAGACACTCCAGCTGAATAATGTTTAATCGGACAGATTTTGTGGAGCTTCGTTCAGGTGTCCTGACGTTGGAGGAAGGCTGAGACTGTTGTAGAGGACATGAAGCTCAGAGAACATATTCTTCACTGCCAAATATCTGTGCTTCAGCATTATTATACAACACATCATATTTCAGCTGTCTTCTATCAGGACAAATAAAGGAAAGCATCATAAGGACACAGAAATAGAGCTAGTGACACAGAAGTGGCTCAACTTACCCACCATTAGGGGTATAGTATGATGTCACTGGGGAATTTGAGTTCAAAATAAATGAAATATTAGTTTTATTGTGCATTATCCCATGACAGTCTTACTTTACAGCACATTATTCAGAATGTCTATTCATTAAGAATATTTCCATGCAGTGAAATATCCAAAATATCCAAATGTTAAATTATGACACAACAAAATAAACTTAGAAAAAAAGAGCTTTTATTAGATAAAGAAAATATTAAATGTTCCTCATTGCAGTTCACCAAACTTTGTGTGTTTGCAGAAGAATATAATCACATGAGAAGAAGAGCTGGATTATATTTGCCACAACTGTGTTTTTAAGAAAATTCAACATTTCATAGTTTATGAAAAACATTTATAAAATTGTACATAAACAATTCACCAAGTATAAAATACAGTTAGACAAATATAAATCTTGCTATACATTTACTTTAACATTAAACTTGTTTTACCTTCCCTGTATTTGAGTTCAAAATAAAAAAGGGGTGAAACGGTCCATTAGCTCATGACAGTCTTACTTTACAGCACATTATACAGTGTATATCATTCAGAATATTTCCACTTCTGTGACTGAAGTGACGTCGACGAGAGAAAGATGAAACATCAGATTACACAAACACATCAGCTGAGCAAAGAGAAACATTTGAGTTTAACAATGACTTCTTTTTTCTCTTTGAATCCATCACAGTACTAAACAGTCACTCCTTACAATCAAAGAAAACATTTAAATGTACCGTTTAAACATTACCTTCCTTGTGTTTGTTCTCCAACTCTTTAGCCAGATTATTCTGGTTCATCTTCCTCAGGATGTTCACTGTGATCTTCACAGCTTCTTCTGGTCCTAAACGTGCCACCATCGTGTCCACTGTGTCAAAGACATCTGCGTTCTGCATTTCAGAAGTTGAAATACACTCATGATTCCTCAAGTACCACTGAAAGTGCTTCAGGTCATCTTTTCCTAGATCCCTCAGTGAGTTCACGAGCAGCTCTTTAACAGACGCCATATTCCTTCGCTGATTCACTTCTGCAGGACAAAAAGAAAAAGATCTTCAGTATTTGTCACTCTAAACACAGTAAAAGGTGCCATCCACGACCTAGTAAGCTCTCCATGCACTTCGGGAAAGAAGGGCACTGGGGCAGCGGGTTGAGAACCAGCACAGAGATACCAATCATCCAACCGAGACTGAGCGGGACACGGTGGAGGGTTCTACTCGAGCCTGACAGCCTTGGCCGCCCAATTCAGCGTAGCTGACAGTTCTGGATCCGGCTCGAGCAACGTCACGCTCCCAGAGGGAGATAACGCAGTCAAATCATCATCTCCAGAACCAGCTCACCCTCTGATGCTGCAATCGGCGTCCTGTCCTCTGGGGGAGCCCCGGGTGAAAGTGAAGGTGAAGGTGATTATAAAGCATTATAACGCTTGGAAGAGCCAGGACATTTTTTAATATAACTCTGATTGTGTTCGTCTGAAAGAAGAATGGCATACACACCTAGGATGACTCCAAGGTCATTTTCATTTTTTATTAAACTATTCCTTTAACGCGCTAATTTTGACAGCACTAATATATATATATATATATATATATATATATATATATATATATATATACAGGGTGGGCCATATATACAGGGTGGGTTATACACCGTAATAACATGGGAATGGTTGGTGATATTAAAGTCCTGTTTGTGGCACATTAGTATATGTGAGGGGGCAAACTCCTCAAGATGGGTGGTGACCATGGTGGCCATTTAGTAGTCGGCCATCTTGGATACAACTTTTGTTTTTTCAATAGGAAGAGGGCCATGTGACACATCAAACTTATTGGTAATGTCACAAGAAAAACAATGGTGTGCTTGGTTTCAACGTAACTTTATCAGCTGTGTCCGAGATATGTGTACAGCGGAAAGTGCCCTACACAAGGATAAATGGTGCGAAGGAGCGACGAACGATCAGCCTGGCCTGGAGTCGGATCAGCTGGGATACAGTAGCCGAGGCGCCGAGGGAGAGCGACGTGGAGCTGCGGGGAGCACGTGACGGAGGAACGCCACATAACGGATCAATTTGGGACATAAGAGAAGTAACCTACCTCATTCAAAACCACAATCACGGAGGTATGACTTGACACTTTTTCATACACTTAACCATGCTAAAGTTATCTGGGACGCTAAATCGAAACCTAAAGGTCTGCTAGTGGGACATTTAAACGTTAGGAGTATTTCATCTAAAACCGACCAGGTGGAAAAATTGCTTACTAACTCGAACTTGGACATTTTTTGTCTTTCGGAGACCTGGTTAACAAAGATATCTCCTCAGGCAGACTACTGCTTTCCAGACTATAGCATATTTAGAAGGGATAGGTCTACTGGAAGAGGTGGTGGACTACTTTTCTATGTTAAAGAGGATTTACAATGCCAACAGATAAAATGTGCAAGAGAAATTGGATGTAGAGATTGAATGTACTGTTTTAAATATAAATGTGTCACCTCAGATGTCATTCATTTTAGTTGGTATTTATAGACAACTTTCTGCTGATGCTAAATTTTATACATCATTTAAGGAGATTTTAAAATAATTAAATACTCTTGGTAAAGAAGTAATTGTACTAGGGGATTTTAATGTAAACTGCATAGATAAAAACAGTAGGAAAAGGTTAAAGGAAATAACAGGTCTTTATAATTTTGAACAGCTAATAAAAGGACCGACAAGGATAACCAAAACCTCTAAAACACAAATCGACCTGGTATTTTCAAATAAATCTGACTGAATAAAAAAATCTTTTAATTTTATCACAGGCATGTCAGATCACAATTTAGTTCTTATAGCACGGAAATTAAACAATGGTTTAAAATTTAGAATAAATAAGAAAGAGGCCTTTTATAAAATACCTAATAAAGATTTTGCACATTTTGACCAAGAGTTGGAGAAGGTAGACTGGAATATTTTGAACTCTAATGACGAAATAGGCTCATTTTGTGGGAGCTTTTTAGATCTAATTAATAATATCAAGGTGAAATGTATTAAAAAGTGTGTTAACTTGTATAAAAAGGCACATTTACCCTGGTTGACAAAAGACATTTGGAAATTGATGAGGAGAAGAGATTATCTACTTAAAAAGGCATTAAAATCGAACCTTGAAAATGATATGCGTCTATTCAAGGATTATCGAAAGCAAACTTTTTTATTGATTTGATAACACAAGCTAAAGGAAACTATCACTTGGTTTGGAAGCACATTAATACTATTTCTCAGAAAAAAATGTCTCATAAATGTTATGAAATTAAAATAAACAACGTTTTAACGCAAGAAGAATCAAAGGTAGCTAGTGCTTTTAATAGTTTTTTCAAAGATTCTGTTAATGATTTGGTTGTTGGTTTTGGTAACAGAACAATGTAAATGAAATATGTAGATTCAACTAAACCAGTGTTTCACTTAAGTGAGGTCACGGAGCAAGAAGTCCTTAAAATTTTACAAGGACTTAAAAATTCAAAGTCACAGGGTGGTTATGGTTTAGATTCGTGTATGATTAAAAGGAATGCTTCCACCCTATGTCGACTTCCTACTCAGCTAATCAATCCGTCCATCGGAGAAGCGGTCTTCCCCGACAGTCTAAAAAAGGCAGTGGTTACACCTTTGCATAAGGGAGGAGATAAAGCTGAGCTGGCCAACTACAGACCAGTGAGTATCC
Organism: Squalius cephalus; assembly: GCA_022829025.1. Taxonomy (NCBI): domain Eukaryota; kingdom Metazoa; phylum Chordata; class Actinopteri; order Cypriniformes; family Leuciscidae; genus Squalius; species Squalius cephalus. Next base: position 47,048,661 of record CM040796.1, on the reverse strand, counting down.
TACCTGTAATATCGAAGGTAGTCGAGAAAGTAGTGCAACTGATGGATCATTTGAATTGTGGAGAGCACCACTTGAATCCACTTCAGTTCGGTTTTAGAAAACATCATTTGACTGAAACGGCACTTTGTTATTTTGTTGAACAACTTAAAGCCAGGTTGGATAAAGGGGGGGTTGTGGGTGCCATATTTCTAGACCTGCAAAGAGCTTTTGACACAGTAAACCATAACATCCTGTTATCTAAATTGTCCGCTCACAATATTTCTGAAGAGACATTACGATGGTTTAAATCATATTTAGAGAATAGGAAGCACTGCACAAGAAGTACCATGTCTTTTTTGGACTGCTCAGTTGGGGTGCCTTTTTGGGCCCTCTCTTGTTCAGTGTATATATAAATGATCTTCCAGCTATTTGTCCTGAAGTTCACGTACAAATGTACGCCGATGACGCAGTGATATATGTCCATGCGAAATCAAGTCAGAAAGCAGCAGTATATAAAATTCTTCATGATTTGGCCCCACAGCCCCTGAGAATGTTTGTGAAATCTTGTGAAGAGGCAGGACTTAGAACAACGCGAGCCTCCTCCAGAGGAGATTGTTGTCAACTTTAGGTCCTCTACCTTTGGACAGAATTGCTTCTCTGTGAAAGCTGCAGGGATGTGGAACTTGTTGCCATTTACTGTTCCAGAGAGTAGTACCTTGCAACAGTTTAAATTTAACCTGAAGAAGTGGTTGAAAGACGGTCAGATTTGCGATCATTAACACAAAACTGGTAAATTGGGGTATTGTTAAAAATGTAAGAAGGTAATATTCTTATTTTATATGAAAAAAAACTGTAATAATTGTAAATACTGTAAATATTGTAATTGCATGTTAGTTGAGGTGATCCTTTTGTAGGTGCTGTATCTGTATTTTATATTGTGAATGAATTCATCAGTAAGAATGCTCATTGTCCACTGTATAAACCTGCTGTCACTTTGCCTCTGCCCAGGGACTACAGATGAAAATGAGCTTGCAGCTATCTCTGGTCTGTGCAACACATTTGTTGTGCAATGTCCCTGTCAAATAAATAAATAAATAAATAAATAAATAAAGTTATGCCCATGATCAGAGCAGCAAAATGGCAATACAGGGACAAGATTGAAGTACAGTTCAACACCACCGACTCTAGAAGCATGTGGCAGGGAATTAATATCATCACTGACTAAACAGGGTATACAAACTCCACAGTGAACACCGCTGCTTCACTCCCGGATGAGCCAAACACTTTTTATGCTCGTTTTGAGGGAACTAACATAGGGCTGAGCGATATATCGATGTAAAAAATATATCGATATATTTTTGAGATGCGATATGGAATTAGACCATATCGCATATATCGATATAGTTCAAATTTGCGCTATGATCCTTGCTCCCCGCGCCCAGCACAATAGGACCTACCAGGCAGTGACATAAGTGTACGCTGAAATAAAGTCTTTCACCTCAGAAAAACGGACTTTCTTGTCCTGTCAGCCGTTATCCTGTAGGCTACTCGTAACGTTACCGCACACTCTTCAATTACACGCGCAAATACGGCGGCGCGCGCTGTGTATCGCCTCACTGTATATAAAGTGCAAAAGAAACTACGAGCATGCAACGCCGTTACGTTGTAAATTGCACTAAATAAAAGTAATGCAGGTATGATTTTCATTCTGTTCATCAGGATAAGTTTCCATGTTTCATTAATGTTAGTAGGCTATTGTGTATTCACCATGGTTACTGTCGTTTCCATATTAACCCCAAAAATGCCACTTTATTTTTCTTTGTGTTATTTTTTATATTTTTAAATGACTGTAGTGGCTCATACCAACATTGTATTAACAAAAACTAGTTTGGGACTGTTATTGAATAGCTTTAGCATAGGCCTTATGTTTATTTATTAGTACTAGTTTTAACTTTTTGCCTTCACTTTGCGGAAAAAAATATTGGGATATATATCGTATATCGATATTCAGCCTAAATATATCGGGATAGGACTTTTGGTCCATATCGCCCAGCCCTAAACTAACACCCCCTTTGCGGAGAGAGCTCTCGCGGCTGAAGCTACAGAGGTTAGCACACTCTCCGTCTCTGTAGCGGATGTAACCTGATCCTTCCGATGGGTGAACATACGTAAAGACGTGGGTCCAGGCGGCATTCCGGGCCACATCATCAGAGTGTGCGCAAACCAACTGGCTGGGTTTTTTACAGACATTTTCAACTTGTCCCTCTCCTTGTCTCCACATGCTTCAAAACGTCCACCATTGTACCTGTACCGAAGCAATCCAATATCACCTGCTTAAATGAATGGTGTCCTGTTGCTCTGACCCCCATCATCAGCAAATGCTTTGAGAGTCTAGTCAGAGAGTACATCTGCTCTGTTTTAACTCCCTCACTGGACCCATTGCAGTTTGCATACCGCAACAACCGCTCCACTGATGATGCTATTGCTGTTTGTAGACCACAGCTCAGCATTCAACACCATAGTGCCCTCCGTAGTGAAACTTCGGGCTCTGGGCTTCAACAGCTTGCTGTGCAGCTGGATCCTGGACTTCCTGTCAAACAGACGCCAGGTGGTTAGAATGGGCAGCAACATCTCCTCATCACTGACCCTCAACACTGGAGCCCCACAGGGCTGTGTTCTCAGCCCACTCTTGTACTCCTTGTACACACATGACTGTGTGGCAACTCACAGCTCCTATACCATCATTAAGTTTGATGATGATACAACGGTGGTAGGTCTGACCACCAACAACGATGAAACGGCATACAGAGAGGAGGTGCACATGGAGAGAGTCAGCAGCTTCAAGTTCCTCGCTGTCCACATCACAGAGGAACTCACATGGTCCGTCCACACCGAGGCCGTCGTGAAGAAGGCTCATCAGCGCCTCTTCTTCCTGAGACGGCTGAGGAAGTTTGGAATGAACCGCCACATCCTCAAACGGTTCTACACCAGCACTGTAGAGTGCATTCTGACTGGCTGTAACACTGCTTGGTACGGCAATACCACCGCCAGCAACCGCAAAGCCCTGCAAAGGGTGGTGCGCAATGCCAGTTGTATCATCGGAGGTGAGCTTCCCTCCCTCCAGGAAATATATGCCAAGCGGTGTGTGAAGAAAGCTTGGAGGATCATTAGAGACTCTAGCCATCCGAGCCATGTGTTGCTCTCACTGCTACCATCAGGCAGGTGGTGATGCAGCATCAGGACACGCACCAACACTCTGCGCCCATTCAAAGAAAACCCATTCCTAGCGAGTGTGTAGCGCTGCTGACTTCAGTGACCCGGATGAGCCTGTGTTTCTGTTATCAGCAGTTCTTATCTGGGAATATCGTACAACTGGATAACGCGATTGACCAATCAGAATCAAGTATTCCACAGAGCCGTGTAATAAACTTTTATAAAGATTTCTCCTCCAATGAACTAGAGAAGAGTAAACTTAATAAAATACACATCCTGAGATCTAAAACCCCAACAGCTAGATCACCAACAAAAGGTTTGTGTACACTGTAGAATCTAATAAATACAATTAATTAAAAAAACAACCAAACCGATTGCTTTAAAAAAAACTAAGCAGAATTACAATAATATAAATAAAGTTCCAAGTGCACAACCAAATGGAATACTGATCACCATAATGGTGAGTTCAAACAAAAACATTTGAGGAAAATCAATTTATGAAGTCAGCTTATGTGAAGTTATTAAAAAAAAAAAAAAAGTCAGTTGTATTGACAATTCAACATTCTAGATGACTTTGGGAAATGAGAGAATGCAAACAGAGAAAGATAACGGCAGAAGTGGAGGAAATGAGTGAAAAGTCTATTAAGAATTACCCTGCCTCAGAAACTCTTTTTCCTTGACAAAATGTCACTCAACCTGAACAATTAATCTTACTTTGGGTTTTCTGAGTAATCAAGCCATAGTATGTAAATAGTACAGATTACTAGATTTTTACAATTATGTTAAGTAAAGTTAACTAAAAAGTGTTAGAGCAACTGTTGGATTTTACAATGGCAATTCACCAATAAGTAAGAAAAATATAATTAGACCTGGATACAAAATCACTTTACCTGGAGAAAGTTTACTTTGCATTGCAAAATAAATAAATAAAATGAATTAAACATATGCAATATTTATGAGATTTCTTTGCAATATTATTAGCAATTAATATCTTGAAAGACATGTCTGTCATCTCATCTGTTTTAGAGCAGCTTTATATATATATATATATATATATATATATATATATATATATATATATATATATATATATATATCATAGTTTAGAATTGTAAAGATGTTCTAAATTGTTAAGCTCCTCTTTCTGAAGAATTGAGATTAATTCAGCTTTCACAGTGTCACTGTACATACGTATAATATCACAGATCTTTCTGACGCTCTCCTGACTGGTTAAACTGTCATGTGTGATTTCTGAATATTGTTCCTCACTGAAATCACCAGGTCTTGCTGACAGAGTATATCTGCAATTGTCTAAATAATTTTAATACCCTGAATGAGTTCTGGCCAATGGTTATCAAAAAAAAAACTGTGCTTTACCTTCCTCACTATTCAGATGCGGCTCGTCTCTCTTAGGACGAATCAGATCATCTTTGTCAATTGTTGCATCCCAGACCTTCTCCTCATCCTCTTCTCTGATAAGAGTCATTTGAAGATCATTCTCCAGACGAGTCTTGACCTTGAAGAAGTTTGGGGGAGTTTTTCTTGTGAGTGTGATCCCTTCTTTGGGATGGATAGAGGCACCAGAAACATCAAGAATGTGTGGCGTGTTCATCCGAAACGGCCTGCCAGGTCTGGGATGACTGATGATGCATGATGAAAATGATTTTTCCGTTTCCTCAACTTTCTTTCTTGCACGATCATCAAATGGAAAAAGGTAGAGATGTAGAGTGAGAGAATCTTTAGGACGCATGTAGAGAAGAAGATCACAGTGTTCGTACCATCCCATTATCCAACTTATAATTAATGTTTTCAGAGAGAAGGATGGTTGGACAATCTTAGCATGGAATCGGGTCAACTGCACAGCTTCTGTGGTTATTCCCTCGTCTTTTACGGTGAGGACTTTCACAGCATCTTTGAGAGAGGGGTCAGACTCTCCTAAACAGGCGTAATGGGGCAGATGAACTTCCTCCAGTTTCCCTGAGATCACCGTCACGTCAATCACTGGACCGATCCGGTTGCACTGCAGCCTCTCCAGCTCTGCGTTGAGGAAGAGTCCGTCTACGGTACGGTACTGAAGGGTGACGACACAGTCACAGACCCATCGCATTCTGGTCCTGACACACTCGTAACGGCCTGGGTCAGTGCTGACCCTGAACTTTGACCCTCCATCATCTGTACAGGCCGACGGCTCAATCTGAAGCCACTGATCAGAATCAGCTATATGGACACAAGACTGACAGTTCAGCAGCGGGTGAATATCCAGCCCAGAAGGTTTGGGCTGAGAGAACCTGTGAAGAACCAGAAGAAGGCAGAAGCAAAGAGTCAGCTGCTTTTATTAATCTCAGTTAATGTTATTTTCAATGTTTATTAATACATTATTAAAATCAAAAGTTGTATCTGTCAATATTACTTAATGGACCTGAACTAACATGAACTAACAATGAACAGTTGACTAACTAACGTTAACAAATACAGTTAATGCATTATGAATGTTAACTAATGGGACCTTATTGTAAAGTATTACCAACAATTCAAAACCAACAACATACAAACAGTTTACTATAAAAACTATTTGACAGGCAGTTTGACAGAGAGAAAATATAAAGCTAGTATATAATGCTGCGACTGACACCTGTGATGTCACTCACTAATAACAAACAATCTAATATAACAAACACATATATACTATAATGAGAGTTTAATTCACACATAATTGTCCAGTTATGTTTATGTTTAACTAGCCAACATGAACTCTATATTCTCCATCAATAAGCTCAAGCTGAATAATGTGTCCAGTCTTCTATAAATCAGAGTTTTTAACTGTGGATATTTTCACAGAGGTGGACAGATAAAGACCATCAGCAGTCTGGGGTGGACAGAAATGTTCATTATCAAACATAATAAATGAGTTTGACTATAAAGAACTGGACTGTTTTACTGCTTACAACACAACTGTCTACAGTTAATTGTGCTTGATTGTAATTGAGGGAGTGCTGGAATAGATCAAGTAATACTGAGTGAATTTGACTATTTCTGTCTTATTCCTCGTCTGCAGGAATATTAATAGAAAAGAAGATCACACTACAGCTAGAAAATTACAGAAAATTAATAGCAAATTACAGTTTAGAGATCGTGTGTGATCAGGAGCTTTAGAGAAACACCAGTAAATCAGTCTTAAGCCCTATTCACAGAGACCTCACAACTCTGAAACTGAAGGAAAAAATAGATTTAGCTCTAAACTAACTAAAATGAAGAATAATATGTTTATAGTCTCTGCACAGGAGAGACTCTGTGTTGTTTCAAAACAAAGGAAAATATGTATTTATTGGTACTGGCCAAAACATGTTGTAAAATATCAGCATATGGAGTATCAGCACAAACCCAATATGGTCCATCTCTAGTGTTTAGTGATGTATGAAGAACTAGAGGATTGAACTATTATTCAGTCTGGAAAAATCCTTCACTAAGACACAGTATATTTCACTCACCCTGTTGTGTGTGTATCACTGTTGTTTCTCTCAGGACGCTGTTTAATGTCACACAGAGACACTGAGGCGTTATTATAAACCCTAAATCCAGCACAGAGGGGTTCAGTGAATGTGGTGTTGAGTGTGTGTAAGTGTGTGAGTGTGTGTGTGTCAGAGACGCTGTAGAAGGACAGAATGCCGGCCGACACGTCCACATACACTCCTACTCTCTTAGAGGATGAAGAGACGACAGGAATATCAGTTCTGTTCTTATTGTGACGGACAGAGAATCCGTTACCAGAGCAGATCAGACTCCAGGATTTGTCATTTAATCCAAACTCACAGTCACTCCCTCCTTTCCTGCTGATTCCTTTATATGTCACTGATATAGCAGCTTTATATCCGCTCCATTCAGCCTCCCAGTAACAGCGTCCAGTCAGACTTTCTCCACACAGAACCTGAGGAACATCATCAAATCTCTCTGGATGATCAGGATACGGCTGATGCTCTTTCACACGCGCCACTGTCCTGTTCTCATCAGACAGAATGAGTTCAGTGTGTGCTGTGTTTGGATCCAGTGTGAGATCACAGGCATCTGAACACAAGAAGAGAAACATTTCACTAAATGACACAAATCAACAATAAATCACTAAATGATTGTGTGTGTAGACCTACATTTGTGTAATCCTGCTGTCATTCTGAACTCTCCACAATGATCCACACTATAAAACACAAACATGATTCATATTCATTTCTAAAGGAAACACAAGTGTGTGTGTGTGTGTGTGTGTGTGTGTGAACGCAAGTGTGTGTGTGTGTGTGTGTGTGTGTGCATCCTCCTCCCTTTGAACGCAAGTGTGTGTGTGTCCATTACCCTCCCTTTGAACGCAAGAGTGTGTGTGTGTGTGTGTGTGTGTGTGTGAGAGTGTGTGTGTGCATCATCCTCCCTTTGAACGCAAGTGTGTGTGTGTGTGTGTGTGTGTGTGTGCTTCATCCTCCCTTTGAATGCAACAGTGTGTGTGAGAGTGTGTGTGTGTGTGTGTGTGTGCGCATCATCGTCCCTTTGAACGCGAGTGTGTGAGTGTGCATATCATCGTCCCTTTGAACGCAAAAGTGTGTGTGTGTGTGTGTGTGTGTGTGTGTGTGATTGTGTGTGTGTGTGTGTGTATCATCCTCCCTTTGAACGCAAGTATGTGTGTGTGTGTGCATCATCCTCCCTTTGAATGCAAGTGTGTGTGTGTGTGTGTGTCTCATCTGAGCTGTGATTGGTCTATCACCGCTCGTCAATGTCAGAATATTTGAGATGACCAATCAAATCACAGTAGGCGGGCTGTATGTTCACAGAAGCTGCTGAGCGCCAATTCCAGTTAACGGTCATAAAGTGCGAGTTAAGATCTAAACTACCAGTCAGAAGGTTTGGATCGGTAAGATTTTTAATGTTTTTAAAATAAGTCTCTTCTGCTCACCAACTCTGCATTTATTTGATAAAAAACAAAAAACAAAACAAAACAAAAACAGTGAAATATTATTCCAGTGTAAATCAGCTGTTTTCTATGTGAATATATAGTAAAGTGTAATTTATTCCTGTGATCAAAGCTGAATTTTCAGCATCATTACTCCAGTCTTCAATGTCACATGATCCTTCAGAAATCATTCTAATATGATGATTTGATGATCAAGAAACATTTATGATTATGATTATTTATGAAGAGATATTTACATTTTTATTTCAGGAATCTTTGATGAACAGCATTTATCTGAAATAGAATCTTTTGTAACATTAAACACTACCATTCAAAAGTTTGGGGTCAGTAAGAATTTTTATTTTATATTTTGGGGGAAAGAAATAAAATAAATCAATACTTTTATTCATCAAAGAAACCTGAAAAAAAATTTTTTCAACATTGATAATAATGAATGTTTTTTGATCATCAAATCATCATATTAGAATGATTTCTGAAGGATCATGTGACACTGAAGACTGGAGTAATGATGCTGAAAATTACATTTTAAAATATACTGAAATAGAAAAGTTATTTTAAATGGTCATAATATTTAACAATATTACTGTTTTTGGTTGTTGTTTTTTTTAAATCACACAAATGCAGCCTTGGTGAGCAGAAGAGACTTCTTTTAAAAACATGAAATATCTTCCTGATCCATAACTTTTAACTGGTAGTGTAAGTAGCTAAACTAAACATTTCATATTTGACAGCTGTTTTAGAATAGAAATGTGTCAGGGTTACAGACTTATTTTTGTCCACTAGAGGCACCATTAGGTTTTCAGTCTCTGTCATCATGTCATATAAGTCACACTTCTCCTGAGTACTTTACAGATACACTGTGTCCGGTCTAGATCATTCTCTTGCTGTGCATTTCGGACTTATCTAAAATCTACTTCGTGAAACTGGTGTTCCTTTGTTTTATTGACATTTGCTCTTTGAAATGTTTTGAGTTACTTACAGATATTTCTGAACTTGTTTGAATGGCTTCTGGATTGGCATTGTGAACTTTTGGGATTTACTTTCTGGAACTATTGCTCTTCATTTTTTGTATTGACTCCTGAGAACATTTTTTTTTATGCCTTCTGGATTTACTTTGTGGAACTGTTGTCAAACTTTTTGGAGTTGACTTTTTGGATTTTTTCCCCTGTGAAAGTTTGGACTGGCCTTTTCATCAAATTAAAGAATTGTAAACATTTCCCCAGAACTGTCATCTGGTTTTTCTGCATTTGGGTTCACCTTTTTTGACTGTTTTCACACTAGTCCTATCCCTGTGTTTCTGAACGTTACGACCCTGCGCTTCCTTTTCTTGCCTGCTGGTGGCGGGATGACTTGGGATGGTGTGGGTGATTGTCAATCAATCTGAAGTGCTCCTATTTTATGTTACGGTCGAGAGCGAGCTGGCCATGACATAAATTGGGTGTCTCGTCCGTAATCCTTTGGTGTAGGAATGTTGGTGAGTATGTGAGTATTTTTGTGAATGGTTACCTTTATGAATGAGAACTCCGGTTAGTCAGAGTGTATCCAGCTGGGTTGTGAACTGGTTAGCTTACGAGATCAGACGGAAGTTCCTATATTACATATCTTTGATTGTGCACGTGTGAATATGGCAAATCCCAGATATCTAGCCAATTACCTCTGTTCTGATGATCGGGACTGGCGAAATTGTGCCGTGAGGCCTTGCGAGAAAAAGGTACCTCAGAGTGATATAGTTTCCTTGTCTAATCGGGTGAAATATAATCAGTTTAAAAGAATAATCAAATATTCGTTCACGTTTAATGATGCACAGACATCATTAAAATCGTTTTCATTTATGGAGTCAGATGAAATAACGAGTCAATAAATGTGAGAAAATATATTGCATTTAATCTTGTTGTGTTGCGAAAAGGAAAGACAAGTAATACGCAGAGAAACCTTCCCCGTATTATTGGAAACCCTCATTGGACCAATTGCCACATCATGTAATTAATTTGATAAAAAATGAACTGCTTGACAGCCCTATTCAATATATTGGTAATAAATACATTCTATGAGAGTTTATTGCTCTACATCCGAATGAGAGTAAACGACTTGTGGTCAGATCACCAGAGGCAAATCTTAATACCAGGTGTAAACCGGGCCTCTTATTGTCCCACATACTTGAGTATTTGCAGTGAGCAGTTTGGATCCATCTGTTTGTCAGAGAGCATCTTGACTCCTGATTCTCCTGGGTGATTGTAGCTCAGGTCCAGCTCTCTCAGGTGTGATGGGTTTAAACTCAGAGATGAATACACATAACCACAGCCTTCCTCTGTCACCAGACAGCCAGACAACCTACAGACACACAGTCAGATCATCTACAAAAACACACATGACTGGCAGACTGTAAATAATCTCTTATATGTACTTATTTCAATATCAGCGAACAAATATATATATTTATCAAGGCAGAAATTCTTCTTTACAATAAAACATAAACATCAATACAGAGACAGCATTATAACCCATCATGTCTGTCAATGGTCATGGAAATTCAAAACTCAAGCTTAAACAGATGTTTTGTGTTTTCCTCATTTTGACAGCAACTATGTACAAGAACATGGGAAGGTATTACTTATAATTCTTAAAAAACATTACCTTACAGACCATTTATGCAACAAGAAAAGTCAGTGCGAATTGGTTTTATATAATCCATATTGAACAAATGTATTCTATCTGGGTTAGCTTGTCCATCACACACACACACACACACACACACACACACACACACACATATATATATATATATATATATATATATATATATATATATATATATATATATATATATACATATAGTGTAATATGTCAATCCAATCATCAACTGTAAGTGGCTCTGGTTTTAGCCATTTCTTTCTAATTACTTTTTTACTGGCTGCCAGAAGAATTCACACCAGTTTCTTATCGAGGTTATTCCACCCATCAAAAGAACTATGAGCCAGATATAAACATTCACACTTGAAAGGAATCATCACCTCAAAAACAGCTTCCAAATTTCCTTCAATCCCTTGCCAAAGCTGGGTTAATTTCTGACATTCCCCAAAAATATGATAATGGTTAGATTCCCTTTTCCCACATAATCTCCAACAGCTAGCACCTGTCCCTTTGTATATTTTATGTGTTGGTGTGATGAATCTCTTATATATTCTTAAATACCTCAGAATCTGCAGCTTACAGTTTGGCTGCTTCAGTCCTTCAGAAATTATCTTCACTCCTGAATCCTGCAGGTCATTGTTACTCAGGTCCAGCTCTCTCAGGGCACAGTTTGAGGATTGTAGAGCTGATGACACAATTTTACAATCCTGACCAGTGAGATAAGAGCCAACAAAACTAGAAGAGAGTAGATACAGCACAATAAGTTGGGGTTCAGGGTGCTTTTCTTTAAAAGGGGCAGCAGTAGCACCTTAACCCTCTGGGGTCTGAGGTGTTTTCTGGCCCTGGAGGTGTTCTGACATGCTCTGACATTTGTGCTTATTTCTGTTAGTTGTGAAATTTTCATGGCTAAAGTCTGACTACACTGTATTCAGCACAAACTCTGCTACAATAATATATCAGCAGCATGTATGTAAAAGTTTGTAGTTTTGAGATAATGACATTTATGCGTGGTTTGTGAAAATACAAAAAAAATGTCACTGAAATAAGGCCATGAAACCCATACTGATTATTTCTTCACATGACTTTTGAAAATTGTATCATGTAGCCAAGAATATTTGCTCCAAAACTATGTGAAAATCACCCTGACTGCTCATTCAGATAAGACAATGGCTACGTTCGAAACCGCATACTTCCCTACTATTTAGTATGGGAAAAAGAGTAGGCGAGCGAAAAGGTATGTACGAATCCAAAAGAGTAGGCGAGAATTACCTGGGTGACGTACTAATTATCGCGAGATTCGGACTTAAGTGCGTTCGAATATGCCCTACTTTCCTACTATATAGTAGGCGAAAACAGTACGTGAAGGAAGCAGTACGTTCGAAACATCAGTATTCATAAAAGAGTAGGCGAGAAGTTCCCGGATGGCTTACTGCTTCCGCCCAGATTTTTGAGTGCTCGACCGATGGATACTCTTCTATCCCAGGAGGCCACGCGAGAGGATACATCATAAAAAAGAAGAAGAAGGATAGGTCATACTCGAACGTGACGGAAAGGATGACGGACGAGACTGTTTTCAAATGTGAGTATTACAAATCAAATGATCGCATGTGTTGAACTACTGTACAGTAAACTGTTGAATTGTTGAAGGTGTAAAGACGCTATATATTTGTGATTTTGCTGTAAATCACATTTTATTATGTATAGCTAACAGAGAAGCTCCAGTAAGGACACATACGTCTCCAAAGTGGATTTGCATACATTTTAAACCGTATACATCTTAAATACAATTACTAAATGTCTATTTAATATCTGGCAAGCAACTCTTCTATAAGAATTGCAGATTACTACATGAAATAGGCATCTGAGTGATGTATGTGTGCTATTATGTAGAACAAATCTATAAAGTAACTAAACATAAGTTATCTATTTTATTTGTCCATTAGTTGATAAATTGAGGAACATTTATATTGGATAAAAACTAAAAGTTAAAACAACCTCAACATGTAAATGTAGTGTTGAGCTCATAAATCACAGAGGTAACGTGAGTCTGGTCTGGATGTTACAAGGACAGATGAACACGTATGTGTTTATCCAGTGGAGAGTGACTCATGAAGCTGAATGCTGCCATCAAAGACTTTGTGACATTACAGAAATGGATAACAACAACTATTTAAATATTAAGTTGTAGTTTATTTTAATTATTGTAATTTCAAACAGAGCTATTACAGCACTTGTCTGATTCTTGATTTCTGTGCATTTGCTGCACAGCTTTTGTGGTGGAGCAGGACCTGCAAAGAAAGATGATGGCGGCATTTGTGGAAAAAAGCGTTTTTGTCTTCTAAATAATACTGAAATCAAATGACATTGTGCTGTTAAAATGACTGCTTTTGTGTTATGTTTGTGTATTTTGTAGGATCTGAAATGTCAGCAGACTGTTGTGAGCACTGAGGACGAAGAGCACAGAGCTGAATCCTGGAGATGGTGCCATGGATGAGACCCTCCATCACTCCACCTGCCCTTATGAGAACCTCCACCTGCCCTCATGAGACCCACCATCACTCCACCTGCCTTTATTGCCTCAGATTGTGAAGCACAACACATCACGCAACAACCTCAGGCACGAGGGAACGGCTCACCTCTGGTGGTCAGCTGATTCATCAGAATAAATCTGCAGAATGGGAACCGCTGTGTTGAGATGGCAGAAGGATGTGGGGTTCAGCGCCTGTAGCCTACATACATGATTGTAATAAAGCTTTGTTTCATGTGTTGACTTGTATATGCATTTGTTTATTGTGTGATGGTGACTTTGATTCATTCTTTTACTAATTTATTAATATTTCTCATTGTTGTCAGTAAATAAAATACAATTAATTAATGCTTTATTTATTGTTTGAATGAAAATGTAGATGTTCACTATATACACATCTAGAGTGTATTCATGCATAGCTATGTCATATGATATGCATTACATTTTGTTTGTTTTATTGAATTATATAATTTACAGTAAAAAGTAATATAATTAATTGATCAGCATTTATCGTTGTTATTATTGTATGTTTTGGGCTGGGAGCAATGCAATTCATTCTGGGGTAATATTAATTTTTAATAATGATACTTAAATTTTTCGAGTATAAAATCAACAGTTTTCTCCAAAGGTGAATCTCCCTTTGTGCAGACATTACAAACGCTGAGGAAAACCGTTCTAGGTAGGGCTGTCGAGTAAATGTGAGGTAAATGTATGTATGTATATGTATGTATGTATTTATATATATATATATATATATATATATATATATATATATATATATACATATATATATATCATGGGTTTGCAAACATATTATGAGATTTTATACACAGGAAAAAACCTATAAGGTTGAATATCAATATATATTTTCTTAAATAATTATATAATACATTTAAAAAAAATGCATTTTCTGTTATTTATAGGCCTGAGGGATGAAACGATAGTTAAATTTAACAAGAAAAAGAGGAAAACAAAGCAGTAAGCCACTTTTGCTTATGGATGAAAATGTTTGGATATAAAATAAAGAAATTAACAACATATTCAAGAGATGACAATTTTGGGATTTCGTAATAAAAATAAATATCGTTAAGGATAAAACGGTGGGTCACATTAGTAGGGTTAAATATAAGAACTTAAATCAACCCTAAATGTACTCACAAAATAAATGGGCAGCAGTTTCTTCAAAAAGACCCCAAAATGAGCAAGTTTAATCAATATCATGATATTTACAGATAGATGAATTAAACGTGTCGTTCAAATCTTTTAAGTTGTTGCGCGTGTGATAACGCGTCGTAGGTCACATGATAACGTCAACATGGCAGATGTCCGGTTCTCATTCATACTCAACGAGATCTGGCTATAAAGTACCTACTCTTTTAGCGCTCGTTAAGTAAGTACTCATTGAAATTAAGTACCTACTCATTGAGTATGCGGTTTCGAACGCAGCCAGAATATTGATTTAAAATTTGTAAGACGTGTTTTGTGTAAGAAAGCTTTATGCGAGTAGGTGTGATCACATCATTAATATGTATGGACTTTCACACCTGAGAAAGACAAAGACCATCCCCTAATGGCTCTATTAGGAGCTTTCAGGCCCTGTCATTCTGATCAACCTTGCACAAAGAATGAGGAGATTTAAAAAAGAATGGCTTTTTGATTGTTTGGATTTATTTAACACAACACAACATAATCCAAAGATACACAAAAAATGACAAAAAACACATTATTGAAAACAATTATCCAAAGACAGAGACCTTTGTGCCATTCCTAAAATCATTGTACATACCTTTCATTTCCAAGGTGTTTGATTTTCACTTTACCATGTTCATTTACAGAGACTCATGTGAATGTTGAAGTCAGCAGGACTCAGTGGCATCTGGTCCCTGTGTAAAAATAAAAAAATAAAGAAAACACTGTGAACATGCTGATATCAAGAGAAACTATAGGGCTGCACGATTTTGGGAATAGATTTTAGATTTTTCTGGTTAAAATTGCTTTTTAAAATTCACAGAATACACACACACACAAATGTTTCCAACAATATAATGAACACCAGGTTTGTTGTGCCTTGTAGGCATAAAAATATATTGATTATCATGTTACTTCAAATGTTTCCATTCGTTATGATGATATGAAATGAGACTAGAGTAAAAACGCACAGTGCACTCCAAAATATGAAACATTCAAACGCAGAGCGCGCTCCAAAATATGAATAATATTATAAATATGAATAACATATTAATTTTGTTAATACTACGTTTGAGCAAATATCCACAAACACAATTTAACAGTAAACACGGGTCTAAATATTATATTATTCACCATATAGGCTATCTAGCAACAGTTCAACTGCAATGTGAAGTTTATGCAACAATAACATTAACTAATAATTAAGAATTTCTTACCTTACATCTTTCTTGTCTTCAAATCGCGTTCTTCTTCTTCTGAGGTAAATCCAATGTAAGCTCACGGCATGTCTTCCAAACTCGACGAAAAGCAGAGACTTGTGAATTTTTATGGTGCTTTGTTTTTGAGGTAACGATTGGTTCGCGTTCCATGTGGAGATTTGCATGTCAATCTCTTTTACGCACGTGGGCTTGGCCAAATTAAAAATAATGAGCAAGGGTTTGAGATACTGGACATCTTGTTGGTTTTATACAAATTACTTAAACAGAGAATATTTGTTTTCAGTTTGAATCCGATCATTTAAAAGTACACACTTAAATGTTTATAAAGGTATATGGCTCATAAATGTGTCAATAGTATTCCCTGAGTTTTGTTTTAGTTTATAGACGTGCTCAAGAAAAAAAAAATCACAGAGACGGAGAGGCAGAAAGCACACTCTGTTTATTTTCTTTATTTTACAAAAGCACAATGTTTTGATTTGATTGTAAGTGGACACATACAAAAGTAGAAATATCACAGATTCTTTTTTCATATTTCTTTTTTCTGTATGACCATAAATAACTAATTTAAGTAAATTACTAATTTAAGCAAACTACCTTAAATTACCATAATTTAAGTAAACTACCATAAATTACTAATTTATAACATAAGTAATTTAAGTTTATTGTGCTACTATTTGAGGAAAATCCAGCAAAACGCGCCGGCGCATTTGCCGACCTCAGGGGGTTAAAAACTAGAAAAACTAGATAAATAATTGGCAATACAAATAAAAAATAAAGTCAAATATTGTGAAATATGTGGTCGTTGTGGAGAAGTAGTCCACATTGGTGGATGAACAGCTTGACACTCACTGACCATAGGGTTCCCTTGTCCATGGCATAGCCTAGTGATTCCAAACTGAAGTAGTTTTTATAACAAAAAAGTAAATATATATACAAAAAACTAAAAAACTAAATTTCAAGTATATAAAGGATTGCCAATATATAATGTAGAATTAATATGTTTCACATGGAGTTGGGCCGTGAGGTCAAAGACTGTCACTTTCAGCTCTGGCCACATCCCCAGGTGAAGTCACAGGTCCATCATCCCCAGAGGCCTTGAGTCTCCAACTTCAACCCCTAGATGGGGTCAACTCAGAGTAACATTATATGAGATACTGAATTATAACATTCATAAAGTAATCCTATTTTAGTCAAAATACACTGTACATCCTACAGTGGTCAAATAGAAAAAGCCACAATTTAAAAATAGCATTTACATTTCAAAATGATCTCAGTCCACACTTGCGGTTTCCAAAAATTGTCTGTCTACACTAAATCATCTAAAAATGCTTAAACCTTTTACAGCACCAGAGCCAGCATAAAACAACATAAAAGCTCAATAATATTGTGCCAGATCAAAATGCAAATTATTACCATATTTCCTGCCCTTCAAGATATTTTTCAACATGGAAGAGCAACACTTTTTTGAATCTATCTATCATTCTAACTAACTTGGCTCACTGATCGATTGCTCCTGTCTGCCTCGCTGCCTGTTGTGAGTTTGTTTGCTTCAGTGCTGTAAGCTCCGTCTTAGCCTCGTATTTCTTTGTTTTGAACCATCATTTACTACAATTTCTAGTTGTTTATACTACTAAATACAGCTTACCCAACATCTCAGATTAAACTGACATCGCTAGCTTCCGTTACTACTAGCACAATACGCTAGTAATTTGCTAGCCTGTTAACGCACCACCCGTGCGCTCAGCTATTTTTTATTTATTTTTCTCTTGCGTGCTCGCGCCTTTGAGTTCATAAAAAGCTCAGGTGAGTAAGAATCAGTCAACAAACAAGGTGAGTAATGTCTTGTCCTGTTATTGTCACCTGCACTTAATGTCACATGTTTAGCATAGCCTTCTCTGTCGGCAATATAGGATTTATATGTGATAAATGCAAGGAGACAGTTAGGCTGACGGAGAAGATTTCAGAACTAGAGACACGCATCCAAACTTTAATTGAGGATAGTAAGAGTGCTAGAGCTTTAGATACTGCTTTGGATGCGCCTAGCATAGTGAACTCTTTACATGATGCGGTTCTGGCTGAAGAGCCCATGCAGTAGAGCTCATGCAGCAGGGCAAATGGGTGACAGTGAGGGATCGCTCTAGTCACGGATCAAAAAACCACTCTTCCGTTCCGAATGCCATAACAAATCGATTTGCCCCGTGAAACACCCACTGAGAATTCTGTTGATTGTGCCCTAGTAATTGGTGATTCGATCACACGGAACGTGAAAATAGAGACACCAGTCACCATAGTCACATGTTTGCCGGGAGCCAAAGCGCCTGACATCAAAGCAAATTTAAAAGTGCTGGCTAATGCTAATCGTAAATTCTCTAAGATCATTATTCACGTCAGCACTAATGATGTTGGACTCCGCCAGTCGGAGATCACCAAAATTAATATTAAAGAGGTGTGTGAACTCGCAAGTACAATGTCAGGCACTGTAATTTGCTCTGGCCCCCTTCCTGTTCGCAGGAGTGATGAGACAGTCAGTAGATTGTGTTCTCTGAATCGCTGGCTGACTAAGTGGTGTCCGCAAAATAATATAGAATTCATAGACAATTGGAAAAGTTTTTGGGGCAAACCTGACCTGTTGAAAAGAGATGGTATTCATCCCAATATGCTGTTTTTGACAGAAACCTGGCTAAAACCAAACGATTACATTACTTTAAATGAGTCCACCCCGCAAGATTACTGTTATAAACATGAGCCTCGTCTGAAATGCAAAGTGGGAGGTGTTGCTGTAATTTATAGTAATATTTTCAGAACAACTAAGAAATCAAGTTTTAAATATAGTTCTTTTGAAGTGTTGGTGCTTAATGTAAAAATATATAGTGTAAACGATAAATCACGTTTGAGATTTTGTGTTGGCTACTGTATACAGGCCACCAGGGCACCATAAAGATTTTATCAAAGAATTTGCGGACTTTCTATCAGAATTCATATTGACTGCAGATAAAGTACTAATTGTTGGTGATTTTAATATACACATCGATAATGAAAAAGATGCATTGTGATTGGCATTTAAAGACATTCTTAACTCTATTGGAGTTAGACAACACGTGTCAGGATCTACTCATTGTCGTAATCATACTCTAGATCTAATATTATCACATGGAATAAATGTTGATGCCGTTGAAATTCTGCAGCAGAGCGATGACATCTCAAATCATTATCTAGTCTCATGTAAACTTAATTTAGCCAAGGCTGCAAAGCCGACTCCATGTTATAAATATGTTGGACCTATCAGTTCTGCCACTAAAGATTGCTTTATTAATAATCTTCCTAATCAGTTTCATCATCTCAGCATCTCAGATAGCTTAGAAGAACTAGATATTGCAACAGAAACGTTTAACTCTCTCTTTTCCAGCACTTTAGACACAGTTGCTCCGTTGCACTTAATGATAGATAACTAGATAATCTTAAAGAAGATTAAAGAAAATAGTCCAATGCCGTGGTACAACGAGCACACTCAGGCCCTTAAGAGAGCAGCCAGAAAAATGGAGCGCAACTGGAAGAAAACAAAACTAGAGGTATTTCGGATTTCATGGAAGGAGAGCTCGATTACGTACAGAGAGGTCTTAAAAGCTGCTAGATCTTCTTATTTTTCAACCCTATTAGAAGAAAATAAACATAATCCTAGGTATTTATTTGAAACGGAGGCTAAACTAACGAAAAAGAAAGCTTCAAGCCCAGAAGTTTCCAAGCAGCACAGCAGTAATGACTTTATGACCTTCACTTATAAGATTGATAATATCAGGGACAAAATGATAACTATGCAACCGTATCGCATCAGGGAGTGCATTTTAGTCTCCCTGAGGAAAAATTTTATTCATTTATTGCTATAGGAGAGGAAGAATTTTGCAAACTCGTTAATTCATCTAAATCGACAACATGTATGTTAGACCCTATTCCGACTAAGCTACTGAAAGAGATGCTCCCAGAGGTCATAGATCCTCTTCTTAATATCATTAATTTGTCTTTGTCTCTAGGATACGTACCAAAAACTTTTAAGCTGGCTATGATTAAACCGCTTGTTAAAAAAACGCAACTTGATCCTACAGAATTAGTCAATTACAGGCCGATCTCGAATCTACCTTTTCTGTCAAAGATACTAGAAAAGGCGGTATCCTCACAACTGTGTTCCTTTCTTGAAAGAAATTATATCTGTGAGGATTTTCAGTCCGGATTTAGACCGTACCATAGTACCGAGCCTGCTCTCGTTAGAGTCACAAATGATTTGCTCTTATCATCCGATCGTGGTTGTATCTCTCTATTAGTGTTACTCGATCTTAGTGCTGCATTTGAAACTATTGACCACAACATTCTTTTAAATAGACTAGAAAACTATGTTGGCATTAGTGGAATTGCACTAGCATTGTTTAAATCATACTTATCTGACCGTTATCAGTTTGTAGCAGTAAATGAAGAGATTAGGGGTGGCACGGTTCACAAAACCCACGGTTCGGTTCGTATCACGGTTTTAGGGTCACGGTTTTCGGTTCTGTACAGTTCTTTTTCTTTTTTTTTACCTTTAACACACTGCAAAAATTTACTTCAGCATATGATATATAACTTAATGATCTAATTATTTATTTCATAAATGGGGCGTGTTTACAAAACGCAGCTTCTCATTTCCCATTTCTAAGTAATATAGCGAGTGAGCGGTTACCGTGAGGAAACTTTCAGTGGCCCTGGAGGTCATCTGTAATGAGAGCTACGTGGGCTGTGTCGGACAGTTCTATGTCAATTTCTCCTCGTGTCTCGTCATCATAGGCGTAATTTGCGAGTGGGACATTTCCCCACCATTTTTTGCCAGGGTCGATATTTACCCCACCACTTTTGAAACATCTCGCGGCACGGATGTACCAATACAAATAAATAAAGCATCTCCAGTTAACTAGCAAAGTATTATTTTCGTTCGTTTGTTAAATAAGAAGCAATCTAGCGCTGAAATGTGTGGTTTTTTTTTTAAATCAAGTGATCAAAGTGCTCGTTGCCGCTGCGATCAGTGGCGCTGATACAGTGTTCTCTTGTGGCTCGCGCACATGCCGCACAGTCTACACTGGGACGCGCGCTTCAATTCGTTGTGGAGACTCTCTATTCTTTCCGATGAAATCATAACAAAATTCACTCAAATCTGTCCCTGCTTGATATACAACCACTGATAAACATAATCGTTTTTCATGAAAAAGACAAAAATATATACGAGTGCGGATTAGAACTCAGAACCTCTGACAGGCTTGGCAAAAGTTATTCCACTGGACCATTGAAGTAGCCTACATACGTGAAACAGTCGATCTATGTATTTATTCACGTGAAAAAACAGCATATAGTGGAGTAGATCTCATTAAATGTCTAAGTAAATCCAGTGCACTATTTAAATCGATTGCTGGACATCGTAATGTTATTCTGCATACATCTGATTTATGATTTAGCATTGTATTAGCACGTGCACGAGGCTACATTGCGCATGCGTCGAACCGTGCAAACCGTGCGACGCACACACGCACCGAACCGAGACAAGCGAACCGAACGGTTCGGATGTTTTTTCATGTACCGTGCCACCCCTAGAAGAGATGTCTCATCGATCACAAGTTCAGTATGGCGTACCACAAGGCTCAGTACTAGGACCGCTGCTGTTCACTCTGTACATGCTACCCTTAGGAGATATCATTAGGAAACATGGCATTAGCTTTCACTGTTATGCCGACGATACTCAGCTGTATATTTCTTCAAAACCTAACGAAACTTACCAATTCACAAAATTAACGGAATGCATAGCTGATATAAAAAATTGGATGACTAGTAATTTCCTACTACTAAATTCTGAAAAAACAGAGATTCTAATTATTGGACAAAAAACGTACTCACGTAATAACCTAGAATACTATCTAACAATTGATGGCTGCTCTGTTAAGTCTTGTTAAGTCTTGACGGTTAGGAACCTGGGTGTGCTCTTTGGTGCCAATTTTTCATTTGAAAGTCACGTGTCTAGCATCTGTAAAACCGCATTTTTCCATCTTAAAAATATATCTAAATTACGACATATGCTCTCATTGACAAATGTGGAACAATTAGTTCATGCGTTCATGACCTCAAGGCTAGATTATTGTATTGCCCTGCACGCTTAATAAACAAACTACAGCTAGTCCAAAATGCAGCAGCTCGAGTTCTTACCAGAACCAGGAAGTATGACCATATTAGCCCGGTTCTGTCAACACTGCATTGGCTCCCTATTAACCTGTTAAGCTGCAACCCCACTTTTGAAAAATCCCCAGAAATGACATACCCAAACTGAAAGAGATACAGTTCATGAACCCTTTGCACTAAATACACAAGTATGATATCATTTGAAAGCTGACACCTGGCAGTTTATTGTAAATGTAGAATTAATTATTGTCATAATTAAAAAAATTGTTATAAATAGCTTCAAAGTTTTGCAAAGTTATTAGAAATGTATTTTTATGAAACATCTTCATGAAAATAAAATTGAAGTTGGCACTGTAGCAATCTAGAAATGCACTGAAGCTAAAGCCATATGTGTGACGATGTTATAATTAAAATCTGAAGATGATAAGTCTAAAACTCTGTATTTAGTTAAATGTTTTTCAAGATCATGTCATATGACTTTATTTTGATTAGACTCTAAAATGCTACTGATGTTTAATCATCATCTAATTGTCTCATCAAATATTATATACATCATCTCATCAAATATTATATACATCATCTCATCAAAAATTATATACATCATCTCATCAAATATTGTCCAGCAGCCATATCACCCTGTAGCCCAAGACTGGTTGCCCACTGAAGCTAAGCAGGGCTGAGCCTGGTTAGTACTTGGATGGGAGACCTCCTGAGAAAATCAGGTTGCTGCTGGAAAAGGTGTTAGTGAGGCCAGCAGGGGGTGCTCACCCTATGGTCTGTGTGGGTCCTAATGCCCCAGTATAGTGACGGGGACACTATACTGCCAAAAGAGCACCGTCCTTCGGATGAGACATTAAACCGAGGTCCTGACTCTCTGTGGTCATTAAAAAAAATCCCAGAATGTCCTTCGAAAAGAGTAGGGGTGTAACCCCGACATCCTGGCCAAATTTACCCCTTGGCCTCTGTCCATCATGGCCTCCTAATCATCCCCATATACTGATTGGCTCCATCACTGTCTCCTCTCCACCAGTAAAATGGTGTGTGGTGGGCGTTCTGGCGCAATATGGCTGCCGTTGCATCATCCAAGTGGATGCTGCACATTGGTGGTGGTTGAGGAGATTCCCCATTCTATGTAAAGCGCTTTGAGGACATGGCTCGAAGAACACAGGTAACTCAAATATCATTGCTATCATGTTTATTGTCTTCAAAACATCTTTATCTGCATGTTACATCCATTACAGCGATCTCTCTGTTAGCTGTGTGTGTATCAGTGACGTCCTGGAATGTCACATGATTACCGTATGGCACTTCTTTATGTGTTTCATATATGGAATATTATTGTGCATATAGCGCACTCAGGCTGTTGGTATGGATTGAAAACACATTACATCAGTATCCAGCGCTCATAATGATTACATCGACGCATTTGGGTATAAATTCAATAAATATTATTCCTGTCTAGAGAAATCTGATGTAAACCTATGAGAATCTATCAATATTTCTCCAAATCTGCAAATTTTTTAGCTAAAAGCCCTGAGGGACGTCGTTATGTGAATCGCTGTCATGACGACAGAACAGAGGTTTTTTTATGAATGAAAGCGACTGACGCTCATAATTCATATTAAAGGTATTGACTCATTTTTTCATTTCATAACTCCTGACACAAATTAAGAAATAACTGTCGCTATAAGTTTCTCAGAATACAATAGTGGTCAAATACTGAAACTTGAGTCTTATATCTTTTTAATGATGTATAGTTTGTCAAAGTATAACATTAAATGTGATAGTAACTTTGAACTAAATAAAAAAAAAAAAACTGGCAACTAAACCAATTAGTGCTTTGTAAGTAATCAGCAATATTTTAACATTTATACAATGTTTAACCTGTTAATTCAATGTTAGGCTGCATAGATTAGGTCAGCTGGAACCAGGAACACTTCCCATAAATCCTGATGTACTTGTTACATCATAAGAAGAATGGCATCTACGCTAATTTTAGTGTCTTTGTTTATCCCGAGGTTTTCCTGCAGCCTGCCGGATCCGGGCCGTATCCAGTTCTGACGAAGGACCTTCGCCTGGACCCGATGACAACGCAGTGCTGAACTGCCAACTAGTCTCTCCCTATGGAGGATCCCTTTAACACTCTACAGATAAAGTGTTTTCGGGAATTTCGGTCCGCGTATGTCACGGTTCATGAATCGGCTGTCTCATGCTGATGTGTCTGCGTGAGTGTAATTGTGTGGGTGTGGTTACTCGTTGTGTTGATTAGTGTCTCCAGCTGTCATCAATCCCAGTTCCCTTTCTATGCCCAGTAATTTCCCTCTCATGTTGTCAGATCGTTGTGGTTGTTCCTCGGTGTGTGTCTTGTTCCCGTGCCTCGTCTGCAAAGTTCTTCGTCTGGATTTCGTCAGTTTCTTCGTGTTGTCTGGATGTTCCATGGTCCTGGTTTTCACTCGAGCACGCTGATCACCGCAGCACCACCGGATCGCCATCTCGTCCCTGCTTCATTTGCCACCTGAGTGTTTGTCCCCGACCTGTGTCTTTTCATCTGACCAATTGTTTCATCTTTCAACTAATAAACTGAGTTTTACTTGCATCCTCCTGTTATTTCCTCACAGCGTACCTACCCCGAAGTGATAAAATAAAATAAAATTCTATATCAAAATTTATAAGGAAAACACAGTACTTTGTTTAGCCTTGGTTTGTAGGGAATTACAAACCTGCACACATATATTCAAACGCACATAACTATAGAACCAATTCTTAATGCGCATATGAACGCCATCAGCGTTTATCACAGGTTCACGTTTAAAGTCTATGTAGAGAGAATGGTGTCATCTTAGCGGCCCCTAATTTAAAAAGAGAAAAGCTGTTTTTGTTGAACAAAAACACTGTCTCAGTGTGGAGTAGAAACATTTGTTTTGAAATGTATACAGATTAATATGGTCGCAGCCTAAAACCGAGTAAACAAGTCATCCACTCTTCGGTTTGTCTACAAAAACAAAGCTGTAAAATGAGTGATCAATTCCTTGCCTCCAAATATTAATTCTGTTGTTGTGCCAGCAGCAGTGGCGAAAAATGGTAACAGAAACAAACACAGAGTTGTCATGGCAACAACTACAGTTCAACGCAATATGAAAATTGCCACAAATCAGTTTGTGCACACTAAATGCAATCTAGTTCCTTTTGCTGAATTGCAAGTTTAAAACAGAGGTTAACTTGCATTGCAATGAACTCTGATCTGGAAATGAACCACATTGAACTATATTTGTACTGCAGTGACCTGCAGTTAAAGTTTGGGATGGTGATTAGACTGAAATACATCTGTACTGCAGTCATTCTACATCAGACTACAAATATGCTTAGATGTAGTTTTACTTTACTGCAGTGTTTTCAGAGGTTTATTATCTATCTCATACTTTAGAAGTAGGCTAAATCTTTTCTCTCTCATAAAGAAATAATTTTTAAGAGGTCATGACATGAGACATCAAGTTTTCCTAATTCTTTTGACATATAAGAGGTCTTTGTACCATTGAAACATCCTGCAAGTTTCACAGCTTAAAACGTCCTCAGAACAAAACAAAACAAAACAAAAACAAAGAAAATGTTTCCTCGTTAGGATATAGTGATGTTTTGTGATATCACATGGGCAAATACATTTGCATATGACTTGCGATTTGGCATGAAACGTTGATGGAGCAGTGAATAGGTTCAGTACACACCAGCAAAATGACATGACAAACTCATTTTCTTTTTTTAAAAAAAAAGAACGTTTTGGAAAAGAACGTTTTGGAAAAGAGCTCTTCATTTGTTATAGTTTAACAAATGATAATGAACAAATGAAATGAACAAAAAAACTCACTCTGGGATCTGTGAGACCGCCCCTCCCCTCCCCCTTCCCTTCTGCCTGATTTGGAAGTGACCTCAGTTTGCATTGCTTCTCGCATTGCTGCATTATTGACACAGGACTCACTGAAGTTATACTGACTCAAGAACAAGTTCAGATTAGATCTGCACTCACCACATGAAGAAGGATATCAAGAGCATCCACATCGCAGCTGGCCGTAATTCACTCTCCATTCATTTCTGAAAGTCTTCACGAAGCTAAGCTAAGTTCCTTTTTTAAGCTCTTTGCTAAAAGCTATCAGGGTATTGGCAACATGCTTGTTGCTAATGCTATCCGTGTTGCTTAGGCTTAAAAAATATAATTGATTATAAATGATTCTGTCGGGTATCAGACACGCTTGGTCTTTCTAGTTCTTGTAAACATGCCGTTCTTAAAGCTATAGTGTGTTGGAAATATGCTTGCTCTAAGGCTATCTTGTTATTGAAACACGCTTGTGCTTAAGTCTATCTGGTTGCTATTGGAAACATGCTTGTGCTTAAGGCTATCTGGTTGCTATAGGAAATATGCTTGTTCTTAAGGCTATCTAACCAAGATGTTATTGAAACATGCTTGTTCTCAAGCATGTCCCCGGTCAGTTGGAAACGGGAACACTTCTCATAAATCCTGATGTACTCGTTACATCATAAGAAGAATGGCATCTACGCTAATTTTAGTGTCTTTGTTTATCCCGAGGTTTTCCCGCAGCCTGCCGGATCCAGGCCGTATCCAGTTCTGACGAAGGACCTTCGCCTGGACCCGATCCAACGCAGTGCTGAAGTGCCAACTAGTCTCTCCCTATGGAGGATCCCTTTACCACTCTACAGATAAAGCGTCGTCGGGAAACTCAATTCGCGTATCTACCCCGAATTGATAAAATAAACTAAAATTCTGTATCAAAAGTTATAAGGAAACACAGTACTTTGTTTAGGCTTGGTTTGTAGGGAATTCCAAACCTGCGCACATATATTCAAATGCAGAGGTGTCAAGTAACGAAGTACAAATACTTCGTTACATTACTTAAGTAGAAATTTTGAGTATCCATACTTTACTTGAGTAATTATTTTTCAGACGACTTTTTACTTCTACTCCTTACATTTTTACGCAATTATCTGTACTTTCTACTCCTTACATTTTAAAAATAGCCTCGTTACTCCTAGTTCATTTCGGCTTGTTTTCATTCCGGCTTGTCGTCGTTAAAAAAAAAATTGGCCAATCACACAAACGGTTAAGAGATCTGAGTCCCGCCTCCTGAACAGACATCGCTAAACTGATTGGCTTTGTGTTTTCTTTTCTTTCTAACTTGTGAGAGGCTGTAGCTACATGTACATTTGGTTGTGCGAAGCGCCAAAACTCCTCCGAGTCCTAAGGAAACCTAGATGCGGTAAGCGAGGGAGAAATCAACAGTTCTGTGCTCAAGAATACGGGGCAAATCGCGTCAAATATTGATTTGGGGACAGACGTTTTTACAATATAATGACAATCGTAACATAACACTAACATAATCGTTAGTGTGTGTGTGTGTGTGTGTGTGAGAGCGAGCGAGAGAGAGAGAGAGTGTGTGTGTGTGTGTGTGCGTGTGTGTGTGTGTGTGCGAGCGTGAGCGAGAGAGTGAGTGAGAGACTCTACATTATAGGGTCAAAATATCCCCACAAAGATGTCAATATCCGAAATCCTTGTCCTTCTGGGGAATTTTTTTTTTCCTTTTCTTTTTTTCTTCAGAAAACAGCTTATAAATCAGACTTTTGTTTTTTGAAAATGTAAAAATGCAGACAGTTTTCTGTGATAGGTAAGGTTAGTCTATAGGGGGGTAGAATACACAGTTTGTTTGTACAGTATAAAAATCATTATGTCTATGGAAAGTCCCCATAAAACATGAAAAAATAACATTGCTTGGTCTGTTGAAGGATGATGGTCTTGTTGAAATGAGAGGCCTGTTGATCAAATCATCCCAGGCTCATAAGCTGGACTAAAAGAAGTTTCAGACTCTTAGGACACTGAAAACATGGCTCAGAGCAATGGCTCAAGTGACACTTGACAGTATTGCTGTGTGTCGTGTCCAACAGGACAAACTGGACAGTATTGATGTGAAACATATGCCAACAGTTAATTTCTATATGATTAGTTCACTTAGTTAAATGAAAATTCTGTCATCATTTACTCACTCTCGAGTTGTTTCAAACCATTTTCTTTCTCCTGCTGAACACAAAAGAAGATATTTTGAAGAATGTCGATAACTAGACAGTTGATGGTAGCTATTGACTTCCATACTATTTTTTTTTTCTACTATGGAAGTCAATGGGGTCCATCCACTGTCTGGTTATCGACATTCTTCAAAATATATTCTTTTGTGTTCATCAGAAGAAATAAATTCATACAGGATTGAAACAGTTTGAGGGTGAGTAAATGATTTTCATTTTTGGGTGAACTATATCCCTTTAATGAAAGATGCAGACATGTGTTTGGCTTCTTCAAAAAGCAAGGAACAAGACAGTATTGCACTATTGCATTGCACTATGAGCGGAGTAAAGTTAAGTCTCTGTTAAACTGCCACCATGTCTTTATTAGTTATTTGCAACATTACAGAATTAATTAATTTACGTATTGTTAAGGTCAATATAGACTAAAAACCTTAATACATTATCCTATTAATTTCCTGATTCCTCCACTTATTTAGCTTATTTATTTAGAAAATTAATTTTCTATGGGCATATATACGGCTGAAACAGGTAGCCTAGTGCATCATCCCAAATTTTTCAACATCAACATTTTAATATAATTATAGTCAAATATGGCCTTTAGAAAAATGTGTTTTTTTGAGGAGCTGGGGTAGTGCACTATAAAGGCCCCTGTGGCGCGGCCTAAGCTTTTGTCCTTAATGGCATTTTTTTCCTTACATTACTTTTACTTTTATACTTTAAGTAGTTTTGAAACCAGTACTTTTATACTTTTACTTGAGTAAAAAGCTTGAGTTGATACTTCAACTTCTACAGAAGTCTTTTTAAACCCTAGTATCTATACTTCTACTTGAGTAATGAATGTGAATACTTTTGACACCTCTGTTCAAATGCACATAACTATAGAACCAATTCTTAATGCGCATGTGAACGCCATCAGCGTTTCTCACAGGTTCGCATTTAAAGTCTGTGTAGAGAGAATGGTGTCGTCTTAGCGGCCCCTAATTTAATAATAAATGATTGTTGCGACGGAAGCAAATAAATCAAAACTAACTTTAGCTGGAAAATAACTTTATTAAAGAACCGCTATAAAGCCAAAACAATCTCTGTTACCTCAAATTATATGTTTATCTCTGTAAAGCTGCTTTGAAACAACCTACATTGTTAAAAGCGCTATATAAATGAAGATGACTTGACTTGACTCAAGGCTATCTGGTTGCTATTGAAAACTGCTTGCTCTAAAAGCTGTTAGTGCTATTGAAAACATGCTTTGCTAAGCGTATCCAGGTATAATTCTATTATTCTATCTGATTATTAAAACATGCTGTGTTAAAGTTACCACATGCTTGTGGCTAAAGCTATCTAGATTATCGCTAACATACTTGTGCAAAATACACAGTAGGTACGTATAAGTATTCTTATGAAAACAAAAAAATTTCAGATGCAGTGCGCAGCCAAGCAATGAAATACAGTGTGCTTCCTCATTCATTAACATGTATTCTGACCCCCGTCGTACTGATTCCATCGGCTGTGGGGGTGAAGATGACGACTCCCATGATTCCACACTCCTTCACAGGATCATCAAGCTACAATGTTGTTAGTGCTGAATAACAGACCACTGCAGTGAACGTTATAAAACGGGGCTAAATGCGCATTTGACTTTATTCTACTTTAAACCACTAGATAGCACACAAATACATCTCAGCACTTTTCTTAACAATCACTTCTGATCCTTGATGCAAT
The DNA here is from genome assembly GCA_022829025.1 of Squalius cephalus. Lineage (NCBI taxonomy): Eukaryota > Metazoa > Chordata > Actinopteri > Cypriniformes > Leuciscidae > Squalius > Squalius cephalus. The sequence goes on along the minus strand of CM040796.1, from coordinate 47,018,960 downwards.
CGCAACACAAAGTTGATTCTGCACTAATATGATCTAGCTATATAGGGATGTTAATTAACCGGTTAAATGACAGTAAGAATTTTGTTAAATTTAATGTTAAAATGTATTGTTTGCTGCATGCTAAAAAAATACAAATAAAAAATAGCTATATGCTATTTTAGTTCCCCTCACTCCACAACAAATCCTTTGAATTTGACGGTATTCAAAACAGAACAAGAATGAAAAAATATCAGTAAATAACAAACAAGCCAAAACAAAATAATTTAAAGCAAAACTGAAAGTAACTGGCGTTGGGCTCACGTAGCCTGACCCCTCATTTACACTGCAAACGTCTGCGGTGCATTACGTCTGCGACAAGGTTTTATTCCGTCCTCCACGCGGTGCCAACTCACACCAGGAGCATTTCAGAAGCGGAGCGACTGGATGCGCGAGACCACGTGATTTGCCTGTCCGACGTGGTTTTTCTTGATTTTTTGGGTTTCTACCATACAGTCTATGGTTTCTACCAAGGATATTGGTGTGTAATACGTTTGGGAGTTTGCACAGGGTGTTTATTTTGAATTTGACAATGTTTTTTTAACTTTTATTTTGTATTTCCGGTGCGATTTGGACGCCCGTCCATCAAAAATAGACTAGGCGCCTATATTTAGCGAAGCGGCGCAGAGAGCCGCTTCTGGGAAGCTTCTGAAATGCGCCGCGTCGCGGCCAGTGTAAACACAAGCATTGACTAGAATGGGCGCGATCAGCTCCGGTAGCCGTGTCGCAGCTGTAATGCGCCGCAGACGTGTGCAGTGTAAATGAGGGGTTAACTCTCTCATTCCAATCCAAATGTTTCCATATTCGCGATGTATTTGGATGCAAAACTATTATTTATTATAGGCTTTGTACTTCACTCGCTTTAAAATATCGACGGGAAAAAATAATCCTCTTCACATGCACAGAAATGTGCTTGGAAACCACAGTGGAGCGGTGCTCACGCTGAATGGCACGAATGGTATTACTGACTATTTAAACTGAGCAGTGTAATATCTTATATGTAAGGTATGTAATTATTTTGGTAATGAACAGGCTGCGATGTCAAGTTTGCAATGCTGGAATATGTTGTGTGCGCGTGTAACGAGTGTTGTATTTATTTATTAATTTCCCTCAAAATCTCTCCCTGTGTTATATTATATTATTATTTTTTATTTTGGAAATGATTCTTTTAGTATTTCATTTAATTTATTCTTTAATATTGCTTTGTATTGAAGTTAAAGAGTCATAAAAAATCTTCAGATCAGTGGAAAATAGACTAACATTTGGTACAGTCAATATACATTTTGCTTTATGTATATGATATTTTCCAAATAGAATAAGAAGCTTAATTATATTATCCATTTCCATTAAACCAGAATCACAATCCATAAACAAGACCATTACATCAGTTATTGTGACAAACTTATAAAATAACTCAAAAAGAAACCAAGAAACTTGGGACCAAAATAATTTACTATAATTACAACTGAAAAATAAGTGTACAATTGTTTCATTTTCTTCTTTACAGAAACTGCATAATGGTGAAAACCCTTCTTTAAACTTACTAATAAAATCATTACATGGATAGTATCTGTTTATTATTTTATAGTGAGTTTCTTTGACTTTATTAGGAATTACATATTTATTTATATCGGACCACAAATTCTTAAAAACTAGGAAGTGGTAATCCTGTTTCCACTTCACCATTGCCTTAGGTGAAGAACTTTTTACTTTGGTTAAAATTCTTCTGATATATATATTATTAATTTTTTTATCTCTAATGGAAAGGCCCCCAACAGTCAGACTAGGAAGAGAACCAATTGCAGGATTATACATCTTTTCATTTTTTATAAGATAAAGTAGTTTCGGGGAGATACAATGAATGAGTTTAAAGTATTCTTTAGAAGATACATTTGTCCCAAGATAATTAACAAATTCATTATAATTAAGTAGGTCACCTGATTGATTTATCATGAACCGCTATACACAAATCTGCCGAAACACGGAAGTAAAGCAGCGCCGCCATTACTGCGTGCCTTGCTGCTAAGGAAATAGCGTGTTGGTCCAGTAGGCGGCTGTAGCAGATGTAGCTGTACGCATGTTATTTTTATTCATTTTAATTTTGTACAGTAGCCCTGCTGTATGGCTACAACACTTCCCTTGGCCGGCCATGCAGTCACACACTATTGCAGTTTTCTCTCTGTATTGTTACTGACACATTATGGTACGAGTTCACTGCCTGTGAAAACCTCACTACACCTTTTAATGTGATGAGCTCATCTGCGAACTTATGCAGGCCTATCTGGCCAATCCATCCGGAGCTCAAGAATCTTCAAGATTGTGTAACCCTGTAGGCATTTTTGAGGAAAAGTTGTTATACCACATTTTTAGAAAGTTCAATGTCTCCTGAATAAGGATCCACCGTATAACATTGAAATAAGGGTCCCATTTTCTTGTAATTGCTATTGAAACAATAGGTGCATTATTCACAGCCGAAACACTACAGGTGGATAGGGTAAAATTTTTAAGTTATAGATATCACCATAAAACCTTTCCAGTTTTTCACTTACATAGAGACAGACATTTTTTGTATTACAAGTTTTCTGAAATGTCATGTTTACATATGCAAATGAGGCATACCAGTATATATATATATATATATATATATATATATATATATAATTCGAGGGGCAGGCATACCAGTACGCGGTTCTCCCTTTCGGGCTAGCCCTGTCTCCTCGCGTCTTCACGAAAGTTGTTGAGGCAGCCCTTGTTCCTCTCGACGACTGGCTGATCCTAGCTCACTCTCGAGACAAGGTTTGTGAACACAGGGACCTAGTGCTCCGACACCTAGCTCGTCTGGGCCTTCGGGTCAACTGGGAGAAGAGCAAACTCTGCTCCATGCAGAGGATCTCTTTTCTCGGTATGGAAATCGACTCGGTCGCCATGTGCGCGCAGCTTACGAGCGAGCGCGCAGTCACTGCTAACTTGCCTTCGTCAGTTCGAGGGCAAGAGTGCGGTTCCACTGAAACTATTTCAGAGGCTCCTGGGGCATATGGCATCCGCAGCCGCAGTAACGTCGCTCGGTTTGCTTCATATGAGACCGCTTCAGCTTTGGCTTCGCGATCAAGTCCCGAGGTGGGCATGGCAACACGGCACGCTCCGAGTCCCAGTGACTTTGACCTGCCGTCAGACCTTCACCCCGTGGACGAACCTCAGTTTTCTATGGGCTGGAGTGCCCATAGAACGAGTTTCCTGGCATGTTGTTGTATCAACAGATGCCTCCACAATGGGCTGGGGCGCCATGGGCAATGGACATGCTGCCGCGGGCTCCTGGACAAGACCCCAGCGCCTTTGACATGTCAATTGCCTCGAGTTGCAGGCTGTACGTCTCGCCCTGCACCGCTTCTGTGCGTTGCTCAGGGGTCAGCACGTATTAGTCCAATCAGACAATACCGCCACAGTAACGTAAATCACCCGACAAGGTGGTCTGCGCTCCCGCCGTATGTCGCAACTTGCCCGCCACCTCCTCATATGGAGTCAGAAGCATCTGAGGTCGCTTCGAGCCATTTATATCCCGGGAGACCTGAACCAGGCGGCCAACGAGCTGTCTCGAGTTCGGCCTCTCGCTGGAGAATGGAGACTCCATCCCAAGTCGGTTTCAGCTGATTTGGGATCAGTTCGGGGACGCACAGGTAGATCTGTTTGCCTCCCACGACTCGTCCCACTGGGACCTGTTTTATTCTCTGACCGAGGGCACGCTCGGCACGGATGCACTGGCGCACAGCTGGCCGCGGGGCATCTGCAAGTATGCGTTTCCCCCAGTGAGCCTTCTTGCGCAGACTTTGCGCAAGATCAGGGAGGACGAGGAGCAGGTCATTTTGGTTGCCCCGTATTGGCTCAACCGCACCTGGTTCCAAGAACTAGTACTCCTCTTGACAGCACCTCCCTGGCCAATTCCTCTGAGAAAGAACCTGCTTTCTCAGGGACGGGGCACCCTATGGCACCCTCGTCCCGATCTTTGAAACCTCCATGTGTGGTTCCTGGACGGGACGAGGCAGGTTTGAGTACCCTACCACCAGCGGTGGTGGCTACCATCACTTCCGCTAGAGCATCGTCCACGAGACATGCCTATGCGTTGAAGTGGAACCTCTTCGTCAACTGGTGTTCTTCTAAACTTCAAGAACCCATGAAAGGCCCGATCAGTGTCGTGCTTTCCTTCCTGCAAGAAGGGTTGGAGCGAAGGTTGTCTCCCTTCACCCTGAAAGTGTATGGTGCCGCCATTGCCACACATCATGATGCAGTTGATGGTAAGTCCATTGGAAAGCACGACCTGATTATCAGTTTCCTGAGAGGAGCGAGGAGACTGAATCCTCCTCGCCCTCCTCTCGTTCCCTCTTGGGACCTCTCAGTGGTTTTAACTGCTCTGCAGAGTGCTCCCTTTGAGCCTCTGCAATCAGTGGAGCTTAAGTTCCTGTCAATGAAGACAGTGCTCCTGGTTGCATTGGCCTCCATCAAGAGGGTAGCAGGAATTTTCGGTTGACGAAGCGTGCCTGGAATTTGGACCGGCTAACTCTTACGTGATCCTGAGACCCCGGCCTGGATATGTGCCCAAGGTTCCCACCACACCCTTTCGAGACCAGGTGGTGAACCTGCAAGCGCTGCCCTTGGAGGAGGCAGACCCAGCCTTGGCACTGCTCTGTCCAGTACGCACCCTCCATGCTTATGTAGACAGAACGCATTGTTTCAGGACTTCAGACCAGCTCTTTGTCTGTCAGCTTCCCACCTGAAGGGAAAGGCTCTCTCCAAGCAAAGGTTGTCTCACTGGATAGTGGACGCCATTGCTTTGGCTTACCAGCAGCAAGGTCGACCATGCCCCCTTGGTGTGACGGCCCACTCCACCCGGAGTGTAGCATCCTCTTGGGCTCTAGCGCATGGCGCCTCGCTAACAGACATCTGTAGAGCTGCAGGCTGGGCGACACCTAACACGGCCTCTGGGCGACCCCCACGTGTGTAGTCCACTGTAAGCCTCTCTGAGCATGTGTCTTTCCCTCGGCAAGCCACCTTGCCACCCCTGGGTTTGAAATATTCCACCTGCAGCTGGACACCCCAGTGATTCTCAATATGCAGCCCCCTGGGGTCATGTGTATTCCAAGTCCCCCCCTTTGGGCTGGGCATAATTGCATATTTCCACTGATATATGCTTCCCAGTGTACCTTGGTACCTTGGCATAATTCCAGCAGCCATTAAAAACTGTCCCTTTCATGTTAATGTTGTTTTTTCATTGTTTACATGTTTAAATATTCTGAGAATGCATAGTTTAGTTCTAATGTTTAATGTTTAAATTGCAATAAATGCATTAAAACGTTTTTTTTTTTTTTTTTTTTTTTTGGCAGCCATTTTGTTTTTATTGTTTATGCCAAAACAGTGATGTTTACAACTTGTTATACGGCAGAAATGGATTCAGCACCTAAAAATCATATAGAAACAACACTTGAAGTACTTTTCCTCAAAAATGCCTACTGCATCTTATCCAGGGCTATTTATCTATTTTGGGACTCGACTATGATATATGCTTCCCAGTGTACCTTGGTACCTTGGCATAATTCCAGCAGCCAATAAAAACTGTCCCTTTCATGTTAATGTTGTTTTTTCATTGTTTACATGTTTAAATATTCTGAGAATGCATAGTTTAGTTCTAATGTTTAATGTTTATACTGCAATAAATGCATTAAAACCTTTTTTTTTTTTTTTGGCAGCCATTTTGTTTTTATTGTTTATGCCAAAACAGTGATGTTTACAACTTGTTATACGGCAGAAATGGATTCAGCACCTAAAAATCATATAGAAACAACACTTGAAGTACTTTTCCTCAAAAATGCCTACTGCATCTTATCCAGGGCTATTTATCTATTTTGGGACTTGACTACCGTGAGACACGCAACTTTTCACACGCTCTCACGCCACACATCCATTTTCTCATGCACAGAAAAATCGCGAGGCAAAGAGGACACGGAGACCGACAGACTAGACAGAGCAGGTTAGTAATGATATAAAAAAAAGCTCAGCTCTCAGATTCTGTCACTTTTATTATGCAATTTAAACAATAAATACCATTTTGGTGTTTGTAAATGTGACGTGACGGATCCCTAGCGGCACGTGAACCGATCATCTCAACTTAATAGTAAATAAACACGAATGAACAATGTTAAAAGAAACAGTACAACTTAACGAAATGTATATTCATCATGTATACGACCAATCAATCAAACAAAGGGGTCAATAAAACAGCTGGAGAACAATCATGTCACATAACATTTACCGGTAACACTTTACGGTAAGGGTACATGAATTATCATGAATTCATGTATAAATTCATGCATGAAATATGCATTCATTCATGCATTAATATCTCATGAATCATCAGGAACTAACACGAGTTCAACGTTTTTCATTCATGACTTCATGGATGAACAACACCTTAATTAAAACATTAACTAAGATGAGTACATCATCATGAATTATGATTTATTACGCATGATCATGATGTTTTCTTTGTTCACACAAAAAATTGGTCTTTACCACCCATTGTGGATAAAGCTATGGTTATGGTACATGAATCATCATGAATTCATGCATAAAAAAGCATTAATTCATGCATGCAAGACTACTCTTCGAATTATTAAAGGAATGTACAAAAATCCACATTATCGAATGCATGCATACAGGCTAGAACAGTATATCAATTAATGTGAGAACTTTTTTTCTGAATTATGATCTGAGTTTCCAAGCATGTTCATGTCTTCTTCATAGCCTGCAGGTAAATGAACAGACCCCAAAATTGGCCAATCACAGCACATAACATACGAATTCTGTTGGCGTTCAAATACTAGTCATCATTAACTAAGCATTATTTATCAGTGACTTCATCATGTGTGTGGCCCCTCAACTAAAGTGGTGACTTAGTGCTTTGAAACACTGATGAACAATGTGTTTTCATTATGATCTGAGTTATCCAGCATGTTCATGTCTTCTTCATAACCTGCAGGTAAATGGACAGACCCCAAAATTGGCCAATCACAGCACATAACATACGAATTCTGTTGGCATTCAAATACAGTAGTCATCATTAACTAAGCATTATTTATCTATGACTTCATCATGTGTGTGGCCCCTCAACTAAAGTGGTGACTTGGTGCTTTGAAACACTGATGAACAATGTGGCATAACTGTGAAATGACATGAATATGAGCATGAAAGTTCAAGCCTTTGCAAACAATGTACTGTGGACAGAAATGGACTTTGATCTTAACTTGCAACGTGATCTCATGAGAATACGTGTGTATTTTTACGTAAAGTTCTACCATAGGTACATTTATTTATGTTTTATACACACAGAAACGTATAATACTGACAGTGGACAGCACAAAAACGTAATTTATTTACTTATAAACAACTTATACAAACAACGACGTACAAATTCGGGCGTATTCCTATTTAACTTATGATTTAACATATTAAAATCGTGGCATTAATGTTTTGACACATAATACACTAAAACACAACATAAATTCACAAAAGAAATAAATTTTATTAGCTTAATGTGATCCAAATCTTTAGAATCCATACGTTGTTTGCAAGAAACAGATTCAAATGCAGCCCTTTATCCAGTGATCTTCATCTCCATTTCTCAGCAGAGACCGTCAACGTCAAATCCGTTTATATACTGTCTATGGTCGAATCCCGCGCTCGTGGTGAATTCAAATTCAAAAATTGCGCCCGAAGCGTTACGACATGTTTTACGGCAGTGATATCAAACGCTCATTGGCTCTCGCATGCTTCGTCACAGATTGCGACATGCCGTGTTTAAGTTGTGTACTACATTTGAAATGGAGAAGCGTGCGCGCCTTCACAGAGCGAACAGCAAACCGAAACCGAATCAACATTTTCATGGATTAATAATTTAAATTCTGATCTGTAACGTTACCTCATACATAACTATTATATTACGTTACTGCCAGAGAGGACTGCGACACATCGTCATGTGAACGACTTTTGGTACCGGTTTTGACATTTTCTCAATAAATGATTGTGATTATACGTGTCTGTCTGTTGTTTTAATTTATAATTGTAGCCTACGTAGTTTTAAGAAATGGTTAGGTTTAGGGGTAGGGGTAGGATTAGTGGCTCAAACTATCTTTTAATGCTACATTGTTAATAAAGCTGCCATTTCCCTATATCTGTCCATTAGCCTACGTTTTATCCTTTTAATATTATCTATAAAATGGGTATGTTTAGGTGTGGGAGTAGGGTTAAGGGATCTTACATTTATAATCTATTAAATGGTAAAAGGGAAATTATACAGATATCTTTATGATATGAAATATTCGTAAATAGTTTAACGTACGTTTTTTAGCTGTAAAATCGTAATAATGTTATGTAACTTTACTGCTTTATTCTGAAACCAAACGGTATAAACCAGTTAAATCAACAGCTGGAAAGAGCTGAGAAGGAATTCAGTATACACCATGAACTTTATTTTAAGTGCCTGTATATCTGAAAACTCTCTACAAAACCATAAAGCTGTTTTACAATGTCATGATATGGAGGAGTCACACCAGTAGCTTTATACATTAAAAGGTGACTCTTTACCCAAATAGAGATCAAGCTGTTTGTGAAACATTTTTTTAAACAGCTTTATGGTTTTTAACTGGTTTATACCGTTTAAGAATAAAGCAGTACAGTTAAGATCAAAGTCCATTTCTGTCCACAGTACATTGTTTGCAAAGGCTTGAACTTTCATGCTCATATTCATGTCATTTCACAGTTATGCCACATTGTTCATCAGTGTTTCAAAGCACCAAGTCACCACTTTAGTTGAGGGGCCACACACATGATGAAGTCATTGATAAATAATGCTTAGTTAATGATGACTACTATATTTGAATGCCAACAGAATTCGTATGTTATGTGCTGTGATTGGCCAATTTTGGGGTCTGTCCATTTACCTGCAGGTTATGAAGAAGACATGAACATGCTGGATAACTCAGATCATAATGAAAACGTACTCGGTTACTAACTTAACCTCGGTTCTCTCTAGAAGAGGGAACGAGTACTGCGTTTTTATTAAAAACGCTATGGGAAAAGTCTCTTTTTCACGAAATACTGAAGCAAAAAATTATCCTTAATTTTAGTATATTGTAAAACGCATTGCAGCAGTATACAGCTATGGCGAGACGGCTTGCTCGCTCATTGGCTGCTCTGCGGCAACTGCATAAGCCTATCGAGCGAGGCCTGAAGTGACGTCGGGCCAATGAGGGCGCTTCGCGCCCTCCTTGCCACTTCCCGCCGAAACAGGCGTGGCTAACCTCTATAAAAGGAGCTCGAAAGGCTGATTCACTCAATTTTGATCTCCTAAGCAAACCAGAGTGAACCTTACGCACGGCATGGGAACGCAGTACTCGTTCCCTCTTCTAGAGAGAACCGAGGTTACGTTAGTAACCGAGTATGTTCTCTTACGAGAGTTCTCTCGTACTGCGTTTTTATTAAAAACGCTATGGGAACCCCTTGAAAGACGCCGTGCGTACTAGGATAGAAACACCGATCACTGGAAGCTAATCCAGAAATACAGTGCACAATCACTAGATAGACTCACATAGAGTCAGGGAATAAGGGAAGAGGGGCCTTGATTCCCTATACTGTAGCATCCGCAGGCTAATATGACCTCATATAGAGTCTAGAGACGAGAGGGGAAACCTCCGTCCTTATATGGCCATAACGCAGACACGAATATGACATCACATAGACAGGGTAGGAACCTGAACTTATGCGGAAAATGTGGGTCTTACACAGTTTTGCCCAAGATAACTGGTAGCGAACTGAATCGACTACACTGATAAAAGCTTAGCCTGCAAGGCGGGAACCTCTAGGTTATAGAACCTGATAAATGTAGACGGTGAGGCCCAGCCTGCCGCCATACATATATCCTGCAGGGAAATCCCGCTAGACCAAGCCCACGAGGAGGCGACGCCTCTCGTGGAGTGCGCTCTAACTCCCAACGGACACTGTAGGCCCTTGACAGTATAAGCCAGCGCTATGGCATCAACTATCCATCTGGATAGACTCTGCTTCGAAACAGCCGTTCCCTTAGAACGTCCACTGAACGAGACAAAGAGCTGCTCTGTCTGTCTAAAGACAGCAGAGCGGGACACATACGTTCTTAAAGCCCTAACAGGGCAAAGAAAACTTGAGTCCCCTTCCTCACTTGATTCCGGTAGGGCAGACAGGGAAATAACCTGAGCCCGAAACGGCGTGTTGAGGGATTTTGGCACATATCCATGCTTAGGTTTGAGTATGACTTTAGAGTCATTAGGTCCAAACTCCAAGCACGCTGGGCTCACAGAGAGCGCGTGCAGATCGCCTATGCGCTTCACTGAAGCGAGAGCTATCAAAAACACCGTCTTAAGCGACAGATGTTTAAAGCTGATAGACTGGATAGGCTCGAAAGGGGCACCTTTCATGGCTGCCAACACCGTAGAAAGGTCCCAGATAGGAACTGACGGAGGTCTGGGGGGATTTAGTCTCCTAGCTCCCCTGAGGAAGCGGATGACTAAATCGCTCCTTCCTAGTGACTGACCCAGCGTTGATGCAGAAAACGCTGAAATAGCCGCCACATAAACTTTGAGCGTGGAAGGGGATCTGCCCTTATCCAATAGCTCTTGTAGGAAGGAGAGAACCTCCGATATCTCGCAATCGAGGGGTGATAAGCTCCGAGCTGTACACCAGCTGGAGAAAACCGACCACTTCGAGGCATACAGCCGCCGGGTCGACGGCGCTCTAGCCTGAGTGATGGTATTCATCACTCCCTCTGTGAGACCAACGGATACCCGTTGAGCGCCCACACGTGAAGGGACCATAGTTCCGGGTGTGGGTGCCAAATCGAGCCCCCCGCCTGCGAGAGGAGATCCCTCCTCAGCGGTACCGGCCATGGGGCGAAATCTGCTAACTGCATTAGGACTGGGAACCATGCTTGATTCATCCAGAACGGTGCTACAAGCAGCACTGGGCTTTTTGTTTCCCTGACCCGTTCTAACACCTGCGGCAGGAGAGAGACGGGGGGAAAAGCGTATAGCGGGCAGCGTGGCCACCTCCGCGATAACGCGCTGTCGTTCTTTGAAAAGAACACGGGGCAGTGAGCGTTTTCTTGGGACGCGAATAGGTCCACCTCCGCTCTGCCGAATTTCTCCCACAACAGCTGGACTGTCTGTGGGTGTAGAGACCAATCGCCCTGGGGAACATTGTTCCTGGACAGTCTGTCTGGGCCCACGTTCTGGAGCCCAGGTACGTGCACAGCTCTCAGCGAGCACAAGTTGTGCTGAGCCCATATTAGGAGGCGTTTCGCCAACCTGTACAGGGATATAGATCTCAGCCCGCCCTGGCGATTTATATAAGACACCACAGCCCTGTTGTCCGAACGGATCAGGACGTGTTGGTCTTTGATATGGGGACAGAAACGCGTCAACGCGTTGTGTACTGCCAGCATTTCCAGGCAGTTGATGTGCTGGAGCTTTTCTCGTTCAGACCACAGGCCGAAGAACGGTCTGCCCTCGAGCAGCGCTCCCCATCCCGAGATGGATGCGTCTGTCGACACCATCTTCACTCTCGAGGAAGTCCCCAGGCTTACACCTGTTTGGTACCAGTCGTCCGCCAGCCAAGGCATCAGGGCTGTCACACAGCTGTGGTTGACCTTGAGGCGTAATCGACCGGATACCCACGCTCCGCGCGAAACTCGCGCTCTCACCCAGAATTGCAGCGGGCGCATGCGGAGCAGGCCCAGCTGGAGAACCGGTGATGCTGCGGCCATGAGGCCTAGCATCCTTTGAAACTCCTTGAGCGGGGTGGGAGCGCCGCAGCAGAAGGATCTCGCCGCGCGCTGAATGTGCAGCACGCGCTGTGGCGACAGCCGCGCTGTCATAGACTGTGAGTTCAGAATGATACCCAGAAACGGAATCGTTTGACTGGGGCTCAGAGAACTCTTTGTCCAGTTGACCGTGATACCCAGATTCTCGAGGTGATCGAGTAAAATGGCCCTGTGCTCCACGAGCTGTGATCGCGATTGAGCTAGGATCAACCAGTCGTCCAAATAGTTCAGCACTCGCATGCCTCTGAGCCTTAGAGGAGCGAGCGCTGCGTCCATGCATTTCGTAAACGTACGAGGTGCCAGGGACAAGCCGAAGGGCAGGACTGTATACTGGTATGCCTGACCCTCGAAGGCGAATCTCAAGAATCGCCTGTGGTGTGACGCTATTTGTATTTGAAAATACGCGTCCTTCAGATCTATCGACATGAACCAGTCTTCTCGGCGAATATGCGCGAGAATTTTCTTGACCGTGAGCATTTTGAAACTGCGTTTCACTAATACTCTGTTCAGCCTTCTCAGATCCAGTATGGGTCTGATACCTCCGTCCTTTTTGGGGACTAGAAAGTATCTGCTGTATAGCCCCCCTTCGCTGCAAGCTGGGGGTACACGTTGTATCGCCCCTTTGCTTATCAGTTTTGATATTTCGGCGCGAAGTAGGTGTGCTACTTCTGACGACACCGTAGTTTCGACGCGCGCTGTGAAGCGAGGCGGTCGTCGACAAAACTGTAGCGAGAAGCCTCTCTTTATAATGCCTAGCACCCAATCCGAAACCCCTGGAAGCGCTGCCCACGCTTCTGCATGGTTGGCTAAGGGTAGGATGGAGAGCGCGCTCTGTTCGCCGTGCGACAGAGGTGCTTCGGGGCTTAAAAACATAGGTGTTTTGCCCGTGGCATTGGAGGCAGGGCGCGCGCTTAATACAGCGGGCGGAATGCCCGTCCTCGACCGTACAACAGCACTTAACTGAGTGAGGGAGGATCGGGGAAGTCCCGCGGGACTTGTGTGTACGGGTAAATGTGTGCTGGAAGCGGGTACATTTACAGCCTTGCGCGCGCTGTCTGCCTGAGCAGAGCGCGCGCCCACAGGTCTCGTTTTTACAGAGAGCCTGTGGTCTGATAGACATAGTGTTCGTGGGCACGGTGAAGTGGGCACTTTTACTATGATGTGAGCGCAATCGATCTGAGCCGATTTTATGTGCGCGAGCCCTGGGTGAAGGGCTGTGCTTGTATGTAGAGATGGGCACTGGGTGGGCATCGATACTACATTTATAGCACCATCGGCCGTGGCCGGAATACCAGAAATTACACTCTTGTTGAGAAATATCTGGGTAGCCGTAAAAACGGCTTTTGTGTGCAGGCAAGCGGGCAGTTGAACGGGCTTGCGCTTTGCAGAAAACGCTGGAACAGCCGCAAATCTTGGGGCTGAGACAGCGGTGCGCTTGGGTGAGAGGCCGGCCGCAACGGGACTCACACACCTGCGCTTTCCTAGGAGTGCTAGGACTTCTTCGGGGCTTCCGGCTTCAACACGATCCTCGACCGTGGCCCGCGCGAAGTGGAGGGCCGGGAGCTTGATCGAGAGCGGGGCCTCGAGCTGCGCTGTGGCTGCTTTGAAGAGGCGGCCGAAGGCGGTGGCTGAGGCTGAGAGCTCCGCGGGGTCCGTTTATCACGGCTCGCCGTAGAACTGGAGCGCTTCGGCAGGAAGTGCTTGAAGGCTTGAGACGCTTTTTTGGGCTTCGGTAAATCTCTCCACGAACTCGGAGAGAGAAGAACCAAAGAGACCAGCGGGAGACAGCGGGGCGTCGAGAAACGCGTTGCGCTCGGAATCTGCCATCTCCGTGAGCGTCAGCCACAAGTGCCTCTCAGCGACAGTGGCGGAAGCCATACAGCGTCCCATGGCTTGTGCGGCGGCTTTGGTGGCTCGGAGCGTAAGATCAGACGCACTCCGTACGTCCGCAATGCAGATAGCATCAGGTCCCATTTCATCCAGCTTACGCAGGAGATCCCCCTGGAATATCTGCAGGGTAGCCATGGTGTGCAGTGCTGACGCTGCTTGCCCAGCGGCGGAGAAAATTCGCGCGAGCAGCGTTGACGTCATGCGGCAGGCTTTTGAAGGCAACACCGGTTTAGTCCGCCGTCCAGCAGAGGGCGGGCAAAGGTGGGTCGCTATCGCCTGTTCCACCGGCGGAAGGGAGAGGTAGCCTCGGTCTTTAGCATTATCCAGCGAGGAAAATGCAGGCGACACAGATGAGCGGGTTCGCGCTGAGAAGGGCGCGTTCCAGGCCTTCGCAACTTCTTCATGTAACTCAGGAAGAAAGGGAGCGGGCTTTGATTCCGGTGAAGAGCGCTCACCGGGAAGGAAGCTACCATCCAGCCGGGTGCGAGAGGGGGGCTCCGGTGCAGACCACTCGAGGCCGAGGCTCGCCGCGGCCAGCGCGAGTACTCGCATGAGCTCCGTCTCGAGGCTGGTTCTCGTTGAGGGCTTGCGGGCAGGAGGGGCGTGGTCTTTGAAGCTCGCCCAGTCCTCGCTGCCTGAAGCCAGAAGAGAACAGGAATCCTTTCCTCCCGACGCGGCCTCCGAATCAGCTTCCTCAGATGTAGCGCCGGCAGACCGCGGGCGCTGAGCATCAGGAAGAGACTCCGGAGAGGGCGGTGAAGCTAGCGGGCGCACCGGTGAGCTTGGTCGGGCTGGAACGGGTTCCGGGATCCGCTGCGAGCGACGCTTTTTGCGGCAAGGCATCGCGGCGGTGAATGCAGGCTTGGAGAAGGATGCCAGGCGAGTCCTCAGAGCCACCATCGGCAAAAGCTCGCAGTGAGGGCAGCCGCCGTCAGCGAGCGCGAGCGCTGCATGGTCCTCGCCCAGACAGGAGACACAGATGACGTGGTTGTCTCCCTCGGCGAGCGGGGCTCGGCACGAGCCGCAGGAAGGCATCTTTAAAAAGACGCAGCTCTTTTAGGGGTGAGTGAAAGAACACTCGAACACACACACAAACAGAGCGAGTAAAGGATATGGTGCGTCGGAAAGCGCAGCAGGTACGGCTGTAGAAGGCGGCGTTGGCCAGCTGCTTCGAGGGCTCGTCCCGCTGAAGGTGCTTGCTTCTGACGACGCTGCTTCCGTGATCCAGCGATGCGTGTGCTTCGCTGAAGAGATTAAAATTGAGTGAATCAGCCTTTCGAGCTCCTTTTATAGAGGTTAGCCACGCCTGTTTCGGCGGGAAGTGGCAAGGAGGGCGCGAAGCGCCCTCATTGGCCTGACGTCACTTCAGGCCTCGCTCGATAGGCTTATGCAGTTGCCGCAGAGCAGCCAATGAGCAAGCAAGCCGTCTCGCCATAGCTGTATACTGCTGCAATGCGTTTTACAATATACTAAAATTAAGGATAATTTTTTGCTTCAGTATTTCGTGAAAAAGAGACTTTTCCCATAGCGTTTTTAATAAAAACGCAGTACGAGAGAACTCTCGTAAGAGAACACATTGTTCATCAGTGTTTCAAAGCACCAAGTCACCACTTTAGTTGAGGGGCCACACACATGATGAAATCATTGATAAATAATGCTTAGTTAATGATGACTAGTATTTGAACGCCAACAGAATTCGTATGTTATGTGCTGTGATTGGCCAATTTTGGGGTCTGTCCATTTACCTGCAGGCTATGAAGAAGACATGAACATGCTTGGAAACTCAGATCATAATTCAGAAAAAAAGTTCTCACATTAATTGATATACTGTTCTAGCCTGTATGCATGCATTAGATAATGTGGATTTTTGTACATTCCTTTAATAATTCGAAGAGTAGTCTTGCATGCATGAATTAATGCTTTTTTATGCATGAATTCATGATGATTCATGTACCATAACCATAGCTTTATCCACAATGGGTGGTAAAGACCAATTTTTTGTGTGAACAAAGAAAACATCATGATCATGCGTAATAAATCATAATTCATGATGATGTACTCATCTTAGTTAATGTTTTAATTAAGGTGTTGTTCATCCATGAAGTCATGAATGAAAAACGTTGAACTCGTGTTAGTTCCTGATGATTCATGAGATATTAATGCATGAATGAATGCATATTTCATGCATGAATTTATACATGAATTCATGATAATTCATGTACCCTTACCGTAAAGTGTTACCCATTTACCTCAGGAAAGCCATTTAATGACCATAATATATGGCTATAGCACGTTATAGAGAGTATTTTGCTAAATATGTGTACTATATTACATATTTATTATATTTTTACTCATATAATTAAATAAAGTTGTTATTATAATAAAAAAAACGCATTATATTTAATTTGAGTTATTTTTAACCTTAAATATAATACTGATAAGGCTCTCTGTATGTTTAACTTACAGCATTAGGTGAGATTTTTTTTCTTGATAAAAATTAACGCCTATCTTACCTAATATTTATCCAAATTAGTCTATTAAATCAAATCACAAGAATTGAACTGAATTGAAATCCTGAAATTTGTTTCAAGCAATAATAAAAAAACGTAGGCTAGCTACCAGAAATTGTACCATATAATATAAACATTGCAACATGTTGTCACTAAACCTAATAAAATTCAGTTTAGTTACTAAAATGTTTTTTTAAAATGTTTACTAAAATGTGATGTAAATCACATTATTGAAGCCCCAGGATCCGCTTTCATTGAAATGTCTTTAGAGGGCACCGGCAAGTGTCACAGTGCCGTCACTTCGCAGGCACGCAGTAATGGCGGCAGGCAAGATGGCGGCGCCCATAGAGATTGCGGCGGATTTGTGTATACTCATCTTTCACCTCGTATGGTTCAGATCAGTTCGGACGAATTCAAGAAACAACAGCATACATTGCAATGTAAGGGTCCACTCTTCAAAATGCATCCCACTTTTTAATCCAAAAACAACGAAAAAATAGGGGAAAAAATGAAATATCCTCCTTTGTTTGCATGAGCGTTTTCGAGATAGAGTTCTCATCATGTTCATTTTCAAAGAAATATCGATTCTAATCCGTATTCCAACACTCAAAAGCCATCTCACTAGTTTAGACTCTTCCGGTGTGATGAACAATCGGGTCCGGCTGAAGAAATGAGTCCGGGCTTAGGACCCAAGCAATCCGATTGGTTCAAAGCACGTTTTATGGGTAATCGCTTTAGTGCCTGGTTATAAATCATACAAAATCACTTTATTATAGAAGACGTTTGTACTACGTTATAACGAGTCATCAATGTATTTAATGTATTTTACATTATACGTTTCATATACTAGTATTTAACCGAAGCTATAGATTGTGAAATTAAACATTTCTCGTTGTTAGTGTGTTTTTTAGTTAGCTTAGATAGTAGCATAGCATACAGCTAACGTTATCCGATGATCGTGCTATGAGCTTTACCTGATATTACTGCACTGATACTGCCTTACCGTATCGCGAGAACAGATTTAGATCAGGCATACTACTGGCATACTAATTGGGTCCTAAGCCCAGACTCATTTCTTCAGCCGGACCCGATTGTTCACCACACCGGATCGAATGAGACATTCCACTTCTCTCTCCTTCAATCACAGGCTTTGTTACTGACCAAAACAGTAAGAGAGTGCCTGACAGGCTGCGCGCGCTGTCAATCTCGCACCTGGGTTTTCGATTGGATAAAAGCCTGGATAAAGCCGGCCAATGTCCAGTCGGCAAAGTTTTGATTGATGGCAGTATTAGCCAACTAAAATCGATTGCAGTGATAGACAGTTTATGCAAGCATATTCGTCAAATTCAAGTGCGCAATGTTTTCATTCACATTTGCGCTTTCGCCACTCGCACGACGCACACACATAGTTCGCCGACCATAGACAGTAAACACACATATACACGCAATGTTTTGACACATGGAGCTTGCATAAATGCACGGATTTACTCCAAAGCATATATCTGAGCATCTCTATCATGGATCGTCGACTACAGAAGAGATTTGGAGGTGTTTTTGATGAAGATGAAGATGAAGAGGAGCAGCGACGAAGAGCAGCAGAAAGTAATAGGATATTCATTATAATTATCAGTTTATTGCAATTTATTTGAGTAAAAACCACAATTTGTAATTACAAATGTTCTAAAACATTTATTGTTTTCTTCTTAGCCTATATTTTATACATTAGTTTGAAAACGATCACTTCTGGAATGTCTATACTACATGTATTTTAGTGAGAAATCACTGTTTTTGCTATTAGAATCGTTCAAAATAAAGGGAATTTTGTTCAAATGTTCAAATGTTGTGCTGAAATCGTTTTTTTTCTTGTGTGGTTTGAAGGGCAGAACAGTTCTGAATTGATATACATGTATGTGGTAGGCCTATGTAGTGTTTACTCCTTATGTCAAGGTGTTGGGTGCCAGGTGTCCATTTGGAGTCTCCAAATTGCATTTTGGAAAGGACGCCTATACTTTTCTTGAATAAAAGCTTACAGAAACTACATTTTTGGGAGTATCATCCTCAAATTTGAATCTAAACATGGTCAGACATTCAGTTTTATCTTTATGGTGTTTTCAGGCCCTTAACATAAAAGTCTGCTAATTTTTTTCCCTAAGTGAAGTTAATTCAAAGAAATCGTGAGTCACTTTCATGTAAATTTGACCTTGTTTTATTCTGTTCCTATGCTACTTTGAGTTATAATGACTCTTGTGTAACAAATTTTTAAGTGTCTAGTTTAAAAAAAGATCAGAGTTATGAATGTGGACCACAGGGTTTAAGAGCTACAGACATTTGTATTTGGGTATGTCATTTTCTGAAAATTCTCAAAAATAGAGCCGCTGGTTAAGAGGTTAATACTTATGTTCCGGTTCTGGTTGCTCTCCTTGGGTTCAGATAAGCGCGACTGAAGAGAGGCGAGTTGTGCTGAAGCTCCGTCTAAAAAGTTGATATGAGTTTTGTTTATTGTACTAAAACATGTAATTTTGTTCTTTAATACACTTTAATCTTATTCAAACTTGTATGAAGTTTGTGTGAAGGATGTGAAGCCTGTATTTTTGAAGAGAGCTCATTAAGCATGAGTGTGCAAGCTCTGGCTAAAATAATGCCTTACTAAAATAATCACTGACAGGCTGATGTTACAATGGCAAGAGATGGCCATGTCTTTTTATTCATGCAGGTATATGTTCCCATTCATGCTTCTGATAATATATTTTTTTAATTTATGTAAAATGTTTTTTTTTTTGTTAAATATGTTGAACACTATTTATTTTGATTTATATGAGAAACATGAAAACTGTAAAATGTGTTGCAGTTGCGGTAGCACGACTGAAGAGAGGCTGATGTTACAATTGCGAGAGAAGGCCACAGATTCAAGCTTGTTTTGATTCATTTGTCTTTTTATTCTTGCAGAATAAAAGTAATTTCTGTTGCCCAGTCTCGTTCATCAACCCACACAACGCAAAGCTAAATGAAGACCGGTCACGCGTGAGGCGCAGACGCGATCGAACAGAGGAAACATAAAAACATACTCCGTCACCGATACCATTTTTCCAGAACCGATCCGATCCCAAAAATTCGGAGTATCGGCCGATAACGATCCGATATCAGCACAGTTTTCTTTTTAATCAATGTAGAATTTCTATACCTCTGTTTGTTGAACTGATAATTACTCTTTTGCGTTAAAACATCATTATAAAGAAAAACGTCTCGGTTACTGATGTAACCCTCGTTCCCTGAAGGAGGGAACGGGAGACGTAACGTCGACGTTGTGAAGCAAGGTGACGAAGCTCCACCTGAGAGTGTCATTTCATTCACTTCAACCTCGCCCCAAACTCGACGTCAACGCAGAAAGGGTCACAATAAGAAACCTGTAAGAGCTGCTGAAGAATTGTCTGGTTTGCTAAAACACATGACTCTGTGAAGACATATTGTATTGAATGAAAAAGTCTTTTGTTCGTCCCTGTCTCTCCCAAGTCACATGAGAAAGCAGTGACAAGGGTCTGTGTTCTCCCATACAAGGGAGCTATTGTATTTTCAAGAGGGACAGTCATGTGTGTGTGTAGAAAATAGACCAGGCTAGCTGGTATTAGCAGATGTGCATGTGATGTTTAGTTTATTTGTTCTTACAATGAATATGATGTAATCACCTCGATCCGGGATATATAAAGTGAGAAATCTGGACAGATCCTCGCTCGTCCTTGCAATCCACAGCTCAGGAGGACAACAGTGCCTGAGTGCAGGAAGCCAGAAGACTTAATTGCCTAGCTAACATCACTCTGTTAGTTCAGTACTCTATTATATTCTGTAACAAGTTTTCTTTTCATTTTGATTCTTTTAATAAATATTGTTAAACATTTATTATAATCATCTGACTGGAACTTGGAATTCTTGAGTACGTCTTCACTTTTCTTCCCTGGACCAAAAGGATCCCCACCGGGAGAAAACACCAGAGGGTGAGCATTCATTTCTGTTAAAGTGGATGTATGCACTGTTTGATTGATTATCAGCCTAGCCAAAGAGGCAGCTAGCAACAGGGTTATTGTTGTATAGCAAACACGGTTGAAGAGTACCTAAAAAGGTAGATTTATACTACAAAGGGGAAATTTATTATATTAATAATTCTTATTATCTTTATAATAAAACACGAATTTGTAGAGACTGTTCACCTAACTCTTAGAAGTACGACTAAGGGATAGGCGCCTTAGTTACCGCGTAATTGTTTATATGTCCTTGTTGGATGTAAAATAATTTGGAACGGTATTAATCGTATGAAATCTTCTACAACGTGACGACGTAATTGGCAAGGCAAGGCAAGTTTATTTATATAGCACATTTCGTACACAATGGCAATTCAAAGTGTTTTACATTGAAGAAATAAAAAAAAAATAAAAAAATAAGAATAATTAAAAACGGTTTAGAAAAATAGAAATAAAATACAGTACAGTACAAACAGTCGGACGAACAGTGGCACAGTGCTCATTAAGTAAATGCATAGCTAAACAGATGTGTTTTGAGTCTGGATTTGAATGTGACTATTGTAGGAGCACATCTGATCTCCTCTGGTTCAGCATAATAGCTAAAAGCAGACTCGCCATGCTTAGAGTGAACCCTTGGTATTTCTAGCTGATATGATCCTAATGATCTGAGTGATCTGTTGGGTTTATATTCAGTGAGCATATCTGCAATATATTGAGGTCCAAGGCCATTGAATGATTTGTATACTTGTAATACTACTTTAAAATCAATCCTAAATTTAACTGGGAGCCAGTGTAAAGACCTGAGGACTGGTGTGATATGTTCATATGTTCTGGTTCTGCTCAGAATCCTGGCAGCAGCGTTCTGTATGAGCTGCAACTGTCTTATGGTGTATTTGGGAAGGCCAGTGAGGAGTCCATTACAATAATCCACCCTGCTGGTGATGAAAGCATGCACAAGTTTCTCTAAGTCTTGTCTAGAAACAAAGCATCTAATTCTTGCAATATTTTTCAGATGATAGTATGCTGATTTAGTTATTGCTTTGACATGACTACTGAAACTAAGGTCTGACTCTAGTGTCACACCAAGATGTCTGACTTGATGTTTAGTTGTTTGACCCCTAGAGTGAAGGTATGCGTTCACCTTGAGAACTTCATCTTTGTTTCCAAACGTAATGACTTCAGTTTTGTCTTTGTTTAACTGAAGAAAGTTTTGACACATCCAACTGTTGACTTCATCAATGCATCGGCACAGGGAGTCAATGGGACTGTAATCGTTAGGCGATAGGGCTAAGTAGAGCTGTGTGTCGTCTGGATAGCTGTGGTAAGCAATTTGGTTCTTTCTCATTATTTGGCTCATTGGGAGCATATACAGGTTGAACAGGAGTGGCGCAAGAATTGAGCCTTGAGGAACTGCGCATGTCATGGATGTCCACTCAGACTTATGATCTCCTATACTCACATAATAACCTCTCCCATCTAAGTATGACCTGAACCATTTTAGAACTATCCCAGAAAGCCCCACCCAGTTTTCCAGCCTGTCAAGAAGTATGTTGTGATCAACAGTGTCAAATGCAGCAGGTCAAGTAGTACCAGCACTGATAATTTGCCTGAATCAGTATTTAAGCGAATATCCTTTATTATCTTTATGAGCGCTGTCTCTGTGCTGTGGTGCGGTCGGAAACCAGATTGAAAATTGTCAAAGTATCCATTCGAGCTTAAGAATTTGTTCAGCTGATTGAAGACAACTTTTTCAATGATCTTGCCTATGAAAGGAAGATTTGAGATCGGCCTATAGTTGCTTAATATGGTCTTATCCAGATTGTTCTTTTTCAGGAGGGGCTTGACAACTGCAGTTTTCAGGGAGTTTGGAAAACTCCCAGAGAGAAGTGAGACATTTACCACTTCTAGGAGATCTGCTTCTAAACTGTTTAACACACTTTTGAAAAATGATGTGGGAAGTGTGTCAAGAGCGCATGTTGATGTTTTAAGGTGCTGTACGGTTTCTTCCAAAATTTTGCCATCAATTTCTTTGAAATCAGACATAGTAACTACTTTCTCAGGTGGTCTGATCTGTCTGACCCCAGTGCAACTCAAGGATGTGTTGATCACCTTTCTGATATTATTGATTTTCTCAGAGAAGAAAGAAGCAAACTCACTACACTTGTTGTCTGAGAGCATTTCACTGGGAATCTGGCTTGGGGGGTTTGTCAGTCTCTCTACAGTAGCAAAAAGAGCGCGTGTGTTGTTTAAATTGCTGTTTATAATATTTGAGAAGAAAGTCTGTCTAGCTTTGCCTAGTTCCATATTGTAATGACCTGGCAGTCAGCGCTAGCAGCTAGGTGCATTATGGGTACTTGTTTGTTGTGGGTTGATTTATGCGTTATTTAAGCAAGATGGTTGGGTTTTTGTGTTAGTAAAGTTATGTGTGTTTATGTTTGAGTTAGTTTGAGTGTTCTTGGTTCATTTACTGCTTTATGTAAAAATGTGGTTCTCACCGTCGTGGTAAGAGATGTGTAAGATGGGGTTTTGCCTGTGCAGTTCTTATTCTGTTGTTCTGAATAATAAAAAGAGTAAGGTAACAGTACTGCCTCCTGCTGGTTTGTGCTACTGATGCTCCACTTGCTGAGACACTCATGGTCGAGCGGTGTATGGGACATGAGTGCTCTAGCTCGCGTTAGTAATTAGCCTAGTAAAAGTAAATAGAGTAGTTTAAGCTCCAGTCAGCTCCCACGCTTAATATCTGCAGTTATTACATTGGTGTCAGAAGTGGGATTTAGGCTGTTTCGAAGACGCCATTATGGAGCAAAGTATAGGCGAATTAGAGCGTGCCATTCAAGAGAACAGCATCATGCTAGAGCATCTGACGAGTGAGACGACGCGGAGGAGCAGGGCTCCGCACCGGCCTGATGGCGCTAGTGTACACCGGACAGTGTACCACTCTCCTAGTCACAGGCAGAATGAATTTCCATCCATCACACCGACACTCCAAACCAATGGCCGGCCAGGCCCCCTCACACGATCGCCCGCCAAGCTGCCACGATATAGCGGGTTGACGCCTCTGGAGCCCTACCTGGCACAAGTCGACCTGGCTGCCCTCCATGATGGATGGAGCTGTGAGGAGACAGCGATTCACTTGGCCCTCGCTTTGGAGGGTTCTGCGCTCCAGGTCCTCATCGATCT
Source organism: Squalius cephalus (assembly GCA_022829025.1). Taxonomy (NCBI): domain Eukaryota; kingdom Metazoa; phylum Chordata; class Actinopteri; order Cypriniformes; family Leuciscidae; genus Squalius; species Squalius cephalus. Next base: position 46,995,432 of record CM040796.1, on the reverse strand, counting down.
GTCTCCTGAGGAGCGGCGTGATCTCCAGGCCCTCACCGCTGCTCTCAACCGCCGCTTCGGGCAGAGAACCTCCGCAGAACAGAGCAGGGAGGAGCTGAATAACCGACGTCGCCGCGAGGGAGAGAGTGTAGGCGCTTTTGCCGCTGATATCCGGGTTTACGCCCGGAGCACGGGAAGAGCTGAGCCTCCATGCTTTTCTGCGGGGTCTTACACCTGAGCGGCTCCGCCAACATGTCCGCCTGTTGTCACCCCGAGATCTAAGTGAGGCACTGAGAGAGGCTGAGCGAGCTGAGGAGGTGCTACAGGATGGGACGGCGACAGGTCAATCTCCACTCCGGTGTCATCTGACGAGAGCAGCCGAATGGGAGGGGGACATGGTCCGATCTGAGGAGGAGGTCAGCCGTGTTCAACCAGCAGCGCCCCCCCGACGGAGGTCGAGGCTAGACCGCTGCTACCGCTGCGGAGAACCGGGGCATTTCGCCAGGGACTGCCCTGCCCCGAGCCCCCGGCCCAGGGCAACGTCACCCCCGGGAAACGACCTCGGAGTGAGGCAGTGAGGGGACCCTCACCCCGTTCTTCAACACCCCTCCATTACGACTACCCTACTGTAGGGCGCTGCGGTTTTGCCAGAGGACTGTACCTGGACTGTGTTGTTGATGGGCAGCCCTGCAGCGCCCTGGTAGATACGGGGTCCACCATTTGCTTACTACGAAAAGGACTGTTGTCGGAAACTGCCGGTCCTCTTCCGAAGGACTGGACCCCCACCAATACTGAACTGCTCACCGTCACAGGTGAAAGGACAGTAATGCCTGGAAAGAAGCTGCTGTCTGTGGGGGTGGGGATGAGCCAGACGAGCCACGAGTTCTGGCTCGCCGATATCAGAGATGAGTGTATTGTGGGCTTGGACTTGTTGGCCCGCTGGGGAGCATGTGTTGATGTGCCGGGGGCCGCCCTATGCCTAGGTAACGAGACCGTGCCACTCCGATTGGGCCGGGGCCGTCATGGAGAAGCTCCGGCCCCCAATCGCCACCCGAGAGCTGCAGAGACCCAGGGTGAGCCTCCGGAGACTATTGCAGCTCAGACCAGTGCCTCTCAGTCACTATCACCCTACTCTCCATCCGCCCCCACATCACCTGAAACTGTTGCTGCTGTTGAGGAGTTGGGGCGGCGAAGCAGTGAGCATCTGAGTGTACCACAGCAGGAGCAGTTACAACGCCTATTGGGAGACTTTGTGGACATTTTTGCTGCCCAAGAGGAGGATTGTACCAGAACAGCTCTGGTGCAGCATCACATTGACACTGGCCCCGCTGCCCCCATTCGTTTACGCCCCCATAGACTGCCTCTCGCCAAACGCCAGGCTGCTGAAGAAATGATCAGAGAAATGGCAGCTAACGGCATTATTGAGCCCTCAGACAGTCCCTGGGCCGCACCCATGGTCATGGTGCGGAAGAAAACGGGGGGGTGGCGCCCTTGTGTAGACTTTCGGCAACTAAATGCGGTCACCCGCAAAGACTCATACCCACTGCCGCGCATTGATGATGCATTGGATTATGTAGCTGGATCCTGTTGGTTCAGCTCTTTGGACTTGCGCAGCGGTTATTGGCAAGTGGAGCTGGCGACAGAGGCCCGGCCCAAAACTGCATTTACCATAGGGCAAGGACTGTGGCAGTTTAAAGTGATGCCCTTTGGACTGTGTAATGCCCCAGCCACCTTTGAGAGGCTGATGGAGCGGGTCCTTACAGACATTCCCCGCACCCGCTGTGTGGTTTACTTGGACGATCTGTTAGTCCATGCCAGAGACTTTGACCAGGCTGTACACAACTTACGGGAGGTCCTGACAGCCATCCGTAATGCTGGGTTACGGTTGAACCCGGCCAAGTGCAACATGCTCACCCGCCAGACGCTGTTCGACCGCCTGCAACTCCTGGTTCCCCACGCTTTGCGGCCGGAGGTCCTCCGTTGGGTTCATGGGGCAGCTGGAGCAGGTCATTTCGGGAACTCCAAGACTGGTTCTACTGGCCGGGATGTCGGCAAGATACAGAGCTGTACGTTCATTGCTGTGATATTTGCACGGCACAGAAGGGACCCAGCCAACGCTCTCATGCGCCGTTGCAGCAGTACCTAGTCGGGGCGCCCATGGAGAGGATTGGGGTGGACATCTTGGGCCCGTTTCCCATCACAGAGGCTGGCAATCGCTTTGTCCTGGTCGCTATGGATTATTTTACGAAGTGGCCAGAGGCGTATGCAGTGCCGGATCAGAGTGCCTCCACGACGGCGCAGCGACTGGTGGACGAGATGTTCGCCCGGTTTGGGGTGCCGGACGAACTCCATAGTGACCAGGGGCGGAATTTTGAGAGCCGACTGTTCAGTGAGGTGTGCCAGCGATTAGGGGTGAAGAAAACAAGAACCACTCCCCTCCACCCACAAAGCGATGGATTAGTTGAGCGGTTCAACCGCACCCTGGCCACCCAACTTGCCATCTTGACCAGTCAGCATCAGAGAGACTGGGACCAGCATCTACCCCTGGTCCTGTGGGCATATAGGACAGCGGTGCAAGAGTCGAGTCAGTGCACACCGGCGGCACTGATGTTTGGGAGGGAGCTCCGCACACCAGTGGACTTGGTGTTCGGGTCTCCCCCCGAGCCGGAGATTGCTGGGGGGCCAGAATTGGATTACTTCAGAAAATTGAAGGAGCGTCTGAGTACGGTCCATCAACTGGCCAGGGAGGCTCTAGAGGACGCTGGAGCTCGCCAGAAGCGGGCATACGATGCCCGGGCCCATGGGCCTATGATTGGGCCAGGGGACAGAGTGTGGGTGTTCTGCCCCCAGAGGAAGCAGGGGTTGTCACCAAAACTGACTCATCATTGGCAGGGACCCGGGGAGGTTCTGGATAAAATTTCTGAGGTTGTCTTCAAGGGTCCGAATGCCGGGACGGGGTAGACGGGTGGTGCTTCATAAGGACCGGTTGGCACCATACCACCCACTGGTTCCAGAGCAAAAGACTGATGGAAGCCAGAGAGGCTCCCCAAAATCCACTCCCAGCGCCGAGATGGACAATAACGGACTCAGGGCTGAGCCTGGCGCTGGGGGTAGAACACCAGGGAGGTCGAAGCGTGTTCGACGCCGACCGGGACATTTGTTGGATTTTGTTGTGGGAGATTAGGGTTGTGGGGACACTAACCCTCTTGGGCGGGGGGTTATTGTAATGACCTGGCAGTCAGCGCTAGCAGCTAGGTGCATTATGGGTACTTGTTTGTTGTGGGTTGATTTATGCGTTATTTAAGCAAGATGGTTGGGTTTTTGTGTTAGTAAAGTTATGTGTGTTTATGTTTGAGTTAGTTTGAGTGTTCTTGGTTCATTTACTGCTTTATGTAAAAATGTGGTTCTCACCGTCGTGGTAAGAGATGTGTAAGATGGGGTTTTGCCTGTGCAGTTCTTATTCTGTTGTTCTGAATAATAAAAAGAGTAAGGTAACAGTACTGCCTCCTGCTGGTTTGTGCTACTGATGCTCCACTTGCTGAGACACTCATGGTCGAGCGGTGTATGGGACATGAGTGCTCTAGCTCGCGTTAGTAATTAGCCTAGTAAAAGTAAATAGAGTAGTTTAAGCTCCAGTCAGCTCCCACGCTTAATATCTGCAGTTATTACAATATTGAAAGCATGAAGGTTGTCTTTGTAGATGTTATAATGGATTACAAGTTTTGTCTTCCGCCACATGCGCTCTGCTTTTCTGCATTGTCTTTTCATATTTTGCACTGCTGTTGAGTTTCTCCAAGGTGCTTTTTGTCTGCCACTCTTCTTCCTGACTTTAACAGGAGCAATATCATCAATCACACTTTTAACTTTTGAGTTAAAAGAATCAAGGAGAAAATCAACAGAGTCTGCAGATATGCTTGGTGTTAAGGATATAGCCTTCATAAATAGTACACTAGTGTTCTCATTTAAGCATCTCTTCTTGACAGACACAGATCTAGCTTCAGTGGCAGGAGAGATCAATATATCAAAGAAAATACAGAAATGATCAGACAGTGCTACATCCTTAATAGCAATCAGTGAAATGTTTAGACCCTTACTGATGAGTAAATCTAGAGTGTGTCCACGATTGTGTGTGGGTCCATTTACATGCTGAGTCAGATCAAAAGTTTTTAAAACAGTATTAATATCTTTTGACATATTATTTTCTGCACTATCCAGGGCTCCAGACTAACCGTCCTGGTTTTTTCACGTCCGTCCTGGAACCGTCCTGAAAAACAATTTAAACCGTCCAAAAGTGAACGTCAACTGTCCCAAAATAAACATGTTGTTTCTGTACTTTGTTATTATCATCTATAGTTGTTAGTCACATAATAAAAACAGCATTAAAATGTTTATGTTATTATATTTATTTAGCTCCATTCAAAGTAGTTATCTGTAAACAGGTAAAAAACAGATTTAATAAAAAATAACAGGAGTTAAATGCTTTTTTGTATTCATGCAGAACAAATCTTTTTTTTTTCTTTTTTTTTTTTTTTTTTACATATACGAAAATTAAGAGAAAAATACAAACAGCTCAAAACGTTTTTGAGTTGGTTGGATTAAAAAATAACAATTAAATACTGGTGACTATATTTAAAAAATATCATCATTCTTTATTCTTTCAAGCAGCAGACATATTTATTTGTATGAATTAAATATAATGAATCCTTATTTAAGCTATTAACGTGCAGTGAATGCTTTTCTCTTTTTCTTTTGTTGCTTGATATTAAGGACACAGACCGCATTAGGTTTATTACCCACTGTCACTTTAAGACCTCGGATCATGTCCAATGACATGCGGATCCAATGCACTGATGCACATCCGATACACTCAAAACTGTTTAAGACATAACCAACAGTTTACTTGAATTAATACTCTCCAAAACGGACATTTCAACGTAATGTTGTGTGTATTTGTCCATTCAGACACGAAAGAGAGCTCAATTCAGTACTCGCGCGCTGTCTATGTGAATGGCCGCTGCACGCTTCGGGTCGGGTGTGTGCACACAGAAAACCGTACCGAATAGAGATATTTTTTGCGTCGTCACTCTTATTCTGCTCTACTCATTCTCCCAGACGTTTACATTTTTTAACATTGTATGAGACATGCAGCGCAACCCAGTCAACCCGTGTGCCGCTGGGTACAAATGTGCACATCTAGCCTAGCTTCCCAAATCGTCACTATCTTAACATTTTTGTCTAGTTTTTATTCGTTGACGAAAATGCCAATAGATTTTCGTCATAGTTTTTGTCATTCAAAACTAGTTTTTATTTAGTTATCGTCTCGTTTATGTCTGTGGAAACTGGAAATAAGCCATGTGATAGATGTACCGCGAAACAACAAGTCTCCGGGTGAGTAGTCGGCCAGTGATAGTACGATAGTAACAGCATGAGAAGACGCGCTCCGTTGTAGTCAGCGCTTGGTCGGTTAATTTTGGCATTTTCTAAGCAAGTTACCCTAATAGGCTAGCAATAAATGAACACACATACAAAAATGTCTTTCGTCCTGTAGGCGTCCTGGAGAATATTTCTGTTCGTCCTAAACACATTTTCTATCGTCCCCAGATTTACAATCTCCAGCAATGGCAAAACAGTCAAACTCTGAGGTAATTGTTGATAACAGTTCTGTAAAGTCCTCAGCAAAGGCTGGAGAGTATTTTGGAGGGCTGTAAATAATGACAAGTAAAATGCGTGGAGCACCTTTTAACACAATACCCAGATATTCGAAAGACAAGTAATTCCCAAATGATATTTGCTTACATTGATAGATATCTTTAACCCCCTGAGGTCGGCTATCGCGCCGCTCATTTTTTTCCATATGAGTGCAAAAAAAAAAAAAAAAAAAAAAATTAATTTTTATCTTATATGCTTGTGTTGTACATCAATCGATCCTGTTTAGTGTGTATTATTTTTGTGTATGCTCATAATAAAAACAAAGTGTTGTGCTTTTCGACAAATAAAGAAAAATAAACATGATGCGAGTTCTGCCTACTCTCCGTCAGTGAAGTCAATTCTGAAACGCGTCCGAAAATGAACTGTAACTCAGCGAATACTCAGTCAAACAGGCATACAGTCACACAGGCATGAAGCTTGAATTATCTTCTTTTAAATGAAGTAATTTTTATAAAAAACAAATATTCACAGTTTATGTAATATGTATGCAAAGAGAGAGATGTCAGTCGTTCTCATCTCAGCTAATTAAGTTTTAATGTGCTCCGCCCACGGAGAGCGCGCGCTATTCAAACGCAAATGTGAGGCGATCCAAACAAACCTGTGAAACGCCCACATCAGCTGGATAACACGCGTGAGTTCACTTTCAGACTTATGTACTTTACGATGCTGTGAGGAATAATACTATCTTGATAATAATCCTGCAAAAATTTACCTTAGAAGTTCTGGAAGTATCATTTCGAGGAGCAAACGGATCCCGCTGAGGAATTAGGTCAGTTCTGTTTGCTTTGTTCTAATCGGAATGAATGAACGCAAAGATGCGTGCTGTTGTGGAGCTACTACAGCTGGCTAAAATACTGTTTAAATATGAATCGCGTTTCTGTGTATTGGAATGAACGAACGAACGCACAGATGCGTGCTGTTGTGGAGCTACTACAGCTGGCAAAAATACTGTTTAAATATGAATCGCGTTTCTGTGTATTGGAATGAACGAACGAACGCACAGATGCGTGCTGTTGTGGAGCTACTACAGCTGGCAAAAATACTGTTTAAATATGAATCGCGTTTCTATGAATGAATGAACGCACAGATGCGCGCTGTTGTGGAGCTACTACAGCTGGAAAAAATACTGTTTTAATATGAATCGCGAATACAAAGAAAGATTACACTGGAAATATTGTTACAATTTTAAATGTTGTTGTAATTGTATAACCTTAAAAAAAAATTATATATATATATATATATATATATATATATATAAGGATAGATGTAAACAAAATCTTAAAAGGTCATTATGAGCCTTCTCTTTAAATAATTGTATTATGCTTTATTAGTGACACATTTGGGAAGAGAATATATTCCAAATCAGAAAATACAGTATGAGAACAATTAACTGCACAATTACTAGAAATGTTTACCTTGGATATTGTACAATTTGCAAGCAAAATTTGTGGAAAAAACAACAAACCAGTTATATATTGTCCTTGCATTCTTGTGGCTCAGTCACACACCTGAATGAAAGGCTCATTACGTATGCAGCCTCATTATGCGGGCCCCATTGACTCTGCAGGTGTGAATCACGCCCACCCGCATATGGCCTTTCCAAACAAAAAGTGTTTTACAAGATTTAAATCAATGTATTGTGTTATGTGAATGATTAGGCAGGATGATTTTCACATAATTTTGAAGAAAAAATTCTAGGCAACGTCATCCATTAGTCAAAAGTCTTATTTACATATATTTAGAATGTGTTTTATGGCCTTATTTCAGAAACTTTAGTTTTTTGTTTTTGAAAAAAACATGCATAAACATTATTCTATCAAAAATACAAACATGTACATGCAAGTTGTTCACATATTATGGTAGCCCTGTTTGTGCTAAATAGAGTGAATTTACACCTTTGCCATTAATATGTTTACAAGCAACTGAAAAAAGCACAAATGTCAGGGCATGTCAGAACATCTCAAGGACCCCAAAAACCCCTCAGACCCCAGAGGGTTAAAAAGAGCAGCTAGACCCCCACCTCTCTTAACAGCTCTGCAGACACTCATAAAAGTAAAGTTAGGAGGGGCTGCTTCATTGAGGATTGTTGCACTAAAGCTGTCTTCTAGCCAGGTTTCATTTAGAAGCATAAAACCCAGGTTGTTTGTGGCTATTAAGTCGTTGACTAGAAGTGATTTATTTTTAAGTGAGCGAACGTTTAAAAGTGCTAACTTAACAGTCTTACTTTTTGTCCCCACAGCAATCTTAGTTTGACGTGCAATAGGCACCAGATTAGTTGGGTTTGCTGTACGGCTATTGAAGGCCTTAGACTTTCTATCTTGTAATAGAACAGCAATAGAGAAAGATACAGGCACACTGGGTTCCCGCTTGTTCTGTAAACATTTGAGAAAGTTACTGTTATCATAACGGGGACCCGACACACATCACTGAGAGCTGGTATCAGTTGTTTTCGGTTCACCTCGAACCGAAAACAACTTGGGATCACTTCAGGGAGCCCTATCAACTTCGAGTGTCTACAGAACGAGCCAATGAACGTTGGCGTGCGTGAATCGCGTCACGCGCCCCCGCCCCGCAGTGTGGGTATAAACAGGAAGTGGGCGCACGCACACATTGTTTTTCGCTGAGGAGCCGAGATTTGTGACGGCCATGCAGCGATGGTGAGCAACGGTGGTGACGGGACATTACGTCTCCCGTTCCCTCCTTCAGGTAACGAGGGTTACATCAGTAACCAAGACGTTCCCTTTCAGTCGCTCACGTTCGACGTAACGTCGACGTGACGACGTAATTGGGATCCCATGGAAAACGCCACAGTTGCTGCCACATCCAGCGCCCTGGATGCAAGACTCTCAGACCCCCAACTGCTGGGGCGGAAGACCTGCGTAGAGGGAGTTCAACTGCTGTTCCATTATACCCCACACAGTGGAACTCTTGGAACTCCATAACAGACGAAGAGCTGATCTGAGGTCCTGAGGCTTTGCATTCTGTCCACGTACAGACGCAGAGCGCGAACGGGACAGAGAAAAGCCAGGGCTGGGTCTGCCTCCTCCGAAGGCAGCGCTTGCAGGTTCACTACCTGGTCCCGGAAGGGAGTGGTAGGAACCTTGGGCACGTATCCGGGCCGGGGTCTCAGGATCACGTGAGAGTTATCCGGGCCGAATTCTAGGCACGATTCGTCGACCGAAAATGCATGCAGGTCCCCTACCCTCTTAATAGAGGCCAATGCAACCAGGAGTACTGTCTTACAGGACAGGATTTTTAACTCAGCTGATTGCAGAAGCTCAAAGAGTGGTCTCTGAAGTGCCGAAAGGACCAGAGACAAATCCCAAGAGGGTATAGAGAGTGGGCGAGGAGGATTCAGTCTCCTTCATATTATAGATAGGACAGAACAAGAAAGGATATTAATCATCTTTTATTGCACAAAAGTATTATAATATGAAAGGCTCCAATACAGAGCGGCACAAAGCGCTTATGCGTATCCCGTGTGCAGAATGATGCGCTTGAAGCAACATGGAGTCACAGCGCTTCGCATTGAAAACCTCAAAGCAAACAGGAAAGAGATTTGATGCGTAGGTCCGGTATTATATGAATGCAATAGTTTATTGAGCCTTTTCTTTTTAACACAGGGCTCTAGAGTGCGACCAAATTTTGTAAGGGTGCGACTAAAATTTTTCCTAGGTCGCACCTAACGTCCTCGCATCCGGTGCCTCTCCATGAACTAAGCATTTGTTCTCGTTTGACAGACTCACACTCATGGGAACTCACTCTCTTCTCTCACGCGGTGCTATATTGAGGTAAAACCATTAAAAACTATAGCTACATTCTGTCTAGTGCAACTTCTTCCCTTCGCAGCATTACACTGTGATTTCTCCCTAAAACTCAGACTTAACAACAGAATCAGCACGATCGGTGATTGTTGTAAAATGCAGTCTAGCTACTGTTGCTAAATTGCGGGACGCGTTAAATAATTAAAAGAGCTATTAAAAGTACAAATATCTGCGCAAGAGATGCTGTTCGCAAGGCGGTGCGCGCTCCGAAACCGACAGAGACAAGCAAATTATTTTTTTGGTTTCATGTGCGCATCTAAACCATCAAATGTACACAAAAGTATGTCAAAATGACCGGCTTGGAGATTCACTAAAAACAGTTTATGTCTTAAATGGACATAGTTATGGAAATAGTTGGGAGAATATGGTGCATCAGTAGCCTATTAGATCTGCACTCGGTCTTAACGGGGCCGCAGTCAAATAAACATGCTGACGGTTCCGCCATTACTGTGAATCAAACAACAAGAGAAAAATCACTCACAGCTCTTGAATGAATAACTTCAGCATTAATAAGCATTAATCTATTTATTATAAATTATGCAGTGTTATTTTACATTTGATTACTTTATTAGATTTCTTTTTAGACCATATCTGAACAGTAATGTTAGTAGACATTCCTGAAATTAAAGCACTGTGTAGGCCTATATAATGTGTATCTTTGTTTAATTATTTATCTTTATCTTTTGTTTATCTATTGTTTATCTTTGTTTAATATATATATAAAACAAAAAGAACCGATAAGAATACAGTTAAAGTACCGGATCAATAAGCAGTATCGGTAAGACTAGGAATACCGTTAAGACCCTACTCCCCGGTCAATGCTCCGACAACAGCCCAGACATGGAGCTACTTCAGCCACCAGTCTCCCCAGTCCCTGGTAAGATGCCAAGCCCCGGTCCCTCGTCGGAGATTGCATCCGACTCAGAGAAGGAGGTAGAGCCTACCGCGCCTGAGCTAGAGGCTCAAAATAGTTAGTTTGGCAGCTCAGTGAAGCACTTTAAACATTTTTTCTTTTTTTAAAAATATTAAAAATGTTATATACAGTATAATTGTGCTTCAAATTAAAAAAAATATTTACCTACACCTTATTCTTGTTTAAAATCATTTACATAATATATATGAATGTATATAGAGCGTGATAAAGAACGGGAAGAACACGGCTGCAAATCTTTGTTTGGCTGTTTATTTAACCAGTTTATTTGCATATTTAACCGACATACAAAAGCGTATGTGCTAGAAATTAATAATCTATTTACAATAAGGTTAAAGACGCAATTTAAAATGGCGTCAGGTGCTTGCGGAGCACTGGCTGCAATTTTAGTTTTTATGTTGTCTCTTAATGTTGTAGGTTTTAGATTTGAACATATCTACGAGCATAATGGAAATAACGCATATATACGGGAGCCCGTTTATAAAGTCTGTGGATTCTCTGTGAACGCAGATAACAAACTTTTTGGATATGGCAGTTCTGCTTTGATCACCACGCAGACCCATTTTGCTGTCAGGAACAGAGCTCGTGGAAGGCAGCAGGCTGACGCGTTTGGCACAATATTATCTATCTGTCTGCTGCTCGCCGGAGATATTCACCAGTGTCCGGGGCCAAACGGCTTGCAAATGAAACACCGGCCAAAGACGAGTTGTAACAGTGACTGTCCTAACTGCGGTAAGGCTGTGAGGATTAACGCTAAAGCGGTCGCTTGTGACTTTTGCGATGCTTTTGTTCACATAAAGTGTGGAAATATTGCACCTAAAATCTATGATCTGGCCGTAAGGAGTAATTCTGACATTCCGTTAGCATGTAACAGGTGTTGCATGAATGAAATGTGTCACGTGAACGTCATTGATTGCTTGGAGGAGTTGGATATGCAGTGTTCTGATGATATTTTGGTTGATGCAAGGAATGACTGTGAGGCTGTCTTTAATCGGAAAGGCCTTCACTTTATTCATGTTAATGCAAGGAGCTTGCTGCCTAAACTTGAGGAGATCAGTCAACTTGCAAGAACCTCTAAGGCTGCTGTGATTGCCGTGTCAGAAACCTGGCTTGATGGATCAATACAGGATGTTGAAGTCGAGCTTGCGGATTACTCCATTTACAGGCACGATCGGAACAGAAACGGAGGAGGAGTGTGCCTATTTATAAGGAATGATTTGTCATATAACCCGCGGGCTGATCTACAGGTGGAAGGTTTGGAGACTGCATGGATTGAACTATTGCTTCCTAAAACTAAACCCATTATCATTTGTGTTTGTTATAGACCCCCTAAGCAAACAGATTTTTATGAACTTCTTGAAATGGTCTGCTATAAGAGTAATGTATGTATGGAGAACGAATGTATTCTTATGGGGGATTTTAACACAAATGTATTGCAGCCTAGTAAGAGCAGCCTGAAAGAATCTCTTTTAACTTTTTGCAAGGTGTCGGGCCTAAAACAGTTAATCGCTGAACCTACTAGAGTGTCTGCTAACAGTCAATCCCTATTAGACTTAATATTAGTTTCAGAACATAAAAATATTTCTCAATCAGGCACCCTTGATATTGCTTTGAGTGATCATAGTGTCACCTATTGCACTCGTAAAATATCTAAATCACTATTGAAGACTGGCAGCCATAGTTCAATTAGATATAGATGTACAAAACATTATACAGCTGAGGAATTTAAAGAAATGCTTTCTAGAAGGGATTGGTCAGATGTTTTAGGAAGCAATGATGTTGATGGGGCCTGGTCTTTGTTTAAACAGCACTTTTTAGAAACTCTTGATAATGTTGCACCAATGAAGGAAACCAGAATTAAACAGAGAAGTGCAATTTGGATGACTTCTGACATTTTGGATCTTATTAGACAACGGGATAAATGGTTCAGAAAGTTTAAGAGGTCAACTTTGTCTTGTGACTATGATAAATATATATATCTTCATAATCAGGCTAGTTACAAGGTACAGAAAACAAAGTCTGAATTTTATGCTGATGCTATTACGGCAAATTTACATCAGCCTAAAAAGCTATGGAAAGTTTTTACTGATATAGCTGTTAAAGGAAAATCAAAATCTAAGTCTGGCAATATTGGGTTAGTTATTGAGGATAAAATGATTTCTGACAAACAGCAGGTTGCTTGCGTTTTTAATACTTTTTTTACAACTGTTGCTGCCAGTCTGGTCGATAAGCTGCCGAAGGTGTCAGGTAGATATGGCCCATCATTTGTAAACTCCTTTTATAAAACCAAACATGTCACTTCTGATGTTTTTGAAATTGATCCTGTCTCAGAGGAAAGGGTGAGATTGTGTCTATCCACTTTGTCAATTAACAAAGCTACTGGACAGGACCTTATTCCATCCAGATTTTTGCGCGATAGTGCCAATGTAATTTCTAGGGTGCTCACCCATATAATAAATTTGTCTTTAAGTCAGGGTATTTTTCCATGTGATATGAAAAGGGCCCGGGTAGTCCCCCTTTTTAAGAAAAATAGTAGATCAGATGTTGGTAATTATAGGCCTGTATCAATTCTGACAGCAATATCAAAGGTGTTTGAGCGTCTTGTGTATGAGCAGGTGGAAGAGTACCTTGTTAAACATAATCTGCTATATGAACTGCAGTCTGGATTTAGAGCAGCATATTCGACTGAAACCTGTCTTATTCATTTATGTGATTATATTCGACAAAACTTTGATGAAGGAAAGTATGTGGGTATGATTCTTCTTGATTTACAAAAAGCCTTCGATACTGTAAATCATGCAATTTTATTATCAAAGCTGCAAAGTATAGGCTTCAGAAATTCTGCGGTGAAATGGTTCACCTCTTACCTCACTGGAAGAACTCAATTTTGTGATGTTGCGGGGGCCATATCAGATTCTCGAGATATTACTTGTGGGGTGCCTCAAGGTTCAATCCTTGGCCCCCTTTTATTTTTAGTTTATATTAATGATATGCCAGCTGCTGTGAAATGTAAGCTGCTTTTATATGCTGATGATTCTGCATTGTTGGTCTCTGGGGATGACATCAGCGAGATTGAGAAGACTCTGGGTAACGAATTAAATAGTGTCAGCAAGTGGCTTATAGACAACAGGCTTTCAATACATCTGGGAAAAACTGAGTCCATTTTATTTGGAACAAAAAAAAAAGTTGTCTAAAATAAAATTGCTTAAGATCAAATGTAATGGCACTGAAATAGTGTCTCAGAAAAGTGTTACATACTTGGGGTTAACATTAGACCAGTCATTAACCTGTTCATCTATTGCTGACAAAATACTATCCAAGTGTGCAGGTAAATTGAAATTTTTGTATCGCAGAACAAGGCTTTTAGATTTTTCTATCAAGAAATTACTGGTTGTATCGTTGATTCAATGTCATTTCGATTATGCATGCTCAGCTTGGTACTGTGGATTATCAGTTAAACTTAAAAACAGACTGCAAGTGATGCAAAATAATGTTATCCGCTACCTGTTAAATGCACCCCCTAGGACTCATATTGGCAGAGATGCTTTTAAAAGAGTAGGTCTGTTGCCAGTACAGGTTAGAGTGGAGCAGTTAAAGCTGAATCATATGTATAATGTTATAAATGGTTCTGCTCCCAAATATTTACTCTCCAATATAAAAATGGTTCATACACAGCATTACCATAATACTAGGGCCAGTATCCGTTCTTGTAAAGTGCCCAGAGTCAACAATGCAGCTGGAAGTTCTTTTTTTTATACAGGTATCATGTTGTGGAATAATTTGCCAATTTCCCTCAAAATGGTAAATACCAGAGGGACTTTTAGATACCAGGTTAAGGCCCTTTTATGGAATAGAGTAGCTGATCTTTTTAACTAGCACTGAGTGATTTATGATTGCCTGATTTTAGGATGTTGTTGAAATCCGGATGATTTGTGTAAATGTTTTTGTCTTTGACTTATAATAGGTCTTTGTTTGTGTGAATTGTTTTACCACCAAGGACCATGTTGGAAATAAGTGTTTACACTTTAACATGTTATCCTTTGGATTATGTATGTCTGTCAATCCATAAATAAATCAAATCAAATCAAAAAAAAGGTGACCTTGAAATTGTGGCGTTAAAGGTGATGTGAGCCGAGGAAAAATTTGGGTGCACCAAAATTTTGTGCTGGTGCACCTAAATAAAAAAGTTAGGCGCACCAGTGCAACCAAGGCAAAAAGTTAGTCTGGAGCCCTGTTAACAGTTTAAAATTTTCAGTTACTGTGCGCGTGAACAGAGCCGATCAGCCCTAAATGTGTCAAAGCGCATCAACTAAAGTTTACAACATCGATGGTCTTTCTGTTTTTCTGTCTTGCTTACAACACCGGCCACTTCCAGGGCTGTGTTCTGTGACTTTGTGCCTCACAAAAAAAGTGAGAGTGAAATACAACTATTTATTACAATTGATAAACAGCAAAGAGCAATGTGTTTGTTTATAAACTGCAGCTCGGAAAAGATAACCGCGTTGCGTGTTAAAGGAGAACTCCGGTCAATTTTAACATTGAGCTCATTTTTTTGTAAATTTGGAGTGCTGTCAATACAGAGAACAACGACAAAAATTGGTGTTGCCTACATCATGTTATCATATCACGCGCGTGAACTCGACAATCGACTACTGTGGACTTCGACCGAAAACAGGATGTAAATACAGGTATGTGCGCTGGCTGAATTAACATAATTTTTATTCATATCTTTCACATCTACTGCAGTCAGATTCACTCGTGTTCACTCTGAAGGAATCACTCACATGACCTGTGCACTTGTAATGACACATCAAGGATGTTAAGAGGCTAAAAGCAGGTTTAAAACTTGCCCTATTGAAGTCAACAGGGTGCAAATTTTAAAAAGAGGATAACACGGTGTAGGCAACACCGATTTTTGTCGTAGTTCTCTGTATTGACAGCACTCCAAATGTACCAAAAAATGAGCTCAATGTTAAAATTGACCGGAGTTCTCCTTTAACATGAAACTAGCACTTTCCAGCAAAACATCTGTAGGGACCAAGCATGCCGCACAAGTCCTGAAAAGTTAAGCCAAAGTGTCTCGATCGCCCCCGGTGGCTGGTCCCAGTATAGGTCATAAACCCAGAGTCTCGATCGCCCCCTGGTGGCTGGTCCCAGTATAGGTCATAAACCTAGATGCTGAGTCCCAATTCGCCTACTTATACTACGACCTAAAAGTATGTACTTTTTTTGTGAGGAAAAAGTACATACTTTTGAGTGTGTAGCAAAAGAGTATGCACGTTCTGGGACATACTTCGATGACGTCATGCAACGTGAACGAGAATGTGGTTGCCTAGTTACGCACACCGCGACTGTTAACAAAACATTTTACATTTCATTCATTCTTAAATGTCCAATATCATTTTATTTACTATTCCCATCTTTTTTTCCACAATACATTTACAATGTGTTCTACCAAATTGAGGAGTGAAGCAGGGCGTCGTCGTAGATCAACCAGACGCAGGTCGTTTGTGAGGCGTTGAAAAATACCCCGATGAAAATGAACCATGCTTTTACTATAAAAAACTCCTCCCTCCCGCACGCAACGGGTTGTGGGCAATATTAGCCGTTAGAGTGTGCATCGATCTGCACTTCGAATTCTAACCGGAAATAGTAGACCATTTGGGTATCTTTGGAACACTCATTTCAACATACTACGATTTGGGACGTACTAATTCTAGTTTTGCATACTATTTAGGATGGATAGTATGCGAATTGGGACTCAGCATTTGTCTTGATCGCCTCCCGGTGGCTGGTCCCAGTATAGGTCATAAACCCAGAGTCTCGATCGCCCCCTGGTGGCTGGTCCCAGTATAGGTCATAAACCCAGAGTCTCGATTGCCCCCTGGTGGCTGGTCCCAGTATAGGTCATAAACCCAGAGTCTCGATCGCCTCCCAGTGGCTGGTCCCAGTATAAGTCATAAACCCAGAGTCTCGATCACCCCCCGGTGGCTGGTCCCAGTATAGGTCATAAACCCAGAGTCTTGATCACCCCCCGGTGGCTGGTCCCAGTATAGGTCATAAACGCAGAGTCTCGATCGCCCCCGGTGGCTGGTCCCAGTATAGGTCATAAACCCCGTCTCCACATGAAGTCTAATGAATGCGATGGAAACTAAATCAAATTACTCTTCAAATAATTTTTGTTTTCTGTCATTTTAGGTAATTTTTATCACGCTGATTTAAGTTTGTGTTTTTTTTTTTAAATAAGTTCGATCTTAGTTAGTTCTTTTAATGCTATAAAAACGGGTCTGTGACGTCATGCTTGACAGCTGTGATTGACAGCTTATCTAAACGAAGTAGTCACTACTGCGCAGACTCGGGTCCCGCGTTCACTACTGCATTCACTACTGCGCAGACTCGGGTCCCGCGTTTACTACTGTGCAGACTCAGGTCCAGCATTCAATACTGCGTTCACTACTGAGCAGACTCAGGTCCAGCGTTCAATACTGCATTCACTACTGCGCAGACTCGGGTCCAATGTTCACTACTGCGCAGACTCAGGTCCAGCGTTCACTAATGCGCAGACTCAGGTCCAGCGTTCACTACTGCGTTCACTACTGCGCAGACTCGGGTCCCGCGTTCACTACTGTGCAGACTCGGGTCCAGTGTTCACTACTGCGCAGACTCGGGTCCTGCGTTCACTACTGTGCAGACTCGGGTCCCGCGTTCACTACTGCGTTTACTGCGCAGACTCGGGTCCAGCGTTCACTACTGCGCAGACTCGGGTCCAGCGTTCACTACTGCGTTCACTACTGCGCAGACTCAAGTCCCGCGTTCACTACTGCATTCACTACTGCGCAGACTTGGGTCCTGCGTTCACTACTGCACAGACTCGGGTTCCGCATTCACTACTGCGTTCACTACTGCGCAGACTCTGGTCCAGCGTTCACTACTGCGCAGACTCTGGTCCAGCGTTCACTACTGCGCAGACTCGGGTCCAGCGTTCACTACTGCGCAGACTCGGGTCCAGCGTTCACTACTGGGTTCACTACTGCGCAGACTCAAGTCCCGCGTTCACTACTGCGTTCACTACTGTGCAGACTCAGGTCCAGCGTTCACTACTGCGTTCACTACTGCGCAGACTCGGGTCCAGCGTACACTACTGCGTTCACTACTGCGCAGACTCGGGTCCAGCGTTCACTACTGCGTTCACTACTGCGCAGACTCGGGTCCAGCGTTCACTACTGCGCAGACTCGGGTCCAGCTTTCATTACCGCGCAGACTCGGGTCCAGCGTTCACTACTGAGCAGACTCGGGTCCAGCGTTCACTACTGCGTTCACTACTGCGTTCACTACTGCGCAGACTCTGGTCCAGCGTTCACTACTGCGTTCACTTACTGTGCAGACTCGGGTCCCGCGTTCACTACTGCGCAGACTCGGGTCCAGCGTTCACTACTGCGTTCACTACTGCGCAGACTCAGGTCCAGCGTTCACTACTGCGCAGACTCGGGTCCAGCGTTCACTACTGCGTTCACTACTGCGCAGACTCGGGTCCAGCGTTCACTACTGCGTTCACTACTGCGCAGATTCGGGTCCAGCGTTCACTACTGTGTTCACTACTGCGCAGACTCGGGTCCAGCGTTCACTACTGCGCAGACTCGGGTCCAGCGTTCACTACTGCGCAGACTCGGGTCCAGCGTTCACTACTGGGTTCACTACTGCGCAGACTCAAGTCCCGCGTTCACTACTGCGTTCACTACTGCGCAGACTCGGGTCCAGCGTTCACTACTGCGCAGACTCAGGTCCAGCGTTCACTACTGCGCAGACTCGGGTCCAACGTTCACTACTGCGTTTACTGCGCAGACTCGGGTCCAGCGTTCACTACTGCGTTTACTGCGCAGACTCGGGTCCCGCGTTCACTACTGCGTTTACTGCGCAGACTCGGGTCCAGCGTTCACTACTGCGCAGACTCAGGTCCAGCGTTCACTACTGCGTTTACTGCGCAGACTCGGGTCCAGCGTTCACTACTGCGCAGACTCGGATCCCGCGTTCACTACTACGTTCACTACTGTGCAGACTCGGGTCCCGCGTTCACTACTGCGTTCACTACTGCGCAGACTCGGGTCCCGCGTTCACTACAATATAGACGTGATGGCACTCCTCATTATAGGTGCACATACTTTTAAAACAAGACAATGATTATCTATTCTCCAAGTCACTTTAGTTACAACTCTACAATAAAGCAAGATGGAAAGCAATGTATTGACATTGACTATTGATTTACAGGCTATATTGCATTTAAAATGTTGATTGGCTGGACATAATTTCTCAGGAAATAATAACCATCAAGTATCAAGTATTGCTTTTACCATTTAAAACACAGTGACATGCTATGGCACGCCATTTTAGCTTTAATTCATTCACAGGATGCATTTTTGATATCAATAATTAAATTTGTACTATTTAAAATGTGAATTCTTGATATTAAGAATGTACTTTTTCTAATAACAATGTCTATTTCTGATATCAGTTATAACTCATTTTAATTACATTTTCATTAAGTCCTAGTTAAAGGAGGGAGGATTGTAGTGGGAGCACTGGGAGTCAGGTGTGACTGAGTGACAATGGCTAATGGTTTACATGGCTAATGGGTCAGGTATGAGGGCCCCTTAACAGAATTTTGCTTAGGGCCCCAGGGAGGTCAGGATCGGCTCTGCACGTGAAGAACAAGTATAGCGCTCTCTACTCAAGTGTGGTGATCTAAAAGACACCCGGGAGAAAGTTACATGAACAGCAATAAACTCCAGAAAGATAAAGTCATTTTATGCGAAACCATAGACCTTTCTCTACAGATCAAGTATAACAATAATCAAAGATCGGCGCATCTCTATTCGAAACTGCTAAGTATTTAATTGTATTTGTGTACACTCACAATAAACCAGAACACTGTGGCTTTGTAAAATAAATAAAACAAACAGGATGTGTTTTCTGCCGTCTCAGTTTCCTTTCCGTCAACTAGTTTGTGGAGCGCTTCACAAAAATAAACCAAACAAAGCAGAATACTGTCACACAGCTTTTTCTTTTCTTTTGTTAATCAGTTAATTATTTAAGTCAAATATATTTAGCATATTTATTCTTTTTATACAGGCCTATAGACTATGACTTTATGAAAACAAAATATTATTTTTATTTTATTTTACATGTAACTTCATTTGTCCTTATATCATCCTGGCGACCCAGGGTTTGAAAACCTGTGCTCTAGGGAACTGAGTTTGGCTCCACTAGTATAAGTGAACCTCAAGGAATATAATAAATAATGTAAAAACTCCATGTCATGACCCCTGTAAAGATGTAAGATGCATTATTAAAAAGGATTCTTTAGCTATTATTGATTAAACACTCACAGAGCTTTTCTGCAGTTGATCACAGCTGGTACCAGTCTTCTTCTCCCCTCAGCTGATGTGTTGTATTTCATGGGGTTCAGCTCATCCAGCGGCTCCTCTGAGATCTGAAGCATGTAGGAGATTGTTGAGCAGTGAGACGGAGAGAGTTTCTCCTCTGAGTGTTTGTCTGATTTCACAAACTCCTGAATCTCTCTGGACAGAGTCTGATCTTTCACTTCCAGCAGACAGAGGAACAGATTGACGGATTGATCAGCTGAAAGATCATTAATATTCCGCTTATCTTTGATCTTGTCTTTAATGTACTGTGTGGTTCTCCTGATGCTCTCTGAGCTGTTCTCTGTGTGTGTCAGTAGATCCTGTAAGAGTCTCTGATTGGACTCCAGTGAGACGCCCAGCAGGAACCGCAGAAACAGATCCAGCCGTCCATTCTCACTCCAGCGGGCTTTATTTACTGCTGATCTTAGTAGATCATACAGAGAGGCTTCATCAGACCTGAATTTACCCAGAAGCTGCAGTGGTTCCTTGTTCTTCATTAAATAGCAGTAAAACACATAGAAAGCAGCGAGAAACTCCTGAACGCTCAGATGAATGAAGCTGTAGACTTTCCTCTGATGAATCACAGATTCCTCCTTAAAGATCTCAGTGCAAATCCCAGAATGCACTGAGGCGTCAGTGAAGTCTATGCCGCTCTCAATCAGGTCCTCCTCATAGAACATCACATTGCCCTTCATCAGCTGATGGAAAGCCACTCCAGCAAGTTTCACAATCACTTCTCTGTTGGACTGCAGGAGTTTCTCTGGATCTCTCTCTTCATACTTCTGATTCCTCATGTTGATCTGAATCAGCAGGAAGTGGATGTACATCTCAGTCAGAGTTTGAGGGATTTCTGCACTCAGATCTTCTTCCAGGAGCTTCTGAAGCACAGTGGAGGAGATCCAGCAGAAGACGGGTATGTGGCACATGATGTGGAGGCTTCTTGCTCTTCTGATGTGTGAGATGATTCTGCTGGCTTGATGCTCGTCACTGATTCTCTTCCTGAAATATTCCTCCTTCTGAGGCTCATTGAATCCCTGAATCTCTGTCAGACGGTGGATGTATTTGGAGGGGATCTGATTGGCTGCTGCTGGTCTGGAGGTGATCCAGATGAGAGCCGAGGGAAGCAGATCTCCTTTCATGAGCTTTGACATCAACACACCCACTGATGAAGTCTCAGTCACATCAGAAACTTCCTGAGCGTCTGAAAACATCAGTGGGATTCTGCTTTCATCCAGACCATCAAAGATGAACACAACTTTACACTCCTCATAAATCTTTGAGTCCAGATCTTGAAGTTCAGGATGAAAGTCCAGCAGAAGTCTGTGAAGACTGTACTGATGATCTCGGATCAAGTTCAGCTCTCGAAATGGAAGGACAAACATGAAATCTACATCCTGATTGTCTTTTCCCTCGGCCCAGTCCAGAATGAACTTCTGCACAGAGACGGTTTTCCCGATTCCAGCGATGCCTTTAGTGAGAACAGTCTTGATCTGCTCTTTCTCCTGGCGTCCTGGTTCAGGAGAGGCTTTAAAGATGTCATTGCAGTAGATTGGAGTGTCTTGTGAGTGTTGTGTTCTGGCTGTTTTCTCCATCTGTAAAACCTCATGTTCTTCATTCACTCCTTCTCTCTCTCCCTCTATGATGTAGAGCTGTGTGTAGATCCTGTTCAGGAGGGTTTCATTCTCTTGGAGTTTCAGTCCCTCAAATAATCTCTCATACTTGTTCTTCATGCTGGCTTTGTGTCTGTGTTTGACTCTCTGTAGTTCATCATTCACTGGCTGAGGAGAATCCTGGTCTCCAGTCTGATCATCTATATTCACACTGCTGACACAACAAAATAGAACAGATTAAAAAATATATGAAAAATAAAGGTTTTGATGTATAAAATAAAATCTAAATCAACACAAATGTCAAATCTTGTATTTTCTGTACAATAAATCTCTTTCATTTCAATTTCATTTAGTTTAACACTTTTTGCAATGCACATTTGTCCAAAGCAGTTTCACAACAAGTAGAAAATTACAAGAAAAAGGAAAACAATGTCTTTCAATCCTCAAGTGAGCAGCTAAAAGTGACAGAGGCCAGGAACAAACTCACTCACTTTTTGGAATGAGAAGCCGGCAATAGTAAAGCAAGAATTTCAAAATAAGAGTCCTGTTTTTTAAAATCCCATATTATGGATAAATTTTTCCTGGTAAATATTGGAATTTTAGTTGCATGTTCTGTTAAATGTAGGCCTATTTATAATTATTAAATACAGTTTGAATTAGAAATATTTTAAAACTTTGTGCAATCTTTCTATTCTAAATTAAATAATTTTGCATCTAAATGTCTCCTTGTATCCCTTTATTAAAGAAAAACACATTATTTGACATTTACATTACATTACATATACATTTATTACATTTTAATTTTGCCCCTTTTAATGTGCTCCTTAACTTTTCAACGTTGAGCACATGTGCTTCTTGGGAAGAAAGCAGTGTTGCTTTCGTCAACGAAAATTATGACTAAATATCATCGTCAACGAACCTTTATCACGTGACAGAAACAAGACGAGACGCCACGTAAATGCTGGTCATGTGATGATAACTATAATTAAATGTATAATGCAATATTGTTGACAAATAAAAACAAGACTAAATGTGGTTTACAAAATAAAAACTATGCTAAAATGTCTCTTCATTTTTGTTGACGAAAATGAGATGAAACGAAATGTTATGACGTTATTTCTTCTCGTTTAGTCGCGTTATTATTATTTTGCAGTATTTCTGTTTCCCGTGTCTCACTTCATGGGCTGCATCAGGTCGCACTGCGCAGACGCAGACGACGTCACTTCCTCAAGCCCCACTTGCGGCATTAGAAGATGCAGCTGCGGTGAGTTAGCGTAAACGACAACAAAAGTTAAGTCTGACGCTCGTTTCACACATACTCCGTGTGCAGTGTGTATGCGGTGCAGGAGCAGCATGCGCTATAGTGTTTTCACATATGCTGTGTTTGCAGTGCGTAATTGATCCACGGATTTACCACAAACACATACTCACTATTTTTATTTCAAATCCAGTCAGCTACTTTTATTAAAAAAAAAAAGCTTTGTCAGCATTGCGTTTCTCTTTGTACACATATACACTCTTTAATAGACGTAATTCACTTTTAAGCACAATTTAAACAATGTATTATTCAATGCACTACTTCTATATAGATTTATAAGCAAGTGGTAAAATATTTAGCCATGTAGTTATATTAAAATCGCAAACATTTTAAATTAAAACTTAAAATTGACAAAAACAGCCAACTCTCATTCCTTTTCCTTTGCATTTTGCATTCCTTTGCACCTCCACGAATGAGATGAGTGTTACTTTTCTGTTCGCTATTTTTGCTATTTTTGGTACTCTATATTGACTGGGTTAAATTGAATTGCATTACTAAAAAGAGATTAAAATACAATTTTCATTGACTAAAACTAGACTAAATGTCATCAGTTTTCGTCGACTAAAACTAGACGAAAATAGTCATGGACAATTCTGACTAAAATAAGACTAAAATGTTCAGACTTTTAGTCGACTGAAACTTGACTAGACTAAAAAGAGTATGAACGTGACTAAAACTAATAAAAACTAAAATGACAGCTAGCTTGACACAAAGACTAGACTAAAACTAAAATTAAAACAGGTCGCAAAAAACAACAGTTAAAAAGGCACATTGTAAATGTATTTTGTATTTGAGTCTGTGAGACTTGCTCTGGCAATCAACCAATGTCAGAGCACGCTGTCAAAGCAGTGAAGACACTAGGCTCCGCCCATCTCCACTAGTGATCGGCCGATATATCGGTCGGCCGATTTATCGGGCCGATATTTGCAGTCCGAGGCCGATAAGCGGCTGCTGCATTCGCCGATAGTTTTTTCCCGGCATTATTTACAGACAGGTGTCCAGGCAGGCAGCTCTGTGTTGCTGGAAATGCTGCAGTTCACGTGCAGCCCATGCAATGCCCCTCCCACACTAGCAGAGTGCTGGAAGCCTCTTCAAAACAATGGTTAGATTTACCAATTTACACTCAGTAAATTGAGTGAGCAAAAGCAGTATCGGCTCCAAATATCGGCCCAAGAAAATCGGCAGCCCGTACCGGTCATCGGCTTAGGCTGATGAAAAAAAAACGGTATCGCCATCGGCAATAAAAAATCCATATCGGTCGATCCCTAATCTCCACCCACATAGCAAACAGACTTGGCCCAAATGTGGCCTCACAATGGCACTGCTGGCGTGTTGCCGGCACTGGCATGCATCATGTCAGCCAACTGTGGGCCATGCGTGGCAATGATGGCACTGCATGCATGACGGCAGACTACATTTGGGCCGATTGTGGAAGGGAGGTGTGTGGCCCAGATCAGTGTAGCGATTATGGGCCATACTTTGTGTACTGGACAATTATAAGTATTTAGGCCGCTACTATATATTCAAGGATTGTCCGGGGGCCACCACCACAATTTTTCACGGGAGAAATAAAACAGTTTAAAGTGTTGTCCATGGACGGTGCAGTTATCAAAACTACGAAAGAGATGTAATGATTTTAACCCTTGTGTGGTGTTCACAACCCAGAAATGACCCGACGATAAAAAATAGCTTATAAATCACTTGTTATGCAATATTATCACCCAATATTGGATTCAATCTTTTTGTCAACTTGTTCTCTTTCAGTTAGGACTGGTTTTATATTTCTATTTGCATCTGATTAATTGTAGGCCTCATTTATTTGATGGTAGGCATATCATTTTTTGAGTAAAAAAAAACAAACATTATTTTTGAATAATTTTGGAAATATTAAATGAAATCTGAAGAAAATTGGCACTGTTGATCACACTAGTCTACTTTAATATTTCACCAGGAATTTTGTTTTGAAAAACTTTTATTTTGTACAAAATGACACATTGTCACTCTTGTGGTGTTCCCGGTCAAAAATGACCGGCCTACAAAAAATAGCTTATAAATCACTCATTATGCAATATTATCACCCAATATTGGATTCAATGTTTTTGTCCATTTGTTCTCTTTCAATTAGGACTTGTTTTATATTTCTATTTGCATCTGATTATTCATAGGCCTCATTTATTTGATAGTAGGCATCTCATTTTTTGAGTAAAAAATATATTTTTTTGAATAATTTTGGAAATATTAAATAAAATCTGAAGAAAATTGGCACTGTTGATCACACTAGTCTACTTTAATGTTTCACAAGGAATTTTGTTTTGAAAAACGTTTATTTTGTACAGTATGGCACAAAATGGCACATTGTCACCCTTGTGGTGTTCCCGGTCAAAAATGACCGGCCTACAAAAAATAGCTTATAAATCACTCGTAATGCAATATTATCACCCAATATTGGATTCAATCTTTTTGTCAACTTGTTCTCTTTCAATTAGGACTGGTTTTATATTTCTATTTGCATCTGATTATTCGTAGGCCTCATTTATTTGATAATAGGCATCTCATTTTTTGAGTAATTTTTTTTTTTTTTTTTGAATAATTTTGGAAATATTGAATAAAATCTGAAGAAAATTGGCACTGTTGATCACACTAGTCTACTTTAATTTTTCACCAGGAATTTTGTTTTGAAAAACTTTTATTTTGTACAAAATGGCACATTGTCACTCTTGTGTTGTTCCCGGTCAAAAATGACCGGCCTATAAAAAATAGCTTATAAATCACTTATGCAATATTATCACCCAATATTGGATTCAATCTTTTTGTCCACTTGTTCTCTTCCAATTAGGACTGGTTTTGGTAACACTTTATTTTGATAGTCCGTTTGTTGAGACTTTACTAGTTATTAGTAGCCATTCAGTAGCTTGTCAACAGTGCATCAGTTGACATTCAACAACACTGTTTCAACAGACAAGTAACAGGTATAAGGTACAATTCAAGTGTTAATCTACAGATTTGACAAAAAAGTGCCTGTTGACTGTCAATATTATTTAGCAACAGGTTATTAACCAATTGGTGACTAACTTTCAATTGTCAACTAACTTTCTGTAGATTGAGTACCAACAACTCAAGATCAATCTGTCAGTTAAAAGTCAACAGTCATGTCAGCATATTAAGTATATGATACTGTATATCCTACTCAAGGGGTTTCATGTGCATCAAATTAATGATTATTTTAGCTGATTTAAAACTGTTTTAACCATTTGTAGATAATCTGTTCAGGGTTCTCAAGTTTGATCAAAAGCTTGGAGTGAGATCACATGTTGTTGGGGGAGGAGCCTAATGGAGCCCCGCCCCCACCTGTCCCCGCCCCCCAATTTTAACCATTGTTAACCCGCACAAATTTAAATTATAACAATTGGTAAATCTAATAAATGACAGAGCAATTCATCACATCAAATATACTCTTTAATGTTATATTTCAAAATTACAAATAAGTTATACAAAAATTACAAAAATATAATGAATTGCTCCAAACAGTTTGGAAAAACAAATATTTTTGCATTTTGAATATGTCTAGTCGAAACGGTATAATGATTTATTGTGTGGTGGGACATTGTGAACAAATGACATATTAGAGTATTATTAAGGTGTGTGTGTGTGTGTGTGTGTGTGTGTGTGTGTGTGTACACAAGAGTACACACTCCAGCTTATGAAATGTGTTTTGTGTTGTAAGTGTTTGAAAAATACAAATGCAATGGCAATGATTAATGTATGTTTTGACAGGATATATATTACCCAGAGCACTCTGCTTTAATACGTATGTAGCCTTAATGTAACTAGAAATACTATTAATACAGTATAATATATAATTTAAAATAAAATAAAATAAATAAATTTAAATTTATTTAAAATAAAATGAAGAGATACATTTTCATTCCTTCCCATACCCACTAACATTTCCCTTAGTTTCAGATAACGTAAGCTAGCCAAACTGAGCCAAAGCTTCTGGCCTGGTTGCAAAGTAGTTGTAGAGTTTTTGACTGCATCAATAATAATGTATATGATGGGCTATATATTAAATGTTCTAGCCTAAAAATGTTAGACGAGCTTTCTTCCAACTTACCTTCTCCATCATCACGACGTGTGTTCGCGCGATGTTGTTGGTTACCTAGTAACGAACGTACGGTGGCCGAGAATGTTCCGTCAACTTCCGTGTGTTCGCGCATCTGTGTTGCCTATTAACGAACGCAATCTGGCCAAGATACGCGCTGGCGGCAGGAAACTTCACTTTGTGTGCCCGCGCCTCGTATACAACG
This sequence comes from Squalius cephalus, assembly GCA_022829025.1. Classification (NCBI taxonomy): domain Eukaryota; kingdom Metazoa; phylum Chordata; class Actinopteri; order Cypriniformes; family Leuciscidae; genus Squalius; species Squalius cephalus. Next base: position 46,968,335 of record CM040796.1, on the reverse strand, counting down.
TTATATATAAAGCTTGCATGACATGACATGCTTGGTTGGCATTGCCTTTTCAGCGTGAGAAATACACGGTGTGGCGTGTGAGCGTGTGAACTGGTTGAATTGCGTGTGTCTCACGGCCAATGCGTGAGACTTGAGAACCCTGTCTGTTGATAGTCAACTAAAGATTACATGTAGTTGCTTATTTGTTGCTTGTCAACAAATAAATTGTTTATGATCAGTAGACTATTAATAGACATTCTCAACTCAGCGTTAGTAGATATATTTTAGGACTATCTAATTAAAGTGAAAAAGAGTTTATATCAGTAGAAAGTCTATAACCTATCAACAGATTAATATATTGTTTATGATCAGTTGACTATTAATAGACATTATCCACTAGGCTAAGTGTTAGTAGATATCTTTTAGGACTAACTAATTAAAGTGAAAAACAGTTTATAGCAGTAGAAAGTCTATAACTTATCAACAGATTGCATACCTAACATGACTGAAGTAGAACAAACACTATGGCCAGCACATCAGAGAAAAAAGAAGAAAAAATCACTTTTATTAAAAAAAATAAAAAAAATAGTACAACCCATTATTTAATAGGATATCACGATCACATCTGAACCATCTGATTATGTGAAAAAATTATATTGAGCATTCCAAATGAGAAAACTCTCAATAGTCTACAATCTACATAATTTCAAATGCCCGAGGCCAAGATCAAAAGTTATAAACAACAAATAACAATAATTATTAATTAATACATTTAGCCTTTCATGACAGTAAGTTTTACAGAAAATCGCATTTTTAAATGCAGTTTAACGTTATAACAGTTACTCATTTAAGAAATAATCTCTGTTCCTGCTGCAAACTCGCTTCAGAGGATTAACAGACAAGACTATAGTTTAAACCCTTAACAATACCTTCTTTAATCGTTTAACCATTTTGTAACATTTAGTTTATTTAACGTTACGGTGAGACACAAAAGGCGTTTTCTCCTATAGAACCATAATACACCAAAACACAATAAATTAACAAAATACATAATTTTTATTAGCTAACGTAACGTTAGATGTAATCCAAATCTTTATAATCCATACGCAAGCAAGAAACAGATCCAAATTCAGCCCTTCATCCACATCCAGTGATCTCCATCTCCATTCTCAGCAGCGACCGTAAATGTCAAATCCCGCGCTCGCCTCGTGATGAATTTAAATTCAAAAATTGCGCCCTCAAGAAGCGTTACGACATGTTTTACGGCACTGATATCAAACGCTCATTGGCTCTCGCCTGCTTCGTCACAGATTGCAGCATGCCGTGTTTCAGTTGAAACAACATTGAAATGCAGAAGCGCGTGCGCACATGCCGTCTTCACGCAGAGGGAAGCTGGGTTAACATTTTCATGGATTAATAACTTAAATTCTGCTCTGTCCCTTATACAAAACTATTATATACTGCCAGAGAGGACTGCAACACATCGTCATTTGAGCGACTTTTGGTACCGATTTACATTTTCGCAATAAATTATTATGATTACACATCTGTTGTTTTTCTTCATAATTTTAGCCTGCATTGCATAGTTTTAAGAAATGGTTATGGGTAGGTTTAGGGGCAGGAGTAGGATTAATGTTAGTGGCTTAAAATATATTTTAATGCTATTAATAAAACTGGCATTTCCCTACACATCTCTGTCCATAAAGTGTTTTATTCTTTTTATATTCTGTATAAAATGAGTAATTTATATTTAGGTTTGGGAGTAGGGTTAAGGGAACTTACATTTATCTATAAAACAGTATAAGGGAAATGATACAGATATCTTTATGATTCGTAAACGTTTTGTAGCTGTGAATTCGTAATAATTCTATGTTGCAGACATGTCTGTATCATACGTTTCAGCATCTATCCAAACGTACAAAAAAGTATGCTTTCAATCTGTTGATAGGTTATAGACTTTCTACTGATATAAACTGTTTTTCACTTTAATTAGATAGTCCTAAAATATATCTACTAACACTTAGTGGATAATGTCTATTAGTACTGATTATAAACAATTTATTTGTTGACAAGCAACAGATCTAATCTTTAGTTGACTATCAACAGATTATCTACAAATGGTTAAAACATTTTTAAAAACATTTTTAAATCAGCTAAAATAATCATAAATTTGATGCATATGAAACCCCTTGAGTAGGATATACAGTATCATATACTTCATATGCTGACATGACTGTTGACATTTAACTGACAGATTGATCTTGAGTTGTTGGTACTCAATCTACAGAAAGTTAGTTGACAATTGAAAGTTAGTCGCCAATTGGTTAATAACCTGTTGCAAAATAATATTGACAATCAACAGGCACTTTTTTGTCAAATCTGTAGATTAACACTTGAATTGTACCTTATAGTCTATAGGCAGTCAGTTGAACGTATGTTACTTGTCTGTTGAAACAGTGTTGTTGAATGTCAACTGATGCACTGTTGACAAGCTACTGAATGGCTACTAATAACTAGTAAAGTCTCAACAAACGGACTATCAAAATAAAGTGTTACCCTGGTTTTATATTTCTATTTGCATCTGATTAGTTGTAGGCCTCATTTATTTGAGAGTAGGCATCTCATTTTTTGAGTAAAAAAAACATTATTTTTAAATAATTTTGGAAAAATCAAAGAAAATCTAAAGAAAATTGGCACTGTTGATCACACTAGTCTACTTTAATTTTTCACCAGGAATTTTGTTTGAAAAACTTTTATTTTGTATAAAATAGCACAGAGTTACACTTGTGGTGTTCCACTGGGCCATTGAGGGCCATTGATTCAATTGGCCATTGAAAGTGAATGGGAGAGACGTGTTAGAAGTCCATGAGGAATATCTTTAGATCTGAGTGATGGATTATGGTGAGTTTGGGCTCTTTTTAATCTTAACAATCTCGTGTAAATAATGATGTGCCATTTTCCACAATTTATGCATGCTTCATTGAGTTATGAGTTAAAACGCGACATAAGTGCTAGGCTACATCTATATTCAAGGCTCTGTGTGCGCCTGTTGGGGTTTGTGTGTTACAATTCCATTAGGAATATCTTTAGATCTGAGTGATGGATTATGCTGAGTTTGGGCTCTTTTTAATCAGGATAGTCTGCTGAAAATAATGATGTACAGTTTTATACGATATGTGCAAGCTTCGTGAAGTTATGAGCGAAAACCTTACTTGGCTAGGTGCGTCTGTGGCATTTTCTGTGTTAAAACGCCATGAGGAATATCTTTAGATCTGATTGATGGAATATATTGAGTGTGGGCTCTTTTTAATCGTGAGCTCCTGCTGTAAATAACGGTGTGCCATTTTTCATGATCGATGTATGTTTCATGAAGATACGAGTAAAAAGGCCAAGTCTAAGCTACCTTGATTGGCTACGTGAGTCTGTGCGTCTGTGGTATTTTTTTGTGTTAGAACTCCATGAGGAATATCTTTAGTTCTGAGTGATGGATTATGTAGACTCATTTTAATTGTAAGCATCTGCTGTAAATAATGTTTAAATGCAAATAACACTGATATATCAGCGAAAATGGACTGTAAAAATATAAAGGCTCATAATAAGGCTACAGTATTATTGTACATGTCATTAGCTCAATTTAAGGACCATGTGGGTTTTCACTTATTCACACTTTTTAGAGACCCTGTGTTATGGGGGTTTAATTAAGGACTGTATTTTACTGGAGTAGGTGGATTTGTATCCGCACTGGTGTGCCGGTAAGAACACATACGACTCAGAGTTTGAAGCAGAGTTTGTAGTTTACTCTTGATTCAGGTTGAATAGTAACAGTGAGTGGTAACAGTAAGTGGTATTCTTGTCATTAACTCGCTCACGTAAGACCACTACTGAAGGAAAGATGAGATATTAATCTTCTACATCGGAGCATTCATATTTCGTTCGTCTCTTACTGACTAGGCACTGACTGACGTCATTCATTAAATGACTCTCTGATTGGATGAAACCTTCTTAACACCCTGTTTGTATTGTTTATATTTTAAGAAAATAATTTAATAACATAATTGTAAGGTATTTAAATACATTCAATACATGTATTTTTTTTTATTTTTTTTTATTATTATTACAAATTAGAATTTAACAAGGTAAACACAGATATTATGCTCCAGCTTGGATCCAGCCTCTTATGATGATTTCAGATGACCGAGCACCTTTAAATAGGTGATGAAACCTACCCCTGAAAGGACTCCAGAATCAAACATGGATGATTGTACAAAAATTATAATTTTATAATTAGAATTAGAAATTGCATTTGCATTTTCTTCCCATTTCGCGGCGCTGTTTCTCGGCCGCCTCAGAGGGTGCGTTAAATTGGACATTATCCAATTATAGGACAGCTGTTCCTCTAATGAAATCCAAATTTTTTGCAGTTTCTACTGTAAAATTATTTTGTAATGAATTTCTGAATTTTGAATTTTACAGTGCACAGTAAGCAGCCTAATGCATTTTCTGCCTGTTTCGCGGCGCTGTTTCTCGGCAGCCTCAGAGGGTGCGCAGTTTTTACTGTTGAATAATTTTTCTATGAATTGTTGAATTTTACATTTTACAGTGCACAATAAGCACCTAATGCATTTTCTGCCCATTTCGCGGCGCTGTTTCACGGCCGCCTCAGAGGGTGCGTTAAATTTGACATTGTCCCATTATAGTAGAGCTACTCCTCTAACGAAATCCAGATTTTGAGCAGTTTCTACTGTAGAATTTGCAGAGGTGGGAGTAAGTCACACATGTGCAAGTCACAAGTAAGTCTCAAGTCTTAACCTTCAAGTCTCAAGCAAGTCCAAGTCAATTTTGTGAAAAGCAAGTCAAGTCAAGTCAAGTCACTGCTTTATGTCAAGCAAGTCAAGTCAAGTCGTAGCTTGGGTCACAAGTCACGGCAAGTCATACAAACGTTTGATGATTTCACAGAATTTATATATTAAAATAAGTTAAAACTACATAAGTTGTGGACTATGGTTTTATTTGCAACATTTTTTTAAATATGCATTTACACATACAGCTGAGTGGTTAAAAATCTAAAAAAGAAATAAAATTTCAAACTAGATAGCCTAAAATGTAAATGTAACTGAAATTAGGCCAACATTAAAGCATGAAAAATAAATATGCCTTAAACATTGCAGTAGACCATTAAAAGATATTAAACAATTCACAATTCAAGTATAATGGTTCCTATGCCACCAAATGGCATTCTTCAAACTGGCATCCCCTTTATGGAACATGAACACATCCTTAACAACAAGTTAGATCTTTCCTTTTTAACAAAATAATAACAAGAAAAAAACAGTAATAATTGAATTGACACAAAACTTAAACCTGTCAATCAGGTGGGTTGACTATTGTACATTATTAATCTGTGTGAGTGAGTGATTTATTAATATTTGTGAATATGTGTGTGCATGTGTATGAGTGAAAGGTGTATTGTTTGCATGTCCATGGTTGTGTTTGACTTTCTGTGTGTGTGTGTGTGTGTGTGTGTGTGTGTGTGTGTGTGAGTGTGTGTGTGTGTGTGAGTGTGTGTGTGTGTGTGTGAGTGTGTGTGTGTGTGTGTGTGTGAGTGTGTGTGTGTGTGTGTGTGTGTGTGTGTGTGTGTGTGTGAAAGAGAGAGAGAGAGAGAGAGAGAGAGAGAGAGAGAGAGAGAGAGAGAGGTGATTTGATTGAGTGTGATTGATTCATTAATATTTGTGAGTGAATGTGTGTGCGTGTGTATGAGTGAAGAGTGTATTATTTGTTTGCATGTGTGCATGGTTGTGCTTGCAAGTTTGAATTTTTGTGTTGTTTATTTGTGTATGCATGGTTTGGTTCGATAGTCTGTATGTTTTTTTTTCTTTGTGTGTAGGTGTCTTTTTACAATCTTTTATGTGCATCCCCCAAAACTATCCAATTATTAGACACTGTACACATGCTATTATGCTATTAAAGGACAACTCCAGCGCAAAATGAACCTGGGGTGTAATAACACATGGGAACAGAGTCGACCGTTCTCTGGGATTTGTTCTCATGATAATCGAATGTAAAGAGTTTTATCTCTAAAAACTGATTAGCTTATAACGCTAGTATATGGGGCATAGAGTAAGTAAAAAGAAATCGCTAGTTAATACCACTAACAAGGCTCAAAATAGCCCCACACTAACACGGTAGCATAATGAGGGTGCTTGTTAGTGGTATTAACGAACGATTTCTTTTTACTTACTCTATGCCCTATATACTAGCGTTATAAGCTAATCAGTTTTTAGAGATACAACTCTTTACATTCGATTATCATGAAAACAAATCCCAGAGAACGGTAGACTCTGTACCAATGTGTTATTAATTATTATTAAATTACAGTTAATTTTTTTTTATATTTCTTTTAACATTCAAGTCAACCCTGGGATAGCAGACTATATTGGTAGCATATAACTAGACAGTACAAAGGGATGTATGCAGGCAAGAAAAACTGGAATATGGCATATTTTAACATATTTTAACACGATTTTAATTTTCAAGAAATGTTTTGTTTTTCGCTGTGCTTTTGTATGTAAGGGATTATTCAGATCATTAAAAAAATCATTAATCCAAGGCATTCGAATATTATTAGAAATATATAGAAAGCCTTTATTTCATCATGGCTTTAATATTTTAAAATCAGGTGACAAGTAGCTACTTGCACACCTATGCGTTGCGGCTAATGCCTTCGTCAGGGTGTGTGACCTTAAGCCCCTTTCACACAGAGATTCCGGAATATACACGGATAAAGTGACCCGAGATTTGACTCGGGTTAGTTTGATTTAGGTTCATTCACACTGCCAGTGATTTTCCGGAATAAGAGAGTCCGTTTACACACAACCCGTAAAAATCCCGTAAAGACACATGACATCGATGTGACTTTATTGTCTCAGCAGCGTCTTAAGTTTGCTTATGAGCTGCGATTTCTCTCTCGAGAAACCATTGTGCATCTTTTTTCCTCTCTGATTCGATCATAAACTTGCGCATTACATACCGTTTCACAGCTGGCGAACGATCCCGCGCTTCAGCGTCATCACTACGACACGCGGCTTTTGTTCACACAGCGGGCGTTCCTGCTGCGTCACGTGATTGTTGCGTGCGTTCAAATACAGATATTTATTTTTAAAAAGACAAGTTATTTCGAGTCATTTACCTCAAGTCCGAGTCAAGTCTCAAGTCATGAATATCAAGTCAAAGTCAAGTCAAGTCTTTTATTAATATTTGTCAAGCAAGTCTCAAGTCCTAAAATTTGCGACTTAAGTCTGACTCGAGTCAAGTCATTGACTCGAGTCCCCCATCTCTGAGAATTTGTTTTCTATGATTTTTTTAATTTTGCATTTTACAGTGCACAATAAGCCGCATAATACATTTTCTGCCCATTTCGCGGCGCTGTTTCTCGGCAGCCTCAGAGGTTGCGTTAAATTGGACATTAACCTATTATAAGACAACTGTTCCTCTAAAGAAATCCAAATTTTGAGCAGTTTCTACTGTAGAATTATTTTTTAATGAATTTTTGAATTTTACAGTGCACAATGAGCCGCCTAATGCATTTTCTGCCCGTTTCGCGGCGCTGTTTCTAGGCAGCCTCAGAGGGTGCGTTAAATTTAACATTATCCGATTATAGTAGAGCTACTCCTCTAATGAAATCCAGATTTTGAGCAGTTTTTACTGTAGAATTATTTTTCTATGAATTTTTTTAATTTTGCATTTGACAGTGCACAATAAGCCGCCTAATGCATTTTCTGCCCATTTCGCGGCGCTGTTTCTCGGCCGCCTCGAGTGTGCGTTAAATTGGACATTGTCCCATTATAGTAGAGCTACTCCTCTAACGAAATCCAGATTTTAAGCAGTTTTTTCTGTAGAATTATTTTTTTCTATGAATTTTTGAATTTTGCATTTTACAGTGCACAATAAGCAGCCTAATGCATTTTCTGCCCATTTCGCGGCGCTGTTTCTCGGCCGCCTCGTGGGTGCGTTAAATTGGACATTGTCCCATTATAGTAGAGCTACTCCTCTAACGAAATCCACATTTTAAGCAGTTTTTTCTGTAGAATTATTTTTTCTATGAATTTTTGAATTTTGCATTTTACAGTGCACAATAAGCAGCCTAATGCATTTTCTGCCCATTTCGCGGCGCGGTTTCTCGGCCGCCTCGAGGGTGCGTTAAATTGGACATTGTCCCATTATAGTAGAGCTACTCCTCTAACGAAATCCACATTTTAAGCAGTTTTTTCTGTAGAATTATTTTTTCTATGAATTTTTGAATTTTGCATTTTACAGTGCACAATAAGCAGCCTAATGCATTTTCTGCCCATTTCGCGGCGCTGTTTCTCGGCCGCCTCGAGGGTGCGTTAAATTGGACATTGTCCCATTATAGTAGAGCTACTCCTCTAACGAAATCCACATTTTAAGCAGTTTTTTCTGTAGAATTATTTTTTCTATGAATTTTTGAATTTTGCATTTTACAGTGCACAATAAGCAGCCTAATGCATTTTCTGCCCATTTCGCGGCGCTGTTTCTCGGCCGCCTCGAGTGTGCGTTAAATTGGACATTGTCCCATTATAGTAGAGCTACTCCTCTAACGAAATCCAGATTTTAAGCAGTTTTTTCTGTAGAATTATTTTTTCTATGAATTTTTGAATTTTGCATTTTACAGTGCACAATAAGCAGCCTAATGCATTTTCTGCCCATTTCGCGGCGCTGTTTCTCGGCCGCCTCGTGGGTGCGTTAAATTGGACATTGTCCCATTATAGTAGAGCTACTCCTCTAACGAAATCCACATTTTAAGCAGTTTTTTCTGTAGAATTATTTTTTCTATGAATTTTTGAATTTTGCATTTTACAGTGCACAATAAGCAGCCTAATGCATTTTCTGCCCATTTCGCGGCGCGGTTTCTCGGCCGCCTCGAGGGTGCGTTAAATTGGACATTGTCCCATTATAGTAGAGCTACTCCTCTAACGAAATCCACATTTTAAGCAGTTTTTTCTGTAGAATAATTTTTTCTATGAATTTTTGAATTTTGCATTTTACAGTGCACAATAAGCAGCCTAATGCATTTTCTGCCCATTTCGTGGCGCTGTTTCTCGGCCGCCTCAGAGGGTGCGTTAAATTGGATATTGTCCTATTAGAGTAGTGCTGTTCCTCTAATGAAATACAGATTTTGAGCAGTTTCTACTGTAGAATTATTTTTTAATGCATTTTTGAATTTTACAGTGCACAATGAGCCGCCTAATGCATTTTCTGCCCATTTCGCGGCGCTGTTTCACGGCCGCTTCAGAGGGTGCGTTAAATTGGACATTGTCCCATTAGAGTAGAGCTACTCCTCTAACGAAATCCACATTTTGAGCAGTTTTTACTGTATAATTTTGTTTCTATGAATTTTTGAATTCTGCATTTTACAGTGCACAATAAGCCGCCTAATGCATTTTCTGGCCATTTCGCGGCGCTGTTTCTCGGCAGCCTCAGAGCCGGGTGCGTTAAATTGGACATCATCCCTTTATAGTAGTGCTGTTCCTCTAATTAAATCCACATTTTGAGCAGTTTTTACTGTAGAATTATTTTTCTATGAATTGTTGAATTTTGCATTTTACAGTGCACAATAAGCCGCCTAATGCATTTTCTGCCCATTTCGCGGCGCTGTTTCACGGCTGCCTCAGAGGGTGTGTTAAATTTGACATTGTCCCATTATAGTAGAGCTACTCCTCTAACGAAATCCACATTTTGAGCAGTTTTTACTGTAGAATTATTTTTCTATGAATTGTTGAATTTTGCATTTTACAGTGCACAATAAGCAGCCTAATGCATTTTCTGCCCATTTCGCGGCGCTGTTTCTCGGCCGCCTCGAGGGTGCGTTAAATTGGACATTGTCCCATTATAGTAGAGCTACTCCTCTAACGAAATCCACATTTTAAGCAGTTTTTTCTGTAGAATTATTTTTTCTATGAATTTTTGAATTTTGCATTTTACAGTGCACAATAAGCAGCCTAATGCATTTTCTGCCCATTTCGTGGCGCTGTTTCTCGGCCGCCTCAGAGGGTGCGTTAAATTGGATATTGTCCTATTAGAGTAGCGCTGTTCCTCTAATGAAATACAGATTTTGAGCAGTTTCTACTGTAGAATTATTTTTTAATGCATTTTTGAATTTTACAGTGCACAATGAGCCGCCTAATGCATTTTCTGCCCATTTCGCGGCGCTGTTTCACGGCCGCTTCAGAGGGTGCGTTAAATTGGACATTGTCCCATTAGAGTAGAGCTACTCCTCTAACGAAATCCACATTTTGAGCAGTTTTTACTGTATAATTTTGTTTCTATGAATTTTTGAATTCTGCATTTTACAGTGCACAATAAGCCGCCTAATGCATTTTCTGGCCATTTCGCGGCGCTGTTTCTCGGCAGCCTCAGAGCCGGGTGCGTTAAATTGGACATCATCCCTTTATAATAGTGCTGTTCCTCTAATTAAATCCACATTTTGAGCAGTTTTTACTGTAGAATTATTTTTCTATGAATTGTTGAATTTTGCATTTTACAGTGCACAATAAGCCGCCTAATGCATTTTCTGCCCATTTCGCGGCGCTGTTTCACGGCTGCCTCAGAGGGTGTGTTAAATTTGACATTGTCCGATTATAGTAGAGCTACTACTCTAACGAAATCCACATTTTGAGCAGTTTTTACTGTTGAATTATTTTTCTATGAATTTTTGAACTTGACATGTTAAACAGAGCTTGACTAGATACCTGCTAAAGACAGAGAATAAACATGCTTTACACAGGTTGCAGTGAGAACAGCCGTGAAACAGCGCCGCGAAATGGGCAGAAAATGCATTAGGCGGCTTATTGTGCACTGTAAAATGTAAAATTCAACAATTCATAGAAAAATAATTCAACAGTAAAAACTGCTCAAAATCTGGATTTCATTAAAGGAACAGCACTACTATAATGGGATGATGTCAAATTTAACGCACCCTCTGAGGCTGCCGAGAAACAGCGCCGCGAAACGGGCAGAAAATGCATTAGGCTGCTTATTGTGCACTGTAAAATGCAAAATTCAAAAATTCATAGAAAAAAAAAAACTACAGTAAAAACTGCTCAAAATGTGGATTTCGTTAGAGGAGTAGCTCTAATATAATGGGACAATGTCCAATTTAATGCACCCTCTGAGGCGGCCGAGAAACAGCGCCGCGAAATGGGAATAAAAGGCAAATGCAATTTCTAATTATAATTATAAAATTATCCTTTTTGTACAATCATCCATATTTGATTCTGGAGTCCTTGCAGGGGTAGGTTTCATCATCTATTCAAAGGTGCTGGGTCATCTTAAATCTTCATAAGAGGCTGGATCCAAGCTGGAGCATAGGCTAATATCTGTTTACCTTGTTAAATTCTAATTTGTAATAATAATAATAATAAACAATACATGTATTGAATGTATTAAAATACCTTCAAATTATGTTATTATGTTATTTTCTTAAAAAAATATAAACAATACAAACAAACAGGGTCTCTAAAAAGTGTGAATAAGTGAAAACCCACATGGTCCTTAAATTGAGCTAATGACATGTACAATAATTAAAGAATACTGTAGCCTTATTATGTGCCTTTATATTTTTACAATCCATTTTCGCTGATATATCAGTGTTATTTGCATTTAAACATTTTTTATTATTCGTTTATTCTGAAAATAGACACAAAAGTAGGCCTAACACAATACCTTTAAAAACGCAAAAAAGAGAGAAAAGCACACGGTCCTTAAGCCGAGCGTCAATAAGTAGCCAGCAAACGCGGAAGTTCGCGTCATTTAAGGTGGAACGGATAGCGTCAATAAGAAGCTGCGAATAAGAAGCTGGATTCTGCCCAGGAGAGAATTTCTTTAAATTTCCATCCTAAATTAGAATCTGCCAAAAAGATTTTTAATTATTGGTTACAAAGAGACCTTGTCTAAGGCTGAAGGAATTTCACGCTTTTTTTATCCTTCTATATCACTCTATGTTGATTCTGTCACCTGTAAATCTATTGACTCTCTTAACTTTAAATTTATATGGAAAAATAAAGGGGAACACATCAGCAGGAAATCTTTAACTCAGCCATACTCAAAGGGAGGTTTGAATGTTTTAGATTTTTTTTCCCTTGAATCAGGTTTTTAAAATAAACTGGTTGAAAAAATGTTTAAAGGGGAACTCAGTCTGGTTCTGGATTCCTAATATGATTTTTAAAAGATGTGGAAATTTAAATGTTTTGCTTTCTTGTGATTTTAAATGTACGAGACTACCTATGAAACTTTCAAATTTTCATAAGCAAGCTCTTGTGTCATGGAAGCTGATCTTTAAACACAATTTTTCTCCTCATATCATATGGAATAATCAATATATTTTATCTGCCCGCAAATCTTTTTTCTTTCCTGATTGGTTTCATAAGGGCATTGTTTTTGTTTCAGACTTACAGTAGTAAACAATAGTGGAGACTTCTATTCTTATAAAGATTTTACTGAACTATATGGTTTAAATGTATCAAAACAGAACTACATTAAACTTACAAAGACTATCCCTTCTAATTTATTGTTTTTGGTGAAATCTTATAAATCATATGGTAATTTAAATATGAATGTCCCTCAACTAATTATACAAGACATAAATATCCTGGATATTAAATGTACAAATATATTTTTAAGAAACTTTATGACTGATAGTAGTAAGTCAATTATTAAAGCTTATGGGAAATGGTTAGCGCAATTCCCAAATATCACATTTCATAAGGTATGGACAGTGCCAAACAAATTTTTGTTTCATAATAAAATAAAAGAAATCCATTTAAAAATTATTCACCGTTATTACCCTTGTAATAAATATTTAAGTACATTTTACAGCAATATTTCCCCACTATGCTCTTTTTGCCAAGAGGAGGAAGAATCTAATTTACACTTATTTTACTTCTGTTCTTATACTAAACAATTTTGGCTTCAAATTTCAGCTTCCATATTTCTTGCATTTCATCAGTTATGTAATATTTCTGTCAGTAAGGTTATTTTTCACTCTGATGTCTCTGAAAATAAAAAGCTAGATGATATATTAAACTTTTTCTGTATGATGGGAAAATACCATATTCACAAAGCAAGATACCTTAAATTCAAACCTAGTTGCAAAATTTTTGCTTATGATTTACAGTTATTATTGTCTTCACTTCAAAAAATCCCCTCCAATAAAAAAGCTTCGAAAACATCCTGTATTATAGAACAAGTTTTATGTAAATTGTAATTGTATTTTATTTACTGTTATTATTTACTTTAATTTTCTTTGTATCCCCACATGTTCATGTTCATTGTTTTGTGTTATTTCCATTGTATTGATTTATATTGTAATGCAATAAAAATAAATTAAAAAAAGAAGCTGGATTCAGCCTCGTGTTTATTTTGGTGCAATCTCCACGGTAACAGCAGCTTTCTGGTTGGTGGATGAGGTTCACGTGATGCGTCATTTGAAATTTCTCCCTGAAGGGTGAAGACGACGTCTGTCAGGGTGTAAAAAAATTATTGCATCACAATAAGTGTATTGTGATTGTCAGACCATTTTAGTAACTAAACTGAATTTTATTAGGTTTAGTGACAACGTTACAATAAATATAATGCGTTTTTTTATTATAATAACAACTTTATTTAATGATATAAGTAAAAAATAAATAATAAAAATAATAAATATGTAATATAGTACACATATTTAGCAAAATACTCTCTCTTTTTTTCTAGCCAACTAACGTGCTATAGCTATATTATGGTCATCAAATGGCTTTCCTGAGGTAGGCTAAATGTACATGACATAATTGTTCTCCAGCTGTTTTATTGACCCCTTTGTTTGATTGATTGGACGATATTATGTATGAGGAATATACATTTCGGTTAGTTGTACTGTATCTTTCAACAGTGTTCATTCGTGTTTATTTACTATTAGCTAGTAGAGACGGTTCACATGTCGCTAGGGATCTGTTGCGTCACATTTACAAGCGCCAAAACGGTATTTATTGTTTGGATTTCGTAATAAAAGTGACAGAATCGGAGAGCTGAGTTTTTTTTTTTATGACATAAGTCAGAGGTTCTCAAACCTGTCCTGGAGGACCCATAAGTAACCTGCTCTGTCTAGTCTGTCGGTCTCCGTGTCCTCTTTGCTTCGCGATTTGTCTGTGCGCGAGAAAATGGATGTGTGGCGTGTGAGCCTGTGAAAAGTGTGAATTGCGTGAGTCTCATGGTGAATGCGTGAGAGTTGGCAGCTCTGAGTGAAGCTATGTTGTGTAGTACGACCCTATTTTTTTTTACAGTCTATGTGTAGGCCTACGACCTAACATAAGATGTAATACACAAGCCTACTGCAGATATGCAACCACATGGGTTCTCTTTTGCACTCATGCCGAAACAGATCAAGTCTGCGATGTGTTCACTGCTCTCTTATTTTTGATTATTTTTATTTGACCTGGATAAATATTAATGAAAAGATTTATGACTTTTGCATCAATATTTGGCCTTTTTGAAGGAATTGAACTTAACTAAATTAACAAAAACCTGTCAAATGCGGTTAAAAAAAGTCGACCGTGGCGGTTACGAAGGTTATTTTGGCAGGTTATGATTCATGAATATCACTCTTTATGTAATGGCTATCTTTAAAAATTAGAATAACAATCTCTTTTTTGGAGCTTTTTTAAGTACCTGAATTCAAACTCAGATGTCACTTTGTTCTTTATTGAAGTGAACTTTTGCCTGTTTGCTGATTCACTGCCCTGAACTTGAGAACACGAGTACAGACTGACGCGACCGGGGTGCGATAGACCGGCCTGCAGGTCATTCAATAGTGCCACATTATAAGCAATCATTTCCTGTATAAAATTTAACCGAAGCAACCTTATTTTAATTTGTTACCTAAATTTATTTACAGTTGGTGGATGAATATTTGTATATGTATTTATTAATTTTGTATTTTGTATTTTAGCTGCTGTGAGAAAAAATTGTCTGACACATGCCACTGATCAGGAGATAGAAGCAACAATACAAGATGGATTCAGCTTGCTCCTGATAGAGATGGAGGAAGGAGAGAGTGCTTGAGGAGATGTTGGCGCAGCCATTTTCGTGAATTATAACCGGTTATTTTAGTAAATTATACGGAGGAAAAACACACAGACATCACTCGGTATTCTGTTGGACCGGAACATCTTTTATTAGCATATACCCATTTATGGATAGCAGATCACATACACGTGATACACGTGAGCAGTATGAGGGCACACATTACAAACTTTAACACCCCCACTTGTTCTCATACTGTGCAGATTACCATTATAACAACATAACACATGAACAGTCTTGTATTTCTCTTGTGCTGCATTTACATGCCAAACATAAGACTTTTGAACTTTTCAAGTTTAAACTTTGTTACTGGTTTAGTCATGACATCAGCCACCATTTCTTCAGTGGGGCAATACTCAATTGTCACTTTACCATCACTGAGTGCTGATCGAATGAAATTATACTTTATATCTACATGCTTACATATTTGTCGACACACTGGGTTCTTTGACAGAGCAATGGCACCTTGTTATCTTCAAAGATTTGTACTGGCTCAAACAGACAACCATTTTCCATGCCATTCAACAACTGTACAAGATACATGCTTTCCTGTGTGGCTGCTGCCAGTGCCATGTACTCAGCTTCACATGTAGACAAAGCAACTGTGGACTGTTTCTTTGACTTCCAGGAAATTAAAGGACCATTTTGAGTAAGACTAAAACAGTATCCTGTCGTACTCCGCCTGTCATTTAGATCTGATGCCCAATCAGCATCACTGTATGCCACAAGTTTGAGATTTTCCTCTCTTTTCTCGTAACATAGTTCATGATCAATTGTACCTTTTAAGTACCTCATCACATGTTTCACTGTAGACCAGTGTTGTTCATTTGGATCAGACAGATATTGCGACAATTTGACAATCCAACTTAGATCAGGTCTGGTACATGTCATCAGATAGATCAAACTACCCACTGCCTTACGGTACCTTTTAGGATCAACAGGATCATCATCACTGTTGTAGTCAAGTTTTTGCTCACATGGTGTTGACCTGGGTTTACAGTCTGACATATTGAATCTCTCTAGTACCTTTAAAATGTACCTTTTCTGAATCATTTTCACGTACCCTTCATTCTGAGGAAAATCAATTCCTAGAAAATATTTTAGTTTTCCCAGATCTTTCATTTTGAATCTCGCTTTCAGCATCTTTTTCCACACAATTCAGTGAATCATTGTTACTAGCAGCAATGATCAGATCATCAACCCAGATTACAACAATGACTCTCTCTTTTTCAGTTTGTTTACTGTACACACAGTGTCACAGTGTCTGGTTTGTGTTCCCTGGGTCACCACTAGATGTCCTCCTTCCCCACGGTGTCTGTCACATTTTTGAACTACATTCCCCACGATCCTTGTTTCCTCATTGCACTCAGCTGTCCCTTGTCACTAATCATTGCACTCAGCCTATTCCCCATTAGCATTGTCATTTCCCTGTGTATATACAGTGAGGAAAATAAGTATTTGAGCACCCTGCTATTTTGCAAGTTCTCCCACTTGGAAATCATGGAGGGGTCTGAAATTGTCATCGTAGGTGCATGTCCACTGTGAGAGACATAATCTAAAAACAAATCCAGAAATCACAATATATGATTTTTTAACTATTTATTTGTATGATACAGCTGCAAATAAGTATTTGAACACCTGTCTATCAGCTAGAATTCTGACCCTCAAAGACCTGTTAGTCTGCCTTTGAAATGTCCACCTCCACTCCATTTATTATCCTAAATTAGATGCACCTGTTTGAGGTCGTTAGCTGCATAAAGACACCTGTCCACCCCATACAATCAGTAAGAATCCAACTACTAACATGGCCAAGACCAAAGAGCTGTCCAAAGACACTAGAGACAAAATTGTACACCTCCACAAGGCTGGAAAGGGCTACGGGGAAATTGCCAAGCAGCTTGGTGAAAAAAGGTCCACTGTTGGAGCAATCATTAGAAAATGGAAGAAGCTAAACATGACTGTCAATCTCCCTCGGACTGGGGCTCAATGCAAGATCTCACCTCGTGGGGTCTCAATGATCCTAAGAAAGGTGAGAAATCAGCCCAGAACTACACGGGAGGAGCTGGTCAATGACCTGAAAAGAGCTGGGACCACCGTTTCCAAGGTTACTGTTGGTAATACACTAAGACGTCATGGTTTGAAATCATGCATGGCACGGAAGGTTCCCCTGCTTAAACCAGCACATGTCAAGGCCCGTCTTAAGTTTGCCAATTACCATTTGGATGATCCAGAGGAGTCATGGGAGAAAGTCATGTGGTCAGATGAGACCAAAATAGAACTTTTTGGTCATAATTCCACTAAACGTGTTTGGAGGAAGAAGAATGATGAGCACCATCCCAAGAACACCATCCCTACTGTGAAGCATGGGGGTGGTAGCATCATGCTTTGGGGGTGTTTTTCTGCACATGGGACAGGGAAACTGCACTGTATTAAGGAGAGGATGACCGGGGCCATGTATTGCGAGATTTTGGGGAACAACCTCCTTCCCTCAGTTAGAGCATTGAAGATGGGTCGAGGCTGGGTCTTCCAACATGACAATGACCCGAAGCACACAGCCAGGATAACCAAGGAGTGGCTCTGTAAGAAGCATATCAAGGTTCTGGAATGGCCTAGCCAGTCTCCAGACCTAAACCCAATAGAGAATCTTTGGAGGGAGCTTAAACTCTGTGTTTCTCAGCGACAGCCCAGAAACCAGACTGATCTAGAGAAGATCTGTGTGGAGGAGTGGGCCAAAATCCCTCCTGCAGTGTGTGCAAACCTGGTGAAAAACTACAGGAAACGTTTGACCTCTGTAATTGCAAACAAAGGCTACTTTACCAAATTTTAACATTGATTTTCTCAGGTGTTCAAATACTTATTTGCAGCTGTATCATACAAATAAATAGTTAAAAAATCATACATTGTGATTTTTGATTTTTTAGATTATGTCTCTCACAGTGGACATGCACCTACGATGACAATTTCAGACCCCTCCATGATTTCTAAGTGGGAGAACTTGCAAAATAGCAGGGTGTTCAAATACTTATTTTCCTCACTGTAAGCCTGTCTGTTTTAGAGTTTGTCACGGAGTCGTTGTTAGATGTCACACTACACTTTTGATCTGTGTTCCTAGCCTGTTCTTGTTAGTTTCTTGGTTATTTTGTATTTGGACTGCTATTATGGATTTTGACCCATGTGTGACGATCACACAAGTACTGTAATTGTACTTTAGGTATTCAAAATTATTGGTTTCATCTTGAATATGTTATTGTGTTATTTTGGAAAAAGAAACATTCGGAAGGGTTTTATTTTAATGTGATTCCTTGTAAAAAAAATATAAGAGAGAAGTGTGCAATGCTACTCCTGACCGTGAGGGGCAGAGTCGAGCGATGGGTGTTAAGCTGTGTGAGTCGTGAGTTTTTCATTACTCCAGAGAGCTTGAACGTGACACACTGTCTCCTCGTTTCTCTCCTGTGTGTTACAGGTGGGTAAATGTGTAAAAACACTTTAAAGTTGAATTTAACCATGCTGAAATGTGTTTAGAATATAAGTGAATTGTTTTAGAGAAGTGATGTTCGTCAGATGTTGTTTTTGAGTTTGATTTAAGCGAGAGAGAAAAGCTCGACCGATTAGCGGCCTACTGAAAACGCACATGTAACGTTTGTGAGCGCGTCAGTTAAAAATACAATTTTTTCCTTAAACAAATGCACATGAAGGTATTCTATCAGCTCTAAAGGTTAATAAATATTGTTTAATGTACTATATATGTGGGTTGAATGTCAATTGATAATGATTAATGTGTAAAATAAGGTTTAAAGTTATATTTGAAGTATATTAATAATTCTGAGAGTGATTTGCAGCATCGTATTAATGTGATACGGGTAAAATATTGTGAATAGAAATGTTTAATCATTTAAGAGAAGTAATTGAGGTATATTACTATGTTTTTTGTATTTCTTTTTTGATGAATAGTGTGAAATATAAAAATACACAGTCAGTGAACATGAATGTGAAATTGAGAAGTTTATTTTATTGCAGATTGTGAATTGACATGAACACTGAAAGTCATTATAATGTTAAGAATACATTGAAAATGTGATATGTGAAGCATAATGTGACTGAGAAACAGAGATTTGTTTAATGAACATATTGTGAATAAATTACTCCAGAGAGCTTGAACGTGACACTGTCTCCTCGTTTCTCTCCTGTGTGTTACAGGAGAATAATCTGTCCCTTTCGGGTGCCGTCGCCACGGTACCCGTTACAGATTTTTGGTGGCCCGTACGGGGAATGACAGTAGATGCGCAGGCTACAAGCACGACCAGAATCAGCAGTTGACATGTTCCAGGAGCTGACGTCTCTTCAGGCTTGAAGTGAGAGGAAGATTGGGTGATGCATGGATCCTGCTTTCACCAGAACGAGTACCGGTGGGGTGACGATTGTTCTGCACACGTGGAACCAGACCAGCAGAGGCGAGTGAAAGCGTGACCAAGACGAGCAACCGACGGTGGGGAAGAGAGAAAAGCAGTCATGGCGGATAGTGAGAGAAAAGGCTTGGTGTGGAGCATCAAGAAAAGTCTACTCATGCTGACGGCCGATGAACTTTTCCAACTAGCCCAGAGAGTTGGTCCGGTGCCAGGGAAGGACTCATCCAAACTTCAGGTTGACGAAGAAGAGAGTTGCTTTGAGTACATTCTAACTTTTATGAACAGTGACATGTTGGTGGAATCTGAGGATTCAGGTATGGCAGTGCTGTTAGAGCTTAATGATACTGTGAATAATGTTATTCAGATTCGTTATGCTCAACCTAAATTAGGTGTTGGGGAGAATGTGAACGAGATAATGTCAATTCCAGTACTGAGTGAGAACAGGACAGTAGGTCAACTAGCGACAGATACTGATAACTTGACAACCGTTAACGTGACAGCCAGTGGTTCGAATATTACTCACACAGCTGCAGTTAGCGTGGACAACCCCCCACTCACACCTACTGAAGTCAAAAGCACACAGAACGCTGACACAGAGTTACAGAGAGTGCTTTCTAGTTACACTGAGCTTAGCAATAAAGTCATGCAATACATAAACAGCCCCACATCCTCACTCACACCCACACCTCCGCCATTACAACCTACTCAACAATATGACAACACTCCCACACCAGAACAGCAGCCACATGGAAGACACGACCGAATAATTCCCCTTCGAGACCTCTCACTGCTTCGTCGCGAGTTCAAGATCCAAGGTGGACAGATCGGCGACCAGGGCTCAGATTTAAGCTACAATAGCATATGCAGGCAAATCGATGAGGGTGTTAAAGAGCGATTCAGCGAGACTGAAATATTGAGAGGCGTTCTCAGAGCCATTAAACCGGGAAACTTTAAAGACATGCTAATACACAAAGACGATTTGACGATAGACGAGCTGAAAGGCTTTCTGCAATCCCATTTAGGTGGGCGAAGCAACACAGAACTTTTCCAAGAGCTCATGTGCACAAAACAAAACGACGGCGAGACTCCACAACAATTCTTGTATCGAGTGATAGGCCTCAAACAAAAGATCCTGTTCGCTTCAAAATACGCTGACACAGAAGTGAAGTATAAAGCGAACACAGTTCAAGACGTTTTCCTTCACGCGTATCAGGGTCTCAGCCATAAGCATAACGACATACGTCGAGAACTGAAACCATTTCTCTCAGATAGCAGCGTGTCTGACGAGACAATCTTAAAGCAAATGATGAAGATAACAAACATTGAGAATGAGAGACAGAGACGTTTGGGGTCGGTTGTGAAGCAGAAACAAATAAGTGTGAATAGCACAGAGCTTAAAGCGGCAGCAGTACAAGGCAGTAGTACAAAGAAAGATGTTCCAGACAAACAGTCAAAGACTGATGTACTCCAGCAGTTAACTGAGAAAGTAGAGGAGTTAATGAATAAAGTTGAACTACTGCAAAGACCCCAGCAGATTCAAAACCCAGAATGTTGCCATCATTGTCAAGTTAAAGTGGATCAAAGGAAAACCAGACCAAATAGCTGTGCTAATTGCCTCGAACAGAACCGCCCAGGTTGCACTCATTGTTTCTACTGTGGTAAGGACGGTCACAGAGCAGTAGGCTGTTTGAAAAAACCCAAGCGTCCGGAAAACTGGAGCCGGTTTCTGCCACGGGACAAGCAGTGACCGGGCTTCACGTTCAGTCCCACAGTGCTGAGGGTAGCGTACGGAGCTCTGAGAGTCGTACAGAGACAGGTTCAGTTAATCAGAGACCAAAAGAAAACAATGAACAAGTCAATAACCAACTTTCTCTCTCTTTACCCACTCAAACCAGTAGACGTCTGGCCAAGTTCATAGGAGCCAAAGCCCTTGCACGATGTGACCTCAATGGGTTGACAGTCAATGCCTTACTGGACACTGGAGCCCAGGTGAGCATGATAGATAAAAGCTGGAAAGAGAAGTATCTACCAAACACACCCATTAGGCCGCTTAGTGAAATCTTTGATGAGAGAGAAGAGCTGGAAGTGCATGCGGTGAATGGAGAAATCCTCCCTTTTGATGGCTGGGTCCTTATTGCAGTCAGTTTCAGTGGAAATGGTGCGCTTAGCCAGTCGATCATGGTGCCTTTTCTCATCTGTAGCATTCCGCTTGCACAGCCACTACTTGGATTTAATGTCCTAGAGGAAGTGATTCAGAATCGAACAAAAGAACTTGTTCCAGCACTTACCACGCTTCTATCTGACGCAATATCGGTTCCTGCTGAGAAAGTTGAGCTGCTGATGAAATTCATTCAGACTGACAAACCCTCCATGTATCAGAGATTGATAAGAACTGGTAATTATGAGACTACAGTCCCAGCCGGACAAGTAGCCTGGGTGAAGTGTCAGGTCCCATCCGCTGTAGACCAGTCAGACCCTCTTCTCTTGTTTGAACCTAACGAGAACAGTGGCCATCTCACCGAGCTTGAGATTGAGGAGGGCTTACTAGAATTACAGACCGCAAAGAGACCTTATGTCATAATACCAGTGAGAAATAACACAAAGCATCCTGTTACAATACCAAGGAAGACAGCCCTTGGTAGCGTCCAGACGGTGGCTAGAGTGATTGAGAACAATCCATTAGAGAGCCCCAGGCCCAGAGTAACAGTCGTTAAAGCAGCAACAGCCCCAGTTAAACAGAGTGTTCCAGCGTTATGGCAGCCCCGTGTGGACCTCAGCCACCTTAGTGATGAGGAACAAGAGAAAGTCGAGAAAATGCTGTGGGAAGAATCGGCTGCTTTTGCACAAGACAGTCATGATATTGGATGTATTCCTAGTCTACAGATGTCTATCTCACTCAAAGACGAGATTCCAGTGCAGAGAGCTTACTCTTCGGTGCCCAAACCACTGTTCAAAGAGGTGAAGGAGTATGTACAAGATCTGCTCATGAAAGGTTGGATTGTGAAGTCAAAGTCCTCTTATGCTGCTCCAGTGGTCTGCGTCCGAAAGAAAGACGGTACACTCCGCCTCTGTATCGATTATCGTCTCTTGAATCAGAAGACCATCCCTGATCGACATCCCCTACCTAGGATACAAGACCTGACTGATAGCCTCAGTGGTTATTCCTGGTTCAGCATCCTCGACCAAGGAAAGGCTTATCATCAGGGCTTTATCGCCAAGGACTCCCAGCACCTCACTGCTTTCATTACCCCCTGGGGGCTGTATGAATGGGTTCGTATCCCTTTTGGCCTCTCCAATGCCCCAGCAGCTTTCCAGAGGAGTATGGAAGAGATGTTGAGTTCCTTGAGAGATGATTGCTGTCTTCCGTACCTTGACGACGTGCTCTGCTACGCAAAAACCTTTGATGAGCACGTGGAAGGGGTCCGTAAAGTACTCCAAGCTCTTCAGCGTCATGGAGTGAAATTGAGACCTGAAAAATGTGAGTTATTCCGAAGAGAAGTAAGATATGTGGGTCGTCTTATGTCAGCTCAGGGAGTAAGAATTGATCCCAAAGACCTGGATGCAGTGCGGTCGTTAGCCAGCAGGACACCACAGACAGTGGGAGATGTAAGAAAGCTCACCGGGTTCCTGGGCTATTACCGTTCCTACATTCAGGACTTCTCAAGGATAGCAAAGCCCATCTATGAGCTACTACAAGTCAAGCCAGGACAAGCAGCTGTAGCACGTGGAAAAAGTAAAGGTCCACAACTACCATCTAGAACACCTGTGGAGTGGGCCACCGAGCATCAGAAAGCCCTCGACCGACTTGTATCTCTCCTTGTTAGCCCTCCCGTGCTAGCATACCCCGACTTCGACTCACCCTTTGTATTACATACCGATGCTTCAGACCAGGGGCTCGGCGCGATTCTTTATCAATATCAGAATGGCAAGTTAAGAGTCATTGGGTACGGGTCTAGGACTTTGACTGCAGCTGAGCGAAACTAACACCTGCATAGTGGAAAGCTAGAGTTCCTAGCCTTGAAGTGGGCCGTGTGTGAAAAGTTTAGAGATTACTTATTCTACGCACCCCATTTCACAATATTCACTGACAACAATCCCCTGACCTACGTTATGACTACAGCCAAGCTAAATGCAGTTGGCCATCGGTGGGTAGGAGAACTCTCAGATTTCAGATTTGACATAAAGTACAGACCAGGAAAGGCTAACATCGATGCCGATACGCTGTCGCGTCTTCCTTTAAACATTGAGGCCTATGCTGAGTCCTGTACCAAAGAGTGTACCGAAGACGTGGTTCGTGCGATATGGGATGGAAGTAAAGTAGCCAAACTGAAAGATGTACCATGGGTGGCGGCTCTCAACATCTCTTCCCAAGCCGACTCATCCCCCTCATTTGATCACTTGACTGCAATCAGCCACGGTGAGCTTGTGGAGGCACAACATGCAGATGAAGCCATCGGTGAAATGATCAAGTTAAAAGAGGCGGGTACACCTTTAACTGACGAGATACGGAAAGCGGCTAGTGGAGCCACTTGAAGACTATTTCATGAATGGGGAAAGTTAGTTTTGGAGAACGGTCTCTTGTACAGACGTGCTAATGAAAGAAGGCAGTTGGTGCTCCCTGCTAAGTACAAAGACATTGTCTTGAAGAAACTCCATAATGAAATGGCCCATGTCGGCACGGAAAGAGTTCTCAATCTTGCCAGAGAGAGATTTTATTGGCCCTTCATGGCTAGAGAGATCGAAGAACATATCACGAGGAAATGTCCATGCATAAAGTCGAAGAAGCCAGTTACTCATGTTCGCGCCCCAATGGGTAGTATCACATCAAGCTCGCCACTGGAGTTGGTGTGTATCGACTATCTACACCTAGAGACCAGCCGTGGGGGTTACGAATATATCCTTGTGGTCGTCGATCATTTTACAAGATTCGCCCAAGCGTATCCGACAAAGAACAAGAGTGGGAAAACGGCAGCTGAGCGCATCTTTAATGATTTCGTCCTCCGCTTCGGGTATCCATCAAAGTTACACCACGACCAAGGCCGTGAATTTGAGAACGAGCTCTTTCGTACGTTGCAACAGTTGTCAGGTATTCGTCATTCGAGAACATCACCATACCATCCCCAGGGGAACCCGGCGGAACGGTTTAATCGGATGATACTCCAGATGCTAAGAACGTTGCCAGAGAAAGAAAAGGAACGATGGAAAGATCAAATTCCACAAGTCATTCATGCGTACAACTGTACTCGGCACGAGTCGACAGGCTACTCACCTTTCTTCCTTCTTTATGGTCGTCATCCTCGCCTTCCCATTGACTTACTGTTTGGGTTGGTTGGAGAAACAGAGCCTGACTCGCCAAAGGGATATGCGAAGAAGTGGGCAAAGCAGATGTCGGAGGCTTATCGAATTGCTAACGAGAGTAGTAAACAGGCCAGTGCCAAGGGCAAAGTGCTTTATGATAAGAAAGCAAGGGGAGTGGTATTACAGCCTGGCGATAGAGTCTTGGTCAGGAACCTTGGTGAGCGTGGTGGACCAGGAAAACTATGGTCATATTGGGAGAAATCGATCTACGTGGTGAAAGAACAGTTCGCGGATAACCCAGTATACGCAGTCTACCCTGAGTTTGGAGACAAGAGAAAGACAAGGACATTACACCGTAATCTGTTCCTTCCAGTTGAAGCTCTTCCATGCCAAGATGCTCCTGAAAAGAGAACACAGAAAAAGAAACACCAGACTCGACGCACCAATGTCTCAGAACGTGCAAGTCTACAGGAAGTATCAGGTTCAGACTCAGATTCTGGAGATGACTCAGATGGTCCTCGTTATTGGTTGAGGGTACCAGTAGAAAAGATGAAGGAGATACCCGTGGTAGCCCCACCACAACGACCAGTAACCTCTCTGAGCAAGCCAACTCCAATACCTGTTGAAGAAGAGGAGGAATTTAGGATGCACCACTTACCTGAAACGGATTTGTTACCTGAGGGAAATGTAGAGATAGAGGAACCCGGAGAAGATGAAGATCAGTTTGTTGTCGCGGGACCTGAGGAACGAGATGGATATGATGAGGATCCAGAGTTCAGTCAAGAGGAACAGTTTCCAGTCAGTGCAGTGCCAGATAACCAGACCCAGGTTAGAAGGTCAAGTCGGGAGCGACGACCTAAACAGATTTTCACATATGAGAACTTTGGTCAGCCTACACAGACAACACAGGCTACAGTTAATGTGACAAACACACACTTACAATCACCTGTCTACCCTGTACCACAGACTACTCAACCTTTGCACCCATTTATGCCTTATTCAACCCCAACATGTCCACTTAACCCTTATTCTACCCTTTACCCCCTATTTACATACATGCCTTATACGGTACCAGCAACACCATATATATTGCCAGTTCCGGTTGCTTGTTAAAAGAGGCTTTGAGTTAGATAAGTAGAGAAGAAAATGGTGGGACCCATTTCTTTCTGCTGGGAAGTGTGTGACGATCACACAAGTACTGTAATTGTACTTTAGGTATTCAAAATTATTGGTTTCATCTTGAATATGTTATTGTGTTATTTTGGAAAAAGAAACATTCGGAAGGGTTTTATTTTAATGTGATTCCTTGTA
Source organism: Squalius cephalus (assembly GCA_022829025.1). Lineage (NCBI taxonomy): Eukaryota > Metazoa > Chordata > Actinopteri > Cypriniformes > Leuciscidae > Squalius > Squalius cephalus. The sequence continues at coordinate 46,942,209 of CM040796.1, read as the reverse complement.
AAAAAATATAAGAGAGAAGTGTGCAATGCTACTCCTGACCGTGAGGGGCAGAGTCGAGCGATGGGTGTTAAGCTGTGTGAGTCGTGAGTTTTTCATTACTCCAGAGAGCTTGAACGTGACACACTGTCTCCTCGTTTCTCTCCTGTGTGTTACAGGTGGGTAAATGTGTAAAAACACTTTAAAGTTGAATTTAACCATGCTGAAATGTGTTTAGAATATAAGTGAATTGTTTTAGAGAAGTGATGTTCGTCAGATGTTGTTTTTGAGTTTGATTTAAGCGAGAGAGAAAAGCTCGACCGATTAGCGGCCTACTGAAAACGCACATGTAACGTTTGTGAGCGCGTCAGCTAAAAATACAATTTTTTCCTTAAACAAATGCACATGAAGGTATTCTATCAGCTCTAAAGGTTAATAAATATTGTTTAATGTACTAAATATGTGGGTTGAATGTCAATTGATAATGATTAATGTGTAAAATAAGGTTTAAAGTTATATTTGAAGTATATTAATAATTCTGAGAGTGATTTGCAGCATCGTATTAATGTGATACGGGTAAAATATTGTGAATAGAAATGTTTAATCATTTAAGAGAAGTAATTGAGGTATATTACTATGGTTTTTGTATTTCTTTTTTGATGAATAGTGTGAAATATAAAAATACACAGTCAGTGAACATGAATGTGAAATTGAGAAGTTTATTTTATTGCAGATTGTGAATTGACATGAACACTGAAAGTCATTATAATGTTAAGAATACATTGAAAATGTGATATGTGAAGCATAATGTGACTGAGAAACAGAGATTTGTTTATTGAACATATTGTGAATAAATTACTCCAGAGAGTTTGAACGTGACACACTGTCTCCTCGTTTCTCTCCTGTGTGTTACAGGAGAATAATCTGTCCCTTTCGGGTGCCGTCGCCACGGTACCCGTTACACATGCATGGATGACTAAGAGTTGGATTGCCCTAACATTAAAAATACTGCAAATGGATCTTCCTGTTTCCCGTGTGTGTTCCGTGACAGAACGACTCCGTCAAGACGGAGATCCAGCGGTATGGATTTACGTGGCGCTTCCCCAACCACGAGGACAGAGAGGAGGCAGCAGAGATGGAATTCGCCAGTGGAAGAGGTCCCTCCCCGCATGAACATTTTTCAATGCCTGGCATTATGGACCCGCCAGACCGAGGAGGCCATGGCGGTCAACAGATCAGAGTTCCATTCGCTGCAGGTCCCGTTCAGCTCAGAGCCTGCACATCGCCACCCGAAACAGAGGAGGAGAAGGAAGACCTCCTCCATGATTGTTCCGGTGGTCCCAGTTCCGGTGGTCCCAGTTCCGGTGGTCCCAGTTCCGGTGGTTCCGAAACGGAGGAGGAGAAGGAAGACTCCCTCCGTGACTGTCCCGGTGGACCTTGTTCCGGTGGTCCCTGTTCCGATGGTACCTGTTCCGGTGGTCCCAGTTCCGGTGGTCCCGAGTCCGGTGGTCCCGAGTCCGGTGGCTCCAAACACGGAGACCATCCCGGAGGTGACTGCCGTCCCTGACGCACCGCCCAGGCGTCTTGCTCTGCCCGCGCCGCCCAGGTGTCTTGCTCTGCCCGCACCGCCCAGGCGTCTTGCTCTACCTGCACCGCCAAGGCATCCTGCTCTGTCAGCCCCGCCCGAGCTGCTCGCACGGCCTGCACCACCCCAGCGATCCATCACGTCTGCTGATCCAGAGACTGTTCACGTCATGTCTGCAGAGCCTGTGTCTTCGGACAAGATGGCCGCCACAGAGACTGTTCACATCACTTCTGCTGATCCAGAGACTGTTCACGCCACGTCTGCCGAGCCTGTGTGTTCGGACAAGATGGCCGCCACAGAGACTGTTCACGTCACGTCTGCCGAGCCTGTGTCTTCGGACAAGATGGCCGCCGCCGAGCTTGTTCACGTCATTTCTGCCGAGCCTGTGTCTTCGGACAAAATGGCCACCGCCGAGCCGGTCACCACTAGATGTCCTCCTTCCCCACGGTGTCTGTCACATTCTTGAACTACATTCCCCACGATCCTTGTTTCCTCATTGCACTCAGCTGTCCCTTGTCACTAATCATTGCACTCAGCCTATTCCCCATTAGCATTGTCATTGCCCTGTGTATATAAGCCTGTCTGTTTTAGTGTTTGTCACAGAGTCGTTGTTAGATGACACTACACTTTTGATCTGTGTTCCTAGCCTGTTCTTGTTTGTTTCTTGGTTATTTTGTATTTGGACTGCTATTATGGATTTTGACCCATGCATGGATGACTACGAGTTGGATTGCCCTAACATTAAAAATACTGCAAATGGATCTTCCTGTTTCCCGCGTGTGTTCCGTGACACACAGTGGTCAGCTGAATTCTGAACAAAATCATTTTCACTGAGGTAGTCGTGTAATATTTTGTTCCAATTTCTACCTGACTGTTTTAACCCATACAGTGACTTGTTCAGTTTACAGACTAGTTTCTCACCTATATCTGACTTCACTTCAAATCCTTCTGGCTGTTCCATGTAAATCTCACAGTCAAATGGAGCATGCAAATAGGTCGTTTTTACATCCATCTGGTGGAGTTCAAGATCATATTGTGCTGCCATTTGCATTAAGGCACGTACTGAAGTGATATTTGCTGTTGGTGAGAAAGTCTCTTTATAATCTACCCCCATCACTTGACTATAGCCTTTTGCAACCTATCTGGCCTTGTACGTCTCAGTCTCATCTGCGTTGTTTTTGACGGCATAGACCCATCTACCCCCCACTGCATGTTTACCTTCAGGTAGCGTAGTTAGAGTAAATTTGTCATTTTCCTCAAGGGAATTAATTTCCTCTTTCATGGCCCTGGCCCACATCTGTGACTCACTTGAACTCATAGCATCTTTGAATGTTTGTGGTACACCACACACTCTGTAACAGAAGTCCACATTAGTAAGAATCTGGTCATCACATTCCACATCAGAAACATAATCAGACAAATATTGAGGAGCTCTTCTGTTTCTCTGAGGATAACGCATTCTGTGATCAGCTACCTCTGTCTGAGCACATTGCTGATTTTTAGTCTCATTTTGAGGTTTATGAGTCTCTTCTGGGATCTGATCAGTCACATTTTCTTTTGACTGGGAGGATACATATCTTTCCCCATGGAAATCATCATCTGACATTGAAATGTCAGTCTGTGTTTGGTGTTCAGTAACACACTTCGTTACAAATCTCACAAGCCTGTGCTTGAGAACTTTTCCTGTGTCTGGATAATAGACCAGGTATGCAGGGCTGTTTTTGTCATACCCTACAAAGATCCCTTTTTCACATCGTGCATCTAACTTCTTTTTGTCCTGCTTGTATGCGTAACATACTGAACCAAAAACTCTAATTTTTGAAAGATCAGGTTTTCTCCCTGTCAGTGCATATGGGGTTTGCCGTATTCTGCCATTGTAGCACCTGTTGCGAATTACTGCAGCAGTCATTACGGCATACTTCCACAACATCTTGGGTAGATTGCTCTCTAAGAGCATACATCTTGCCATTTCAATTAGCGTTCTCCAATTTCTCTCAGCAGATCCATTTTGATGGGGTGAGTAAGGTGCTGAGGTCTCATGTCGAATACAGTTCTTACTTAATAGAGATTGAAACTCTTTTGCCATAAATTCTGTGCCGTTGTCTGATCTAACACACTTTATAGTCCCATAAGGGGCTGTATCAGCGAGAAATTTTTCAGTAGCTTTCACAGTGTCACTCTTAGCTTTTAGAAAATACACGAACACTGAACCTGAGTAGTCATCAGTAAATGCAAGCACATACTTGAAACCGTCTTTAGCTACTGGGTCAATAGGACCAGCTAGATCTATGTGCACTAATTCAAGTGCAGCCTTAGCTCGTGTGTCAGGTTCCCTGTTTCTACCCTGAACACATTTACCTTGTGTGCAAACCTCACAGTTTAGGTTAGATTTATCAATCTTATTCTTTCCCTTGATTTTCATTCCCTCAACTACATCTTGCAATTTGGAAACATCATCATAATTGCAGTGACCGAGGATCTGATGCCAGGTTTGAATGTCATAACATCCGTTACAACTATCATTGTCCTCGTTGACAGTGTTCAGATAGTACAGTCTGTTGTATTCTTGAATGTGAAATTTAGTACTACTCTTGTGAATGAGTTCATCACGTCCTTGTTGAAAGTTGATAGTGTTTCTCCGGCTGGAATTTGTCATCAAACTTTTTGCATTTTTCAATGTCTGTAATAATGTGCGATGTCGCACCAGTGTCAACCATTAGTCCCTTTCATTGCACACTGTAGAATTGGCAGTCACTCGCTCTAAAGACAAATGTGTGTTCGTCGTTGTCCTCTTTGTCAGCGGCTTGTTTAACATTGTCTCTCTTTTTGCGTCTGCAATTTTCATCTTTGTGCGTCAAGCTTTTACAGTAATTGCACCACAGTCTTTTGTGATTTTGGTTCGGGCAAGCACGGGCTTTGTGTCCCTTTTGTCCCCTCTGTTGCGGAGCTGAGGCACTCGCTCTCATCACATTATCATCACTTGCGCTGGTGTGAAACTTTTCCGTACTTTCAAAACTTCTCAGCTTGGTTTTGAACTCTGCAAACATTATGTTTTCATCACTTTGTGTGATATGGATGGCGAACGGTTTAAACGATTCTGGCAAACCTTTCAAAATCATCGCAATTAACAGTCCATCACTGAAACTCTCTTCGGCATTATTCAGAGCTGTGATTGCGGTTTCTGCTTGAATAATATAATCCGTGATGCTCTCATTTGCCATTTTCTGCAGTGACGTTAACTTTGTGTACAGGCTGATTATTCACGGTTTTCCTTTACCAGCATAATAACCTCTTAAAATCTGTAGAGCTTTCCTACCGTCGTCTGCTGCATCTCTCATTACAAGAGACAAACTTTTGTCATCCAAGTATTGAAAAAGCTTAGCATATGCTTCCTCGTTTTTATCGTCATCATCCTCTTCCTCACCACGTGCGGGAGGCTCTGATAAAATGGTGTCCTTTAGGCCTAGCAAACGCAGGTGGCCTAGAAATTTTGTCTCCCAAAGTTCGTAACTCTTTTCATCTCCATCAAAATACAATCTACTACATCGGTTACCTACTTCTCTTCTGGGCCCATAACCTGTTTCGTGCAGCCATTTTCGTGAATTATAACCGGTTATTTTAGTAAATTATACGGAGGAAAAACACACAGACATCACTCGGTATTCTGATGGACCGGAACATATTTTATTAGCATATACCCATTTATGGATAGCAGATCACATACACGTGACACACGTGAGCAGTATGAGGGCACACATTACAAACTTTAACAGGAGAAAAGAGGGGCTGCAGAGCTGTACTTCACTTCCTGAGGACAGTCCTAAATAGGATCACTTTCTCCCTCAACATTCTGATGTGCAAATTTGTTTCAAGTAATTGTTTTAATTTGCTCTATATTTGTTGTGAGTAAAATTACATTATAATATGTTTAAATTTCAGTGCTAGGTTCATTCATAGATTTTAGTTAGAATTGAAAAATGTTGTACATAGTTGGCTGTTCAGGCAACTAAAATAGTGTTCACACTCTAGCGGTCTTTTTTTGGGGGGGGGGGCTTGTGCATTACTACAATAAGTAAACTAACTTACTGTTTAAGACAGACCAGAACATTTTGAAATTAAATGCACTTTTTTGAGGTGGTAATAAGATGTTAAGCTTTGAATGTACTAAAAAAAATAGCCTTCACACTTTTTTATTATTATTGGCTTGTGCCTATTGTTAAATAAACTAATTTTGAGAATTTAATTTTCTTGTGCCTTATTTGTTCACATGGTTTGGGTAAGATTAGGCTGGGTTATGGCTCAGTTTTTGGGTTTCTGATTAAAGGGTGGTGTTGATATGGTTAACTTATGGCTGAGAATTGGTACCAATAATAAAACCTGTTTTGGCCCAGTTCAGGGCAAGGGTGACTAAATGGCTGAGATCCAGGCTAACTGGACATCTGTGGTGAACTAGGCCCCCACTGGCAAACCCAAACTGATTGAAAGTCAACAGGTTAACAACACTAGAAAGGTTAACAACACAGGTTAACAACACTAGAAGAAAGTAAGCATCAAATCCTGGCTTTTTTGTTTTTGACATGTTTACACTGACCTGGGGTCAGAGGTCACTTCTTCATCATTTACATTTATTCATTTAGCAGACGCTTTTATCCAAAGCGACTTACAAATGAGAACAATAGAAGCAGTTAAACTAACAGTAGGACAACAAAATGCAAGTGCTATGACCCTTCTCAGTTTAATCTAACGCAGAATTTATTTATTTTTGTTGTTATAGAACAGAATAGAATAGAGTAGTAGAGAAAGTGTTAGTATTACTGGATCAAGTGCTGTCGAAAAAGAAGCGTCTTCAGCCGTTTCTTAAAAGTGGCTATGGACTCTGGTTGAGATAGGCAGATCATTCCACCAGCAGGGAACAGTCATGGTAAAGGTCCGAGAAAGAGATTTTGTGCCTCTTTGAGATGGCACCACAAGACGTTGTTCGTTTGCAGAGCGCAAGTTTCTGGGTGGCATGTAAGTCTGAAGTAAAGAGTTAAAGTAAAAGGGAGCAGAACCAGTGGTTGTTCTGTAGGCAAACGTCAGTGACTTGAATTTGATGCGAGCGACAACTGGCAACCAGTGAAATTTTGTGAGGAGAGGAGTGATGTGTGCTCTCTTTGGTTCGTTAAAGACCACTCTAGCTGCGGCGTTCTGGATCAGTTGCAGAGGTTTGACTGTGCAAGCTGGAAGACCAGCCAGGAGAGCGTTACAATAGTCAAGTCTGGATAAAACAAGCGCTTGGACAAGGAGTTGAGTAGCATGTTCTGATAGGAAGGGCCTGATCCTAAAAAGTCCTAAATCCTAATGTTGTACAAGGCAAATCTACATGACCGGGCAGTTCTAGCAATGTGGTCTGTGAAGTTCAATTGATCATCAATTACCACACCAAGGTTCCTGGCTGACCTAGATGGAGTTATGGATGACGAGTCTAGCTGAATGGTGAAGTTGTGGTGAAGTGTGGGGTTGGCCGGGACAACAAGTAGCTCTGTCTTCGCAAGGTTTAGCTGAAGGTGGTGGTCCTTCATCCAGCCAGAAATGTCTGTCAGGCAGGCTGAGATGCGAGCAGCTACCGTCAGATCGTCGGGCTGGAATGAGAGGTAGAGTTGTGTGTCATCAGCGTAGCAGTGATAGGAAAAGCCATGTTTCTGAATCACAGATCCTAGTGATGTCATGTAGATGGAGAAGAGAAGTGGTCCCAGCACTGAGCCCTGAGGCACTCCAGTAGCTAGATGTTGGGTCTTAGACACCACACCCCTCCACGATACCCTAAAGGACCTACCTGAGAGGTAAGACTTGAACCATTGGAGTGCGGTTCCCGAGATGCCCTTCATCTTTAGGATTGACAGGAGGATCTGGTGGTTAACTGTGTCAAAGGCAGCAGACAGATCCAGCAGGATGAGAACTGAGGATATGGAGGCTGCTCTTGCCAGTCTCAGAGCTTCAATTACTGAGAGCAGGGCAGTCTCAGTTGAGTGTACACTTTTGAAACCAGATTGATTGTTGTCCAAGAGGTTGTTCTGTGTAAGGAAGGAAGAGATCTGGTTGAAAACAACTCGTTCAAGTGTTTTCGCGACGAATGGAAGGAGAGATACCGGTCTGTAATTCTCCAGATGTGCTGGATTTAGAGTGGGTTCCTTAAGCAGTGGGGTTACACGAGCCTGCTTAAATGCTGTGGGAAAGGTACCAGTGTGAAGAGAGGTGTTTATGATGTGTGTGAGTGCGGGCACAACTGAGGATGAAATGGCTTGAAGTAGGTTAGTGGGAATAGGATCAACGGACAGGTGGTAGGGCGATTGGAAAAGAGGAGATTGGAGACTTCTGCCTCAGCAAGTAGAGAGAAGGAGGGTAGAGAGTGTGTGTTAGCTGGAAAAGTGTGTGTGTCAGTTTGTGGATTGGTAAATTGGCCGCTGATGGAGGTTGTTTTATTTATAAAGAATGTAGCAAAATCGTCAGCTGTTAGTGTTGATGAAGGAAGAGGAGGAGGAGGGTTAAAAAGAGAGGAGAAGGTTTTGAAAAGCATGCGAGAGTCTGAAGAATTGTTAATTTTGTTGTGATAGTAAGTCATTTTAGCAGTAGAGATATTAGCAGAGAAGGAAGAGAGGAGGGACTGATAAAGACCAAGGTCAGAAGGATCTTTCGATTTTGCGCCACTTCCTCTCTGCACCCCTAAGATTCGAACGATGTTCACGGAGAACATCAGATAACCAGGGGGCAGAGGGTGTGGCGCGGGCTGGCCTGGAGGAAAGTGGGCAGAAGTTGTCCAAGCAGGATGTTAAAGTGGAGAAAAGATTATCAGTTGCACTGTTAGTATCTAGTGTTGAAAGCTGATCAGGTGAAGGAAGTGTGGATGAGACCAGAAAGGATAGACGAGAGGGTGAGAGTGAGCGTAGGTTTCGCCGAAAGGTGACCTGTGGAGGAGTGTGTGTTGTGTTCTGTGGCAGGTTGATGTTGAGAGTGAGGAGGAAGTGATCGGAGGTGTGCAGTGGTGTGACCAGTGTATTGTCAGTGGAGCAACAGCGTGTAAATAAGGTCCAGTTTATAACCTGATTTGTGAGTAGCCGCAGTAGACTCGTTTGAGGTCGAATGACGCAAGCAGAGTGTGGAAATCAGCAGCCTGAGGCTTTTCTAGGTGGATGTTGAAGTCTCCAAGAACTATGAGAGGAGTACCATCCTCGGTGAAGGATGAGAGTAGCACATCAAACTCTTCCAAGAAACTGCCGAGCTGGCCGAGCCCTGGTGGACGATATACAACTACAAAATGGATTTTAATAGGGCTAGTGATAGTAATTGAATGTGATTCAAATGAGCTGTTGTCACACAGAGGTGGTAAATGATCAAATTTCCAATCGTTTGAGATGAGCAGACCAGTACCACCACCCCTACCAGTCAGGCGAGGGGTGTGAGAAAGTTAATTTAGTGGAGAGGGCAGCTGGTGTGGCAGTGTCCTCTGGTCTGATCCAGGTCTCAGTCAGGGCCAGTAGACTGAGACCCAAATGACTAGAAATAGATGTAATGAAATCAGCTTCGTTTATGGGAGACTGGCAATTCCAGAGACCAATAGGAAAAGAGGATACAGTACTAGAAGACACCGGAAAAGTACGCAGGTTGTTAGGATTGGACTGCCTCTGACGTGTGACATTTGATTTACGCGTGTTAGTAATAGTAGGGATTTGAAAACACATGGTGTAAGAGGGGTCACAAACAGGCAGATCAGATGAAAAGTTGTGTAGAAGAGAAAGGAAAGGAAAAAACAAGAAAATTAATACTCAAGTGCCTTGTCGGTGTCCTTGCTCGCCGGAGTCACACAGGTAGAGTCGTTGGTCTTTACACTCTTCGGTCTTCACACGATGAGGGCTTCACACGAGGGCTGCCGCAACCGCTGCCGCAGTGCACTAACCTATTTTATACACGCCTAATACCTCTTTATTGAATACAGCAGGTCCCACCTTCCCGTTTAGTCAAGCGAAACTAACAAGTCACGACACACAAATAACGTCACACGGGCGAGACTGATGATCTCTCCTGTTGTTCGACTGCTTCTTCACCACTGAATTCATGAGGATTTGTGGCTCCGTCACTCTTCATAGACACATAGTTGGATTCTGCGTATGAGATACTGAGAAAACAGAAATAATTCTTCCTTTAGTTCTGTCTGCGGTTTCATTTATAATAAGTAGGGCTGCAACAATGCATTTGATTATCGATTATTTGCGTCTGTGCGTTGTGCGCAGAAACCATCAGCTTTTACAGTAGTGAACAACACATTTCTATGGACAAAATACAGATGTAAAATAGCGAAGGACAAAGAGTGATCTTCTGCGGGAAAGGTGCATGATCTATCTGTCTGAATCATGAAAATGCTTAATATTTACAAGCTCTTTAAACCATGGGCGTAGCCTGGCCCCCATAACGACTGAAAGGTTTTACTAAAGATTTTTAAAATAACAATATTTCAAACTCAAAAGTAAATATGCATATAATGTAGTTATTTTCATACATTTGAAAACTGGCAGAAAGGTAAGTTAATAAACTAATACAAATTTTCATGGTACCCCACAGGTAGCAAAAAAAACAAAAAACAAAAAAAACGTGCCAGGAACTAAATTTGAACAATAAAACCATAATTCAATCAGTAAAATCGTTAAGCATAAAAGGTTCATGGCTGTAGGCTACATGAATTTACAAACATTTAACATATTAAATAAATATAATTGAGTGTCTATTTAAAACTTCAAACAATAGCCCGGGCTTTTATTTTCTCAAATCGCCGAACTGCACCGGCTTGTATTTGAGACAGGCGTCAATATGAGACAGGCCTTTAATTTAGTGTTGAGATGAGCATGACAGTAGGAGGTTACCATATCTGTGTTTGTGTTTAACAAATCAGTTAATTTCAGAATTAGCCTACTATATTTCCATATGTCTAAAGGGGGTCGCACACCAGACGAGAAGCGCAGCGCCACATCTTTAATACTCAAACATTCTCTATGAGTGTGTCAAATCGTCATACTGACTTCACCCTGTGCTGCAATACATTCAGTTTTACATTCATTTACAGAAATCAGCTGCTTGAACGAAAATTGCTGATGTTCTAGGATTTTCAGGTGATATTCTCAATTAATTCAGTTAACGGATGCTCTGAGGTAAAGTGAATTCAGACTGCAGACTAAGCAACGATTGTATTTAATTGTACAGTACAATCATAACATAGTACAGACATGATCTTAATTCCATAATATCCTTAAACATAACTATATTGCTGGCCATAAACTGAAAAACTGCGCGTCCGGTGTGCGATACCTCGAGTTGTCATAGACACGAGGCAGCGCTGCGCTTCTCGTACGGTGTGCGACCCCCCTTTAGATTATTGGCAGCATAAAAAAAACGAAACAATGTGACAGCCATGGGCTGAACAATACAAGTTACCAGTAATATCCATCAAGCCTATGAACTAGTAACCAGAAACACATCAACAAGATAGAATGCAGAAATGCTTTTCTTTCTTAGCCTTTTGTCTTGTTGTTTCCAGTCAAAATATCTAAAAATTTGACTTGACTATACTCTGCATTCTCGGGTTTGACACACCTCCCATTCTGAAACGGAAAACCCAGAGTTTTCCTCATTTCAGGGTTAACATACTCAGAGTTTTCACTTAAAGCAGGGCTCAGTAAATTCGGGATTTCTTCGCTGTATTCTCGCTTTTTGCTCGCAGGTTTCTCTCTAGAGCTCCCCCCACAGCTTCGGAATAGATATTTGACAACACTGTTGTAAAATCTTGTTGGCGATTCTCAGACTCCAGAGGCTAGTAGATCAACGACATCAAAGCAGATGGGACATTCTTTAAAACGTCTTCTTCATTCAGGTTCGAACAGCGAGAGGGAGTGCAATAATAACAGCATTTTAGCAGATTTCTTTTGGCCGTAAAGCAGTTGTTTACATCGCGAGACCTGATATCACGCGATACTTCCTGATGCGGCGGCCGCCGGCCCGCCGGCTCAAAGTTGCGGATTCTCCGCTCACAGGCACCAGGGGGGTGCAAAACGACCACCATTCAACCCGAAATAAGTAATAAAACCATTCCAATGACTCCGAAGCTATTCAGTTAAGGTAAAAAGTTACTTAGTTCACCTTTAACCTCCTTTCTGAAACAGGCCCCAGGTCTTAAAGTGACAGCACCTAGTAAACATGCTGTCGCTTGTCCTTAAAGGGATAGTTCACCCCAAAATTATTTGTCATGATTTACTCACTCTCATGTTGTTCCAAGCCTGGATTAATTTTTTTCTTGTACTTAACTCAAAAGAAGATATTTTGAAGAATGTGGGTAGCCAAACAGTTGCTGGTGCCCAATGACTTCCATAGTACGAAAAAATATATATACTTTTAGAAGTCATTGAGGACCAGCAACTGTTTGGTTACCCACATTCTTCAAAAACTTTTATGTTCAACATAAACATCAGGGCTCGTAGTCTTAAAGCTTCTAAGAATCCTCTCAGAAAACTCCTAATTTATCTTAAAAACTTCTGCGCAGGAGTCTTAGCTTAAGAGCGATTCGGGACCGATCTGAGAGCAACTCTGAGTGAGGAAAAGACAAACACTTTCATCTCAGTGAGGAGGTGGGGCTGACCCCGTTGCTACGCATGACACAATCATTTGAAGACTGATTGGTTGGTTGTCCAAGAAGGAAAAAAAAGAGCGATTTTAAGTATAGGGTCTACTCTCTCTCACACATACACACACACACACACACACACACACATTATATACTGTATATGTATATAAATCAATTTTTTTAAATTTTATTTCCTATAAGGTATTTGATTGGTTTAGAATGATAAAAATTCATCCACTCTTTCCAATTACACTGATTGCTGTCTATTTAAGTGGTGGTTTGAATGTTGGTTTTAATGTAGCAGACATGGAATAAAAACAAGAAGGATGAGAAAGCCAGACTGGACAGAGGAACAGTGTTTACTGTTAGTCCAGTTAGTGGATGAACACAAGGCCATCCTTAAAGGAGAATTCGGGCCGGGTGTCACAGCACAAGAAGCAGACGTGGAGCTTATAGCGCTTAATAATACATTATTAACGGTTCATTCACCTGATTGTGCGCACCAGGAAAGCCTGCTATATTAATATAAGGTGGGAATGTCCAGTGGAAAGGAAATTAACTGTGACACAGTAAGAGGTTCTGGAAGTGCTGTAATTGTGTGTGTGATCTAGTCCTGTAATTGTGTGTGTGATCTAGTGCTGTAATTGTGTGTGTGATCTAGTGCTGTAATTGTGTGTGTGATCTAGTCCTGTAATTGTGTGTGTGATCTAGTGCTGTAATTGTGTGTGTGATCTAGTGCTGTAATTGTGTGTGTGATCTAGTCCTGTAATTGTGTGTGTGATCTAGTGCTGTAATTGTGTGTGTGATCTAGTGCTGTAATTGTGTGTGTGATCTAGTGCTGTAATTGTGTGTGTGATCTAGTGCTGTAACTGTGTGTGTGATCTGCTTCCAGAAGGCTGTGACAGACCCAGATCATCACTGCTGCTTTCTTGCATTTTTCCAGCTGCCAAATATCTTAATGTAGTGATTACTTTAATTTCTGGCGCTACAACATTTCTGTGCTGTGTCGGAGATGTTAGCATGTCGCTATAAGATCTGTCACAAACATGATCCCTGTCTGATCTATAGCGTCTTATTAACTCACTGTCATCCATTGTCTGCAACACATTTCTTCTCCTTCTTCATCTTTCTGCCATTTTCTCCTCTGCTAAAGAAACTCTTCAACCTCTTAAAAGTCCTTGTCCATACTCCTAACAGTTTTGTACTAGCCTGGCTAACGTCAGACCTCTTTCTCATTGAGATGTGGTCTGGGAACCACATGTTCATTTTCTCGTATTTGAGGCGTGGTTTACGAATCCCCAGAGCCGTTTATTGGGCGCTATGAATGTCTATCAAATGCGCCTGTGCGTAGCTCATAGCCAATCATTTCAATTATACCAGATGATGTATGTAGAGCGACAGAAATTCGACGAGGAAGAAGACGAAATAAACTAAACTACTTATCTAAGGCTGCATTGAAAGGTAACTTCGCATCTGATGCCATGTTGGATCCATAGATATAAACAAACTGCTTCGGTGTGTCGCATAGACATCGTCATCGTCTTGCTGCTCCCTCCCCGTTCTGTGATTGGTTCCCTTTTTGAAGGGGAAAATCTGGTCCATGGTGTCCAGGCTGCCTAGCAGCGTGAATAAAATTGCACTGCGCTCAAGGCAGCATGGGAAAACCCAGGCTAAGTAAACGCCCACATTTCGAATTTTGTCACTAGGAGCCACTCTTTGCATTAGGTTTATGCATACGGGCCCAGGTTTAAAACAGCTTGGGAGTGAGTAAATGATGACAGAATTTTAATTTTTAGGTGAACTATCCCTTTAATGTTAATAAAACAACAAAAGAGAAAATCACTCACTACTCTTGACGGAAGAACGTCTCGGGTACGTATGTAACCCTTGTTCCCTGAGTAGGGAACGGAGACGTTACGTGGGATGACGACGAATGGGGTTTCGCTTAGAAAGCCTATCATCTTCGAGTATATAAAACGAGCCAATGGCAATGAAATGCCATGGGTCTGCGGAATTTGCATAGCGTATCTCCGCCCCACGCAGGGGGTATATAAGGAAGTGCGCGAACAACATGCAGACTATGTCTTCGCTGAGGAGCCGAGACTGAACTCAGGCGTTCCAGCGGTACAGCGGAAGTGGCAGGGAGACGTAACGTCTCCGTTCCCTACTCAGGGAACGAGGGTTACATACGTAACCGAGACGCTCCCTTTCGTTGTCACTCCGAGTTACGTCGGATGACGACGAATGGGGTTCCCAGTGTAATCATGCCACCTCTCGACTGTCTTCCAGTGCCCTGCGTAAGTCTGAGCTCCCTGTCGTGAGACTAGCACGGACGAAGGAGTCCTACTTAACACAGGAATACCAAGGTACACTGGGAAGCATATCCAGTGGAAATTTGCAATCATGCCCAACCCGAAGGGGGGGACTTGGAATACACATATGACCCCGAAGGGCTGCATACGGAGTAACACTGGGGTGTCCAGCCGCAGGTGGAATATTTCAACCCCAGGGGTGGCAAGGTGTCTTGCCAAGGGAAAGACACATGCTCAGAGAGGCTTACAGTGGAAATACACATGTGGGGGTCGCCCGGAGGGGAACCATGCACATGGAGGCACCTAGCCAAGCGCGAAAGCTGCCGGTGGCATAACTCTGGAATTGACGTCGTCAGTGCTGGAGGAGACTCAGGGCTTATTAGGCTCACTTGAGGAGAATATCGCACGTATCCCGTCCGTGGAGAGGAATGGCAAGCAAGTGAAGACACCTGAGCAGAATCTAGTACCGGCTAGTTGAAGCGAGTACATGAGAAGAAACTGGCTCTACTCGGAGATTGTAGAATCTCGCAAATGTGTTAGGTGTCGCCCAGCCTGCAGCTCTGCAGATGTCTGTTAGCGAGGCGCCATGCGCTAGAGCCCAAGAGGATGCCACACCCCGAGTGGAGTGGGCCGTCACACCAAGGGGGCATGGTCGACCTTGCTGCTGGTAAGCCAAAGCAATGGCGTCCACTATCCAGTGAGACAACCTTTGCTTGGAGAGAGCCTTTCCCTTCAGCTTCCCACCATGACAGACAAAGAGCTGGTCTGAGGTCCTGAAACACTGCGTCCTGTCAACGTAAGCACGGAGTGCGCGTACTGGACAGAGCAGTGCCAAGGCTGGGTCTGCCTCCTCCAAAGGCAGCACTTGCAGGTTCACCACCTGGTCTCGAAAGGGTGTGGTGGGAACCTTGGGCGCCTATCCAGGCCGGGGTCTCAGGATCACGTGAGAGTTAGCCGGCCCGAATTCCAGGCACGCTTCGTCAACCGAAAATGCCTGCAGGTCCCCTACCCTCTTGATGGAGGCCAGTGCAACCAGGAGCGCTGTCTTCATTGACAGGAACTTAAGCTCCACTGATTGCAGGGCCTCAAAGGGAGCACTCTGCAGGGCAGTTAAAACCACTGAGAGGTCCCAAGAGGGTACGAGGGGAGGACGAGGAGGATTCAATCTCCTGGCTCCCCTCAGGAACCTGACGATCAGGTCGTGCTTTCCTAAGGACTTACCATCAACTGCGTCGTGATGTGCGGCAATGGCGGCAACATACACTTTCAGGGTGGAGGGAGACAGCCTTCGCTCCAACCCTTCTTGCAGGAAGGAAAGCACGACACTGATGGGGCATTTCGTGGGTTCAAGATTTTTAGAAGAACACCAGTTGACGAAGAGGTTCCACTTCAACGCATAGACATGTCTCGTGTACGATGCTCTAGCGGAAGTGATGGTAGCCACCACCGCTGGTGGTAGGGTACTCAAACCTACCTCGTCCCATCCAGGAGCCGCACGTGGAGGTTCCATAGATCGGGACGAGGGTGCCATAAGGTGCCCCGTCCCTGAGAAAGCAGGTCCTTCCTCAGGGGAATAGGCCAGGGAGGTGCTGTCGCGAGGAGAACTAGTTCTGAGAATCAGGTGCGGTTGTGCCAATACGGGGCAACCAAAATTACCTGCTCCTCGTCCTCCCTGATCTTGCGCAAGGTCTGCGCAAGAAGGCTCACTGGGGGAAACGCATACTTGCGGAGGAAACGCATACTTGCGGAGGCCCCGCAGCCAGCTGTGCGCCAGTGCATCCGTGCCGAGCGTGCCCTCGGTCAGGGAATAAAACAGGTCGCAGTGGGACGAGTTGTGGGAGGCAAACAGGTCTACCTGTGCGTCGCCAAACTGATCCCAAATCAGCTGGACCGTCTGGGGATGGAGTCGCCACTCTCCAGCGAGAGGCCGAACTCGAGACAGCTCGTCGGCCGCCTGGTTCAGGTGTCCCGGGATATGAATGGCTCGAAGCGACTGTGCGCTACTGTGGCGGTATTGTCTGATCGGACTAGTACGTGTTGACCCTTGAGCAACGCCCGAAAGCGGTGCAGGGCAAGGCGTACAGCCAGCAACTCGAGGCAATTGACATGCCAAAGGCGCTGGGGTCCTGTCCAGGAGCCCGCGGCAGCATGTCCATTGCACATGGCACCCCAACCCGTGGCGGAGGCATCTGTTGATACAACAACATGCCTGGAAGCTCGTTCTAAGGGAACTCCAGCGCGTAGAAAATAGAGGTTCGACCACGGGGGGAAGGTCTGACGGCAGGCCGGAGTCACTTGGAATCGGCGCGTGCCGTGTTGCCATGCCCACCTCGGGACTCGATCGCGAAGCCAAAGCTGAAGCGGTCTCATATGAAGCAATCCCAGCGGCGTTACTGCGGCTGCGGATGCCATATGCCCCAGGAGCCTCTGAAAAAGTTTCAGTGGAACCGCACTCTTGCCCTCGAATTGACGAAGACAAGTCAGCAGTGACTGCGCGCGCTCGCTCGTAAGCTGCGCGCACATGGCGACCGAGTCGATTTCCATACCGAGAAAAGAGATCCTCTGCACTGGGCAGAGTTTGCTCTTCTCCCAGTTGACCCGAAGGCCCAGACGAGCTAGGTGCCGGAGCACAAGGTCCCTGTGTTCGCAAACCTGGTCTCGAGAGTGAGCTTGAATCAGCCAGTCGTCGAGATAGTTCAGGATGCGAACCCCGTGTTCTCGTAGGGGAACAAGGGCTGCCTCGACGACCTTCGTGAAGACGCGAGGAGACAGGGCTAGCCCGAAAGGGAGAACCGCGTACTGGTATGCCTGCCCCTCGAAAGCAAACCGAAGAAACGGTCTGTGTCGAGGAAGAATGGAGACATGGAAGTAGGCGTCCTTCAAGTCGATCGCTGCAAACCAATCCTGTGGCCGTACGCATTCGAAAAGGCGTTTGGCCGTGAGCATCTTGCACGGCAGCCTGTGAAGGGAGTGGTTCAAGACGCGCAGGTCCAGGATAGGTCGTAACCCACCGGATTTCTTCGGTACAATGAAGTAAGGGCTGTAAAAGCCGGACCTCATTTCGGCTGGAGGGACAGTCTCGATCGCACCCTTCGCCAGTATGGTGGCGACCTCCGCTCTCATGACAGGGGCATTGCCACCGACCATTGTGAAGCGGACTCCCCTGAAGCGGGGAGGAGACCGCGCGAACTGAATCGCGTAGCCGAGCCTGATGGTCCTCGCGACCCAGCGGGACAGCCCGGGAAGCTCTAGCCAGGCTCCCAGAAACTGAACCAGCGGGGTCATACGGACCACAGACGTACCGTCGGTGGTGCAGCGAGGCGGAATGACCGGCCCAGGCGTGGGTGGCATAGCGGCCCGGTGCGGGGGCACGGTCATTAGCCGCATCCTGCCAGAGGAGGCCAGGGGAGGACCAGCGTCCCATGGGGGCGTGCTCTGGCAGGGGACTGGCGACAGAGGGGGATGAGAGTGGCGGGGCCCGTGAGCGGCGCGCACTGTCATCCGAAAACTCTGTGAGCTCAGAGATGTGTAAGTGAGTTCTTTCTTTAACCATTTTAGGGTGCTGCCCGTCATGGGACGAGCAGCGGGGATGGGATAACCAAGGATTCTCCCCCGGCCCTGCTACCGTCTCCTGAAAAGAACTCAAAACCATCTCTGAGCAGCCCGTCTCAGGAGCGCCGCTTGGCCTGGCGTTTAGCGGGGCGCGGGGCAGGAGAGGGCTGTGGCGCCTTCCTGCGGCTTCCTCCACGACGCGGGCCGGAGGCAGATGACTGCTGAGGCCGGTCGGGAGGGGCGGGAGCCGCAGGAGGGCGCCCTTGGCGGCGAGCAGCCTGAGGCACCTGTGCCGACGACTGCGCTGCCGGAGCAGCGGCCCGCCGGGGCAGGACGTGTTTTAGAGCCTCAGTCTGCTTCTGGGCAGTCGAGAACTGCTGGGCAAAGTCCTCGACTGCGCCGCCGAAGAGGCCAGCCTGGGATATGGGGGTGTCGAGGAACCGGGTCCGCTCGGCCTCCCGCATATCAGCCAGGTTAAGCCACAGGTGTCGTTCCTGGACCACACATGTGGACATCACCTGACCCAGCGAGCGTGCGGTCACCTTCGTCGCCCGGAGAGCGAGGTCGGTGGCGGCACGCAACTCATCGAAGAGTGCTGGGTCAGTCCTCCCCTCGTGCATGTCACGCAACAACTGGGCCTGGTAGACTTGCAGTGTCGCCATGGCATGCAGTGAGGAAGCTGCCTGCCCCGCAGCTCTGTAGGCCTTCGCCACAAGGGTGGAGGAGAACCTACAGGCTTTGGAGGGGTGCTTTGGGTCGCCATGGGATGAAGCACTCTGAGGACACAGTTGCATCGCAACAGAGCGTTCAACCTGGGGAACCCCAGTGTACCCTTTAGCAGCCCCCTGATCGAGAGGAGGAAAGGCGGAGGAGGTCGCCGAGCGATCACGGGAAGACAATGGTGCCTTCCAGGACCTCGTGACCTCCTCATGCACGTCCGGGAAGAAAGGTATTGGGGTAGGGCGGCGACGAGGGTCAGCGGCCGCTCCCAAAAACCAATCGTCCAGCCGCGAGCGCACCGGCCCAGGTGGCGGGGACCACTCAAGACAAATGGCCGCGGCTGCCCGGGAAAGCATGGCCGTCAGCTCGGGATCAGACTCGGGCAATGCTGGGACACCCGAGGGTGGCAGCACAGCCAAATCGTCACTTCCCAAGGACTCCTGCCCACCTTGTGATGCAGCGATCGACATACGGTCCTCCTCTGGAGCGCCAAATGAGACATGCGGCAAGTCAGTGGACTGTACTGCAGGCTCATTTGGAACACTCACGGGTTGCACAGTGCTAGAGGGCAGTGTGGAGCGTGGAATAGTCGGCGCTTTGTTCCACACCGTAACCCTCAGGTCACCCTGGCCGCCAGCCGAAGTACTAGCTCTCGCGGAGCCAGTAGATCGGGGTGCGGGTGAGGGGACTCTACCGCGAAGGTCATTGAGTCTCGACCGCAACCGTGCGATGGGCATGTTCCCGCAATGGGAACATGACTCATCCACAAATGCTGCCTTAGCGTGCTCGACACCCAGACACACAAGGCAGCGATTGTGCCCATCAGAGTCAGACACATACAGACCGCAACCAGAAATACACGGGCGAGGCATCTTTAAAAAAACGTGCCGCGTGCAATGCTCTTTTGTGAAAGGAGATTTCTCCACAAATGCTGAAGCGACCAGGGAGATGAACACACAAACTCTGGCAAATCACTGCACAGATAAGCAGGGAATGTGCACTCGCTGGAACCCGCTGTCACACCAACACTTGGAGAGAGGCTCGTCTCGAAGAGAATGAAGAGATGAACTCAGAATTGGCTATGGAGTGAAGAATCAACTTGGCTCCGAAGCGAAAACATAGTCTGCATGTTGTTCGCGCACTTCCTTATATACCCCCTGCGTGGGGCGGAGATACGCTATGCAAATTCCGCAGACCCATGGCATTTCATTGCCATTGGCTCGTTTTATATACTCGAAGATGATAGGCTTTCTAAGCGAAACCCCATTCGTCGTCATCCGACGTAACTCGGAGTGACAACGAAAGGGAACTTTAATACAGTAGTTTTAATGAGAATCAGTGTATAATTTATACAGTGAAGTGTATATAACGTTTTATTTTTATAATTGTTCATTACATTTCTTTCTTTAATGCTACTGTTAAATACATCTCCCGTAGCTGGAACAAATAAAGCACTGTTTATTTCATTTGTATATTATGTTTCTTATTTTTAATAACAAAGTTAAAATATAATGACATCGAGATTTTTATCTTCGCCCACTTTGGCCTAAATGTCTGCCATTCTTTTTTATTATATATTTTGTAACCTTATAAGGCTTTGTTTTTAAAATAGGAAAATTAGTTTATTTGTCTTGCTCAGTCACTTGCAAAATTGTCAAATCAACATGAAAAAGAATGGCGATAAAATCATGAATTGTGATTTTCCTGAAAACAATCGTGATATGATATTTTGCCAGACTTTTATTTTGTCTACTTGTGCTACAAAACTTTCATCCTTAACGTAAACGTACAGCCCTGGCCTATGGGATAAACTAATAATAATTATAAAATGTTATATATATATATAACAAAACAGCAATAATAACTGCATTAGTCTGAATTAGCCCGCTATCAGTGGCTGAAACCTCCGTTGCTAGCTCTAAAATTATGTTTTGGAAATAGCAACATAGGCGTGGGATGAGATGCGTAAGAAATTAGTCCTACACACCTGACAAATGTCTTGAAATACATCATCTGAACAATGTTTTATGGTGTGGTAACCGTAGTATAAGCAGAACTCTGCTTCGCTTCTGGACCGCATTACCAACTCGGGGGTGCATTATTTTTATAATAATTCAATGGCCCGTCGTCAATTATTCCTTACATAATGAATGAAAATTAAATTTTTATAAAAAATTTACATTTTTAAGAATTCATATGAACTGTTTTTATTTGCTTTTTCATCTGACTAATCGAAAAAGTAATCGACAATTCAGTGTGTTTTTAACTCTTATAGAGCAGTTAATTCACCCACTATATGTTTATGTTTACACTCACCTGGGGTCAGAGGTCACTGCTTCATCACTGGGGTCAGAGGTCACTGCTTCATCACTGGGGTCAGAGGTCACTGCTTTATCACTGGGGTCAGAGGTCACTGCTTCATCACTGGGGTCAGAGGTCACTGCTTCATCACTGGGGTCAGAGGTCACTGCTTCATCACTGAGTTTAGGAGGCTTATCTATGGATCCGTCACTCTTCACAGACACATAGCCGGATTCTGGAGATGAAGATCTCTCACAGCTCTCTCTGTTCTCCATAATGAGAAACTGACTTCAGATCTGCACATGGAAACAGAGAACAAATCATACATAATATAATTATTCCTGTGAGTTCAGTGAAAACAGAAACCTTTGGCTTTGGCTTGCTTAGTTGGGGACACTTAAAATTCAACAATATTATTGATCTGCCTGCATTGACACCATTATATAAGAACTGAACTGAGCTGACATCACGGTTTTCTCCTGAGCGGCTATATATATATATATATATTAAATAAATATATCAAATATATATTTATTATTTCAGGTAAATGTATCATGCCAATTTCATAATCAGTTCAAAGATAAAAGATACAAAACATCAAATGCTCTGGAATAAAGAGAGAAGATGCGAACCTTGACATCTATAAAAGACATGATTCGAAGTGTTTTGCTTGCACTTCACATCACGGGCTAATCTGGGTTTCAGAATCGCCCCGAGCCTCAATTTGCATTTCATTATATAGACCAAAACTTCTTTCACATGGAAACATTTGCTCACAATGGGAATTTGCATTCAGAGGTTACACCTTTTGGGAGCAGGAGGCCATTTGCCTGGAAGACACACGCTCCTTTGTGTGCTAGTTATCCCTAAAACTTTTAATAACTTATTTCCTTTGGTTTAATTATTTGGGAAGTAGACATTTGTACCAGTCACACTGAGACATTTCAAATGATACCAAACATGTATAATACTGTATGATAATTATTCACATTAAACCATATAGATCTTTGGGTGAATTTTGGTGATCTCAGCATGAGAGAGAAGGAATGGGGGAAGTGGGAAAGAGATTAGGATGATTCTGAGGTGAGACTTGCATCTCAAATGGCAATGCTACCTCCACAAGAGTTAATTTCCTTTGTTCTCTCAGAGAGTAGCTCTCTCTTCCAGTTCTTCCAGTTTCTCCAGTCTCACACTTTAGTTTCTCACTAAAGCTGATCGTCTGTGAAGCAACGCCTACAGAAGCGCAGAAGTGTTTAGTATTAACACATGATATGACATATCAGAAGCAGGTAAATGAACTTACCCGTATGTGACGACAACAAATAAACCCCACCCATCATATCTCTTCTTCTTCATTTAGTTTTCATTTAGAAAAATATATTAATATAATGTGATCCGGAGGAAAAGATTGATCATCTCTGACTGATTCCCCTCTGAAGATTGAATCTGGACAACAAATTAAAACTAAACTTGTGTCCTGTGCACAAAGTGTCCTTATCGCAGTATATTAAAAATAGTGGTGGGCATAGATTAATTTTTTTAATCTAGATTAATCTCACTGTAATATTGGAATTAATCTAGATTAATCTAGATTAAAATGGCTCATTTAAATTCTGCCGAAGGCATTCAGAATATGTGTGCTACCCAAATAATGACTAAAGGGCACGTGTTTCTACAAAGTGACATTTAAAAGAACTTGTGAAGAAATGCCAGAGATTTTTTTTTTATTAAAACTAACATAAAGTATGATTTTTTTATTCTTTTATTTTTTACTTTGAGCAATGATGGAGCTATAATATACTCTTCTTATGAGCATATTAAACAAAACATCTCCTTGGAAAAAATGAAATGTAGCCTAATATTGTAGTAGTTATAAACAAAGGTCTATTTTTAGTTCAGATTAACATTTGAGGGCAGCAATTTTATTCATAATGTCAAAATAAAACCAAAGTAATGTTACTTGAAAGCATTATAGCCTACTATTCCTGGCAAACTTACATGGTTGCAGTTAGTGTTACTACAGTAAATCCATGGTGAATGTTGGAGATCTGTGGACACTGGATAGTTCATTCATGGCACAATGTTTCTTCCTGGTTACTACACACTGTTTGATCCGTTAATAACGGAGAATTGTGAATGTTTCTCACTAGATCTCACAGCAATGTTATTACTTAAGTAGCGAATTCAAATTATTTCTTTACTGGATCTCTTAGCGCTGTGTAGTAACAGTGTCGCTTGATCAAGATCGGCTCGCGCTGCTTTGGTCAAACTGATAAACAACGGTCCGTCAACCACACAATAACGAGTAGCTCAGTTTTGTTCCGCTTACATTATGTTTGCCATTTTATGTCGGACAATGTTGTGCCTACATTTGAAATAACGAAATTTTGGTCGGCAGGAAAAATGGTCCAACAAACCGTTCGGTCTGAAAATGCGTACCGAACACCGAACCGAATCCGCGCTAAACTATCAAGGTGAAAGTCATCATAGCTTGCACCCAGCTCCCAACCCAACTTTGAGAATAGATTAACGGCAATATTTTTTGTATTGCCCGATAAGAGTCTCACGTTAACGCCGATAACGGCCCACCACTAATTAAAAAACAAATCACTTTATACCAAATGTTGAAAGACAATGTCAAATGCCTTGTAGAAAAAAAAAAAGATAAAACTTTGCTCGGAAATCAGATCAGAAGAGTCAAAGATGCCTAAAATGAATCTGATATTATTATAAATGCGCTTATTTTTATAAAGCCAGACTGAGATTCATTTTTAGATAGCTCATAACTCTCTGTCATCTCTGGGCAAAACTCTGAGCTAGAATCTGGTCATCAGTGTTCAGTAACAGATTGGGCACCAGTTTACAATAAGAAGCGAATCCTTGTTGTGTTTTATGATCAGAGTAATCCCGCCTGTGTTAATCTAGGATAAGAGATGTTCTCACAATAATAAACTGAAGGGTTCAGAGAACGCCTTTTAAAACTCATCTGTAATACCAGCATTACCTGGAGACTCGCCGATTTAAGATGATTCATGGAAACAACCATTTACACTATCCAGACTCAAAATGCATATGTGTCATCTATATCAAGCCTAGAGGTATATAACAACTTATATAAGTAAATAACTGACCGTAAGGTGTGACATTTGTGAGAGTCTCCGAAATGGCGTCTTCTCATCCACAAAGTTTTAACTTGTTTTCGACAGTATCTGTTTCCTGAATGAGAGAGTTGTAATACCTGTTCCACCTGCTCCTGAGCTCACCTGACCTGGTTCCATAAAAACCCTGAGGCGGATTGAAGAGTTTCTACACCAGATAGTGACTGTATTTTGCAGTGAGTCAAAGCAAACATTCTGAATTAATTTATCCTTCACGTCAGAAATAGCGAAAAATGCGGGAAAAGAATATAGAAATGTGAGAAATACAGAAAAAAAGTATGACTTTCACTTACCATACTTCATCAGCAGGAGCCGATAGTCTAATATCTGTCGATGACGCACTGGAGCCGCTGAGCTCCTGGCCCCGCCCCTACTGTCGATGATGCACTGGAGCCGCTGAGCTCCTGGCCCCGCCCCTACTGTCGATGATGCACTGGAGCCGCTGAGCTCCTGGCCCCGCCCCTACTGTCGATGATGCTCTGGAGCCAATGAGCTCCTGGCCCCGCCCCTACTGTCGATGATGCTCTGGAGCCGCTGAGCTCCTGGCCCCGCCCCTACTGTCGATGATGCACTGGAGCCGCTGAGCTCCTGGCCCCGCCCCTACTGTCGATGACGCACTGGAGCCGCTGAGCTCCTGGCCCTGCCCCTACTGTCGATGACGCACTGGAGCCAATGAGCTCCTGGCCCCTGCACCTACTGTCGATGACGCACTGGAGCCGCTGAGCTCCTGGCCCCGCCCCTACTGTCGATGATGCACTGGAGCCGCTGAGCTCCTGGCCCCGCCCCTACTGTCGATGATGCTCTGGAGCCGCTGAGCTCCTGGCCCCGCCCCTACTGTCGATGATGCACTGGAGCCGCTGAGCTCCTGGCCCCGCCCCTACTGTCGATGACGCACTGGAGCCGCTGAGCTCTTGGTCCCGCCCCTACTGTCGATGACGCACTGGAGCCGCTGAGCTCCTGGCCCCTGCCCCTACTGTCGATGACGCACTGGAGCCGCTGAGCTCCTGGCCCCGCCCCTACTGTCAATAACGCTCTGGAGCCGCTGAGCTCCTGGCCCCGCCCCTACTGTTGATGACGCACTGGAGCCGCTGAGCTCCTGGTCCTGCCCCTACTGTCGATGACGCACTGGAGCCGCTGAGCTCCTGGCCCTGCCCCTACTGTCGATGACGCACTGGAGCCAATGAGCTCCTGGCCCCGCCCCTACTGTTGATGACGCACTGGAGCCGCTGAGCTCCTGGCCCCGCCCCTACTGTTGATGACGCACTGGAGCCGCTGAGCTCCTGGCCCCGCCCCTACTGTCGATGACGCACTGGAGCCGCTGAGCTCCTGGCCCTGCCCCTACTGTCGATGACGCACTGGAGCCACTGAGCTCCTGGCCCCGCCCCTACTGTCGATGACGCACTGGAGCCGCTGAGCTCCTGGCCCCGCCCCTACTGTCGATGACGCACTGGAGCCGCTGAGCTCCTGGCCCTGCCCCTACTGTCGATGATGCACTGGAGCCGCTGAGCTCCTGGCCCCGCCCCTACTGTCGATGACGCACTGGAGCCGGTGAGCTCCTGACTCCGCCCCTACTGTCGATGACGCACTGGAGCCGCTGAGCTTCTGGCCCCGCCCCTACTGTCAATGATGCACTGGAGCCGCAATATAACAATATAACTAGAGCACATTCGCATCAGTTCGCCGCTCAATCGCGAGTTACTGTCAGTACTATTAGCTAGTATAGCCTACAGTTTGCTAGCTAGCTATGCCTTCGTCACAGAAATGCGTATTACCTGGATCCGATCACTTACAAAACAGTTCAGTGTCCTTACTTAAATTTCTGAAAAACGATCATATCAAGAACAGGTGGATTGATTTTGTGAAGAGCCACCTTGATGGAGAGCTGAGGATCACCACCAACACCCGCCTCTGTAGTGATCATTTTACACAGGATAGTTTTATAAACTTCCGTCTGAGACAACTGGGATTCACTGATAATCCGCTGTTACTGGTGAATGGGGCCGAACCGACTCTCTCTCGCCTCGGCCTTTATCTTCCCGCGAGTGGTTGTGGTTTCAGTGCAGCCAGCGGACACGCCCCCAGCGTTTGAGAGCAGAGAATACTGCTAATTTTTTCAAGATTTTGATAGCTTATTTTATTTACTTGGCGGCTTTTTTATCATTCAAATTTGGCTGGGTGGCTAATAACACATTTTTCTGTGGTGTGACAAACTCAGAACGCATACTTAATTTTGACTTTACAGGGACTTTAAGACTAAGATGAAGAGAAATATGCAGAAAAAGGCAGAAATTTGTGTGCAAGTTTTATGAAATGAGAGAAAGTCGGTATTAGAAAAAGTTGCATCCTCAATGGCAAGCTATATAAATAAATATGAATTCCTTTGAACATGATTACGTGCTGCCAATATTGCTGTAAGCAGTTTAAAGGCCTCTTCACACCAAGGATGAGTCCACACTGCAGCAATTTGATGGCACAGAAGAACAACGATAGGGTTATCGTTGGAATCACTTTCAGAACATTTTTTTTCCAGCTGATGAACAATAAAAAACATTGACAGCCAATCAGAATCTACCCGACTTTAAAAAGCTTGAGCACTTAAAATGGCAAACTATGGGCTCAAATTCCCGCCAAATATATAGCGGTCACGTATAAAAATAATAATAAGCGTGAATCAAAAATTTACAAACACATGTAAAAATATATTGCACAAACTGAAAAAAAAAAAATGCAAAATGATCAGAATAGCAAACAACGTGGTCACGGATCAAAATATAATAAGCGTGAACCAAGAAATAACAAGCATGAATAATTTAATACATAATAATTTAAACACATTAAAAGTTATTTTGCACAAAACTTAAACTTATGGTCATGCTTTCTTAAAAAGTATGTTTTCCTTGGTTTTATTACTGTGTACTTTGTGCTTTCTTGCATTTTCTGCTCATATTTTACTCTTTTGTACGCTTGTGCTGTTTTTCTCTTCGCTCTTCTTTCTATGTTCTGCGCTTGCTTTCCCAAATGTTGCAGTTCGAGTTTCATGTAAATTAGGGCGGGCTTAAGCGTCACCATTGGTCCACTAGTTCTAGATTGACAGCTACTCCTCTAGCCAATCAATCGAAGAGGGGAGTTGACGTCACACCAATGCGACTCGTGGCTACTTACTTGTTATACAGGAGAAGACGACCATCAACCAGTGGGTAAGCGTTTCATATTACTTTGAAGGTACCCCCGGGAGCCGCCATTGGCTAACAAGCCTTCACCTGCTGTTAGCATCCCATTGACTCCCATTCATTTTGGCGTCACTTTGACAGTGAATAACTTTACATCTGAGGCGTTTAAAGACTCCATTTGTCCATGGATTATTTCTAAAGAAACACGACAATGTATAAAAGGCTCCATTACCTTGTATCTTACGTTATGCCCCCGTAGAAGCAGTTTTTGTAAAAGTAGGCTAACGATTGCGTCATAACCACGCGACTCTCTGGAAATTACCGTAGAGACAGGAAGAGAAGCTCGCATGCAATCGGGGGGACGTGGAGGCATAAAGTCCGATAAAGTCAAGGGAGAAGGCCATAGAGAGTCATAAAGTTGCTCCTGCTCCAAGCTCATGGACAGCTCCTACTCACACTTTCTGTTTCTGCAAGATTCGGAAGGGAATGATTCAGATTTCGTTTGGCACAGCTACTAGAAAACTTACAACTGTCAGGCAGGCTGCTCACGTCACATCCACGTTGTCAAGCTCAGTTTGAGTCTGCGCAGTACGCTTGGCAATCAGGAAATGAGGGCTTCTAATGTGCTTCACTTTCTCTCCGTTGAAACCTATGGAGTCGCTGTGTCCAGTTTATATACTGTCTATGCCATCAACTCAGTTGGCAAAAAAATTTCTGTGGCAGGACACCTTTAAACTGCATGTGTGCCTGCAACTCAACCTGTTGCCGGTACGTATACCTGGCAATATGGTATCGTTAAATTCGTCATCCTAACAACGACCTGTTACAGTTGTGCCTGTCTGATGATCCATCATTCACCTGTAATGCACTGGACCTGGCACCGCGAGCGTCGATCTTCTCCGAGCAGTAACTTCCCACCACCTACTGGCCGTTTTACTTTCATATTTAATCAATAACAAGGATGGGTAACGTCGGTCCCTGGTGCAGAGTTTAGCTTCTCCAACCCTAATCAAACACACCTGAACCAGCTAATCATCGTCTTTAAGATATTTTAAGACAGGTGAGGTTTTTAATCGGAGTTGACGCTAAACTCTGCAGGACAGCGGCACTCTAGAAACAACGTTACCTATCGCTGATGGAGATGTTGCTGTATTCAAATTTTAAGCTATATTTAAAACATTAATCCTTAAGTAATATGCAATTATGTAGCTATGTAAGTAAACACAATAAGTTTGTAATAAATCACTATTAAATTCAACTGGTTTCTGTATATCTTCTCTGTAACACAATCATTTTCAATAATCTTGTCAAATTTGGCGAGGTTAATAAAAAAAGGTAGGCAATGCGTAGCGGTGACAGGTCAAAGTCCTAAAGTCTTCAGACAATGGCCGTTTTTAACTTAGTTTTTGCAACGAATTGTAGCGTTTCATAACTGCAGAATGTTTTACTTACAGCAGCCTTAGCATATTGACATCATGAGCCAAGTAATATTGTTTAACACCAATTACAAGTGTGCACATTAACATTCTCATGTATCTCAAAAAAAGATGAATTTAATTATTTATGTCCAGAGTTCAGATAGCTTTACTGCTTGAAAGTCTTTGTAAAGTTAAATTGAACTGCCGTCTTCCCCTGTATAAGTGTAGCACTCCTGAAAAGGAGTAAGGATTAAAGAAAAATGAAATAAGAGAGAGCGCAGCAGTGCTTCTTTGTTGTTATATTTACTCAGAATGAAGTGCATCACGGGCGCGGACCACCCACTGAAGTGTGCGGTGACGTAATCACGCTGGTATGCCAAGGGAAAATAATTTAATAAATGCACATAACAAAGCACAAATAAGAAATTGAACAGTATATATAAAAGTATTAGAAAAATAACATTTTAGTATATTATAATGGGATTGAAGAAATTGTACAAACATAAACAGCTTGTACTCCTACATAAGCATCAGTAGCCACGAGTCGCATTGGTGTGACGTCAACTCCCCTCTTCGATTGATTGGCTTGAGTAGCTGTCAATCTAGAACTAGTGGACCAATGGTGACTCTTAAGCCCGCCCTAATTTACATGAAACTCGAACTGCAACATTTGGGAAAGCAAGCGCAGAACATAGAAAGAAGAGCGAAGAGAAAAACAGCACAAGCGTACAAAAGAGTAAAATATGAGCAGAAAATGCAAGAAAGCACAAAGTACAGAGTAATAAAACCAAGGAAAACATACTTTTTAAGAAAGCATGACCATAAGTTTAAGTTTTGTGCAAAATAACTTTTAATGTGTTTAAAGTTTTTATTCATGCTTGTTATTTCTTGATTCACGCTTATTATATTTTGATACGTAACCACGTTGTTTGCTATTCTGATCATTTTGCATTTTTTTTTCAGTTTGTGCAATATATTTTTACATGTGTTTTTAAATTTTTTATTCACGCTTATTATTTTTTTATACGTGACCGCTATATATTTGGCGGGAATTTGAGCCCATACTAACATTACATATTATTTTTCCCCCTCAATTTTTTTTCGTAATAACGAGATCTTTTGTCGTTAAGACGACATAATAACGTGATGTTATGTCGTTAAAACGATATGTTTTCTTGGCCTTATAAGGACATGTGTCGTCATGTACAAAATATGCCTTTAAAATATATATATATATTTTATATATATATATATATATATATATATATATATATATTTTATATATATATAAATATATATATATATATATATATATATATATATATATTTTATATATATATAAATATATATATATATATATATATATATATATATATATATATATATATTTTTTTTTTTTTTTTTTTTTTTATAGGCCTATACGTTTTTTTATATGTTATATATAAGATTGATTTTTGTAAATAGGCTATATCTTCATTACCTAGAGATATAATTAAACAAAAAGTAGTCAAAACACATATAACAGAACATAGCCTAAGTTGATTATTTTTTACAACATTGTGTTCTTATTTTGTTTAATTAACGAAATGTCAATCTTGTCTTTATAACAGAAGATAACAATACAATACAAAAATCTTCAAGATACACCTTACAATCTTCACATGTATAACGGATTGTCACCTTATAAACAGTCCTTTGTGTGGTGGAATAAGCAATGCTATATAGAAATATGGTTAGTTTCTTAATTTAAACTTTATTTTATTATTTTATTAGTTCATTAACTAATTATGCTAACTCAACTAATTTAATGTAAAGAGCTGGATAAAATTACTAATTAAATAATACCAAATATTAAATGTGGGCTATTGATTAGAGTTGCCATAAACTAAAGATTTTTCTTGACTAGTAGTCATTTATTTAAGCAATTAGTACTAATCGCACGTTTATATTCTATCCTGGGTGCATACGCTTATTCTGCGCTCAAGCGATGCATAAAACTTGCCGCAAAGCACCCAGTAGCACCGGCAAAAGTAGGCTAATGATAATAAATGTGTCTGAAAAAAAAATAACGAAGCATTTTAATTGTTTATTAATATACTAGTCTTTTCTAAATCAGTGTAGACTGCCTGCAAACATATATCCATACATCTCCGCTGTAATATAGCCTAGATGCGCCTTTCATACGGACAGGATTACATAATCAGATGGTACCGTACGTATTTGCTTTTGATTGGATTTTTTTCGTTGGTGGACATTTTTTATAAGCTTTTTATAGATAGCTATATTTCTCATGTCTGTGAGGCTTTTTCAGTTAATGTTTGAGACGCACTCCAATTCACAGAGATCATGAAAGCGCGCTCTGTTCGTTTTATTTTATTTTACAAAAGCACAACGTTTTCTTGTTGTTGTGAGTTTACACAAATAAAAGTAATTGCGACTGATGTATTATTCTTTTCAGTTTGACCAGAAATGATGGAGTATTTTAAGTTGTTTCCACTGTTGATAGGAAAATGCGAGTGATGGCACCAGCGCCTCCATGTCATGCAGTGCGCGCTCCATACTCCGCACAAACACTCGGATATGCCCTTAATAATAGCGAACATTTATCTAGGTTAACGTTAGAGCGAGCGGCCATGCCAGACGGATAAGTCCTTTTCATGTTTAACAAATTCTGTTGCATTTTCTTGCGCCAGTTTGAAAAGGGCGGCTGAAACACTTAGCCTATACAGATAAACGCCCAACGCTGGCGTTTTTCTTTAAATAAATTCGTTTAGACTTATAATAAATAAATATTGTTTGTGGGCTAATTAATGCCAGAATAATTAGTTTATTTTATTGGCTACTTATATTTTTCATTTTTGTTTTGCATTTAATAGGCTACCATTTAAAGGGTTTGCTGTGCACCGCAATGTCATCCTCAGAAATCCTGTCATCCTCACGGTAAGAGCCACCTTTATTTGCTTTGTAATAAAGTGTTTCTACAATGGGAGGAAAACGCTTAACGTTTCGTTATAAATGCGTTGCGCTCATATTCTGGGCTCATCTGCTTTTCTGTAGGATAGTATGGTTTATTAATAAGGTGTGTACAGCATTTGATCTTTACCACTGAAGTAGCCTATTAAGCCACAAATAGCCTAGCTATTGGCAGTTCCAGCGACGTGACATTTACAGTCAAAACTTGAAATATAAATGACCAGAAAATGCGTTTAATAGGCTACTAATATATTGAAACGTCTATATCCATACTTCCTTAATAAAGGAGTCCAGACGTTAGAAAAATACCAGTCTATACATGCGTTTTATATTTAATATGAGGGAAATACACTTGCGTTACAGTCCGGACGTGACACAAAAAAACGTAAACTTTTAGGTGGTAAAATATGTTTTAGTAATTCTATGAATTTTGCGCAAACCAAAAGTAATATAACCACCGGATGACGAAGGGTCGACTCTCCACAAAACATAATATAGCCTATTCATTTTATTTTATTTTTCGTGTTCGCATTTATGAGGAAGAAACAATGTTACGTACATGAGTGCTCTGAAAGCGGCACTAAAATACTGCTTTAAAAGTTTCACAGAGACCTCAAACAGGCATTTACAACACCAACTATTAAGGATTGGCATATCAAGCAAAATAATATTCGATTATTGATCGAAAATCGTATCTCTCCCCCCACATGCTCACCAGAAAGACGCTCCGACATTAAATTTCTCTGTAGGCTAAGTTTAAATAACATATTTAAAAAATATATATTTTATTAAAATGTGAATATGAAACTAAATCGTTTTTAATGAATCGGCTACAACTATTTATTAAAAACGATTTAGTTTGATATTCATGTTTTAATAAAATAACATATATTTAAAAAATTTCATCTATGTTGATTATATGAAAAGTGAAAAGCATGAATAAGATAAGATAATCCCGAAAATATCGGGAGACAAATGGAGTGGGCAGACATGATTTTGACCACTTCATTAAGTTTGTTTTTGTAGAACGCCTTTCTTTAAAGTGAATTTCGTTTTGTATTAATTGTATCTTAATTAATTTCCTGGGTTTAATAAATAAGAGGTAAATATAGCAGGCAATATAATCAGGACATGGAGGCGCTGGCGTGAACTGGAGCTCTCTTAAATAAACTGAAACTCAGTATAAGCTACTTGCCTCACAGACCTGAGAAATATATCTATAAAAAGCTTGGAATGAGTAGGCTACTTTTAAACAAAACAATTCAAAACGAAAGAAAACAAGACTGCTCTCTGCCTATATAATCCGTATGAAATGTGCATTTCTCTCTGGCGAGTTC
Source organism: Squalius cephalus (assembly GCA_022829025.1). Lineage (NCBI taxonomy): Eukaryota > Metazoa > Chordata > Actinopteri > Cypriniformes > Leuciscidae > Squalius > Squalius cephalus. The sequence goes on along the minus strand of CM040796.1, from coordinate 46,909,062 downwards.
ACTACTGCAAAGATCACGAGTCAGCATCGTCAACTTCATCTTTGCAGCCAACTGTGACACAAAAAAAACACTTGTTTATTAATAAACAAATGAAATGCCTCCTTGCTATAATCATTACTTTTCCCAGTTCTTTGAGACAGCTTAGGTGCATTATTCGAATACACATGCGCATGCGGTATTCGAATGCGCATGCGTCGCGTCTGAACGCGTTGTTGTCTTTGGAGCTCGATTGATATATAATTCTTGATTTCTCTTTAAACTCACTTACAACGAACATTTTCTACTTTTCCTCACCTCATTGTTACAACGCGGACTGTTGAGCAGACGTGTCTCAAGCCTAGTGATCCAACGCTGGATACTCTTATAGGTTACGTCCGTGGATCACGGCTGAACGCGTCTTCTCCGCACTCATTTACAAACAAACATTTTTTCGCCTATCGTGCGTCTACTCTACACCCGTACCACTAAAAAGACGGATTATATCCAAGACTTCAGCCATAAATTAGCATTAATATTGATTGCATCACTGGTAGCGTCGTTGCTAACTTACTGTCCATCTGTTAAAATGGCGAATATATCAGATGCAAGTAGTCTACCTTTTGGTGCAGGTGAGGACACATTTGAGCTGCACGCGGTGCAGTCTGAGCTGGAAGCTGTTGAGAAACAGATCCACGACCTTTTAGTGAGACAGGCCGAGCTGATAGACCGGCGTTTGGCTCTTGAAACATCACGCGCCGATGCACACAAATCAGAGATTAAGGTTACTAACCCGCTGACTCCGACCTCGTCTACTCCGTGCGTTTCTCAACATCGGCGAGCGTCGAGGTCGCGATCAGCCATGGTCTCGTTCACTCCGGCTCCAACATGCCACCACGAAGCCTGGATATTTCCGCAGCGGAAGACGCGAGTCAGGTCTAGACCAAGAAAACTCTCTCCGACCCTCCCGGTTTTCGAGATATCCACACAAAACCGCTTCTCCCCTCTTCGCAAAACAGAACGCGATGCTGTGATCATTGGCGATTCCATCGTTCGACACGTACACGCTACGTTAAATAAAAGTAAGGTGCATAGTCACTGCTTTCCTGGTGCTTGTGTTTCTGAAATCGCTGCTCGCGTTCCCGAGATTCTGAACGATAACGAGCGCATCGGAACTGTGGTCCTGCACGCGGGAGTGAACGACACCAGGCTGCGCCAGACGGAGGTTCTGAAGAAAGACTTCAGGAATCTGATCGATACGGTACGCAGCACATCGCCTGATATAACGATCATTGTGTCAGGACCGCTTCCCACGTACCGTCTAGGTCATGAAAAGTTTAGTAGATTATTCGCGCTAAACGAATGGTTAATGTCATTGTACAATTAGCAGAAACTACTCTTTGTAAATAATTGGAATCTGTTTTGGAAGCGTCCTAGGCTTTACCGTGCTGATGGCTTACACCCAAGCAGATTCGGATCGGATCTTCTGTCAGATAACATCTCCAAAATGTTAAATACCTTTTGACTAGTAACCAAAAGTCCAAATCATAGTCTCTGCTGCACCAATTTAACTGATATAAATAGTGTAGAACATTGCATAGAAACTGTGTCTATTCCTCGTTTAGTGAGATTAAATAATAAATCTACTGCAGGATCTAGAAAAAATCTAATTGTTATTAAACCAGAAAATGTTGCTTTTTGTAATCAAAAACAATTTCTAAAGCTAGGTCTTCTAAACATTAGATCACTCACACCTAAGGCAGTTATTGTAAATGAAATAGTCACAGATAATAGCTTCGATGTACTTTGCCTTACTGAAACCTGGCTTAAACCAAATGATTATTTCGGTCTAAATGAGTCTACTCCATCAGGATACTCCTATAAGCACGAGCCCCGTCTGATTGGTCGTGGCGGCGGTGTTGCAACAATCTATAGAGATATTCTCAATGTTACTCAGAAAACGGGCTATAAGTTTATTTCGTTTGAAGTACTTGTACTAAATGTTACGCTCTTAGATGCTAGAAAAACATCCCTATTATCTCTAGCCTTGGCTACCGTATATAGACCGCCTGGGCCTTACGCTGATTTCCTAAAAGAGTTTGCAGATTTTCTCTCAGACCTATTAGTTAATTTCGATAAAGCATTAATTGTTGGAGACTTTAATATCCACGTAGATAATTCAAATGATGCGCTAGGGGCTGCGTTTACAGATTTATTAAACTCCTTTGGGGTCAAGCAAAACGTTACCGGACCAACTCATCGTTTTAATCATACACTCGATTTAATTATATCACATGGAACCGATCCAACCGATATAGATATCATTCCACAAAGTGACGATGTATTGCATATTACGTACTCCTGTAATATGTCATGCTGCGCCGCGTTATCGATTAGGCAGAACAATCCTTCCATCCACCATAGATCATTTTTCAAATAGCTTATCTGATCTGTCTCAGCTGCTCAGTGAACCTAAACAAACAGATGAACTTGAGGAATTAACTAGCACTATGAGCACCATTCTCTCTGGATCATTGGATATTGTTGCACCCATTAGATTAAGAAAGGTCAGAGAGAAAAGTAAAGCACCATGGTACAACAATACTATGCATGTTCTAAAGAGAGAAACCCGTAATTTAGAGTAAATGGAAAAAAACTAACTTAGAGGTCTTTAGAATCGCATGGAAAGACAGTATGTCACGTTATAAAAAGGCCCTAAAAGAGGCCAGGGCTGAGCATCTCCGCAAACTAATAGAAAACAACCAAAACAATCCTAGGTTCTTATTTAACACCGTGGCTAGACTAACAAATAAACAGATGTCTCCTGAACAAAATATTCCGTTACAGTTTAGTAGTAATGATTTCATGAAGTTCTTCACTGAGAAAATAGAAAACATCAGAACCACAATTGTAAACGTTCAATCCTCAATTGCGTCTTATAATTCAGCCTCAATTATCACCCCGCAAGAACAATTACAGTGCTTTACAACTATAGAACAAAAAGAGTTAAATAAACTTATCACTTCATCTAAAACAACAACATGTTTACTAGATCCTATACCAACTAAACTTTTGAAAGAAGTGTTACCTATAGTGGAAGAGCCTCTCCTCAACATTATTAACTCGTCTTTATCTTTAGGTTATGTTCCAAGAACATTTAAACTGGCAGTTATAAAACCTCTCATTAAGAAACCACAATTAGATCCACATAATCTAGCAAATTATAGACCCATTTCAAATCTACCTTTTATGTCTAAAATACTAGAAAAAGCTGTGTCCGCTCAACTGGGCTCTTTCTTGCAAGAAAATTACATCTATGAAAAGTTTCAGTCTGGATTCAGGCCGCATCATAGCACTGAAACTGCGCTTGTTAAAATTACAAATGATTTACTTTTAGCTTCTGACCAAGGCTGTATCTCAATACTAGTTTTACTTGATCTTAGTGCTGCGTTCGATACTATAGATCACACAATACTCTTAGATCGACTACAAAATTATACTGGTGTTCAAGGACAAGCATTAAGCTGGTTTAGATCGTATTTATCTGACCGCTACCATTTTGTTTATTTAAATGGAGAAAAATCGATCATAACTCCAGTAAACTATGGAGTGCCGCAGGGATCTGTGTTAGGCCCTCTATTATTCTCAATATATATGCTGCCACTTGGAAATATTATAAGGAAACATGGAATTAGTTTCCATTGTTATGCTGATGACACTCAAATCTATATTTCATCACGGCCAGATGAAAACGCTAAATTATCCAAATTGACAGAGTGTGTTAAAGATATAAAAGATTGGATGACGCGCAATTTTCTTTTATTAAATCCAGACAAGACAGAGGTACTAATCATCGGTTCAAAAAACCACCCACAAAACCTCTTACAATACAACTTTAACATCGTAGGATGCCCTGTTACTTCATCCTCTACAGTAAAAGACCTGGGTGTTATATTAGACTGCAACCTGTCTTTTGAAAATCATATTTCATATGTTACAAGAACAGCCTTTTTCCACCTTAGAAACATTGCTAAGCTACGTAATATCCTATCTGTTTCTGATGCAGAAAAGTTAGTTCATGCATTCCTGACCTCGAGACTAGATTACTGTAATGCTTTATTAGCTGGTTGTCCTGCATCCTCAATAAACAAGATACAGTTAGTCCAAAATGCCGCCGCTAGAGTTCTAACTAGATCAAGAAAATATGATCATATAACACCAATTTTATCATCACTACATTGGCTACCTATAAAGTTCCGTATTAATTACAAGGTATTGCTACTGACTTATAAAGCCCTAAACGGCTTAGCTCCAGTCTATTTAACCGATCTTCTATCGCCCTATAATCCATCGCGCTCTTTAAGGTCAGTAAATTCGAGGCTTTTGGTCATACCTAGGATATCCAGATCCACCAAAGGAGGGAGATCATTTTCACATTTAGCTCCAAAACTCTGGAATAGCCTTCCTGATACTGTTCGTTGCTCAGACTCGCTCTCCCAGTTTAAAACTAGATTAAAGACGCATCTCTTCAGCCAGGCATTCATATAATACTTTTAATCTTACAGTTAAATCCGACCTCTAGTTCATAAACGCCAGAGGAGAACTGGCCCCCGACTGAGCCCAGGTTCTCCCAAGGTTTTTTTTTCTCCATTAGGTCACCTGATGGAGTTTTTCGGTTCCTTGCCACTGTTGCCTTTGGCTTGCTCAGTTGGGGATATTTGGGAATATTTAATTTAATTAATCAATCAACGATACTATTGATCAGCTTTACCAAACGTGGACGTTCCACTAGAAACAAACATTGATGTATTGTTTTAATTTATTACTGTGAAGCTGCTTTGATACAACCTATGTTGTGAAAAGCGCTATATAAATAAACTTGACTTGACTTGACTTATTGGCAGCGCCACCCTTAGGCTACACGTTATGAACACGTCACCATCCCTCAAGACTAGTTATTATTATTTGGTGTTCAGTTTATACAGGTTTTCTCAATGTTATTTAATATATAACATATAGCGGCCATGCCAGACGGATAAGTCCTTTTCATGTTTAACAAATTCTGTTGTATTTTTATTTCACAATTTTTTTTTTTTAATCAAAATCTCTTTTTTTTCTCTCGACACCTATTTAACTTGGCACGAAGTTCTGGAAAACTGTCAGTGAAGTCCCGATATGCAAATTTGTTTAAATTCATACCTACGTAATCACCTTGACCAAATTTGTACCTTTTTTTTTTTTACATTGAATCTTGAAAAAAAATATAGATATAGGCCTACCGACGCCTTTTTTTTTTTTGGCTGTTACGGCAAACCAAAATATTTTTAAGGATGGCCTGAGCAAGAGTATATCGGGAAGATATAAAGGGATAGCAAAATATGAATGCACTAAGACGGGCCTTCTCTCCATTCTGCCTTTTGTCTGATAACCACCCTGACCACGTCAATGCGTGAACATGTTTACATTTAGGCTATTTCAATAGATTTTTTCAGTCAGTTAAGCCAAATAATTGGGTAACAAATACCATGCATATAGACTATTAATTTTAGAGGCTAACAAATACAGTATGGGTAAACTCTTAATTTGAAAAATAATGAATGCATTTCCTGCCAATCAGATTTAGCACCACCCACAGGGGAAAATCAGAATATCAAGTGTTTTTTCTGATTTCCGTGCAAGAACGGGAAAACCAAAAATCAAGTCATAATTTCGTTTTTTCGTTTTTCTAAAAAAACGAAAAAACGGAAAAAGGAGCTGTTTTCTCGTTTTTTCGTTTTCATATGTGAAAGCAAAAACAAATGAACGAACGATACCCGGACCATTAGACTGCGGCTTCATAAGCGGAGCTGATATGGGAAGTCGAGCGCAGCGCGATAGTGCACTTTCTGAGATATATATTTTGTCTCGTGGCTCGTGAGATTGTCGTTTACATTATTAATTTGTTGGAAACGCACATTTATTTTCGACTTGTTGGAGTCGGGCTTTAACTACAGCACAAACTGTTTGCATTGCCCCATTGCTCCTTTACACTATTGGAGATGCGGAGAACTTGATGGAAAGTGCTGTCTGTCGTGTCATTCGGAGTTTACCTGGCGCTTTATGGTTTTTTTGTGGCATTTTCAAGCCACTTAAGACCAAATGTTGTAAAGCAGTTTTTTTTTTTATAGAAAGGCAGAAACAGTTTAAAACAATCATTCACAATGAAAATCCCAACATTTCTAGTAATGTTTAGACAATGTAAACAGTATTTCTTCCAGATTGCGAATTCAAAGATCTACGTTACTCTGTATTGAAGATTGGCCCTCGGTGCCTGCGTCTGTGTGAACAAAGGCGCCTGGATCACGTGGTCACAGCGTTCTGGTTGCTATAGCTACTTGAAGCGAGCGAAAACTCGGCAAAGATGATCTTAGCCTTGAGTTGGTTTCTTTGGTTTGTTGAAGAAGATTATCAAACTGAGGTAGAGTAGTTTTATAAAAGAAAAGACTTATAACAAAACGAAATAAAAGCGAGCGAAGGTTTCCTTGAAGGAAGGAGGCGGGGTCTCTTCTCTCTGGCGGACTGCGAGGAATAGAGAGGACGCGCCACGTTTTGAAGGAGCTAAAATCACGCCCCCTCACGTACGTGGGCCAATCGTCTTTAACAACGTATCAGGCCCACCTCCTGACGTTTCGAGATCTATTCGCCCCTTCCTACTAGATATTGGAATGATAACTTCGTTCATAACATTAATACCGCTGGTATTAGTAAAATAACGCCTCTTCTGATATTTTGTGTTAAAGATTCAAAACCGTTGGGATTTCTGGAACAAAACGATACCACGAATGGCAATTCTATGACCTAATTACACACAGATACATGATTTCTCGCGATTATAGGAACATCAAATTGATTACAGGTCAATAAAGCTATATAGGCATAATATTTGGGACAAGGGATCATGCACACACCAAGAAAATACATTTTAAACATTCTACAAAATGATTTTGATCCCACGTGGTAGGATCTGTGTGTGTTTCTGTGTGTGTGTGCTGACACAGTCCGAGAGTTCATGCCCGCGCGCCGAACTTTTGTCCTTGAGCCGCGGGGTGAGGGGCTATGTGTGTGCGTTTTTAGAAATGATGCATTTAACATGGTTTGGACATTTGTTCGGATAAAGTCTTGTTGTTCTGAGGTGTAAATCAGTGTCTAAGAGATCCCTAGGGGGTTTGCGAAATTGCCGACATCACGGCGCCTTGCTGCTCGTGACTCCCCGTAGGGCAGTAAAACAAAATGTTTTTTGTTGATTCAGGAACAAGAGAGGTGTCTTTGGATGACAATCAATGAGTTAATGAATGACTTAGATGATAGGCGCCATCTGTTGCTTGTAGACAGTCCAGGAAGAACAGAGCCTGTTTGTTGGTCGGACTGTCACATAGCTTTAATCAAACAAGACACTATGTGTTTTGGTCCTGCTATCCGGGGAGAACAGGGGTGTTGGTAGATTAGACTTCGTTAATTTAATCATCATGCAGACCTGGCAATCTGCTTTCTGTTACATAGATATGAAGTTCAATATTAACGTCTAGCTTGGAGTTATTTTATTTTTATTTTTACATCTGTGGATGTGCAAGACATACAGTAAACGTTGTGATAAAATAAGAACGTAAAGTATGTTACTGCTTACATATTCTATTTACAACTTGTATAAGCACTTTCACAACATCTTTATTTTATATATATATATATATATATATATATATATATATATATATATATATATATATATATATATATATATATTCATTAAAAGAGAATCTGAAAGCACTAAAGACTGGCTTTATATGCATACATATACACTGCTCAAAAAAATAAAGGGAACACTTTTTAATCAGAGAATAGCATCAAGTCAGTTAAACTCCTGGGATATTGATCTGGTCAGTTAAGTAACAGAGGGGGTTGGTAATCAGTTTCAACTGCTTTAGTGTTAATGACATTAACAGCAGGTGCACTAGATGGGCAACAGTGAGACAACCCCCGAAACAGGAATGGTTTTACAGGTGGAGGCCACTGACATTTTTTCCCTACTCATCTTTTCGGACTGTTTTTCACCAGTTTTGCATTTGGCTAGGGTCAGTGTCACTACTGGTAGCATGAGACGATACCTGGACCCTACAGAGGTTGCACAGGCAGTCCAGCTCCTTCAGGATGGCTCATCAATACGTGCCATTGCCAGAAGGTTTGCTGTGTCTCCCAACACAGTCTCAAGAGCATGGAGGAGATTCCAGGAAGACAGACAGCTACTCTAGGAGAGCTGGACAGGGCCGTAGAAGGTCCTTAACCCATCAGCAGGACCGGTATCTGCTCCTTTGTGCGAGGAGGAACATGATGAGCACTGCCAGAGCCCTACAAAATGACCTCCAGCAGGCCACTGGTGTGAATGTCTCTGACCAAACAATCAGAAACAGACTTCATGAGGGTGGCCTGAGGGCCCGACGTCCTCTAGTGGGCCCTGTGCTCACTGCCCAGCACCAGGGAGCTCGATTGGCATTTCCCATTGAACACCAGAATTGGCAGGTCCGCCACTGGTGCCCTGTGGTTTTCACAAATGAGAGCAGGTTCACCCTGAGCACGTGACAGACAGGAAAGGGTCTGGAGAAGCCGTGGAGAATGTTATGCTGCCTGTAACATCGTTCAGCATGACCGGTTGTCCTGCAGGTGTCCTCATAACTCTGTCTTCTTACGATGCACTTGGGGATGTACGATTACTCCAGAGCACTCGTAGATCTACGAAGATTTTCAAGTGCTACTTAAAGCTAGGGTAGGTAAGATTTTTCTAAAAAAACAACATTCCAAATTTGTTTAAACTGTCTTTATATACCAATAAATAATTAAAATGTAAGTACTCTGAAAAAGAAAGTATAAAAATCGAGTGTATGTAGACCTCTCACGACTGTTGTAAACACAGCTCATTATTTCCATTCACTCCACCCCCTCCCTTCTGGGCTCCTTCCAAAGCCACGCCCCCAAAACACATGAACGCGCGACGCCAAACGCTCAGGCTGAGGCTCCGCTGGAAGACGCATTTATTTACCTGAGATGAGTGGAGAGGAAGGAGCGCAGTGCATGCAGTGACATCATGTCAGAATCACATGTAATAAAATACCTAACTTTATCACTATGAATATAAACAAATATGATGGCTTTTAGTACTCACTATCAAGCTAGCATATCGATACTGGTAAAGTTTAAAATATATTTTGTTTGATTCGGTAACGAGCTATATTTAGGCTATAGGTAACGAGCTATATTTATAAGGCAAAGCTAGGCTGCATTGATACACGTTTTTCCATTACCATCAGTTAAACTGTGATGAAGGTGAATTTCGTGTAAGAGTCATAACAAGAGTTTCCATGATGAAAACATTGTTGACTCTGATGAGGACTAACGTTACACTTCGGTGACAAGTACCGCATCGTCGGTTCGAGTACAGGTCCACTCCGGGGTCGAGGGCGAAGCAGAGGAGGTCGTTCAAGAGTGCGGGCAGGGTCCGAGGAAGTAGTTTAGCAAAGTAGCAAAGCTGGCATTGGTACTTTTTGCTGCATTTTCTCAGCCATTGTGCCGCAAACTCCTGCTTACTCGGTGTAGTGAGCTGAATATTTCCGGGAACGGTGACATGTGATGAGTGCACGCAGGGCAGCGCACGCAGTGGTGCTCGGGCACGAGACATGAAGGCATCTGATTGGTTCTTTACATTCGCACCGAATGGCAGTGATTGGTCAGAGTTTTTACTGTCCTACAGCTGCTACAGAGGTCAGATTTTTTTCATTCCTTTTTCTGAACACATAATGTATTGACTACTATCAGAATGGAAGGACCATTTCACCCAGTATAAAAAAAATTTTTCTGAACAGGATTACCTACCCTACCTTTAAGCTACGATGCTTTTGGGAAACAGACCGTAATATTAAGATCAGTCGTACGATCGTTTTTACGATCAACTTAGGCTTACGATGCTTTTGGGAAATGCAGTCCAGATCTGACACAGTCCGCTGATGCGCTGGCTGCGGATGCAGAGACGGCTGCTAGCAGAACCGCAGGATCCACTCACATTAGCATCACAAGCACAAGTGTGAACGGGCCTGTGGATTTAAGCCAGAATCCAGATGAAGGACCAAGACGCCCTCTCCGCAAATACCCAGCCCAGATGTTGGACACCAGCGAAGAAGAAGCTTCCAGAGTTACGTTTGTTTTTCACTCTGTCGAAAGAGCGACGCAACAGTCATTCATTAATACGTTTTTCAAGGTTAGTAAAATACTTCCGAATTCAGTTGATAATGAATATAAATGCTTAATGTTTTAACTTTGTTAATGTGACTTTGAACTTGAACTGTCAAAAGACTACGTTAGGCTGAGATAATGGCGCTTGGAGACACGTCTAATGGCGAACAGTTTACCCATAGTTTAGAATGAGTTTAGCTTCCGTTCCTCACTCCACTCCAAGTGAAACACAGTAATAGTTTCTTTAATATCCACTGCATTCTTTCATTACAGTGTTATAATAAATCTTAGCTGTTATAATTTACAGTTCAATCATTAAGGTTCAACCATTAGATTATAGATTGATGCCTAACGTTCTTTATACTCATGTAAATGAAAGCAGGTTTCCTGTGGATCCTTAAAATGTCTGAGTTTTTGTCTGATATGATGTGTAGTTTGATTACATGGCTTGGTTGAGTTCTGATGTAGAATATGCGGTATCTTATCTCTTGAGAACAGAGCGTTGCCATGGACACGCAGGATTATAACAGAGAACAGAGCGTTGCCATGGACACGCAGGATTCTAACAGAGAACAAAGCGTTGCCATGGACACGCAGGATTCTAACAGAGAACAAAGCGTTGCCATGGACACGCAGGATTCTAACAGAGAACAGAGCGTTGCCATGGACACGCAGGATTCTAACAGAGACGGAACAGACTATTTTCTTTAGCGGAAGCAATACAATCGTTTTTAAATCAATAAACTCCTTTTTAAAACAATATTTTGTGTCAGATTATTGATTTATTTGGTGGGTAGCCATGTAATAAGCGGGATAATGTAGAGAGAGGCGGTTGTTATAGCGAACACAACCCCTTCAGGATTCAAGCTCCACTAATAAAATTAAAACTTTAATTGAGATAAATAAAATAATTGAATATTAAATACTGAGTGGCCAAGTTCTGCTCATTTATTAATAGTAATATTAATAGTAATATGATCTGGCGCCGCCTTTGCTCTGTGGGTTATGAACTCAAAGACAGCCTATGTATAGATTATGTGTGGGTGGCTGTTTGCTGTCTGACCTTTCAACTCGTGTGGATAAAGTATAATAGGGTAAACCTGTGTGGTTATGTGTCCTATATAGTGCTGACACTTGAGGCTGTTGTGTGTCAGTGTAAGTCAGTGTAAGTATAGTTCAACACTGGTGTCACACTGCCTCACAATGAGCCCCTATTAGAGATATCATATTATATTCTATACTTTTATGAATTCTACTGAGAAACCAGGAGAAAAAGGTGAATAAAGACTAAAGACAATGTTCAGTAATGATTCATTATTATGATGTGTTGAGCTGTGCTGTATAGTTGTGCTTTACGGTGTGTTCAAACTCAAATTACTTTATTTTTAGTTATTAAAAAATGCCATTATTTGATATGAAAAAGTTAATTGTATTTTATCGACACAATGTTTTAGTTTGTCTTGTATATTTTTTATTATATCAGATCACATTTTAATCTGTCATATGGTCATGTTGCAGTGTACTCCACCTATGGGGCATGTTGTCACACTTCACTTCCATTCACACTAGATTAAATGAACTGTAATGTCATAGTTCTTCCCTATTCTGCTATCGATCAAGCTTGCGTTATGTTTCGTGTTATTGCTGCTTCCAGCTATAGTCCTCTATATGGAAATAAATGAGTTTAATGTGTTTATTCACACTGGTTTTCTGTTCTAGAGTCACTCAGCTGTCAGACCAGCCAGATAATGTAAGTGTTTATTAATAACCAAGAGAGGCCGAGACATCAGTGTTGGGATCTTCATGACTGCTTCTTCTCTGTTATAATCAGCTTCACGCGACTCGAGCTCATCCTGAGATCAGCAGCGGGCGATCTGGAGCCCGTCATCTGGGCGAGCGTTTATAACCTCAGTCTCTCGGCTCCAGCAGGTCAGCGCCGTGCCATCTGTGCTTCTCTGAGCCATCATGTCTGTTCCCCGTGTGCCTTAATGCTGTTTCTGCCTTTCCCACAGGTTGCTCTCTACTCCCAGTTGTGGATGAGGTATGTCTGTTATTTAAAGTTATTTTACAAAACTCTAAACTAGCGTTTAGTTCGGTACATTTCTCACCGTATTTGTCTTTTCCTCCACAGTGTCCTTTGACTCCATACAACGGTAGTCAGCGACTCCTCTTCATCTCTGTCTCTGCCTGATCATGTGTGACTCCATACAAAAGAGTGTTTGTGTTCTGATTGGCTGTTCTTAGAGTGTCTGTGTTCTGATTGGCTGTTCTTAGAGTGTCTGTGTTGTGATTGGCTGTTTTTTATACAACACAATACAATACAATACAATTTTATTTGTATAGCACATTTAAAAACAACTAGCGTTGACCAAAGTGCTTAACAAGGCAAAAGAGATAGAAAACAAGCACAATATCAACATAGTACACAAGAGATACCCACAGAAAATACACATATCAAGATATTTTAAAAGCTAATGAAAATAAATGCGTTTTCAAGGAAGATTTAAAAAGTGACAAAGTTTGTGCAGATCTAATATGCGGCGGTAAGCTATTCCATAGCTTGGGTCCATAGGCTGCAAATGCACGATCACCCCTATTTTTTAGTCTGGTTCGTGGGACAGACAGAGAGTTTGAATCCCCCGACCTTAGTGATCTTGATTGAGATGCTGGATGGAGCAATTCAGATAAGTACAGTGGAGCCTGTTTCAGTAGCGACTTAAAAACAAATAACAGAACTTTAAAATCAATTCTAAATTTCTACATCAGGACTGGTGTGATGTGTTCGAATTTACGCTTCCCTTTGAGGAGGCGTGCAGCTGCATTTTGGACTAGTTGTAAACGGGTGATGCATTTCTGCGAAATACCGATGTATAGAGAATTACAATAGTCCAATCTGGATGTTACAAATGCATGCATAGCAATCTCAAAGTGTTTAGCAGACAGAAATGGCTTAACCTTAGCTAAAATACGGAGGTGAAAGAAACAAGATTTTACAACAGCACATATCTGCTTTTCAAATTTAAGGTTATTATCGATCCAGACCCCCAAGTTCCGAACATAGGTGGTGCTATATGATGACAACGTTTGGAGGTCAAAATCATGTGTGGTACGATCGTTTGGACCAAACATAATAAATTCCATCTTTCTCTCATTTAGACTCAAGAAATTACCAGAGAGCCATAGTTTCAATTCGTCCAGGCAGTCCATTAGAGGTTTTAAAGCAAACTTGTCGTCAGGCTTCAGAGGCAGGTAAATTTGAGTGTCGTCAGCATACAGATGGAAGGAAACTCCGTGTCTAGATAAAATGGAGCCCAGAGGTAGCATATACAGATTAAACAATTCCGGGCCAAGAATAGAACCCTGCGGGACACCGGACCCCAGTTTCATTTTGGATGAACACTGTTGCCCGATGTGAACAGAGAAGCTTTTAAAACAGTACCCCGAAAACCCGTGGACGCTTCGAGACGAGAGATTAAGATATTATGATCAACCAAATCAAATGCAGAGCTGAGATCTAACAAGACCAGAGCCACAGATTGCCCAGTATCAGTGGAGAGCATTATATCGTTCATGACTCTTAAAAGTGCAGATTCAGTACTATGACGTGATTTAAAACCGGACTGAAATTTCTCATAAATCTGACTATCAGTTAAAAAAGACTGGAGTTGACTCAGAACCACTTTTTCCAGAATTTTCGAGATAAAGGGCAGATTTGAAATAGGGCGATAGTTACTCAGGATTGACGAGTCCAAATTTAAGTTTGGGCAGAACTGAAACATGTTTCAGGCTGTTCGGAACAACCCCAGTACAAAGACATTTGTTGATAATAGACAACAAGTCTGGACCAATAGCACAAAATACTTGCTTAAAAAATCTAGTAGGAATCACATCCTGAAAGCAGCTGGTAGGTTTCAAAACTGAGACAATCCTAGTCAGAGAGTCAAGAGTAACAGGCTCAAAGACAGACCATGTAGAAGAGCATACGGGCACTTCAAGTGGCATAAAAGTTAACGAAGGCATTTGAGATCTAATCAGTGAGGTCTTCTCTTTAAAGTGAATCGCAAAGTCTTCACAGAGAGAGTCAGACATCTCTGGGAATTTGTTAGTGGTGGGATGAAGAGCAGAGTCAATTACTGAAAATAAAACATTAGGCCTATTACTATTAAGTCTGATCAGTTCCCGAAAAATAGTGTTTTTTAGCAGATTTAGCAACTCGCTGAAATGCAGCGAGTGATTCCTTTAAAAGTTCATAGGAGACATTATGTCCGTCCTTATTCCACGTGCGTTCAGCCCTTCTACAGATCTGTCTTTGAGAACGAACATTGTCATTTAACCATGGTTTCGCCACATGATTGAGTTTGTTTTTTACTGATAGGGGCCACAACATTTAAAACATCAGAGCAAATAGAGTTGAAACATATCAAGTGGTTATCAGCATCTAGGGAGCTTAATGGTGGAACCATGGCTTGATTCGCAGGTAAACCAGGATATAGTGCCACAAAGTCCTCCTTAGCAGATTCTTTAAAAATTCGAGTTGTCCGTGAATAAGTATGAGGTTTATGTATAGAAGCATTAAGAGGCAGAGAAAACAGAATAGGAAAGTGATCCGACAAGCCAGTATTACTGATGCTGATGTCTGATACGTGTAGTCCACGTGTTAAGATTAAATCTAAGGTATGTCCCTGGATGTGAGTGTGACCAGACACCCACTGATCCAGATCAAAAGAGGCAATAAGGTTCAGAAACTCTTTAGAGAGTGGGTTATTATCACAGCATACATGAATGTTAAAATCTCCCAAAATAAAAATTCTGTCATATCTCGTAACAAGATCTCCCACAAACTCAGCAAATTCATTTAAGAAATCCTTATTTGGCAGAAGCGGACGATAAATCAAGGCAAATACCTGAGAGATTGTTGTTGTAGGTTGCACCAATTGCACTTCAAAACTGCGACAAGGGCTAGTTGTTAGACTGCGGCAGGGCAAATGTTTTTTAAACAGTGATGCTAGGCCCCCTCCAGATAGCCACGGCGAGTTAAAGAAAGAGCAATCCTGTGGGACAAGTTCAGTGAATGGACTTAACTCATCCGGCTTAATCCATGTCTCAGTGATAAATAAAATGTCCAAATCCTGCGTCATGAAGAAATTGTTTTAATAAAAATGTCTTGTTCACCACTGACCGGGCGTTGATCAAAGCCATTTTAAGTGGCAGTGCAGCTTCCTCCAGCTGTGTTGTTTGAGTTAGTGAACAAAGATTGGAATGATTTACTCCACGACGTCGAAAGCTGGGTGAGATGACGCGCGAAAGTGCGGAGGAAGGGCATCCGATAACAGGTTGAAGCAACCGATGAGAAGAGAAAGACCACGCAAAGGCACCAGCAAGGCGACGCTCACGGGTTAGCACAGGACCAACACACTCTGGTGAAGACCGTGCAAGAGACTTTAAACAAGCAGCAATTCCACCCCGCTTGCCACGCATCCTCCGACGCCGTCGCCTCCAGGAAAACCAGCGGGACACCAGCGCTGCTGTACAGGGAGGTGCTCACACGCAGGGGGGGGAAATCGGCAATATTCATCAACGTCATCCTTGGTTGAGTCGATAGCCATGCGGATGTTTATTAATGTTTGACGATCATACACAAATGACATATTGCAGTCCGAAATCAGTAGCGACAGACATAAAAACAAACATAAAAAATATAAAAAGAACGAATTTAAAAGTGAGAAGGAGAGCAGCAGACGGCGTGCCACATACAACGGCGCCATCTTTCCCAGCAATAGCAATATGGAGCGAATTATGTGCCATAATTAAACAAATCCAGCATTTTGCAAACAAACTCGATCTGCTTCACAAAGGAAAACTCGACTCGCAAACAAACAGAGAGCAATGTTCAAACACAAAGGTCAATTTGAGCGAAAACGTAGTGGAGTAATATTGTGTTTTACAAATATAAATAAATGAGCCTAAATGATATTTCACAAATAAATACAAACCATCCTACAAATTGTATGTAACCTTTGAACAAATACCAAATCTAGTGCATACAAATGCATATACCTGTCTGTTTACGAGATCTCTCGGCTCGATTTTCTCACAAATGTGTTTCCAGGCAGATTTTCTCACAAATGCAGTTGAGTAACTTCCTCTTCCACAACAGTAGATGGCGCTAAGCTAGGGGATTAGTTTAGCTGGTCTCCCAGGAGAAGCACTGAAACGCGTGCGTGCCTGCTGAGTACAGCCTACAGCTAAGCGGTGAACAAGGGAGTTTCTGTCTTACAATATCTAATTAACCTTTTGAGGTTTTCTTTGCAAAATGTTTATTACATATCTAGACAGAATAGCCTTTAGTAGCACTCCACTCTCTCTAGGATAGTGGGATCTAGCTTGCTACAAGCTCTGCTATCATATGTTGCTTCTTTTTTTTATTGGACTGAAATGACATAATTAGTGATTATGTCTACACTGAACTAGTCTATTTCTTTCGTTCTCCATAACTTATTGAGAACATTTCATTTAATTGAAAGGAGGGTTTAATTTTTCTGTCCAAAATAATCATTTGGGCACTGCATAAAGTATGTCACGGGCAAGTAAAGAAACAATTGTTTAATTTTTGTTTCGTTCATTAATTATTTTATTACATTAACATTTAAGATGACTGAATTCCAACTAAATAATTAAATGCATAAGTGGGCTGAGACCCTTTCAAAAACTAGACAGAAAAGGGTTGTCAGTGGACCAGAGTGACAGATATTTCTATCATGCGTGATGTGTTTTCCTTAGACTATTCCATTGCAGGTTCTTAATGGGAATTTAGCACCACTGTACCACCCTTTCTAGAACATTACAGTCTTGTAGGCTATTCCAGATTACATTTTGTATAAACCATTGTATGACCAAAGTTTTCATTAATGTTTCGCATATTGCTGTTCAAATTGTAAAAGCTCTCTGTGTCTGTCCACTGATCTCCGGGTGGTTCGAGAAATGATGGAGCGGCTTCACTCTCGACTTCAGCACGTTCTCAGTCGGCAACCTCTGGACCGAGACTATTGACAGTGCTTATGCACACAGGAGATGGTGTTGTTCAGTGCATTTTCTGATCTTCTCTTCCTGAGAGTATTGTGGATGGTCTCGCAGAACTGCACAGATCAGTAACTGAGGAGAAATCAAGTCGTGGAAGTGTTACTTCGAGTCACTGGTGGAGCAGCCGGACGTCCACGCTCTGATGTGTGCAAGATCACCTGCTGCATCTCCTCCATCAAGGCCTCCCTGTGCCATGCAGTGCCAGTCTTCTCGGAGTGTCTAGGCGGACAGTGTACAGGCGAATGGCAGATTTACACATCACTGTTAGAGGTCTATACAGCACTTTATCAGAATCAGAACTTAGGATAACCTTGTTGGTGAAATCAAAGAAAGCATGCCACATGCAGGTTATGGGCTTGTTAAGGGGAGTTTGCAAGCCAGAGGACATCGGGTTCAGTGGGAGAGAGTTAAGGCCTCAATGCATCGTGTTGACACCATGGGGATCCTCTCCCACTTGAACATGCTAGTGTGTGCTGTGCGGCGCAAATACTCCGTTGCTGGACCAAAAGCACTTGCACACACTGATACGAACCACAAACTGATCCGGTGAGTGAGTGTCTGTCTGTCTCTATATCTTTCTGTCTGTATCAATCAATCTATCTCAAACTTTTCAGTGTTGTCTCAAAGAAATGCTTAATTCTAACATGAGTTGTCTATTGAATATCTAGGTACAATATAGTCATCTTTGGTGGCATTGATGGATTTTCCAGAAAGGTAATAATATCTTATAAAACACAAGTCAACACAAGGTCAGCTTGACTAAACTTTAACTCATTTATATCCTGCATTTCCCCGATAGATCATGTGCCGCAAATAACAATCTGTCCTCTACAGCCTTGGCCTTCTTCCAGCAGTCCATTCAACATCATGGTATTTTAATAAACAACTAAAACAATAATAGTTGCAGCAACATCTAAATGTGAAATGCATACATACATATAGGTGTGTGTGTATATATATATATAAGTGGAAAATGTGTGTACTGTACGAGTGTGTGTGTTCGGGTAACCTGCTAATTCCAGCATTAAACAGAATTGAGCTGAAATTCCACATGCTGCAGTTTTCAGGTTTATTTGGGTGTCTAAATAAACCCTCCATGCATGATGTTAAAGGGTTAGTTCACCCACAAATGATCATTTATTCATCATTTACTCAGCCTCATGTCTTTCCAAACTGTATGACTGACTTTCTTCTGTGGAATATAAACAATGTGTTACTAATAAAACAGTTTCGATTCACATTTATGGACCAAAAAGTCAATGGGAATTTAAACTGTTTTCTCACTGACGTTCTTCAAGATTCTTCTTGTGTATTCCACAGAAGCAAGACAGTCATGCAGGCTTTAGGTGTTTAAGAGTGAGTAAATGATGAAAGATTAGAACTTTTCGGTTAACTATCCGGTTAACAACATATAAAAGAAGGCTTTGACTGGAATGTTTAGCATGATTATGGTTGATCAATTCTTCTTCAGAGTAAGAGGTGACCATGGCGTAGAGAACGTGGGCATAGCACGCCTGATGTTCACCGTACGGGGCGCAGGAAGGTCCAGCTTTATTAGCTTTATAAAGAGTGTCCACAATCAGAGGCGGGTAGTTTTTCTCCTCTCCTCAAATGGTCTTTTTTTGTTGCTTTAGATGTTTGTAGGACTTAGGTTGTCTATAGGATACTTTGTTTAAATATCCATTGCTTTTAAATGGCAGATGTGTTAAGTTTCCTGGCATTAGATTACAGTGTTAAAAACTAGTAAAAAAGACTAGTACAAGTATATATTTATATTTATATCAAAGTACGTTTTCACTATCTGTTAATCACTTTAAAAGAAATGATAGTGGCTCTAAAACCTGTGCTGTTGATTATTTGCCATTGCTTTTTTTCTTTTTTTACATGAAACAAAACGTTTGAAATAAGACTAACTTCATTTTAATAAATGTGTCCACCTTATTCCTGATGAGCTTTACTGCTTTCTGGATTATGGGTTATTCCTGACGAGCTTTACTGCTTTCTGGATTATGGGTTATTCCTGACGAGCTTTACTGCTTTCTGGATTATGGGTTATTCCTGACGAGCTCACTGCTTTCTGGATTATGGGTTATTCCTGACGAGCTTTACTGCTTTCTGGATTATGGGTTATTCCTGACGAGCTTTACTGCTTTCTGGATTATGGGTTATTCCTGACGAGCTTTACTGCTTTCTGGATTATGGGTTATTCCTGACGAGCTTTACTGCTTTCTGAATTATGGGTTATTCCTGACGAGCTTTACTGCTTTCTGGATTATGGGTTATTCCTGACGAGCTTTACTGCTTTCTGGATTATGGGTTATTCCTGAGGAGTTTACTGCTTTCTGAATTATGGGTTATTCCTGACGAGCTTTACTGCTTTCTGGATTATGGGTTATTCCTGACGAGCTTTACTGCTTTCTGGATTATGGGTTATTCCTGACGAGCTTTACTGCTTTCTGGATTATGGGTTATTCCTGACGAGCTCACTGCTTTCTGGATTATGGGTTATTCCTGACGAGCTTTACTGCTTTCTGGATTATGGGTTATTCCTGACGAGCTTTACTGCTTTCTGAATTATGGGTTATTCCTGACGAGCTTTACTGCTTTCTGGATTATGGGTTATTCCTGACGAGCTTTACTGCTTTCTGGATTATGGGTTATTCCTGAGGAGTTTACTGCTTTCTGAATTATGGGTTATTCCTGACGAGCTTTACTGCTTTCTGGATTATGGGTTATTCCTGACGAGCTTTACTGCTTTCTGGATTATGGGTTATTCCTGACGAGCTTTACTGCTTTCTGGATTATGGGTTATTCCTGACGAGCTCACTGCTTTCTGGATTATGGGTTATTCCTGACGAGCTTCACTGCTTTCTGGATTATGGGTTATTCCTGACGAGCTTTACTGCTTTCTGAATTATGGGTTATTCCTGACGAGCTCACTGCTTTCTGGATTATGGGTTATTCCTGACGAGCTCACTGCTTTCTGGATTATGGGTTATTCCTGACGAGCTTTACTGCTTTCTGGATTATGGGTTATTCCTGACGAGCTTTACTGCTTTCTGGATTATGGGTTATTCCTGACGAGCTCACTGCTTTCTGGATTATGGGTTATTCCTGACGAGCTTCACTGCTTTCTGGATTATGGGTTATTCCTGACGAGCTTTACTGCTTTCTGGATTATGGGTTATTCCTGACGAGCTTTACTGCTTTCTGGATTATGGGTTATTCCTGACGAGCTTTACTGCTTTCTGGATTATGGGTGGCACTTCCGGTTTGGGGAACTTCCTTTCAAAAACACTGAAACGAATCACTTCAAATCATAAGATTGTCCCACAAATAAAGCGGATCCGTCAGTTTGACTGAATGAGCTGTAAGTTTTCTTCCGCGATATATTTTCAGACATCATGAGAATAGCATAACACTTGGTATTTTAACGTGGTGTTATAAGAATAACTATGGCAAGAGCTCGTTTCAGTTGCTGCGTTCGTTTCCTTGTGATCATTTTCTTTTTTCACTTTGCATTTTGCTGTAAACGTATGAAGAAATGACAACATACTGATCATTTGTGGTCTCTCCTCCCGATTTAGTTTACGATATATGCCATTAATAATGCACGAAGAATCTCACATTGTTCTTCTCAATCCTAACGTCTTCTTTCCAGGTTTGTTTTCACAGGTAAATACAATTTATGATGTCAAAATGACGGAAATCACTTTGAAATAGTATCACTCAATGCTGAAGTTAATGAACATTTTTGATTAAGGCAACGTATGTTACATTACACATATATTACTACAGTGATATTTAACCCGTCTGTTATTGCTGTGGAAAGAATCGCGCTTTTGGGGTTGTTCATGGTCTCTTGTTGAAAGTACCTTGTTGATGCTTTAACAATTTTAAATGTCCTGTTTAACATTCAATGGTTGAAGGGCGAGTAGAATAATATAATCTCACTGTACCCAACGTACAGAAAATAAATGTTCATAAGGCAAGCCTTTCACTGATTGTTTACAGCTTAATGGAAGTTACATCCATAATTCGCACAAAGTGTCATGGGGCGTAGGAATAAGGCGGATACATTGAAAATAATTATTTATAAAATATCACTATTTCAAGATTGAGAGGCTGTGGAGAGACTGTGCTGTAACCACCATATGCTATAGTGTGCTGCACTCACTGGAAGATGATGATGATGGGTTCTCTGACCTGTCTAACAACATGCATCTCTTTAGTTGCCATTATGTGTATAATATTGAACACAAGCTAGCCTGGACACATTTCATGATGGATGGGATAATCACCCAGTTTGAACCGAGGGGAACATGACACCCAATCAGCTCTGGGAGATGGGAAACATTCAGCATGCGGAGGCAGAGCCAGAGTTTGGAAACACTGAGGGAATAAAATGTCATTAAACAAATCACTGCAACAACATTAGGAAGTGTGAGCTTTCTTTTGTTGAAGACAGAAATGTGACCTTGCTGACCCAGCTAATGTTACTCAAATATTTAGTTACGCAATATAAAGTAATTTAATAGTACAATTTATAAATAAAATACTGATTAATCCATTTCAGGAACTGTACCTTCAACACCTTGACTGGGAAGATTGTGGCCTGGCTTATGATCCACAACATGGAGTCATTGTTCCCACAGCGGACAGCCTGTTGAGCCCAGAGGAGCTAGACTTGACCATTGTTCCCACAGCGGACAGCCTGTTGAGCCCAGAGGAGCTAGACTTGACCATTGTTCCCACAGCGGACAGCCTGTTGAGCCCAGAGGAGATAGACTTGACCATTGACCCCATGAGACCCTCAACATCATACGGCACAGATATCTGGCAACCACTCACTACATACAGCACATACTGGGCAAACAGTGAAGCACAGGTTTAGTGTTATTCTTCTCAATCTCTTCTCCATGTTGAACCAAGTAAACAAAAAGAAAAGACTGACTGTATGTAAACATACAGAAACTTCAGGTGCATTATATGAACAGGTTGTAAAGCACATATCACTGCATAAACAGTGAAGAACAGTTTGCTTTTTATTCTTTTCAACCCATGTAGTGCTTTTATGTGTTCAAATAAATCAATAAAAAAACAATTCCCCCTCACTATCCACGAACAATGTTTGGATAGAATTAATAGATGGTTAATAAGACAAGAAATAGGCCTTGTACTGTTAAAGAACAGTAATTACACCAGTCCAGATCCTGTATCCACAGTACTGATGCAGCAACTAACCCTTTCCTGAACGCTGGGTAGTCATGATATCGCGCTGGAAGCCGTAGGGTCTCAAAGCATGTGGATGCCTTAGGTGGGTTTCAGCTGGTCACCTCCAGTCTGAGGGAAGTAGTGGGAACCTCCCAGCCGACCCAGAACTCAACCAGGGCCTTCAGCTCATGACTGGGTGATGGGAATATATTATAGTGACAATTTTATAAAAGAAACAAAAAGATATCCAAATGCTTCTGTTTATTTCCATTAATAGCACATTGGCTGATGCATTTTTTTCCTGCACATGCATCTCAATGTTACAATTAAAAAAGCGTGTGTGTGCACTGTCAAATCGATTAATCACATCAAACTAAAGTGTATACACACACACACACACACACACTACTGTGCAAAAGTCTTGCACACGTTAGTATTTTCAAACCATAAAAATGTTTTTAAGCCAGTTATTTATATATTTTGCTGTAGTGTCAGTAGGAAATACTACTTTATATTTCCAAACATTCATTTTGCCATTAATTGTAATAATCCAGTGAGATTTTTGAGTATGCACAAGCAGTCCGACTAAACTCATAAGCACTGTGGGAACGTCTCCTAGACGCTTGAAGAAACCTTCCTGCAAAGCCACCTAAAACTATGTGCAAGTAAACCTGGTCAAAAGCTGCTTTACACACAAAGGCTGCTCACACCAAATATTGATTTGATTTAGTTAATAGAAGTTGATAGATAAAATCTGTTTATGACTTTTTCCGAAAGCATCCTTACTTTACAGCATTTTTACACAAGTGGCTAAAACTCTTCAGTTTGCAGGAAGATGTCTGTCTCAGTTTAATCTGTGTCTTCATGTAATCACAGACAGATCTCCGTGTGGAGCACCGGCTGTTGGCAGACTCCTCGTGCATACAGAACTCTCACTGGATTATTACAATTAATGGCAAAATAAGTCTTTGGAAATGTAATCTAATATTTCCCACTGACACACTACAGCAGTAGATATAAATAACTGGCTTAAAACCCTTTTTTTTTTAAATACTGATGTGCCTAAGACTTTTGCACAGTAGTATACTGTATACACACACTGATATATGTATATGTGTATATGTATTAGGGATGTGAATTTCTGCCAAAAATGCCATTTGACAATCGAGGAGCAAAAGTCGAAGATCGTTAGAAAATCAAAAAAAAAAGAAGAAAAAAACGCACACTCACAATGACAGAAAGGCAAGGCAAGGCAAGGCAAGGCAAGTTTATTTATATAGCACATTTCATACACAATGGCAATTCAAAGTGCTTTACATAAAAGAAATTAAAATAATAAAAAGAAATAAGACTAATTAAAACAGTTAAGAAAAAAAGAAAAAAAAAAAAAAATACAGTACAGTACAAACAGTCGGACGAACATTGGCACAGTGCTCATTCAGTAAATGCATAGTTAAACAGATGTGTTTTGAGTCTAGATTTGAATGTGACTACTGTAGGAGCACGTCTGATCTCCTCTGGAAGCTGGTTCCAGCTGCGGCTGGCATAATAGCTAAAAGCAGATTCACCATGCTTTGAGTGAACCCTTGGTATTTCTAGCTGATATGATCCTAGTGATCTGAGTGATCTGTTGGGTTTATATTCAGTGAGCATATCTGCAATGTATTGAGGTCCTAGGCCATTGAATGATTTATATACCAGTAATAATACTTTAAAATCAATCCTAAATTTAACTGGGAGCCAGTGTAAAGACCTGAGGACTGGTGTGATATGTTCATATTTTCTGGTTCTGCTCAGAATCCTGGCGGCAGCGTTCTGTATGAGCTGCAACTGTCTTATGGTCTTTTTGGGAAGGCCAGTGAGGAGTCCATTACAATAATCCACCCTGCTGGTGATGAAAGCATGCACAAGTTTCTCTAAGTCTTGTCTGGAAACAAAGCATCTAATTCTTGCAATATTTTTCAGATGATAGTATGCTGATTTAGTTATTGCTTTGACATGACTACTGAAACTAAGGTCTGACTCTAGTGTCACACCAAGATTCCTGACTTGATTTTTAGTTGTTTGACACCTAGAGTGAAGGTATGCATTCACCTTGAGAACTTCATCTTTGTTTCCAAATGCAATGACTTCAGTTTTGTCTATGTTTAACTGAAGAAAGTTTTGACACATCCAACTTTTGACTTCATCAATGCATTGGCACAGGGAGTCAATGGGGCTGTAATCGTTAGGCGATAGGGCTAAGTAGAGCTGTGTGTCGTCTGCATAGCTGTGGTAAGCAATTTGGTTCTTTCTCATTATTTGGCTCATTGGGAGCATATACAGGTTGAACAGGAGTGGCGCAAGAATTGAGCCTTGAGGGACTCCGCATGTCATGGATGTCCACTCAGACTTATGGTCTCCTATACTCACATAATAACCTCTCCCATCTAAGTATGACCTGAACCATTTTAGGACTATCCCAGAAAGCCCCACCCAGTTTTCCAGCCTGTCAATAAGTATGTTATGATCGACAGTGTCAAATGCAGCACTGAGGTCGAGTAGCACCAGCACTGATAGTTTGCCTGAATCAGTATTTAAGCGAATATCGTTTATTATCTTTATGAGCGCTGTCTCTGTGCTGTGGTGCGGTCGGAAACCAGATTGAAAATTGTCAAAGGATCCATTCGAGCTTAAGAATTTGTTCAGCTGATTGAAGACAACTTTTTCAATGATCTTGCCTATGAAAGGAAGATTTGAGATCGGCCTATAGTTGTTTAATATGGTCTTATCCAGATTGCTCTTTTTCAGGAGGGGCCTGACAACTGCAGTTTTTAGGGAGTTTGGAAAACTCCCAGAGAGAAGTGAGGCATTTACCACTTCTAGAAGATCTGCTTCTAAACTGTTTAACACACTTTTGAAAAATGATGTGGGAAGTGTGTCAAGAGCACAGGTTGATGTTTTAAGGTGTCGTACGGTTTCTTCCAAAATTTTGCCATCAATTTCTTTGAAGTCAGACATAGTAACTACTTTCTCAGGTGGTTTGATCTGTCTGACCCCAGGGCAACTCAAGGATGTGCTGATCACCTTTCTGATATTATTGATTTTCTCAGAGAAGAAAGAAGCAAACTCACTGCACTTGTTCTCTGAGAGCATTTCACTGGGAATCTGGCTTGGGGGGTTTGTCAGTCTCTCTACAGTAGCAAAAAGAGTGCGTGTGTTGTTTAAATTACTGTTTATAATATTTGAGAAGAAAGTCTGTCTAGCTTTGCCTAGTTCCATATTGAAAGCATGAAGGCTGTCTTTGTAGATGTTATAATGGACTACAAGTTTTGTCTTCCGCCACATGCGCTCTGCTTTTCTGCATTGTCTTTTCATATTTTGCACTGCTGTTGAGTTTCTCCAAGGTGCTTTTTGTCTGCCACTCTTCTTCCTGACTTTAACAGGAGCAATATCATCAATTACACCTTTAACTTTTGAGTTAAAAGAATCAAGGAGAAAATCAACAGAGTCTGCAGATATGCTTGGTGTTAAGGATATAGCCTTCATAAATAGTACACTAGTGTTCTCATTTAAGCATCTCTTCTTGACAGACACAGATCTAGCTTCAGTGGCAGGAGAGATCAATATATCAAAGAAAATACAGAAATGATCAGACAGTGCTACATCCTTAATAACAATTAATGAAATGTTTAGACCCTTACTGATAAGTAAATCTAGAGTGTGTCCACGATTGTGTGTGGGTCCATGTACATGCTGAGTCAGATCAAAAGTTTTTAAAACAGTTTTGATTTCTTTAGCCATGTTGTTCTCTGCACTATCTATGTGGATGTTAAAATCTCCAGCAATGGCAAAACAGTCAAACTCTGAGGTAATTGCTGATAACAGTTCTGTAAAGTCCTCAGCAAAGGCTAGAGAGAATTTTGGAGGCCTGTAAATAATGATAAGTAAAATGCGTGGAGCACCTTTTAACACAATACCCAGATATTCGAAAGAAGGGTAATTCCCAAATGATATTTGCTTACATTGATAGATATCTTTAAAAAGAGCAGCTAGACCCCCACCTCTCTTAACAGCTCTGCAGACACTCATAAAAGTAAAGTTAGGAGGGGCTGCTTCATTGAGGATTGTTGCACTAAAGCTGTCTTCTAGCCAGGTTTCATTTAGAAGCATAAAATCCAGGTTGTTTGTGGTTATTAAGTCGTTGACTAGAAGTGATTTATTTTTAAGTGAACGAATGTTTAAAAGTGCTAACTTAACAGTCTTACTTTTTGTCCCCACATCAATCTTACTTTGACGTGTAATAGGCACCAGATTAGTTAGGTTTGCTGCACGGCTATTGAAGGCCTTAGATTTTCTATCTTGTAATAAAACAGCAATAGAGAAAGATACCGGCACACTGGGTTCCCGCTTGTTCTGTAAACATTTGAGAAAGTTACTGTTATCAGAGCGGGGACCCAAAACACATCACTGAGAGCTGGTATCAGTTGTTTTTGGTTCACCTCGAGCAGATGTAGGTGGGTGTGGGCCCTGGCGTTGTGGCAGAGGCCGAAGAGCTCTCACAGGAGGGGGAGGGCGAGCTGGGCCTGCAGGCTTTGGTGCGGGTGGTAATGGTGCCTGCCGTTTTTTGGTTGGTATCTGGGGGCTTGCAGCAAAAGAGTGGGATAGTTTGGTTCCAGCATACACCAGTTCTTCCATTTTCTGTGAGAAACACAGAAGTGGCGATGCTGGAGAGAGGGATAGCGTGTCTGGTGAAAGGGGCTGTTGCTCTGGTGTTATAGGAGGTTGTGATATGCTGTCCTGGCTTCCCTGGCTGTTTTCCAGGAAGTCGTCCTTGGGTGCTGAATCTTCAAGCAGTTCTGATATGTCTCTCTGTGGGCAGTGCTCAGCTGAGATTGTGTCCGTGAGCAGAGGTTGTTGTGGCGGAGTGGTGTTATCATTGTCCTTGTGTGATATGTCAACCGCATGTCCATTTTGCTGCTGAAGTGAAGTCCTGTGGTCATTCATACTGTGTCCAGGTGTGTGTGTGCCGTTCAGATTGAGTGGATTGGCACACACTGCAGAAGGATGATTGAGGGAGAAGTAGAAATTGTCCTTTAACACTCTTGAACCAAGTTTGTTTGGGTGATGGCCATCCCGATGAAACAGTTGTCTCTGACTCCAGAAAAGATTGAAATTGTCAATGAAGTTTACTCCTTTTATATTGCAGGTTTTTTGCAGCCATGTATTTAGCCCAAGCAACCGTGAGAACCTGTTTGTTCCTCTTGCTGGGAGTGGTCCACTGATGAATGTTTGAACTTTCAGTCTTTCAAGTGTTTCAAAAAGTTCATTGAAATCCTTCTTAAGGAGTTCTGACTGCTCTTTATGAATATCATTCTTCCCCACATGAATGATGAGTCGATTTGCAGTCTTATGTTTCATCAGAATGTTCTGAAGTTCCCTGTTTATATCAGAAGTTGTTGCTTGTGGAAGGCAGCACATAGTTGTATCCCTGCTGCTAATGTTTCTGATTATCGAGTCCCCCACTATCAGAGTCCTGGGTTCGGCAGCGTTCTGAGCTGAGTGCCGCTGTCTGCTTGATCTTGAGCGCCAGTTAGCATCAGTGTTAGCTACTGGCCCATTCAGTCTGTGTTCGA
The DNA here is from genome assembly GCA_022829025.1 of Squalius cephalus. Classification (NCBI taxonomy): domain Eukaryota; kingdom Metazoa; phylum Chordata; class Actinopteri; order Cypriniformes; family Leuciscidae; genus Squalius; species Squalius cephalus. Next base: position 46,880,920 of record CM040796.1, on the reverse strand, counting down.
TCACATTCATCACATTTGGGGATTCCTCATTTACATTCATTAGTACTTCAAATCTGTTCTCAAGATGTATAGGCGGTGGTAGAAGACCGGTGTTTGCAATCCTTGTCAGAGCTGTATCTGGGGTAGAGGATGCTACTGCGGCAATATGTGATGCTCGTGACAATCTGATGTCTTGAGTGCCTTTGGGTCTAGCTCCCTGTTTGTGCCATCGATTAGTAAGTCGATTGGCTTGTTTCTCTACCTGTCGAGGAGCACTAGTTTCATGGGACTCACCGGTATGCTGAGGGTGTTCATGACGAAGCTCTGTTGTGTGCTCCGTCTGGTTTGATGGTCCCGTAAGTAACTTTGTTTCGAGAACTGCAATCCTTTGTAAAAGTCTGTGGCAGTTAGTGCAGCAAGTAGATTCTTGAACCTGAAGAGGCATTTTCTCTTATCCGTATGAATGTAGGCAGTTGTGTTTTCCTTTCCCGGAATGTAAGCTGGTCGGGTAAAAGAATTCTGCGTTTTTGTAGTAATCCAAAATTTGTTGTCTGAGCACTGTGCTGTTTGCTGAAGTTAAAGTTAGGTGATAAAAGGAAATAAAATATAAAAATATAGGAGATAAAATGTAAAAGCGATAGAGCAAAGCGCGGAGCAGTAAGCAAGAGCGTCCGAACAGTAGCTGAGCAGGAAGTTGAAAGGGAAATTAATTTCATCTTTAGCGATTTATCATCAAACAAACTGTTTATTAATTGGACAGGTAACATGTTCTCGTCATTTCTTTTTTACATAGTAGGCATATAAAACAATAAGCACGACAGTTCATTTGTGCATCGCCAAACCAGATGCTCGTAAGATCAAAAAACTAAATAAATACGGTAGGATATGTCATAATGATTTTATGCGAACCTGCCCTGTTACCGGCAATGGCCTACTTTTTACACAGATTAGTTTCAGTCAAACTATTCATAGCCTAACGCTTAATAGGCACATGTCATATTCTTGTTAAATGAGCATGCCAACATGTTCTGGGAGGAGACGCGAGCGTAACGTCCCGCCACGGAGAACACCCGCTCGGATGGCACAGAAGTCAAAGGCACACTGAATAGGAGATTGCTCACTTTGCTCACAGGCACGGCATCATTTACACTCAACTTTATCATTGTTCATTTCCTCAAACGAGTCACACACACAGAGCTTCTTGGTTGTTGTTACATGGTCGGTTGCAGAGTTAACGGTCACTCACGACAATGCTCTTCTGTTGTTTACAGTATGTACAACGCAGGTTGGCTAGATGGCACAGTAGGGGGTTTCATTCAGGTTAGCGCCACCTTGTGTCCCCGACAGGGAAATACCCTGCTGCACGATCTGTGACAGTAGGCGCGGCATCAATGTAGAAGACGCTGGAATTGCGCAAAAATATAACGATATTCGAAAAAGCTATTTTATGATCGAATTTCGCACGCAGTTCGACTATTCGAAGATCGCGACGCATCCCTAGTATATATATCATACATACAAACATACACACTCTGAATTAAAATGAATACTCTACCACTTTCAGTGAACTGACGAAGGTAGCCAGCAACTCGGCTCTTCTCCTCCAAAGAGCATTCGTCATCGTCTTCATCATTTTCCACCATGGAAGGCCAGCTGATGCTGTTTATGACACACTACAGATAAAAATGACAAAAACAACATGCAAAAATCACTGTCAATTATAATCAAACACACATTTCAAGAATCACACACGATAATCAAGAGTATTATTTGGAGATGAGATGACTAATTCCATTTCATTCAGATTTACACTTCTCTGAGATTATTACCAAAATTACACACCACTGGGGTCAACACATCATTTCTCTCTCGTGGGAAAATGACTGGATGCACATCCAGACGCTGACCACAGCATGGCCTCCTTTAATCCTTTCCTAAGTTGCTTGATTTGCCTCATAGTTCGTCCGATAACCTAGTAAGAAAAAACAAAACATTAAATAACATTACAGAACGGGTTAAGAGTCAAGAATGTTCCACCTGTGTTGAAATGCACACGACCGCATGATGAAGAAGCCTCTCATAAAGCCATTGTCCATTAGAGCTGTTCACTGGAGGAAGGTCCCACGAAAAATGTTTTAATACAATGGTTTTGAAAATGGATTTATATTTACTATTAAATAAGCAAATGCTCTCAATTATTAACATTTGCTGCATAACAACAGTAACACAAATAAATATCCAAATGCAGCATATATACCAGCATAATTGTCTGACGCAAATCTAAATCTGGACAGTCTGAAATCTGTCCAACAGCTGTTTCGGCACTGCCGCCAGACATGACATGGACGACAGCAGGGCTAAGTCCTGACAAGGGTGGCCCTCCATGAAGAAAGCAGTGACCGATCATTCTACCAGCCGTCAGAAACGGGTCACTATCCACCAGATGTGCAGAGGAAGACGTACGAGATGATCTGGCTCTCCATCAAAAAGCCTTGTAATATGAGCATTTCCTGAAAAACAAGATGTTTTGTGGTCAGACACTGAAGGAGACAAAAGTTAGGCAGTGCTGACTCAGAAACTGATGAAGTAAGGGCATACCAAAGCTAAGGTGAAAGCCACATTTCAGTTTCTGTGTGGTCATTGAAAATAAGAAACGGTCTACACCCTCTCCAATAGCAGGATCCCCTTTAACGGATGTGAATTGGACTCTGCTTCGCTCTGACAGTTTCAATAAATAAAATAAATAATTTGTGAAAACACATGGTTTGTTGTGAAGTTATTCCCCCTGCATGAATCCTGCAGAAGACAACTTGCAAAGTCCTGTATAATTGCATATATATCCACAACAGTCCTGCAGGAACTAGTTTTTATCAGCTTAGAACAGTAGCTAAGCTGAAGCATTTTTTATCCAAGAAAGATCTTGAAACAGTAATTCATGCTTTTGTTTCCTCACGCTTAGACTACTGTAATTCTCTGTACACAGGTCTAACCAAACATAATTTAAATAGACTTCAGTTAGTCCAGAATGCTGCTGCAAGACTCCTCACAGGCACCAAAAAGTTTGAGCACATAAACCCCAGTTTTAGCTGAGCTCCACTGGTTACCAGTGAAATTCAGAATTGATTTTAAAATCTTACTTTTCGTTTTTAAAGCTCTACAAGGTCAAGCCCCTTTGTATATTTCTGAGCTCTTGTCTACTTACTCTGCCGCCAGACCACTCAGGTCTACAACCCAACAGCTACTTGCTATCCCCAAGACACGTCTTAAAACCAGAGGGGACAGAGCTTTTTCTGTTATAGCTCCTAAACTCTGGAACTCCCTTCCACTTCATATTAAGTCCTGTAATACAATTGTCAGTTTTAAGACAAATCTGAAAACACACTTTTACTCTCTTGCTTTTAATTCTCTTTAAATTATTATTTTTTTTTTATGTTTTTTTTTATGTATTTTTGTTTTTGTTTTCTTTGTTGTTTTTGATATGTTATATTCTATAGCCTTATAATTTATGTTTATGTTTTTATTCAATTATTGAAGTGTATTCAAGGAGTCTTGTACTCATTTTTATGTATTGTCAAGGCATATTGTTTTTGCCTTCCCTGCTCTAACTTGTAAAGCACTTTGGGTCAACTGTTGTTCGGTTAAATGTGCTATACAAATAAAATGACTTGACTTGACTTGACTTGACTTGGCGATAACCCCTGCACTAACCTGTCGCCCAGGGAGTAGGGGCCATTCGGACGCCTTTAGGGGGCGATAATGGGCAAATGCCCCCTTATACCACCCACTGACCCCCTTCTACCCCCCCCCCACCGACCCCTAAGCCACACCCACATCCCACTAACCCACTATTTGTCCAATAACCCACTATAGTGGGTAAATGTCCAATTGACCCCCCCACCGCCACCCCCCCCCCCCACTCCCAGGCCACGCCCACCATCCCACGAACCCACTATTTGTCCAATAACCCACTATAGTGGGCAAATGTCCTGTTGACCACCCCCCCCCCCCCCCCACTCCCGGGCCACGCCCCCCATCCCACGAACCCACTATTTGTCCAATAACCCACTATAGAGGGCAAATGTCCCGTTGACCCCCCCATCCCTCCACCCCCCACTCCCAGGCCACGCCCCCCATCCCACGAACCCACTATTTGTCCAAAACCCACTATATTGGCCAAATGTCCCGTCGACCCCCTCTCCACTCCCAGACCACGCCCCCATCCCACGGAATCACTATTTGTCCAATAACCCACTATAGAGGGCAAATGTCCCGTTGACCCCCCCATCCCTCCACCCCCCACTCCCAAGCCACGCCCACATCCCACGAACCCACTATTTGTCCAATAACCCACTATAGTGGGCAAATGTCCCGTCGACCCCCCCTGTCCATTCCCGAGCCACGCCCCGATCGCACTGACCTACTATTTGTCCAATAAACAACTATAGTTTTCAAATGTCCCGTTGACACCCCCCATTCTTTGGGCACACGGAGGCCTCATGGTGTTCCCCCCACATCCAGAGTATGGAGCCCCAACTCTGCTTATTTTTTGAGTTACGTCCAGTCAAAGTTAAAATTTCAAGCTGGTATATATCTGGAACAGAGCCGAGTTGGGGCCCCATACTTTGGGCACACGGGGGCCTCATAGTGGTCCCCCCACAACCAGAGTATGGAGCCCCAACTCGACTTATTTTTTGAGTTACGTCCGGTCAAACTTAAAATTTCAAGCTGGTATATCTCTGGAACCAAGATGAGTTGGGGCCCCATACTTTGGGCACGTGGGGGCCTCATATTGGTCCCCCCACACCCAGAATATGGAACCCCAACTCGGCTTATTTTTCGGGGTACGTCCTGTCAAATTTAAAATTTCAAGCTGGTATGTCTCTGGAACCGAGCCGAGTTGGGGCCCCTTACTCTGGGCACAGGGGGTCTCCAGGAGCTCGCCCCAGGGCCCAAGTATGAAGTCCCAACTCGGCTTCCTTTATCAGTTTCACCCGGTCCAATTTCAAAATTCGCATCCCCAATAGCGGCTGAAATTTTTCACGTTCGCTCTAGAGCTTTTGGTATGTTAGTCGGGGCAGGCCCTGGGGTCACGGTGCCGAATTTGGGGCCCCTGGTACCTTTCTATATAACTCCAACCCGCCAATTAATGTTAGGGGCCGAAAATGTCAGTTTTAGGGTTAGGGTTAGGGAATATTTTTGCCTTCGCTCCACAGACCCGCGCTTTCGGTATGTCGCTCGGGGTGGGCCCAAGGGTCACCGTGCCGAATTTGGGGCCCCTGGGACTTTTCTATAAAACTCCCACCCACCCATTTAATGAATGCGTTTGCAACCGTGGTTTCGCGGACACGGCTTGGAAAGGGCCGATCGACTAGGGGGCGCCATTTTCCGTCTCGCCACGGCCCCCCGGAGCGGGCGGGAAAGTTTGGTGGACCTACGACCTCGTTCAGGGGTCGAAAGGTCAAAAAAGCAAAGCACGTCCGTGAAAGCACTACACCAACAACTGGCCCGTGGGACGGCCCCGGTTAGTAGACGCAGTGTCGTGGTACCTCGATATTTGAGATTTTGGCTCTCCAGGGGCCCCCGACTCACGGCCCCGAAGCCTGAAAATCTAGGACCTTCCTAACAGAAGTGTGCCACTTATACCCAACTTTCACTCAAAAGGCTCTTAGGGTATACGAGTCAAAGAGGAATCAGGCAGAAATTAGGGTTAAAGGGTGAAAATGTGTTGCCTTCGCTCTAAAGACTGGTGCTTTCGGTATGTCGCTCGGGGCGTGCCCAGGGGTCACCGTGCCGAACTTGGGGCCCCTGGGACTTTTCTATAAAAATCCCACCCACCCATTTAATGAATGCGTTTGCAACCGTGGTTTCGCGGACACCGCTCGGAAAGGGCCGATCGACTAGGGGGCGCCATTTTCCGTCTCGCCACGGGCCCCCGGAGCGGTCGGGAAAGTTTGGTGGACCTACGACCTCGTTCAGGGGTCGAAAGGTCAAAAAAGACACTGCAAATCCATCAAAAAAGGGCACCTGGGACGGCCCCCCGTTCGTAGACGCAGTGTCGTGATACCTTGATATTTGAGATTTTGACCCTCCAGGGGCCCCTGATGAATGGCCCCGAAGCGTTAAAGTCCAGGACCTTCCTGAAAAAACACCCATCCCCCGCCGCCATCAAACTCAGTCCACTTTCGCGTCCAACATAGAGGCTGATTTCTTTTGCCTTTGCTCTAGAACCCTGCGCTTTCGGTATGTCGATCGGGGCATGTCCAGGGGTCACCGTGCCAAATTTGGGGCCCCTGGGACCTTTCTATAAAACTCCACCTCGCCAATTCAATGTTAGAGGCCGAAAATGTTAGTTTTATGCTTAGGGTTTGGGTTAGGGAAAATATGTTTTGCCTTTGCTCTACAGACTGGTGCTTTCGGTATGTCGCTCGGGTTGGGCCCAAGGGTCACCGTGCCGATTTTGGGGCCCCTGGGACTTTTCTAAAAAACTCCCACCCACCCATTTAATGAATGCGTTTGCAACCGTGGTTTCGCGGACAAGGCTCGGAAAGGGCCGATCGACTAGGGGGCGCCATTTTCCGTCTCGCCACGGGCCCCCGGAGCGGGCGGGAAAGTTTGGTGGACCTACGACCTCGTTCAGGGGTCGAAAGGTCAAAAAAGACACTGCACGTCCGTGAGAGCAACGCACCAACAAATGGCCCGTGGGACGGCCCCCGTTCGTAGACGCAGTGTCGTGGCACCTCGATATTTGAGATTTTGACTCTCCAGGGGCCCCCGACGCACGGCCCCGAAGCGTGAAACTCTAGGACCTTCCTAAAAAAAAATGCCCCTCCCCCGACATCAAATCATTTAAAGCCCTGAAAGACCCCCTTTCAGAGTGAGAGTGAAATAGCCATGAGGTAGAGATTATGCACAAAGGCTGATTTTTTTTGCCTTCGCTCTAGAGCCCTGCGCTTTCGGTATGTCGCTCGGGTTGGGCCCAAGGGTCACCGTGCCGATTTTGGGGCCCCTGGGACTTTTCTAAAAAACTCCCACCCACCCATTTAAATGAATGCGTTTGCAACCGTGGTTTCGCGGACAAGGCTTGGAAAGGGCCGATCGACTAGGGGGCGCCATTTTCCGTCTCGCCACGGCCCCCCGGAGCGGGCGGGAAAGTTTGGTGGACCTACCACCTCGTTCAGGGGTCCAAAGGTCAAAAAAGACACCGCACGTCTGTGAAAGCACTACACCAACAACTGGCCCGTGGGACGGCCCCCGTTCGTAGACGCAGTGTCGTGGCACCTCGATATTTGAGATTTTGGCTCTCCAGGGGCCCCCGACTCACGGCCCCGAAGCCTGAAAATCTAGGACCTTCCTAACAGAAGTGTGCCACTTATACCCAACTTTCACTCAAAAGGCTCTTAGGGTATACGACTCAAAGAGGAATCAGGCAGAAATTAGGGTTAAAGGGAGAAAGTGTGTTGCCTTTGCTCTACAGACTGGTGCTTTCGGTATGTCGCTCGGGGTGGGCCCAAGGGTCACCGTGCCGATTTTGGGGCCCCTGGGACTTTTCTAAAAAACTCCCACCCATTTAATGAATGCGTTTGCAACCGTGGTTTCGCGGACAAGGCTCGGAAAGGACCGATCGACTAGGGGGCGCCATTTTCCGTCTCGCCACGGCCCCCCGGAGCGGGCGGGAAAGTTTGGTGGACCTACCACCTCGTTCAGGGGTCGAAAGGTCAAAAAAGACACTGCAAATCCATCAAAAAATGGCACCTGGGACGGCCCCCCGTTCGTAGACGCAGTGTCGTGATCCCTTGATATTTGAGATTTTGACCCTCCAGGGGCCCCCGATGAATGGCCTCGAAGCGTTAAAGTCCAGGACCTTCCTGAAAAAACACCCATCCCCCGCTTCCATCAAACTCAGTCCACTTTCGCGTCCAACACAGAGGCTGATTTCTTTTGCCTTCGCTCTACAGACCTGCGCTTTTGGTATGTCGATCGGGTTAGTGTCCATTGTGTTCTTGTCTTTCTCACACCACCAATCGGAAACGTTCCACTAACCCTTTCAAGGGATTTCAGTGCTCAGTTTTGCACAAAAATGCATTCAGGTTTAGGACCCGGCACACTGTCGGACCGCTAGCACCGCTCGGAAAGGGCCGATCCACCAGGGGGCGCCGTTTTCCTTCTCGTCACGGCCCCCTGGAGCGGGCTGAAAAGTTTGGTGGACCTGCGACCTCGTTCAGGGGTCGAAAGGCCGAACAAGGGTGAAAAACACACAATTTTGTATTTTGCACTGAACAAGGTCCCGGAAGGTCACAGCATTTAGGGTCGAATAAGTTACAGGTGGGATGTGAGTATTAGGAAAGATACGTGTGATTTTCAGGGAGGACAGTGAGTAACTTATTAAGCTACAGGTGGGATGCCAGTACATCAAAAGGTCATATTTCATAACTACAGTGCTTTTATGAGGTGAAACCTACTATACACCACTCAGGGGACACACCACAACACACTGATGTACATTACAGTTATTAATTATGCAAAATTTGCATAAAATTCAACTGTCCACAGACAGCATATAGGGGCTCTGTCGAATAAGTTACAGGTGGGATGCGGGACTTTGACCGGATGTATCTCGGGAGCTAAGCCGACTTGGGGCTCCATACTCTGGGGTCATGGGGGCCCCATTGGTACCCCCCCATGTCCAGAGTATGGAGCTCTAATTCGGCTTGGTGCCCAAGATACACCCGGTCAAAGTCCCACAGGAAGTGACCATATCTCAGGAACGAAGCCGACTTGGGGCTCCATACTTTGGGGTCATGGGGGGCCCTTGGGTACCTCCCCACACCGGGAGTTTGGAGCTCAAACTCGGCTTGGCTCCCAAGATACACCCGGTCAAACTTCCACAGGAAGTGGCCATTTCTCGGGAACGGAGCTGACTTGGGGCTCCATACTCTGGGGTCATGGGGGGCCCTTGGGTACCTCCCCACACCGGGAGTTTGGAGCTTAAACTCGGCTTGGCTCCCAAGATACACCCGGTCAAATTTCCACAGGAAGTGGCCGTATCTCCGAAACGGAAGGTCCCAGGAGCTGGGGGTGGTGGGATCTGAAGGGCCCCTATGGGCCCCCATCGTGCCCGGAGTTTGGAGCTCCAAATCGGCTTAACTCCCAAGATACACCCGGTTACACACAGGGGACTTTTGCACAAAACGGTCGATATCTCGGAAAGGACGAGTCCCAGCAGATCGTCCTTCGGGGTGGTGAGGGGCCCCTAGGGGCCCTCTTAGACCCCAGAGTCCTGAGCCTCTGGGACCCTTCCTTCTGAAGTGCACCCTTGCCTGTTGGCCCCCATATCTCGGCCTGTGGGGGCGCTAGAAGCACGGGCCAGGGTGCGTTGGAGAGGGCCCCTCGAGACCTTACTTTGCCCCGAATTTGGTGCATCTCGGTTATTGACCACTCCATAAAAATGCAGTGTCCGCGAAAACACTGTTTTGGCCACTAAATAGGTTGGAACTGGGACATTTTTGTGTTTTTGCTCTCCCGTCACATGTGATGTCGACTCTCGTCAAAAACACCTCTGCTGTACTAAGTACACTCGACTGAACACGTCGCACTAATTTTCAAGTCATTTCAGTGTTTGATTTGCATAAGAACGAGTGTCCTCGAAACCCCTTATGGCAACGTGACATTAGCGTAATCCAAAATATTTCCGTGTCATTTCCTCCTTTCTTATCAACAAGTGGATTTACAGCCGGAGGAAACGCAGCTTTTGGATATAAAGTTTTTCTTGTTCCCGAATACAAATATTTTTTTAAGTATTTGTTTGAAATAAGTATTCGTAAAAAACACATTATTTGTGCCTTTCCGAATACCATATTCGGGTTCGGCTCCACCCCTAATACATACCCTTACAGATTTTTCGGGTCGAAAATGACGGTTTCTCGGATCTTCTCGAAACCTTGGATTCTGATAGAGGGCGACGAGACGCAGACAGGAGCGCAAGTCCTGGCACTCTACACCCCTCCTGAGCTGAGATATGGAGATCCCACGTAGAATTTGTTCCATTGTGCAAAACAGTGGTTTCGCGGACAGTGGAATTCTGGGATGAAACTTGGTGCCACGGACTCTAGGGGGCCTGCTGAGTGCAGTGAAATAGTTTTTATCATGACAGGAACTTTAATTCAAATGTCTACCAAAGAAACTGTCTGAAATCCCATTCAATAGATTGCAGGTGGGATTGTGTCCAATTGCAGCTTATTTAATGGTGGAAATAAGCCTCGTCCCTAAAAATACTTTATTAGGCCCTAGGCCCGAGCCGATCAACTAGGGGCCGCCATTTTGGAACTCGAGAAATTGGGGGGGCTTTTCTGGGGGGGGGGGGCACTCAGATAGATACGGGGGGCACTCACCCGTATCTATCTGAAAACTCACCCGCATCTTTCTGAAAAATCACCCGCATCTTTCTGAAAAATCACCTGTATCTTTCTGAAAACTCACCCGGATCTTTCTGAAAACTCACCCGTATCTTTCTGAAAACTCACCCGTCACAAGGGTACCTCCCCATGCCCAGAGTATGGAGCTCCAAGTTGGCTTGGTTTCCGAGATACACCCGGTCAAAGTCCAATGTTTCACCGGGCATAACTCCAAAGCCAAGCCGAATTGGGGCTCCATACTCGCGGTGTGTGGGGGGCCCAAGGGTACCTCCCAACACCAGGAGTTTGGAGCTCCAACTCGGCTTGGTTCCCGAGATACGGGTAGTCAAAGCTGGACCGGAAGTGGCCGTATCTCGGAAACGGAAGGTTCCAGGAGCCGGGGATGGTGAGGTTAGAAGGGGCCTTATGGGCCCTCTCTAAGCCCGGAGTTTGGAGCTCCAACTCGGCTTGGTTCCCGAGATACGGCCGGTCAAAGCTGGACCGGAAGTGGGCGTATCTCGGAAACGGAAGGTCCCAGGAGCTCGGGATGGTGGGGTTAGAAGGGGCCCTATGGGCCCTCTCTGAGCCCGGAGTTTGGAGCTCCAACTCGACTTGACTCCCGAGATATACCCAGTTATACATAAGGGACTTTTGCACAAAAAGGTCTATATCTCAATAAGGACAAGTCCCAGCAGATTGTCCTTCGGGGTGGTGAGAGGCTCTAGGGGGCCCTCTCAGACCCTACAGTCACGAGCCTCTGGGACTCTTCCTTCTGAAGTGCACCCTTTCCTGTTGGGCCCCGTATCTCGGCCCACGGGGGCGCTAGAAGCACGGGCCAGGGTGCGTTGGAGAGGGCTCCTCGAGACCTTACTTTGCCACGAATTTGGTGCATCTCGGTTATTGATCTCTCCATAAAAATGCAGTGAATAGGTTGGAACTGGGACATTTTGTGTTTTTGCTCTCCCGTCACATGTGATGTCGACTCTCGTCATTTAAACCACCTCTGCTGTACTTAGTACACTCGACTGAACACTTCACACTAATTTTCAAGTCATTTCAGTGTTTAATTTGCATAAGAACGAGTGTCCTCGAAACCACCATTTGGCGGGAAAACAGTGGCTTCGCGGACACGGTGGATTTTAAGATTAGCTTTCGAAATATTTTGATGAAAACCATTTATCAGCACTCAGCGGGCTCCCCTGAGTTGGTGGCACCGAGTGTCATCCCAAAATTCCACTGTCCGCGAAACCACGGTTTTGTACAGTGTAACAAATGCTACGTGGGATCTCCATATCTCAGCTCCGGAAGGCTCTAGAGCCTCCAATCTTGCACTCCTGTCTGCGCCTCAGCACCCTCTATCAGAATCCAGAGTTTCGAGAAGATCCGAGAAACTTTAATTTTCAACCCAAAAAAACCGACAGGCATACTTTTTCGGGTCGAAAATTACGGTTTCTCGGATCTTCTCGAAACCTTGGATTCTGATAGAGGGCGACGAGACGCAGACAGGAGTGCAAGTCCTGGCTCTCCACACCCCTCCTGAGCTGAGATATGGAGATCCCACGTAGGATTTGTTCCATTGTGCAAAACAGTGGGTTCGCGGGCAGTGGAATTATGGGATGAAAATTGGTGCCACGGACTCTGGGGGGCCTGCTGAGTGCAGTGAAATAGTTTGTATCATGACAGGTACTTTAATTCAAATGTCTAGCAACAATACTGTCTGAAAACCCATACAGCAGATTGCACGTGGAACTGTGTCCAATTGCAGCTTATTGAATGAATGGCGGAAAAACATTTTCAAAATATAGTGGGTTATTGGACAAAGAGTGGGTTCGTAGGACGGGGGCGTGGCTTGGGAGGGATCGGGGGGGTCGACGGGACATTTGCCCAATATAGTTGGTTATTGGACAAATAGTGGGTTCGTGGGATGGGGGCGTGGCTTGGGAGTGAGGGGGGGGGTCAACGGGACATTTTCCCAATATAGTGGGTTATTGGACAAATAGTGGGTCCGTGGGACGGGGGCGTGGCTTGGGAGTTGGGTGGGGGGGTCGACGGGTCATTTGCCCAATATAGTGGGTTATTGGACAAATAGTGGGTTAGTGGGATGGGGGCGTGGCTTGGGAGTGGTGTGGGGGGGTCAACGGGTCATTTGCCCAATATAGTGGGGTATTGGACAAATAGTGGGTTCGTGGGACGGGGGCGTGGCTTAGGGGTCGGGGGGGTCAACTGGACACTTGGTCACTTTGGTGGGCAATCGGACAAAATAGTGGGTTAGTGGGACGGGGGGCATGTGGCGCCACACTGAGGATGAAGCCCGAACTGCATTGGGGGGGCCCAGACTTCGGGGGCCCGACGGGAGGGTCGGCCGCCCGGTGAGGGTCGGCTCGTGGCGTCGGCCGACCCCCCAAAAATTTCGGGGGGTCGGCGCGCACCGTCCGCGGACCGACGTCCGCGAGCCATCGCCCCGTTGACCGTTCGGACGCTTTCTGAAGCTTGGGACTAGCTAGAGTTAATACACTTCATGGAGCCAGGATATAATATTCCTTCTCGACCGACCATAACTACCCACTTGGAAGCACGCTACAAAAACAAGAAGGCTGAGCTTAAAACACAGTTAGCCGCGGCTAATGTGGCTCTGACGACGGATTGTTGGACGGCGCTGACTACTGAAAGCTACATTACAATCACTCTCCACTACATTGAAAACGACTGGCAGGTAAAGTCAGCAGTCCTTCTCACGGAGAGCCTCTCAGAGAGACATACAGCTGATAATTTAGCTGACAAACTCAACCAGGCTGTGGAGTCATGGGGACTTGCCGGGCGTGTAATAGCCTGTGTGCATGACACCACTCGGAACATTGTCTCAGCAAACAACCCCGCACGAGTCAAGTCAAGTCAAGTCATCTTCATATATATAGCGCTTTTAACAACGTAGATTGTTTCAAAGCAGCTTTACAGAGATAAGCGTATAATTTAAGGTAACAGAGATTGTTTTGGCTTTATAGCAGAGTTAAGTTATTTCCCATCTAAAGTTAGTTTTGATTGATTTGCTTCCGTCGCAACGATCATTTGTTATTAAATTAGGGGCCGCTAAGACGACACCATTCCCTCTACACAGACTTTAAACGCGAACCTGTGAGAAACGCTGATGGCGTTCACATGCGCATTTAGAATGGGTTCTATAGTTATGTGCATTTGAAAATACGCAGGTTTGGAATTCCCTACAAGCCAAGCCTCAACAAAGTACTTGTCTTTCCTTATAAATTTGATAAAGAATTTTATTTTATTTTATTTTGTTGCTTTGGGGTAGGAACGCGAAACGAATTTCCCGACAACGCCTGTAGAGTGGTAAAGGGATCCTCCATAGGGAGAGACTAGTTGGCACTTCAGCACTGCGTTGTCATCAGGTCCAGGCGAAGGTCCTTCGTCAGATCTGGATACGGTCCGGATCCGGCAGGCTGCAGGAAAACCTCGGGATAAACACAGACACTAAAATTAGCGTAGATGCCATTCTTCTCATGATGTAACGAGTACATCAGGATTTATGTGAAGTGTTCCCGGTTCCGGCTGACCTAATCTATGCAGCCTAACATTAAATTATAGAAGTCTATAATGTGTTATGTGAATGCTAGGTCAAAGAGATGTGTCTTTAATCTGGCTTTGAACTGACAGAGTGTGTCTGCTTCCCGGACAATGGTTGGAAGACTGTTCCAGAGTTTTGGTGCTAAATAGGAGAAGGATCTACCGCCAGCAGTCGATTTTGATATTCTAGGTATTATCAACTGGCCGGAATTTTGAGATCGCAATAGACGTGAAGGACTATAATGCGTTAAGAGCTCGCTCAAGCACTGCGGAGCTAAACCATTTAGTGCTTTGAAAGTAATCAGCAATATTTTAAAATTTATGCGATGTTTAATAGGGAGCCAATGCAGTTTTGACAGAACCGGGCTAATATGGTCATACTTCCTGGTTCTGGTAAGAACTCGAGCTGCTGCGTTTTGGACCAGCTGTAGTTTGTTTATTAAACGTGCAGGGCAACCACCCAGTAGAGCATTACAATAATCTAGCCTTGAGGTCATGAACGCATGAACTAATTGTTCCGCATTTGTCAATGAGAGCATATGGCGTAATTTAGATATATTTTTAAGATGGAAAAATGCAGTTTTACAGATACTAGACACGTGACTTTCAAATGAAAGATTGGTATCAAAGAGCACACCCAGGTTCCTAACCGACGAGGAAGACTTAACAGAGCAGCCATCAAGTGTTAGACAGTATTCTAGGTTATTACGTGAGGAAGTTTTTTGTCCAATAATTAGAAACTCTGTTTTTTCAGAATTTAGAAGTTGGAAATTACGAGTCATCCAATTTTTTATATCTGCTATGCATTCCGTTAATTTTATGAATTGATAAGTTTCGTTAGGTTTTGAAGAAATATACAGCTGAGTATCGTCGGCATAACAGTGAAAGCTAATTCCATGTTTCCTAATGATATCTCCTAATGGTAGCATGTACAGAGTGAACAGCAGCGGTCCTAGTACTGAGCCTTGTGGTACGCCATACTGAACTTGTGATCGATGAGACATCTCATCATTTACTGCTACAAACTGATAACGGTCAGATAAGTATGATTTAAACCATGCTAGTGCATTTCCCGTAATGCCAACATAATGTTCTAATCTATTTAAAAGAACGTTGTGGTCAATGGTGTCAAACGCAGCACTAAGATCGAGTAACACTAATAGCGAGATACAACCACGATCGGATGATAAGAGCAAATCATTTGTGACTCTAACGAGAGCTGTCTCGGTACTATGGTACGGTCTAAATCCTGACTGGAAATCCTCGCAGATATCATTTCTTTCAAGAAAGGAACACAGTTGTGAGGATACTGCCTTTTCTAATATCTTTGACAGAAAAGGTAGATTCAAGATCGGCCTATAATTGACTAATTCTGTAGGATCAAGTTGCGTTTTTTTAACAAGTGGTTTAATCATAGCCAGCTTAAAGTTTTTTGGTACGTATCCTAGAGACAAAGATGAATTAATGATATTAAGAATAGGATCTAGGACCTCTGGAAGCATCTCTTTCAGTAGCTTAGTTGGTATAGGGTCTAACATACATGTTGTCGATTTAGATGATTTAATGAGTTTAGTAAATTCTTCCTCTCCTATAGCAACGAATGAATCAAATTTTTCCTCCGGGAGACTACAATGCACTGCCTGATGCGATACTGTAGTACACGGTTGCATAGTTATAATTTTGTCCCTGATATTATCAATCTTATAAGTGAAGAAGTTCATAAAATCATTACTGCTGTGTTGCTTGGAAACTTCTGGGCTTGAAGCTTTATTTTTCATTAGTTTAGCCACTGTTTCAAATAAATACCTAGGATTATGTTTATTTTCTTCTAATAGGGTTGAAAAATAAGCAGATCTAGCAGCTTTTAAAGCCTCTCTGTAAGTAATTGAGCTCTCCTTCCATGAAATGCGAAATACCTCTAGTTTTGTTTTCTTCCAGTTGCGCACCATTTTTCTGGCTGCTCTCTTAAGGGCCCGAGTGTGCTCGTTGTACCACGGCGTTGGACTATTTTCTTTAATCTTCTTTAAGCGCAACGGAGCAACTGTGTCTAAAGTGCTGGAAAAGAGAGAGTTAAAAGTTTCTGTTGCAATATCGAGTTCTTCTAAGCTATCTGGGATGCTGAGATGATGAAACTGATCAGGAAGATTATTAATAAAGCAATCTTTAGTAGCAGAAGTGATAGATCTAACATATTTGAAACACGGAGTCGGCTTTGCAGCCTTGGCTAAGTGCAAATTACACAAGACTAGATAATGATCTGAGATGTCATCGCTCTGCTGCAGAATTTCAACGGCATCAACATCTATTCCGTGTGATAATATTGGATCTAGAGTATGATTATGACGATGAGTAGGTCCTGACACGTGTTGTCTAACTCCAATTGAATTTACAATGTCTTTAAATGCCAATCCCAATGCATCTTTTTCATTATCGATGTGTATATTAAAATCACCAACAATTAGTACTTTATCTGCAGTCAATATTAATTCTGATAGAAAGTCCGCAAATTCTTTGATAAAGTCTGTATGGTGCCCTGGTGGCCTGTATACAGTAGCCAGCACAAATCTCAAACGTGATTTATCGTTTACACTATATATTTTTACATTAAGCACCAATGCTTCAAAAGAATTATATTTGAAACTTGATTTCTTAGTGGTTTTGAAACTATTACTATAAATTACAGCAACTCCTCCCCCTTTGCGTTTCAGACGAGGTTCATGTTTATAACAGTAATCTTGCGGGGTTGATTCATTTAAAGTAATGTAATCGTTTGGTTTTAGCCAGGTTTCTGTCAAACACAGCACATCTAGGTTATTATCTGAAATCATATCATTAACAATGAGTGCTTTTGAAGTAAGCGATCGAATATTCAGCAACCCAAGCTTTAGCATTTGCTCATCTGTATTATAGCTGTTTTTTATTTGTTGAACATCAATTAAATTTTTAACCTTAGATGGGTTAAAACGTTTTTTGGATTTCCAAATTCGGGGAACAGACACAGTCTCTATATGATGATAGCTAGGTGAAAGAGGCTCTATGTGATGGGATTTATCTGACCTTGGTGACGCGAGGCCGCTAGCAGACGGTCGGTTTAGCCAGTCTGTCTGCTTCCTGACCTGAGCCCCAGATTGACATGTTTGAGCTCTAAGACTATGAGCCATATTACTAGAGAGAAGAGCAGCACCATCCCAGGAGGGATGAATACCATCTCTTTTCAACAGGTCAGGTTTGCCCCAAAAACTTTTCCAATTGTCTATGAATTCTATATTATGTTGCGGACACCACCGAGACAGCCAACCGTTAAGCGAACACAATCTACTAACTATCTCATCACTCCTGCGAACAGGAAGGGGGCCAGAGCAAATTACAGTCCTTGACATCGTACTTTCAAGTTCACACACCTCTTTAATATTAATTTTGGTGATCTCCGACTGGCGGAGTCGAACATCATTAGTGCCGACATGAATAATGATCTTAGAGACTACTGTCATGTCTGACATCTCATTTGAGCTATATATATATATATATATATATATATATATATATATATATATATATATATATATATATATATATATTTATATTTATTAATTAACAGATTATGGGGTGAATAACTTTTCACTGACACATTGTCACAGTGTAAACTGCGTTTTTATGCAGTTGTACCCTTGTCATGTCAAACCTTATTAAATAAAACTCTGATGCTAGCTTTCTCCTTTATTTAATTTTAACAGGTTGAGTCTGAAGACCTCACATCAACAACACCAATGATAGCAACCCTCGTCATAAGCACCTGGGATTTCTGATCCCAGCAAGCAGGATCTCAGCTCGTTCCCAACTGCTTGAACTGGCTATGGCAGAACATGTGGGCTCCACATCAACAAATGAAGCCACCACTGGAGATGATGTGCCAGTCCTTCAGAGACACACTTCTGCTATGACTCTTCTACTGGGTGAAAACTATACCACCATCAGCAACGATGACATAGAAAAGGAAGTGGATATGTTTCTGAAGGATCCCTCACCACTCCTTGATTCCAGTCCCACAGAATGGTGGAAAGTCAAATGTGGCACGGCGATATCTGTGCACACCGGGCACGTCTGCCCCATCTGAGCGTGTATTCTCAGCAGCTGGCCTCACTGTACACAGGCTGCGCACACGACTTACTCCTGACCATCTTAATATGCTTATTTTCTTGATCTAGTCAGGAGCCTATTCGAAGTCCTATGGGTTCTCTATTCTAAAGTTCCCTAATTGTTCTGTCACCTTCCTCAGGGATGATTTAAGTTGTGTTCAGCTCTATATTTGAAGTTTACAGGTCTAGTAATCTTACTGTTACCTTTCTCAGACCAAGGGGGATTATCAGTGCTGCTGCTGCTAATGTTTCAAGTTTTTCATAGATTTTTATTTAAAATGTATTTTATGTTGCTTAAAGGGATACTCCACTTTAAAATGAAAATTCTGTCATCATATACTCACCCTCATGTTGTTTCAAACCTGTATGAATTTCTTTCTGAACAGAATTGCTGAACAGAAAGGAAGATATTTAGAAGAATGTCAGTAACCAGACAGTTTCTGGTCTCATTGACTTCCATAGTATATATATATATTCCTTCTATGGAAGTCAATGGGACCCAGAAACTGTCAGGTTACTGACTGTAACGGGGTTTGTTGGTACGGGAAGAAGGAGGCGGGAACCGGCGAACATTCAACATATTTTAATAAATAAATCCACAAATACAAAAATGAAAATAAAAGCCAGCAGCCCCTCACGGACGACTGCTGGCAACACAAACAGAAACAAAACATGAACTAAAACACAGGCCTGTCCTCTCTCGCTCTTCACTGTCGTCGCTCCTCCTTTATGCCTCCGCTCCTCCGTGAGAGATGCGAGACCGGTGCGTCTCACAGGTGTAGCTCATCACAATTACGCCACCGATCTCGCGCCGTCCTCCCACGGCCCTCGACCTCGTCCTGCTCGCCACATACCCCCATCGCCCCTCGCAGGCCGGGGGGTACCACCGAGGCTGCGCCTACTCCCCCTCCCCCCCTCCCCGGGGGGACCGATCACGGCGGCTGCGGTACCTGGGGGTATGGACAGACGAGGCGAGAGTACAGGAGACGGAAGCATGAGGAGCGACAGAGACGAGAGAGGGGAGAGAGGAAAAAAAAAAAAAAAAAATTCTTGATCCGGTTCCCGGACACACTGCCGCTCGGTCCTCAACCAGCTGAGAGTCACTCGCGGTGCCATGCGATGGTACTGGACATCCGTTGGGGGACGGCTCGACGCTCCTCCGCCTCCTGGCGGACGGCGATGGCTCCTCCGGTCGAGGGCAGCCGGCAGCGAGCCTCCCGTTCCCTGCTCCGCCCCCATCATGGCCGACGGCAACAGGCTCCGGCCCACGGCGAACGGGAGCGACTCCTCCGCTCCCTCTCGGACGGCAGCCACCCCTCCTCGACCCAGGAGCACGGCAGCGAGCTCTCCGTCCCACCTTATCTTCTTTCGATCCAGCACCATCGCCTCGGGCAGCAATCGGCGGCCGACGCTCCCTCGTGCTGCCCGACCTCCTCAGCACCGCGATTCCTCCCAGCAGCGAGGGCTCTCCGACAGCGTGTCCCTCCCTCTTCCCGGGTTTCGGCACCAATGTAACGGGGTTTGTTGGTACGGGAAGAAGGAGGCGGGAACCGGCGAACATTCAACATATTTTAATAAATAAATACACAAATACAAAAATGAAAATAAAAGCCAGCAGCCCCTCACGGACGACTGCTGGCAACACAAACAGAAACAAAACATGAACTAAAACACAGGCCTGTCCTCTCTCGCTCTTCACTGTCGTCGCTCCTCCTTTATGCCTCCGCTCCTCCGTGAGAGATGCGAGACCGGTGCGTCTCACAGGTGTAGCTCATCACAATTACGCCACCGATCTCGCGCCGTCCTCCCACGGCCCTCGACCTCGTCCTGCTCGCCACACTGACATTCTTCTAAATATCTTCCTTTCTGTTCAGCAGAAGAAAGAAATTCATACAGGTTTGAAACAACATGAGGGTGAGTATATGATGTTTCATATCTTTAATGTTTCACATGCAACAGTTGAGCCAGTGCACAATTATTTTTTATATATTTTAATTTTCTGTGCATAATTTATTTTGTTAAACTAAATGCCATTATCTGTACCGTATCCCAACTGTTACAATAAAACATCACTTGAGCAATATAACATGCATTTTTATTCAGTATATAAGCAATATTTTGCTTTTTATGTTAAAGACACTATTGATACTGTGAGAAATGTACATTCTCAGGAAAGTAGCCGCTTATCAGTTAATCGTTAATCGATCGATAAGGTCAATCAACTAATGATTAATGACAGGGTTCCCGCGGGGTCTTAAAAAGTCTTAAAATGTCTTAAATTCTGAACTTTAAATTTAAGGCCTTAAAACGTCTTAAAGACAGCCAGATTGTCATCCGCGGTCTTAAATTTCATTTAGTCAGGACTGTCAGGTCTTAAAAAAGGTTTTACCGTCGTTCATTTCCAGAAACGCTGGCCGCAGAAAGTTATTACAAAGTAGCAAAAAAAGTATCGAAGTCGCTCGCCAAGAGGCAGTTCACATATCGTGTCTTTTTCGCGCTCAAGTTCATTCAAATGTAGGCGCGCGGTAAGCGCGCTTAAGCGCCGTGCTCGTTTATTTCCAGGCGCAGCAACATGAAAAAAGACATGAAGGATGCGGGTGCACCCAAACACTACGGGTGTTTTTCTCTTCTCCGTAAATAAATCTTGTAACAGAGCTACCGCAAGCGTTTTTCGGCGGTGGAAATCCATTAGCCACTAAAACTTTTTTGTCATTGTGGAGTTGCATAGCAACGACAGACGCCACGGGAAAATCGGACCGAATTTTACTATTAATAATAAAAGATAAGCTAAAGTGTATTGTAAATGTCACTAAATCATTTTTTTATAAAAAGAATAAGTCAAAAAAGATAAATTAAAATCTGAAATATGTGAGGTTTATCTTTTTATAAGAACCTTTTTTGTCAACTTAATTTGAACTTGTACATGTTAGTATATAACATGTTGCAAGACACTTTTAAAATCTGGCTATCATTTTTAATCGTATTATTTTAATGTTTATGTTAGTGCATATTGATGCTAATTTTATTTGTTATTTGCTGTTTTTCAACATAAAACTTGGTGAATTGATTTCATTGTGTAGTATTAGTACTTTTGAACAGGATTCTGTGATAATAACAGTGATAATTTTTGGCACTATAATAATTAAGTGAAATGTTCATGCCATTTCATCTCTAGTTATGATCAACTATGATCAACTAAAATCATCTAATTATGTGTTTTTTACATTAGGCCTAGCCTATAACATGCAAAGTACAATTTTCTATAAAAAAAATATATCTGATTCTGTTATTTTCTCTGACACGCGTTGTTGGGTCTGGAAGTTTACTAATGTGATTGCTTTGTCTGTAAATTAAGTTAATGCTTTTTCAATTACTGAATTCATTGAAATAAAATGAATTCTTTGATTTGAATATTTTTTGGCAATGCGTCGTGTAGGTCTTAAATTTCAATCTTTATGGTCTTAAACCCAGCTAACAGGGGACGTCCCCCGGACTTTTCGAACGTCCCCTTAGGTCCGCTTTGTAACGTTCCCGAGCGGACGTTCGGAGGACGTCCGCATTTGGTCCGCTTTGTAACGTTCGCTGACGGACATTCCGATGACGTCCGCATTTGGTCCGCTTTGTAACGTTCGCTGACGGACATTCCGATGACGTCCGCATTTGGTCCGCTTTGTAACGTTCGTTTACGGACATTCCGATGACGTCCGCATTTGGTCCGCTTTGTAACGTTCGTTTACGGACATTCCGATGACGTCCGCATTTGGTCCGCTTTGTAACGTTCGGTGACGGACGTTCTGAGGACATTTGTCCGGGCCAGTGTGCGAACGTCCCTATTTCGTCCCTCACCTGCCATTTCCATGACAACACTTGCAAAATCCAGTCGCACATGCGTTTTCTTTTATCATCAGACCTGACAGCTTGCAACTCAGACAAAAGAATAATTAAACAAAAATATAAATGCAAATAAACTAAAAATATTTGAATTAATTGTAAAATTAAGTTTGTTAAAAATGTTAGTGTTTTAATGTTATGTTAAGATAATAAACTTAGTAACTTCTATCACTAGTTAAAGATGTAATCAAATCACGAGACTGTTTTCAGCGTTATAATTTAAACATCAAAATATGATAATTGATTCAAATATCATATTTTAATATGTGACCCTGGACCACAAAACCAGTCTTATGGGTAGCCTAATGTTTTTTTTTAGTTTTTTTTTTTAGATTTATACATCTGGCCACGAACGTGACTCCTAAACGAAGACCATCAGAGGGTTAAGGTGGGATTCGTGGGAAATATCTTCATGGAACATGATCTTTACTTAATATCCTAATGATTTTTGGTATAGAAGAAAAATCTATAATTTTGACCCATACAATGTTTTGTTGGCTATTGCCACAAATATACCCGTGCAACATAAGACTGGTTTTGTGATCCAGGGTCACATATAAGCTACAATTTATAGGCTATTCATGCATGAAGAAAATAAGGTTGAATGCAGGAGCTCTAAAAGAATGCATCGACTTGAGGAAAACGGCAGCCAAGGAAAACGTGAAGAATGGAAAAGCACATTGCTGGGAAGAAAGTGGAGAATAACACAGGTAAGACAAATAAAATTATCCTAACTGTCCTATCCTATCCTAAATTATCAAACTGTTGGTCAGGCGAAGGTGACTGGTTTTATTATTTTAGGAAAAATATTATTCTAATTATTGCACAATTATTCTGACTGATAGCACATGCAGCTCAAATAACACACAAAAAAAGTGTAATATAGCTACACGGGGAGAAACAAGCAAGTGACGATCAAGTGCACCTAAGCGAGTGACGTCATTCCTTATGGTACGCAGCATGTATCCATGGCAACGCTCAGCTGTAGTGACAGTTATAACGGTCCTCCTCAGATGCAGCCTTGTGTTTTCTCTTTCGTCTGTCTAAAAGGTATTTTTAATTTTTAAATTAGTATACATTAGTTACCGTAACCACTGTCCATCTTTAAATTATATGAAAATGTTACCTTTTAAAGGAGAACTTGGTAACTTTTTTAACTTAATAAAACTGTCTAGAAATCATTTGGATGGTTAAACAACCTATTCTGGTGATATTGATGACTTTCCCTGCTCCCCCCAGCGTTCCCAGGTGGAAAACCAACCTTGCAACTTGGGGACTGCCGTCCCGGTAAGACAGAAATTGGAAGTCTCGTGAGAAGCGAGAACGAGAACGAGCGCGAGCGCGAAACACGAATTGCTTTACGGCAATTCGACATAAACACACACGCATGTATGATGTATTACCAGATTACCCACCTCGGTAGACATAGCTCCACACGATACAGTTGGCTTGCTCCAATCATAACAAACGCACATGAGCAGCTGTAGAGAGGGGGAGGAGGCTGCCGCAAGTGAGTTTTTTACGTCCGTGTTGTGAAATATACGCCCCCCCACAGCTGTAGGGGGAGCTCGTGGGGAAAACATGCGACAACAAAAGGGAAAATCAGCGAAGAAGTGACTAGAGTTCGCTAGAGTTGCCGAGTTCTCCTTTAAAACGTTTGCTTAAGTTGTCTGCCGTGTACCGCTGCTAACCGTATGCTAACACTACGAAGCTAACGTTAATGTTATGATGAGATGAGACGACGTTATATTTAACATATATGGATATATTATATAGACATATACAATCATAATACTACTGAATGTGTTTATTTTGTTGTTTTAGGTAGATGCCAAGGGGAAGAATTGCTGGACTAACCCCACAGCTGACGGACAAACACACACACACACAGCTGCCAGCGCGTTTGAAGACACACACACACTGAAAGAGCACAACACCTTTGTTCAAATAAAATACATTTACTTTGTTCCTTACAACGTGTGTGTTTTCTTTGGTTAGCCAGAAGTAAAATAAAATATAATGATATTCAGGGGACTAAACGCGAAAGTCCCCTAAACGTTCCGAATGGCCGCTGGTGGTCCTGTGAATGTCCTCTTGAACGTACGGAGGACGTCTTCGCGAACGTCCGCGGGACATCAAGCGGACTCCACATGGGGACGTTCGGGGGGACGTTCGCACAGGCCATTTAGGGGACGTTCTGGGGACCTTTTTTTGTTAGCTGGGAAATGTCTTAAAAAGGTCTTAAATTTGACTAACTGAAACCTGCAGGAACCCTGTTAATGAATTAATCGATAATTTGCATCCCTACACTGTACTGGATGAAAACTCAAATACTTCTATAGGCTACTTCACATTAGCATCCATTTTGTGTCATAACTCTTTCCACATCTCTATCTCCGCAAACAACAATAAACTCAGCTCGAGTAACAGTGAAATTTACAATACTCACTTTCTCTCTGGACGCACGCAACTTTACACACTCAGAGGAACTGTTGTGTTTGTCTAACACAAATCAGAGTCGAGACAACGATGGGCAATTCTTCTTTTCTTTTTACTGTGCGATATCAGAATGAACAACTTTGTGAACACATGTGTTTCTGCTTTCTTTTTGGACAATTAACTGGCCAACCAAAATCTAACCCCGAGTTAATCTAGAGTGGCCAAGCAGTGCTTATTCCTGAGTTTACTCTGAGTACATTCTACTCAATACACTACTGGAACATAACTATGGAGACCTGATTTTTCACGCTGATGTCCGGTGGCTGAGTCGCGGCAAAGTGCTACAGAGATTTGTTGACTTGCTGCCAGAGATAAAGACTTTTCTGTCAACGAGGAATGAGGAGCACAAATAATTGTCAGATGATGCGTGGCTACTTGTCCTGGGATTTCTGACGGACTTAACGGCAAAACTGAATGCACTCAACACTGAGATCCAGGGAAAAACCGACCCTATCCCACATGATAAGCGCAGTGAATGCGTTCAAGGCCAAGCTCGGTTTTTGGACCACACATCTGAACGGCAGGAGACTAACACATTTTCCCAACCTGGAAAAAATGCCACAACCATCAAAGACAAGGATGCGTCCCAACCGGAGCAGTTCTGAGCTCACCTGGACAAAGCTGCGACGGAGTTCAATCGGCGTTTTGGTGAGTTAGACGTCATGGAAGACATTGCTGCATTCGTCTCAAACCCATTTCAGCCCAATGATGTAGAACAGGTAGCAGCCAAACTCTATCAAGGATTAGCTTTGCAAAGTGGTGTTGACATGGAGATAATTGATTTGCAGAATGACATAGAACTGAAAGCCAGATCAAGGGTCACTAAAAGTGAGTGCCTACTTTGGATCCACTTACCTCTGTGAAATGGCATTTTCACAAATGAAAATAATAAACTCAAAGTATAGGAGCCGCCTTACTGACAGACACCTCAGAGACTGCCTCAGACGGGCTGTCTGCAGCTATGAGCCAAACTACAGAGAACTCGCAGACAGGATTCAGTCACAGGCATCACACTGACTTGAGTGAACATTACTGCACACGTTTTGCCTGTTGGTATTGTGAAAGTGATGCTGCATAAAATGGACTAGACCTGCATTTAGTTTAATTTACTGGGGAAGTTATTGCCATTAATCTGCTTTCTTAAATGATACAAAGTAAATAACAAACATACATGAAGCAAGATCATAAGCTTCACAATTAACTGTTATTAAAGGCACTACATATGATCTGCTCATTACAAAATGTGTTGATTTTATTCCCACTATGAACAAAATAACCTAGGGTCCTAGGCCTTATATACATAATTCATAAATGCTGTTCATTATTAGTTCACGATACCTGATGCATTAATTAATTTCATCACCTAATTTTTCAAAGGCCCTACCTACATAATTCTATAAAGTAAATAGAAAATAGGCCACATTCCTTTCCTATTTGTATTCATATTAATTTAATGTATGATTTAAAGTTCTTAAAGCAATAGCTACGACCTGTTTAATACACCATGTTGCAGTCTGCCTAAATAAAAGTCCTCAAGTTGGAAGTATTTTGGCTCTCTTTCTCTCGCTTCATTAGGTAGATCTGGCCTTTAATCAGGGCTGAGGTCAGGGATCTTGGGCTCAATAAGGTTGGTGACCACTGCTGTACTGGACGAAAACTCAAATACTTCTATACTTCACATTAGCATCCATTTCGTGTCATAACTCTTTCCACATCTAAACTCAGCTTGAGTAACAGTGACATTTACAGTACTCACTTTCTCTCTGGACGCACGCAACTTTAAACACTCAAAGGAACATAACGTAGATCAATAACTGCATTTAGTCAGGGAATTTCACGGCTCGTTCTCGCTGAAGATGACGGCTGACGCAACGCAAGACTGGATCGCGGCGCGCGCGCACTCTGAAGCACTCCAGCTGCGCTCCGTCAAAATAAGAGTCCCCGCAACCGGGAAGAGAGCGCTCTTATCCGTCCACGTCGTAAGTCATTAGTGAGACTTTCACACAATCACGGAGCGTTGAAACAATCCAAACTAATGCAATAAAACAGTTCAGACATCCATTTAGGAAAATACTGACAACGATGGTTTAGATTAAAGTCCCACTCCGATCATATTTTGAGCTATTTTTAAACATTCTCAGTGGTCTTTAAATTATGATTATGCCGTTTTTAGCCAAAATCACAAAACCTGTGCCGTTTTCTGGGACTTCGCTATAGCAGAGCGGCAGTAGCTCATTAGCAATTCGCCTCTGCGTTGTGGGCGGAGCCATTGGCACGGAGACGACCGAATTATTATTATCCGAAGTTAATCAAAAGTTATCACCGATCATTATTTCACTCCGAGACTTTGCGGTAAAAAACAGCTCGACTTCGCCTCGATATTTCATCACTCCCACAGTGATCAATCAGGACATATTTAGTATCAGAGGATTGCTCGGAATTTCGGGATTATTAAGATGCTACTGTCACCGCTCTATCTGAAAAACTGACTGACTCTCTCACGAGTGATGGGCTTGACACACGAGGGGACAAACGACTGCGACAGGCGAAACTCGTCGCCACTCGGCGTGTGCAAGTCTACTTGAACGAGCGCGGAATTTCACATGCACGAATGTCGCTTGTTGCTTGGCTGGAGGAGTATGAGCTTGTGGCCCCGCCCAGTGGAGTTACTAGGTCACAACTCCAGTCTATTTTAGCCGGCATTTTAGCTGCTACTGATTCACAGCCATTTGAATGCAGAAATACTCAGAAATACAACTTTGAGTTTATTTTTCTCAAGATATGTCCTCTAACATCAGAAATATGCCACAAGAACATGTTAACACCTAGAAAAACATGATTTTCATCGGAGTGGGTCTTTACTGACATCTCTCTCTTCAGTGAGCTGGCGCGCATGTGACGTCAGCATCCATCACAAAATGCTTTATTATTTTTGTCAATCAGCGAAAACAAAATAATAAATAAAATAAAATAATAATAAAACATATGTCTGAACATTTCATGCATTAGGCAAGGAAAAATATTAAAAAAAAAAAAAAAAAAAAAAAATCATACATACATACATACATCAGAACACAGGCTCAATTAATTGGGTGGGTTACACTCTCACATATGTGTAACGGAGGCCAGCTAGTAGTTGCTGTGCGAGTAAACCTCACTCCTCTGATCTCAATAGGCACTCTAGCGACAGATGCTAGAGGCTGCAGTCTTTAGCCTCCTTGTTAGAGCGCCTGACTCTCATGCCGGAGACCCGGGTTCGAGACCCGCACGGAGCGGGGTGTGAAGGACCCGGGTGAGAGGGGTTACATATGTTCATAACGTCATGAAAGTCAGTTGTCGTGAAGTAAAAGCACAGAGTTCTAGGTGCGTTTCCATTACAGATTTGCGCAAAACTCGTGCGATTTTTTTTTTCTAAATGTCGACAAAAAAACTATTGTTTATGTACTATATCCCAGCCACTGTTCTGGCTATTATTATTAATCAAAGGAGATGTGTGTGTGTTATCAAAGACCCTTATACTTGTGAGCGGCTCATATGATACCCAGGGGGCAAAGGGGGTTTAGTAGACATGGGCTGCTGTAAAAGGTTGTCATATAAAAATGAAATCTATGATGTCTGAGGATCACAACCTGGGTGGCCAACCCGGTCAACAAGCTGCTGGAAACTTGTAATTAGGGTCAAAACAATGTTACCTCAAATTCGGCTTTAACTCCCAAAATCACCCAAACATGCTAAAACGGTTTAATTATATTCATGAATCATGAGCCATATCTCCCTGATACTTTATGCTAGAAACAAACTGAGCACACCTTTAGAAAGAGTGGAAGGTAAGCTTTCATCTGATGCCTTGATTGTACATGTAATTAGAATGTAAGAGTTAACAATGCCTCTTAATTCATAGGTAGGCAAAAAAAAAGAAAAAAATATTGAACATTCCATTTGTAATCGGCAGCATTCTTTTCCCTTTGTTGTTGTTAAAATAAACAAATTACCATGTAAAGTTAACTTTTACTTGATGAAATCATATTTTGATTTTTGTTTTACTAACCAGACAGTCCTCATGGCCCATAACACATTTAGAGGGAATTCAATGTCAAGCCTATAATAGCCTGTCAATTCAAACAAGGTCCAAGAAAGAAGTTTACCATTAACTGGTGTTAATTGTATACTGCTCTGCTTTTTTATGGACAGTATACCGTTTGTAATATTTGTGGTATTTGTAATATTTGTGGTGGATTTTAATTAATCAACGTTAATTAATCAACTAACATCTGTTTTTCTTGCAGGAATAACATTCATATGCTTTTAATGTGTCCAAACTCTTTGGGGAAAAACTTGTGACTTTGAGTGTATGTGTCTATGGGTATTAATACAGAAAGGGGAACTGAAACTAGACATGACTAGTTCGCAAAAACCTTGTGATAAGTAATCAGAGTTTGCTTATGCCAGTGACAGAGGGAAAAGGTTGGGGCTTTTGAACCAATTGAACCAATCATATTGAAGGTGACATGTTAGTCTTATTTGTTTTCTTGATTCTATAAAAACTGTTGTATATGTGTTTTTCGGTGGGATTCTCAATGGAATTTGTCTGAGATCCTCCGGCCTTGCTTCTTGGGAGAGATTCCCTGAGAACTGCTCGGGAAGATCTCCTGGCCGTGATTAAAGCATTTAAAGGACATTTGCAGGTCTGTTTGTCAATTTATTCCTGCGCAGGAAGCTAGTTTAGGTAGGAAGCTAGTTTAGAAAACTAGGTTTAGGGAAAACAAGTTAGATTAGGTAAGATTTCAAAGTGAGGACGTCGCCAGGAGACGATACTCAGAAATCAGCTACCCGAGTAGGGACGTCGCCAGGAGACGAGACCTAGGTAGTTAGGTAGTTAGGTTAAGTTAAAAGCTGGTGATCTATAGAGTGGGGACGTGAAGAACGGGAACCAATAAATAGAGCCAGGTAGTCCGGTGATCTATAGAGTGGGGACGTCAGGGACGGGAACCAATAGATAGAGCCGGATAGTTAGGTTTAGGAGAAAAAAATCCACGACATATTCTTTCACAAGTGGGATAGCTTTATTTATTCTATCGAAATAAAAAAATAGGATTTTAGGATTTTGGGTTATGCTGGTTACTGTTCAATCCAGGTGTTTGGAGTGTGAGACAAAGGTACTGACAACTAAATGTTGAAAGACTAAAACACACAGGAGTCATGTGTGGAGTAGGTTTAAAAGTATTTACTGATTAAAACTGTTACATTAAGTAGCAATTTGTACCAAAAAAAAAAAAAATAATAATAATGAAACAGACAAACAGATTACAATTCAGGGTGATAACTAATTTCTGTAATAATGAAAAAATTATATAATAATTTATACAATTTGTTTAGCTGTTTTCAGAGTCACTGCTGCTGTCGCTGCTCTCAAGTGTTTCAGCATGCTGTATCCTACTACATTTGGTTGTCAACCCCTGGCAACGGCATCCTATGTAGCATGGAATTGCCCTCTTTGCACAGGAGCAGTTCTTCTGACAACCTTTAACACAACCACATGATATTGCCATGGCCAATGACACAGGCCAGGCAGGCTGTGTAGATGGAATTGGAACTTCAACTGCTTGGCCTTCATCCAGAGACCATCCAAAATTTCTGAAGGAGGGAATTTCTGGCTTGGCAATGTGTGCATTCTTGTCAATAATGGTTGCCAGAGCTGCCCGTTTAAGGTGGAAGAGAAATGCGTTTTCAGTCGGAGGAAGTAGCTTTAAGTGTTGATTTGTTGTTCAAGAACTTGTATGCTCTCAGTGTCCCCAGATCAGAATCTTCAAAGTGATCAGCTGAGGATGTATACACATCTATGATGAGGCCTCATGCCTGGTGAAGCAGGTCATCTGTTATGTCATCAGTTGTGTTTTGACCAAACTCTTCAAGTGCAGGTATGTTCATTCTCATGCTGCTTTTGAACCAAGACTTCTTACCAGTGAAATAAGGATAACTAGTTGTATCTCTTCCGCTAAGACTGTGGACAAATGGCATAGCACAGCATAGTGAAGGTCCCAGTGCTGCTACCATTTCATGTATAGGCAGATAGGCATTCTGCGTTGTTCTCACCCACAGCTCTGGCAGAGCACTGAGGTATGTTGAACCATAGTACAGGCACATGACAATGATGTCTGTGTCATTGGCATGGATGACAACTCTGCCAACTCCTTCATTCTGGACACTGTAGAGGGTGTGGAGTATTATCCTTGTGTCTGCCTCCTTCTGTGTGGACTCAAGAGCAGGAACATCCCTGACAGAACCATCTGCAAGCACAACGGTCTTTGTCTCTTCTTTAAATCCACCACCCAGGTAGATACGAGTCAGGCCAATAGGAGGCTCGAGTTGTTCATGCTCACACCACCTCTCACAGAGGAATTGAAGGAGATTTGCTTTATTGGCTGATACAGAAAAAAACTCCTGTGGATCTGGAGCTGTGAACTGCTCACTAACTTCATATACTTTTGCATATTTTGGTGTGTACCTCCGGCTTTGCTCAGCAGACTTAAGGCTTGGTCCACTGTATCTGTCACAACAGAAGTGTATAATCTCAGTGCCAGCAGGTACATCATTCATCAGCATTTTTTTGTATCTATCAGCAATGTGTCCAAATGTTTCACCTTTGTGAAAAGACCAGTGGCGTATGGCACACATAGCGTCAATGACAACTGATGTTTTTCTGTCACTTTGAGGCAGATCAGGAATGATGGTCACTCTGGTCTCCTCTTTCAGGATCTTCACTAAGCTCGCCTTGGTACCAGTCCTCATACTGCCATCTTCCTGGAAGAGGGATGGGGGGAAGTCACTGCACTCATGTTTGCCAATAAAGTCAATAATGTTGAGTTCTCCACCACTGGCAATGATCTGTGTCATACGCAGAAGGGCAGTAACTTCTTGGCTCTTGCCAGGTGCTGAAGATTTTCCACCAGATGTCTTTGTTTTTTTGTTTTGTGTGTGGAAAGTGTTGAGCTTCACGATGCTTGTTCTCTTCTGAACATTGGACAGTGACTCAGACAACGCTTGTAGACCCAATTCCTTCACATGTGTTAAGTTGTCCTTGACTGTGGGTTCCACACACTGTCCTGTTGATATGTTTATCAAGCATGGTGTGGCTACTGTGAATGGGTTGGTCTCCACTGCTGCAATAACCTTGATAACCATTTCTGCATCCCTGGTGACACGACTATGGCCAGATTCATGGTGTGGGCTGGATGAATGGAGATGTAACATGGACTTTAGCTCTGCAGAGACAGCTGCAGTGAGAGGTTTGGTGTAGACCCACTTTATTCGGGCTGCAGGGTTGAGCGTAATGCCATCTAGTCCACTCGCTTCCTTGGCATCTGCATTGTAAGTCTGCTCGAGAAGCATGTCTGGAGACACACTGTTATGGCTGCCGTCAGCTCTCCGTCCAACGAATGCCCCTGTCATCATAGCTGCATGTACCTCTGGGGCTGTTTCAGGCAGTTTCTTCATCTCGGCCAAATACAGAGGCAAAGACTGTTGCCCATATTTGTAGTGACCTGCTGCAGTGAGGTAAGGTAACATTCGCGCTGATTCACAGAGATGTCCTACCCAGTCACCCTCCCTCTCATAATAGATAAATCTATGCAGAATGTCTGACATCTCCAGAAACATTGACCAGAAGGTTGCAGTTGGATGTCCATGCAGTGATTTCTGAAAAAGCAGCATCTGTTCTCGCAGGATTGACAAGTGTGGGTGTGACACTTGGATGACCTTTAGCTTCTGAGTACCCGTGGTGTCTTTTCTAAACAGCATCTTCATGACTGTTTCTACCTGTGACTGCCAATGCTCTGTGCCTGTCTCTGTGACCCATGCCTCAAATGCTTCCCAGTACAGGCGCCACATGGCTTCACTGAGAATCCTGATGGCATGTATAGTTTGGTAATAGTCAGCTTTCTCACCAAACATTTTCTTGATGGTCCCTTCCTGACATAGACCTGCTGAAACCAGAAGATCTTCTGCACCAGCATCCCTGATAATTTTGCAAACAGCCTTCATGTAATTGTGCGCTTGGTGAAATCCCCCCAGCAGTAAGACTACATTGCAAAACTCTTCTCTGTGTTTGTCTCTGATTGTAACTGCTAGTTCATATGTGGCCTGATCTCCAGTAATGATGGTATACTTATCCCCAAGTGCATGTGATGTCTTGACCAGCCTCTTCATCGCTTCTTTGAGGACAGATGGATCAGTTGGAGATGCTGGGATAAGAGGAAGATAACTAATGGTGCTGGCCTCTCTGTGTGGGTGGAGATCCGCACAGAAGGCAGAGAAGCCAGGCAGTACCGTTTCGGCCTCTGGAGGAGAATCCAGCAATTGTGAAGTTGTAGTTATCCTTGCTAGGCGCCACACAAGCAAAAGGTCTTCAGCTCTGCCATCTGAGGAAGTCATCACACTGTCAAGGCTCTTAATGTGTTCAAGTGACCTGGATCTCTGTCTGTCTTTAGTTGAGATGTGGCATATAGGAGCTGGTCGGTCAGGGACATCAGAAAGGGTCTTTCTCCTGTCGGATGTTGAAGTAAGGAGTCTGACACCCTCCTGCACTCTACTACTCTCTCTATTTTCGACAATGAGTGCTGTTGTGGCATGGAAACTTCCCCCATCCAGCGTCTTCTTTTTCCAATCCAAATTGTCCATGGCAAAGACATGGGGAATCTTGCAGTTCTTGGTCATGGCCTCAGGAATATAGACACCATCTGTTTCTACCTGCAGCATCACCTTTTCACCTTCTGCTGTCAGCTGACGTTGCAGACGCTCATAGCTGATCCCCAGCCCAAGTCTATTGCTCAGTGTAATTAACGACTTGCTGCGTGTCTGATTGAATATATGGTACGCAGTGGCTATGCCCAAAGGTGTTGGTACTCCAAAGAAATTCTGCAGGATGTGCTGTGAGGTGATGAGGGATTTCTCTGTTGTTGCCTGATCGACAATGACTCTTCCTGCTTCAGAAAGTTCGAGCACCTGGTCATGGAGTAGCATAGCTGTAAAGTTGAATAATGAGTCTGGCACCATATGACTTGCAGATGTTAAGGATATGTCAGTTGAGTGCTTCTCACGACTTTGATTTTTGCACTTATGACAATCTGCTCGAATGATCTTAGCTGCTTTCTGTAGGATGTGGTGTTTCTCATCCATATTACCCTCTAGTCGTCTCAACTTCTCAAGAGCATCACCAAGGGGTACACTGGATGCACATATGAAGCCTGAACCCCATGTCTGGTCAAGGACTGATATGCGTGATCCAAAGTGTTGCTGTAACTTTAATTTCAGTGTGTGGGTTCGGTAAAGATCTGCGGTTTTGACATTAAGCTCCCTCAGTATGTCACGGTAGTGGTCACATAGTGACTTCACAATAGGGTGACCACCCGTCCCGCGTAGCGCGTGCGCGCACAGCGTTTGAAGCCCAATTCATGCGTCCCGCAAATTGAGACCGTGTCACGCATAATCTATGCTTGCTCAAAAAAAGTTGGTCGCTCTATATCCTCGAGCCCCAAGCAGACAAACGAACATTACTTGACATTTCAGCACGCTATTGTTGCCACACCCACCCCTCAGTTGAACTGCTGACTAGGTTGTTGTCAACTTTTTCATTGTTGTCATGACAGCGCACGCACGCGCATACCAGACACACTGGGAAGGAAGGAACTTTTAGATGCGCGCTTTCCAATTCGAAAAATTCGAGAAAGAGACTGAGAGGCACCGTCATCATCAATTAAAAAGCGAAGGTGTGGGTACAAGAAAGACTGGGAAAATGAATATTTGTGGCTGAAAGGTGTTGAGGGGGATACCGAGAGGGCTTTTTGTTACCTTTGCAAAACGTCCTTCTCAATCGGACATGGAGGGGAATACGATGTCAATCGTATTTTTTTAAAATACTTTTTTTTTTTTACTGTTCCTGTGGTGTTGAGCAAAGTCAATTCCTGTTAATCCTATAATTTTATATTATAATTTATTTAAAGTGAATAAATTGTAATGAAAAATAAATAAAATTAAATAGTAAATCTTAAGTGGAAGTACATCTGTCAATTCATTGAATGTTCAAAATATTATGAATCTTTATTTAGAAAAAAAATACACATTGGTTGGCCTATTCATGAGCATACATCAGCAATTACTCATGTTTAGGGGAATAGGGCATTATTACCATGTAAGGTGGTATGTGCTAGAAATGGGTAAACCACTATCAGTGAGTCTGCCCGTGGGGTGGGGGCACCGCCGCGCCAGGCAGTGTCCCACATTGTCCCTCAGAAACATACCCCTTGTCCCCCCTTGGGCTTATTAGCAGGTGGTCACCCTACTTCACAAGGAATCCCGACAGGTCTTGGAAAAGAGGGGCCTCCAGTTCTGCAACAAGACGACTAAATGCAGCATCATGAGGGTTTGGCTTAGACTCTCCAGATGGAACACACTGAGCCTTAAATTTGTTCATGCATGAATTGTGATAGGCTATATCATTTGCTATCATGTCATGGCCTTGCCCAATCAGTCTTAATAATATGTCATTTCTCCCCAGTTTTTTTGCCTTTTCTTCTATGGCATTTTGGCTGCTTTTCGTAGAGACTTTAGACATTGGCTGCTTTCCCTGAAACCACTGTTTATTGCAGATGATACACATCGTCTTTGGATCGAATACCCCACTATTCTGCCTGGTGACCTTGACAGCATCATGCTGTGATGAACTGCATCCTCCAGTTGCTTCACCCAGTTGTTTCCTCTCAGCATATTTAATGCTCTTCTCATTCAAATACAAGTTTCGACATTTCCTGTGCCATCTTGGTGCATTGTCTTCCAACCAGTCCTCTAAAGATGTGTCATGACACAATCTCAGAAATACCTCATCTTGCCGAGCATTCATGGATTGGATGAAATTGGTTGTTGTCGAGGCCTGAATAGACTGCAGCTTTATGTTGCACTGACCTTGACATATAATGCACTTGGTGTAGTCTGTGCGTGAAGGTCTTTTGACCTCATGCTTCAGTGACACGGCAACTTCTGCCACACGTTTCCTCTGGCTTGTCATGGTGCAGGAACCAAATCTGAAAATTGAGTTGAAATTAGCATAGTTATTTGCCTAGTTCAAACAAGTTGAATAAATCAATAGCAAAAACATGAGGCAAATACTAATAATTTTTTTTATTTATGTACAATACTGTCTCTATCATCATATGGGGATTAAAATTTGCCATATTTTAGTAATAGTAGCACTCTAGGACATCCTTAAATGTGAAGCACTCGTTTGAGGACAT
The DNA here is from genome assembly GCA_022829025.1 of Squalius cephalus. Taxonomy (NCBI): domain Eukaryota; kingdom Metazoa; phylum Chordata; class Actinopteri; order Cypriniformes; family Leuciscidae; genus Squalius; species Squalius cephalus. The sequence goes on along the minus strand of CM040796.1, from coordinate 46,845,160 downwards.
TGGGACTATATAATGTTATTTATTCTACCATGTGGTTAGCTAAACTGAAAAAACAACAACATTTGTCTGTGTGTGTGTGTGTGTGTGTGTGTGTGTGTGAGCATGCATTATTGAGTTAACATGGAAAAACTGTTTTGCTTTAGTGTAGAAAACTGGTAAAAATCAAGAAGTTTAAAATTAAAGTGAGCCAATAAGTGGTCTTCTACTGCTCTCTGCTGGCCATTACCATTACTATTATAACACAGTCAGATTTTGTCAGTGTTCATCACTTCATTTGTACTGACACTTCACATAATTGCTAGTACTATGGTAAATCATAGACCCACTGTCCTCACATGAGGACATCATTTTCTGCAAAAACTACTTCATGTACAAAAAACAATTTTAGTTATTATACTTATTAGGTCCTACTTATCCCAAATAGCAAGAACAATTATAAAATGCACACCAGGCAAACTCTCAGGTCTCAGGAGGTTAAATCTATAAGATACGATTAACTGTTAAATAGCTAGCCTATAGCTAACATTATGGGTAACATTAGCAATCCGATACTATCTTGAGGTATTTTTTTTTAATATTGAGTTCGTATATTATGTCTATATCACTAAGCCAATGTGTCTAGCAAAACAATGGATATGGATGTCAGGACACATAACATGACCATTTTAATTAGGATGGAAAGAAACAATGCCCCCATGGGGTGAGTTACGAGCTATTACTGTTTTTTAAAATAAGTCCTTGAAACACTGTTTTCAGTGAGGATCTGATTTTTTTACTGGCCATCATCATTATTATTGTTCATATTATAGCGACTTGAAATAAGATTGTTTGATAATGAAAACTGAAAAGCACTTACCATGAAATTCTCGACCTTGAATTTGCCAGCTTCTTGATATTGTATCGCTGCTAACGTTGATGTCTTTGCGGTCCACAGCAACAATAAGTGGTTATTTAGCGCCATCTAGTGGTGTAATGAAAATCCAAGTAGCCTATTTTACATGAGATTTCCAACAATACAGGAAGTAGCGTTAACACAATCGTGCAAACATGTACCAATGCAGAAGTTGTGTTTTTGATGTGTTTGTTTGTGGACTAAATTTGCAGTAAAAGTGCAAGGATACAAAGACAGAACCGACTGATGTGTTATTTGTTTTAACTTTGCATGGTCTGTCTTACAAGGTCACCTTTTTGGTAAGTATAAGTAAAACTATTTGACCAATCAAAACTATTTTCTTTGCAGCAGACTAAGCTAGAACTAGTGCTACTGGAGAAAGATGGAATACAATTATCAACAACAGAAGTTTTTTAATGTAGCCTACATGATCACAACTTTATTTCATACTGCTTGTACAATCAAGATATCGTTTGAAAGCTGTATTCCCGTTGTGTCGGCAGGGCTGTTGATTTCAAAACTAAAATGATCTATAGCAGAGATATGAAAGCAGTTATGGATGATGGCATTTGATCGCTGCTGCTAGTTGCCTCGTAGGGAACTGCGCGAGTTCAAAAACGTTTTTTTTTTTTTTTGCGGGGGGACACGCATACTTTGAACACATCCTACAAGTTTCCAGCAGCTTGTTGACCGGGTTGGCCACCCAGGTTGTGATCCTCAGACATCATAGATTTCATTTTTATATGACAACCTTTTACAGCAGCCCATGTCTGATTTCCTAAAAAACAGGTGTTTTGCCCCCTGGGTATGAGGTGTTTCTGGGTGTTTCTCCCTCAGATCTGCGTCCAGGTCTTGATTGTGGCATTTATTTGAGGTTTAGAATCCATTATTCCTGTAATTCTTCTGTCTTTTATGAGTTTAATAAAGAACTTTGTCTCGTATTCTGTCCAAACACACCGCATTATCTACGTCAGGTGACCTGTAAATGCGCAAAAACTGTTTCCATTGCAGTTTTGCGAAATATTTCTTTTTCGAATTGCCTGAAAAACCTCATGCGAGCAGAAAAACTTTTTTGTGATAAATGGGAGTTTTTGTGAAATTGACGTGTTTCCATTGAGTATATTTTCAATTCGCAATTTCAATTTGCGCAATTTGAAGGGTAATGGAAACGCGGCTGGTGATAAAGTTTCACAGAAGCTTCTTCTATCAGGACAAATACAGGAAAGGATCATAAGGGCACAGAAATAGAGCTAGTGACACAGAAGTGGCTCAACTTACCCACCATTAGGGATATAGTATGTTGTCACTGGAGAATTTGAGTTTAAAATAAATAAATGAAATATTAGTTTTTGTGCATTATCCCATAACAGTCTTACTTTACAGACCATTATCTAGAATGTCTATTCATTAAGAATATTTCCATGCAGTGAAATATCCAAAATATCCAAATGTTAAATTATGACACAACAAAAGATAGTGAGAAAAAAAGAGCTTTTATTAGATAAAGAGAATATTAAATGTTCCTCATTGCGGTTCACCAAACTTTGTGTGTTTGCAGAAGAATATAATCACAGGAAAAGAAGAGCTGGATTCTGTTTGCCACAACTATGATCAACATTTCATAGTTTATGAAAAATTATAAAAATGTACATAAACAATTCACCAACAAGTATGAAATACAGTCAGACAAATATCTTGCTATAAATTTACTTTAACATTAAACTCGTTTTAACTTCCCTGAAGAATATTTATTTAGATGTGCAAAAATGTTAATTTATTTGTAAATGTTACTATGAATGGATATTTTGAAAGAAGTATATTTATATTTATTCTGATAAACCCATATTGTCTCACAAATGCAAAAATGGAAAGTAAAACATTGAATTAAAAAAGTAAAAGTAGAAAGACTGAAAAAGCACTTCCTTGTAAAACATTCCAATAATCTTGAAAAATAATGTTTAGAGTGAAGAATCGTGTTGTTTATAGTCTCTGCACAGGAGAGACTCGTTCACATGTTTACACACAAAGGAATGTGTGTGTGTGTGTGTGTGTGTGTGTGTTGCTATCGGCCAAAACATGTTGTGAAATATCAGCATATGGAGTATCAGCACAAACTCAATATGGTGCATCTCTAGTGTTTAGTGATGTATGAAGAACATAGGATTGAACTATTATTCAGTCTGGAGAAATCCTTCACTAAGACACAGTATATTTCACTCACCCGGTTGTGTGTGTATCACTGTTGTTTCTCTCAGGACGCTGTTTAATGTCACACAGAGACACTGAGGAGTTACAATCAACCCTAAATCCAGCATAGAGGGGTTCAGTGAATGTGGTGTTGAGTGTGTGTAAGTGTGTGAGTGTGTGTGTGTCAGAGACGCTGTAGAATGACAGAGTGCCGGCCGACACGTCCACATACACTCCTGCTCTCTTAGAGGATGAAGAGACGACAGGAATATCAGTGTGTTTATTATTGTGCCAGACAGAGAATCTGTTACCAGAGCAGATCAGACTCCAGGATTTGTCATTGAATCCAAACACACAGCCACTCCTGCTGATTCCTTTATATGTCACTGATATATCAGCATCTCCGCTCCATTCAGCCTCCCAGTAACAGCGTCCAGTCAGACTCTCTCCACACAGAACCTGAAGAACATCATCAAATCTCTCTGGATGATCAGGATACGGCTGACGCTCAGACACACTCGTCACTGTCCTGTTCTCATCAGACAGAATGAGTCGAGTGTGTGCTGTGTTTGGATCCAGTGTGAGATCACAGGCATCTGAACACAAGAAGAGAAACATTTCACTAAATGACACAAATCAACAATAAATCACTAAATGATTGTGTGTGTGTGTGTGTGTGTGTGTGTGTGTGTAGACCTACATTTGTGTAATCCTGCTGTCATGCTGAACTCTCCACAATGATCCACACTATAAAACACACACATGATTCACATTCGTTTCTAGAGGAAACACAAGAGAGTGTGTGTGTGTGTGTGTGTGTGTGTGTGTGTGTGTGTGTGTGTGTGACTCATCCTCCCTTTGAACGCAAGACTGTGTGTGTGTGTGTGACTCATCCTCCTTTTGAAGGCGAGTGTGTGTGTGTGTGTGTGTGTGCATCATCCTCCCTTTGAACGCAAGAATGTGTGTGTGTGTGTGTGTGTGAGTGTGCATCATCCTCCCTTTGAACGCAAGAGTGTGTGTGTGTGTGTGTGTGTGTGTGTGTGTATCTCATCCTCCTTTTGAAGGCGAGTGTGTGTGTGTGTGTGTGCATCATCCTCCCTTTGAACGCAAGTGTGTGTGTGTGTGTGTGTGTGTGCATCATCCTCCCTTTAAACGCAAGAGTGTGTGTGTGTATGTGTGTGTGTGTGTGTGTGACTCATCCTCCCTTTGAATGCAAGAGTGTGTGTGTGTGTGTGTGCATCATCCTCCCTTTGAACGCAAGAGTATGTGTGTGTGTGTGTGTGTGTGCGCATCATCCTCCATTTGAACGCAAGTGTGTGTGTGTGTGTGTGTGCATCACCCTTCCTTTGAACTCAAGAGTTTGTGTGTGTGTGTGTGTGTGCGCATCAGCCTCCCTTTGAACGCAAGTGTGTGTGTGTGCGCATCATCCTCCCTTTGAATGCAAGAGTGTGTGTGTGTGTGTGTGTGACTCATCCTCCTTTTGAAGGCGAGTGTGTGTGTGTGTGTGTGTGCGCATCATCCTCCCTTTGAACGCAAGTGTGTGTGTGTGTGTGTGTGTGTATCTCATCCTCCTTTTGAAGGCGAGTGTGTGTGTGTGTGTGTGTGTGTGTGTGTGTGTGCGCATCATCCTCCCTTTGAACGCAAAAGTGTGTGTGTGTGTGTGTGTGTGTATGAGGTGCCCCTAGGGACATTATTCAGAATTACCATGCATATACATGTACTTTTCCTCTCACATACACATATGAAACCAAATTCATTCACATAATATAATGAAATGCTCACACACATACAAGTGAAATGCTTTTACAAACACAACTGAAACGCTCTCATGCATACAACTGAAAATATTACGCTCACACACACAACTGAAACGCTCACACACACACAACTGAAATGCTCTCATACATACAACTGAAAATATTACGCTCACACACACACAACTGAAACACTCACACACACACAACTGAAATGCTCACACACATACAAGTGAAATGCTTTTACAAACACAAGTGAAACGCTCTCATACATACAGCTGAAAATATTACGCTCACACACACAACTGAAATGCTCTCACACACACAACTGAAATGCTCTCACACACACAACTGAAATGCTCTCACACACACAACTGAAATGCTCTCACACACACAAGTGAAATGCTCTCACACACACACAACTGAAACGCTCACACACACACAACTGAAATGCTCACACACATACAAGTGAAATGCTTTTACAAACACAACTGAAACGCTCTCACTTACACAACTGAAAAGCATTTCAGAATGATGTTGTATGCAAGCATTTCAGTTGTGTGTGTGAGAGCGTTTCACTTGTAGGTGTGTGAGCATTTCAGTGGTGTGTGTGAGAGCATTTCAGTGGTGTGTGTGAGAGCATTTCAGTTGAAACGGAAGGTGGTTAAAGTCTCCAGTCCAGTTGGTGGCAGTAGTGCACCTCAAGACGAAGAACTAGAAGCTGACTGTTGAAAGAAAGCACGCTAAACTAGCTTAAGTTGGCCATAAATTCACAGATTCGAACTTCCCGGGTCAATAACTCGTGAGCTAAACGTTGTTAATACACAAATAACACCTCGTTTTAATCGTAGTAATGTAGACAAGCAGCTACAACCTAATTTTCCTCAAAACGAGCTTTCCCTCGCAGTGGACAAAACACATTGAACACTATGCGCAGGCGGCAGAGAGGCAGATCCGAAGGGACCGGTTATACTACAAAACTTATTTTGAATAAATATATTTTTGTGATTATTATTTATGAAAAAATATTCAATAACTGCACTGTAATTCACTGTATTGTTGCCTAATTCAGTTTGCACATCACTGCTGTCCTGATGGTTATACCACAACTTATTTAAATTTTTTTTTTTTTTTTGATGATTTTTATTATGAAAAATATTCAATAACTTCACTGTAATTCACTGTATTGTTGACAAATTCAGTTCGCACATCACTGCTGTCCTGATGGTTATACTACAACACTAATTTTGAATAAATATATTTTTATGATTATTATTTATGAAAAATATTCAATAACTGCACTGTAATTCACTGTATTGTTGCCAAATTCAATTCGCACATCACTGCTGTCCTGATGGTTATACCACAACTTATTTAAAAAAAAAAATTCTTTTTGATGATTTTTATTATGAAAAATATTCAATAACTTCACTGTAATTCACTGTATTGTTGCCAAATTCAGTTCACACATCACTGCTGTCCTGATGGTTATACTACACTTATTTAAAAATTTTTTTTTTTTTTGATGATGATTTTTATTATGAAAAATATTCAATAACTGCACTGTAATTCACTGTATTGTTGCCAAATTCAGTTCGCACATCACTGCTGTCCTGATGGTTATACCACAACTTATTTAAATTTTTTTTTTTTTTTTGATGATTTTTATTATGAAAAATATTCAATAACTTCACTGTAATTCACTGTATTGTTGCCAAATTCAGTTCGCACATCACTGCTGTCCTGATGGTTATACCACAACTTATTTAAATTTTTTTTTTTTTTTGATGATTTTTATTATGAAAAATATTCAATAACTGCACTGTAATTCACTGTATTGTTGCCAAATTCAGTTTGCACATCACTGCTGTCCTGATGGTTATACCACAACTTATTTAAATTTTTTTTTTTTTTTGATGATTTTTATTATGAAAAATATTCAATAACTTCACTGTAATTCACTGTATTGTTGCCAAATTCAGTTCACACATCACTGCTGTCCTGATGGTTATACTACAACTTATTTTGAAAAAAAAAGTTTCTTTTTGATGATTTTTATTATGAAAAATATTCAATAACTGCACTGTAATTCACTTTATTGTTGACAAATTCAGTTCGCACATCACTGCTGTCCTGATGGTTATACTACAACACTAATTTTGAATAAATATATTTTTATGATTATTATTTATGAAAAATATTCAATAACTGCACTGTAATTCACTGTATTGTTGCCAAATTCAGTTCGCACATCACTGCTGTCCTGATGGTTATACCACAACTTATTTAAAAAAAAAAATTCTTTTTGATGATTTTTATTATGAAAAATATTCAATAACTTCACTGTAATTCACTGTATTGTTGCCAAATTCAGTTCACACATCACTGCTGTCCTGATGGTTATACTACACTTATTTTGAAAAAAAAAAAAAAGTTTCTTTTTGATGATTTTTATTATGAAAAATATTCAATAACTGCACTGTAATTCACTGTATTGTTGCCAAATTCAGTTCGCACATCACTGCTGTCCTGATGGTTATACTACAACTTATTTTGAAAAAAAAAAAAGTTTCTTTTTGATGATTTTTATTATGAAAAATATTTAATAACTGCACTGTAATTCACTGTATTGTTGCCAAATTCAGTTCGCACATCACTGCTGTCCTGATGGTTATACTACAATTTATTTTGAAAAAAAAAAAAAGTTTCTTTTTGATGATTTTTATTATGAAAAATATTTAATAACTGCACTGTAATTCACTGTATTGTTGCCAAATTCAGTTCGCACATCACTGCTGTCCTGATGGTTATACTACAATTTATTTTGAAAAAAAAAAAAAGTTTCTTTTTGATGATTTTTATTATGAAAAATATTCAGTAACCACTGTAATTCACTGTATTGTTGCCAAATTCAGTTTATACATCACTGATGCCCTGATGGTTATACTACAACACTTATTTTGGGGAAAATATATTTATTTTAAATTGTATATACAATTGTAAATGTTTGTAACTTCACTCTAATTCAAAACTTCACTGTATACAATTAAAAAACAATTTTTCAAAAATAAGTGTTCTAGTTCTTCGTCTTGAGGTGCACTACTGTCACCAACTGGACTGGAGACTTTAACCACCTTCCGTTTCAACTGAAATGCTCTCACACACACACAAGTGAAATGCTCTCACACACACACAACTGAAATGCTTTTCAGTTGTGTGAGTGAGAGCATTTCAGTTGTGTTTGTAAAATCATTTCACTTGTTTGTGTGTGAGCATTTCAGTTGTGTGTGTGTGAGCGTTTCAGTTGTGCGTGTGAGAGCATTTCAGTTGTGTGTGTGAGAGCATTTCAGTTGAAACGGAAGGTGGTTAAAGTCTCCAGTCCAGTTGGTGGCAGTAGTGCACCTCAAGACGAAGAACTAGAAGCTGTTGAAAGAAAGCATAGTAAACTAGCGCAAGTTGGCCATAAATTCACAGATGCGAACTTCCCGCGGGTCAATAACTCGTGAGCTAAATGTTGTTAATACACAAATAACACCTCGTTTTAATCGTAGTAATGTGACGTGAAGAGTAAAGGCGGCAGAGAGGCAGATCCGAAGGGACCGTCTGCAAAGTGCAAAACCCGAAAAGCGTTACTACGAAAACAGTCAATAATTTCTCTGTTACACACTATAGTGTCATCAAATTCAGTTCACACATCACTGATGCCCTGATGATTATACTACAACATTTATTTTGAATAAATATATTTTTGAATATTTTTTATGATTATTATTTATGAAAAATATTCAATAACTTCACTGTTATTCACTGTATTGTTGCCAAATTCAGTTCGCACATCACTGCTGTCCTGATGGTTATACTACACTTATTTTTGAAAAATTTTTTTTTAATTGTATACAGTGAAGTTTTGAATTAGAGTGAAGTTACAAACATTTACAATTGTATATACAATTTAAAATAAATATATTTTCCCCAAAATAAGTGTTGTAGTATAACCATCAGGGCATCAGTGATGTATAAACTGAATTTGGCAACAATACAGTGAATTACAGTGGTTACTGAATATTTTTCATAATAAAAATCATCAAATAGAAACTTTTTTTTTTTTTTCAAAATAAGTTGTAGTATAACCATCAGGACAGCAGTGATGTGCGAACTGAATTTGGCAACAATACAGTGAATTACAGTGCAGTTATTGAATATTTTTCATAATAAAAATCATCAAAAAGAAACTTTTTTTTTTTTTCAAAATAAATTGTAGTATAACCATCAGGACAGCAGTGATGTGCGAATTGAATTTGGCAACAATACAGTGAATTTTTTGAACGCAAGTGTGTGTGTGTGTGTGCATCATCCTCCCTTTGAACGCAAGAGTGTGTGTGTGTATGTGTGTGTGTGTGTGACTCATCCTCCCTTTGAATGCAAGAGTGTGTGTGTGTGTGTGTGTGTGTGTGTGCATCATCCTCCCTTTGAACGCAAGAGTATGTGTGTGTGTGTGTGTGTGTGCGCATCATCCTCCATTTGAACGCAAGTGTGTGTGTGTGTGTGTGCATCATCCTCCCTTTGAACTCAAGAGTTTGTGTGTGTGTGTGTGTGTGTGTGCGCATCAGCCTCCCTTTGAACGCAAGTGTGTGTGTGTGTGTGCATCATCCTCCCTTTGAACGCAAGTGTATGTGTGTGTGTGTGACTCATCCTCCCTTTGAACGCAAGAGTGTGTGTGTGTGTGTGTGTGCATCATCCTCCCTTTGAACGCAAGTGTGTATGTGTGTGAGTGTGTGTGTGTGTGCGCATCATCCTCCCTTTGAACGCAAGTGTGTATGTGTGTGTGTGTGACTCATCCTCCCTTTGAACACAAGAATGTGTGTGTGTGTGTGTGTGTGTGTGTGCACATCATCCTCCCTTTGCACGCAAGAGCGTGTGTGTGTGTGTGTGTGTGTGCATCATCCTCCCTTTGAACGCAAGTGTGTGTGTGTGTGTGTGTGTGCGCATCATCCTCCCTTTGAACGCAAGAGTGTGTGTGTGTGTGTGTGTGTGTGTGTGTGACTCATCCTCCCTTTGAACGCAAGAGTGTGTGTTTGTGTGTGTGCATCATCCTCCCTTTGAACGCAAGTGTGTGTGTGTGTGTGTGTGTGTGTGTGTGCACATCATCCTCCCTTTGCACGCAAGAGCGTGTGTGTGTGTGTGTGTGTATGTGTGTGACACATCCTCCCTTTGAACGCAAGAGTGTGTGTGTGTGCGCGCATCATCCTCCCTTTGAACGCAAGTGTGTATGTGTGTGTGTGTGACACATCCTCCCTTTGAACGCAAGAGTGTGTGTGTGTGTGCGCATCATCCTCCCTTTGAACGCAAGAGTGTGTGTGTATGTGTGCATCATCCTCCCTTTGAACGCAAGTGTGTATGTGTGTGTGTGTGACTCATCCTCCCTTTGAACGCAAGAGTGTGTGTGTGTGTGTGTGTGTGTGTGTGCATCATCCTCCCTTTGAACGCAAGTGTGTGTGTGTGTGTGTGTGTAGTAGGGGTGACCCCGAATAGTCGAATCTTCGCAGAGGTGTTGTGAAACGAGGATCTACTGTGGCTATATGAGGGCTATATGTCTGATTTCACACAGAACTACCGGTTTTCTGTCAATGCGTTAATATTCAGCCTATTATGATAATGCTGTATATAAAAATGTGCAAAGAAAGAAGCTTTTAATAATTGTTTTTAACGTGCGTGAATAAATCCAAACACCCCGTGACAGATTTAAGTTTCACTTTCAATCCGTGACCGACAGAGGAGTGTCTCTTGGTGGCAAGGATTTAAATCTTTAACAATGTCTGGGATAAAGAAAATCTAAAGTGTGGATGTACACCATCAGAAAGGATATTCTCCAAGGCTGGATTTAGCATCAGGGAAACCATGATCGCACTTCTGCCGGCCAACGTTAAAATCCTTTTTCAATCGTATTTTCGGAAGATACGTTAAAAATGCAGTTAGCTTCTGTGTACGTCTCTACAATGCATGGCATGATATGTGTGTCTCACTTGCTGCTTGAACATGACGTTTTGTTTGATTTAATCCCGGATAATTCCAATTGATGATTTAACCTAAATTGTGTGATTAATCACTATCTAAGAGCAGCATCTTTGGATTATGCGTTATATTTTTAAGCATTTAAATTGTCACTTGTTGCAAATGCAAAATTAAGAAACGTGAATGTGAACTGATTTCGCTGTCGCGTTTCGAACGCATTGATCAATATGCTTGCGTAGACTTCAGTAAAAATATAGTGGCTAAATTAACAATAAATAAAGCTTTTACTTCTGAAGTTTCCAAAGAGCACAGCAGTAATGACTTAATTAACTTCTTTACTTATAAGATTGATAATATCAGGGAGAAAATGATAACTATGCAACCGTCTACTACAGTATCGCATTAGACAGTGCATTGTAGTCTCCCTGAAGAAAAAAAATCCATTCATTCATTGCAATAGGAGAGGAAGAATTTACTAAACTCGTTAAATTATCTAAATCAACAACATGTATGTTAGACCCTATACCGACTAAGCTACTGAAAGAGATGCTTCCAGAGGTCATAGATCCTCTTCTTAATATCATTAATTCATCTTTGTCTCTAGGATATGTACCGAAAACTTTTAAGCTGGCTATGATTAAACCTCTTATTAAAAAAATGCTACTTGATTCTAGAGAATTAGTCAATTACAGGCCAATCTCAAATCAACCTTTTTGTCAAAGATAGGCTACTAGAAAAGGCAGTATCCACACAACTATGTTCCTTTTTAGAAAGAAATGGAATCTGAAAGGATTTCCAGTCAGGATTTAGTACCGAGACAGCTCTCATTAGACTCACAAATGATTTACTCTGATCATCCGATCGTGGTTGTATCTCTCTATTAGTGTTACTTGATCTTAGTGCTGCATTTGATACCATTGACCACAACATTCTTTTAAATAGACTCAAAAATTATGTTGGCATTAGTGGTTTAGCATTAGCATGGTTTAAATCATACTTATCTGACCGTTATCAGTTTGTAGCAGTAAATGAAGAGATGTCTCATCGATCACAAGTTCAGTATGGCGTACCACAAGGCTCAGTACTAGGACCGTTGCTGTTCACTCTGTACATGCTATGCTACTCATGCGACTATATCATTAGGGAACATGGGATTAGTTTTCACTGTTATGCTGAAGATACCCAGTTCTATATCTCTTCACGCCCCAATGAAACATGGCAATTAAAGAAATTAGCAGATAATGCATATCTTATATAAAAATTTGGATGACTAGTAATTTACTTTTTCTTAATTTCTCAGATTTTCTAATGACTAAACCAAAAACCTCTGTACATACTAACCTAGAATACTGTCTAACACTTGATGGGCTGCTCTGTCAAGTCTTTGTCGTCAGTTAGAAACTTGGGTGTGCTCTTTGATACCAATCGTTCATTTGAAAGTCACGTGTCTAGTATCTGTAAAGCCGCATTCTTCTGTCTTAAATATATATCTAAATTACGTCATATGCCTTCAATGAAAAATACAGAACAATTAGTTCATGCGTTCATGACCTCAAGGCTAGATTATTGTAATGCTCTACTGGGTGGTTGCCCTGCACGCTTAATAAACAAACTACAGCTGGTCCAAAACGCAGCAGCTCGAGTTCTTACCAGAACCAGGAAGTATGACCATATTAGCCCGGTTCTGTCAAAACTGCACTGGCTCCCTATTAAACATCATATACATTTTTAAATATTGCTGATTACTTTCAAAGCACTAAATGGTTTAGCTCTGCAGTGCTTGAGCGAGCTCTTAACGCATTATAGTCCTTCATGTCTATTGCGATCTCAAAATTCCGGCCAGTTGATAATACCTAGAATATCTAAATCGACTGCTGGCGGTAGATCCTTCTCCTATTTAGCACCAAAACTTCGGAACAATCTTCCTAACATTGTCCGGGAAGCAGACACACTCTGTCAGTTCAAAGCTAGACAAAAAACACATCTCTTTAACCTATACATTCTTACTATACAAATCAGTTAAATGATTATTAGGCTGCATAAATTAGGTCAGCCGGAACCGGGAACACTTCCTATAACACCCAATGTACTCGTTACATCTTAAGAAGAATGGCATCTATGCTAATGTTAGTCTTTCTGTTTATTCTGAGGTTTACTGTAATCAGCCGGATCCGGGCCGTATCCAGATCAGATGGAGGACCTGCGCCTAGACACGACCACAACGCATCCCTGAACTGTCAGCAGAGACTGTGCCAACTAGACTCTCCCCTGTGAAGGCCTCATTGACACCACAGTCATTGGCTCTGATCCTCAACAAACCAATCTCCATACCGGCATGACGACTTCAATCTTCAACCAGATGGAACTGGATAATATTCTGATTGTTCCAATCCAATCTTACTTCTGACCTATAATGCTGCCTGAATCATAATCATACACTGTTCGTTCGCTGGCCATAGGTGAACTCGCCCCCCGACTGAGCCTGGTTTCTCCCAAGGTTTTTTTCTCCATTCTGCCCTGATAGAGTTTTGGCTCCTTGCCACTGTCACCTTTTTTCACCTTTGTTGCCATTGGCTTTTGGCTTGCTTAGCTGGGGACATTTACTGTAATTTAACATTTAATTTAGTATTCAACAATAATATCGATCTGCCTGCATTGACTGAATATTAGAACATATTAGATATTAATGCATATTAGAACTCAACCGAGCTGGACCATGACATCACAGTTTTCTCCAGAGCGGAAATATACATAAATTAACTAAATTAATACATTTTTTACAACAAAAATGAAACATCACTGAACTTACTTAAAGGGATAATTCACTGCTGGAAAGATGAATGTGTATTTAAATTGGGTCATTTATGTAGTAGAAATGTGAAAAGCAAGAAAATGTATTTTTGGCTCATGTGGATGAAAGACATGAGGGAGGGAAGAGCGGTCATTTGAAAATACTACCGTGTTCAATTCCGATTTTTTGCTCATATGTGACACAGATCGGATGTTTTCTATAACAGTGTAAACAGGAAAAAAACGCAAGCATTCGGATATTTTGAGATCGGTTTCAGGCCTCGTTCATTTGTGGAAATAAATCAGATATGTCAAGTCAAGTCAAGTCTATTTGCATAGCGCTTTTCACAATACAGATTGTATCAAAGCAGCTTCACAGTATTAAATTAAAATAATACAACAAGGTTTGTTTCTAATGGAATTTATTGATTGATAAAATTAAAATTAAATATCCCCAAAATATCCCCAACTGAGCAAGCCAAAGGCAAGAGTGGCAAGGAACCAAAAAACTCCATCAGATGACCTAATGGAGAAAAAAACAAAACCTTGCGAGAACCCAGGCTCAGTCGGGGGCCAGTTCTCCTCTGGCGTTTATGAACTAGAGACCGGATTTAACTGTAAGATTAAAAATATTATATGAATGCCTGGCTGAAGAGATGCGTCTTTAATCTAGTTTTAAACTGGGAGAGGGAGTCTGAGCAACGAACAGTATCAGGAAGACTATTCCAGAGTTTTGCAGCTAAATGTGAAAATGCTCTCTCTCCTTTGGTGGATCTGGATATCCTAGGTATGACCAAACACCTCGAATTAAGTGATCTTAAAGAGCGCAATGGATTGTAGGGCGATAGAAGATCCGTTAAATAGACTGGAGCTAAGCCGTTTAGGGCCTTATAAGATGGCGCCGCGGATGGCTGCCTCGGTGTGGAGCTCTCCAGTCATTGTGTTGTTTTTGTTTGTTTGTTCTGCGTTTAGTCATTCTTTTCCTATCAGTTTCACCAAAGACGAACTTCTGGACATTAGGAAACACACACCAGACAACTTTTTTACAGATTTTGATTACCCAGACGTTTTACTGGACATTCTCGTTGGAGGGGCAGCGGTGTTGTTAAAACGCGCGGTCAGACGCAAACGCGGGAAGCGCGCCGGCGCGCTGGTTAAACTCCGCGAGCGCGGCCTCCGCACTGCACTACCCAGTATTCATCTTGCGAATCTCCGATCTCTTCCTAACAAAATGGACGAACTTCTTCTCCTCACCCGCACTAACAAGGATTTTTTTAACTCCGCTGCTCTGTGCTTCACTGAAACCTGGCTGAGTGAAGCCATACCGGACAACGCACTACATCTGCCGGGCTTCCAGCTGTTCCGAGCGGATCGCATCGCGGAACTAACGGGGAAAACGAGAGGTGGTGGATTGTGTTTCTACATTAACGAAAGTTGGTGTTCAGATGTAACAACACTGAAGAAGATGTGCTCTCCTAATTTAGAGGTGCATTTCATAAACTGTAAACCTTTCTACTCACCGCGGGAGTTTTCCTCATTCATTCTCGCAAATGTTTACATTCCTCCAGACGCGTGTGTGAGCGCGGCGCTACAACAGCTGGCTGATCATATAGCTGAAATGGAACAAAGGTACCCAGACTCTCTTTTAATCATTCTTGGGGATTTTAACAAAGCAAATCTCTCCCGTGAACTGCCAAAATACAGACAGCATGTTACTTGTCCTACCAGAGACAGTAATATATTGGACCACTGTTACACCACGATAAAGAATGCGTATCACTCCGTCCCACGGGCAGCTTTGGGGCTCTCTGATCACTGTTTGGTTCATCTTATACCGACCTACAGGCAGAAACTGAAATCAGCTAAACCTGTAATAAGGACTGTAAAAAGATGGACCAACGAAGCAGAGCAGGATCTACAGGCCTGCTTCGATTGCACTGATTGGACTGTTTTTGAAGCTGCAGCCACCGATCTGGATGAGCTCACAGATACTGTAACATCATATATCAGTTTCTGTGAGGATACATGCATTTTTTTGATTTGATTTGATTTGATTTATTAGACAGTAAAAAAATAAATGCATAACATGAAGTCATCACAGTGACATTATACATTAATCAGAACTGTCGAGGATAACACAAGAAAGTTAAAAACTTATTTCCATTGTGGTCCTCGTTGTAGTCTGATAAAGATGGTCAGGCAAGCTACAGATGACTAAGGTACCCTGTACATTCAACCACATACAAAATAAAAATAAAATAAACAAATACATACACTTCAATAATAAATATTCCTTAAGATCACATAAAAAAATAAATCTAATTAGCATTTAGCAACCATTCACCACATGCTCTATTAAAACAATGATCTGACTGGCTTAACTTAATCTCAACTGGGAGTTTATTCCATTCCATTGCTGCCGTGTACAAGAAGGTGTTTTGCCCAGAACAGCTCTTAAATCTACAAGGAACTATGTCTGTGGCACTACCTCTAGTTGAATAGCTATGAGAGTTCCTAATAAGCTTAAAATAATCTTTAAAATACTTTGGCTCATTCCTATACAAAATCTTTCGTGTCAATCTCAGTTTCAACTGTCTCACCCTGTTTTCAATTGTCAACCATTTTAATTTCTTACGTTCGAGAGAGCCAACATGGTTCCTATTGTTGAGGTTTAAAATCAACCTGACTAATTTATTCTGTGCCGTTTGAAGTTGAACTTTTATCCTCTTTGGGGTGCTGCTGTACCATGTAGTACAGGCATAATCAAAGTGTGGCTGAATTAAAGCATTAGCTAACATTTTTAAAGTTTCTTTATTTAGAAACTGAGCCTTACGTGCCAGGAATTTAATTCTTTGGTTCACTTTTATAATAACCCTTTGACCCATACTTTCTCCACTCACAGAACTATCCAAATCACAGCCTAAATATTTTACACAATTTTTAGCTTCAATCTGGGTGCCACCCACAGAAATTTTGAGCTCAGGAGTTCTACTCAACTTTATTTTTGAACCAAATAGAATAGATTCGGTTTTCCCCAGATGCAAAGACAATTTGTTCTCTATCAGCCATTCACTTATGTTCTTTAACTCCTCACTTAAATGGTTCTCAATAACTTCTTTGTCCTTATGAGAGAACACCAAGGCTGAATCATCCGCATAGAGAAAAAGATTACAATTGCAAACAGATTTCATATCATTTATATACAAGAGAAACAACAATGGGCCCAGGACACTACCCTGAGGCACCCCACACATTATTTCTCTTGCTTCAGACAGCGTACTGTTAATATCAACTCTTTGATACCTCTCAGTCAAGTATGATCGAATCCATTCACATGCCATACTATTAAAACCTAGAGCTTTTAGTTTAATCAGCTAGATCTGATGGTCAATGGTATCAAATGCTTTCTGAAGGTCTAACAATACCATGCCACAAAGTTTACCCAAGTCGATCTCACTTCTTAAATAATCTGTCAAATATAATAAACACGTATCCGTAGAATAAGATGTTCTAAAACCAGATTGCAATTCATAAAACAAATTAGAATTACTAATGTAATTATTTATTTGCTCTTGTACTATTCTCTCCAAAACTTTTGATACAACCCCCAAAATTGAAACTGGTCTATAATTACCCTCTTCTAGTTTGCTCCCTTTTTTATATAGCGGAACAACCCTAGCAAGCTTCAAATCTTTCGGAACTCTACCTAACATAATCGAAAGATTAAAAATATGAGTGAGATATGGAGAAATATATTCTGCAGCATCTTTTAAAAATCTGGCAGGAATTTCATCAAGACCCATTGCTTTTGAACACTTAAGTTCATTCAATAACTTTAATACCTCGTCCTGTGAAACCATAGAAAGGCCAAAAGAGTCTGCTACCACTCCAAGCTTAGAATAATAATTAATCATGACCTCACCATCATATAACCCAGGTTTTCTTGGTAGCTTTTCAACTAAATGTCCATCTATAGAAGTAAAAAAGGAGTTAAATTTATCCGCAACCTTTAATTGATTAGAAGAGAGCTCCCCATTGATGTTAAGGCAAATATTTTTTGTCTTTGTCTTAAGCCTATTACTGTACCCAATTTGTTTCAATGACTGCCAAAGTTTCTTTGGATTACCTTTATGCTCAGTTAATTTATCACGAAAAAAGTCCTTTTTACACGTTTGAATCATCTTTTGCACTATATTTCTTAACTTCTTATAATTATCCAAGTCATACTGCTCTTTACTCTTCCTAAATACAGAAAAGGCTTTATTTCTCTTACTAATTGCTTCTAAAATATCACCATTCATCCATGGTTCTGACCTCAGTTTTACTCTAATAGTTTTTATCGGAGCAACTTTATCTACTGCCTCTAAGAACATATTTTTAAACTGCCCCCATGCTTCATCAACATCCGAACATAACACTAAAGACCAATTCAGTGAATTCAAACACTCAATAAAAACCTCACGACTATATTTTTTCAATGACCTGATCTTAATTGTGTTTTGTTTCTTCAATACAACTTTATACTTTTTCCTTGTACAATAAATTAATGAGTGGTCACTCATAGTACAATTTACAACCCCACTCTGAGAAATCATAGATTGCTCAGATACCAAAATGAGATCAATGACCGTTTGACTCATTTTAGCCACACGTGTGGGCTCTTGAATTAATTGCTGTAAATCAAAAACCTGGCAAAACCTATTTAAGGCTTTGTACATCCCATGCTCCTTGTTAGAAACATCAGTATTAAAATCACCTATCATTATAACCTCATCCTTAAAATCACTACAGGGGACAAAAGATTCTTCCAACAACTGATAGAAATTATTCTGATCAGGAGGTCTATACAGAGCCCCAATTAATATAGGCTTACTTTTAATTAACTGTACATCAAACCACACAGCTTCAATAAGATCGTGATTTAAATCCATTCTACGATTAAAACAAATATCAGCCCTAATATAAACACATACTCCACCCCCATTACGATTTCTATCTTTTCTTAAAACAACATAATTTTCGATTTCAATTTCTGTATCACTGATCGAGGCGTCCAGCCAGGTCTCTGAAAAGCACACAATCCCAACTTTACTATTACACATCATCAATCTTATCTCATCTAATTTGGAAAAAAGACTGTGAACATTGAGGTGCATAATGTGTAAACCTTTAGTGAAACTGAAGTCCAGGAACGGAGACTCTGCCTGCTGCCTTTCCCGCACGGAAGCGTCAATATGAGTTTGTGCAGACCTCTCTGTGTGTCCCCTGCTATGTTAAAATATGATATATGATCATTTTTTCTTGATCTAGTAAGAACTCTAGCGGCTGCATTTTGGACCAACTGTAGCTTGTTTATTGAGGATGCAGGACAACCAGCTAATAAAGCATTACAGTAATCTAGTCCGAGGTCATGAATGCATGAACTAGCTTTTCTGCATCAGAAACAGATAGCATGTTACGTAGCTTAGCAATGTTTCTAAGGTGGAAGAAGGCTGTTTTTGTAACATATGAAATATGATTTTCAAAAGACAGGTTGCAATCTAATATAACACCCAGGTCTTTTACTGTAACAGGGCATCCTACTATGTTAAAATTGTATTGTGAGAGGTTTTGTGGGTGGTTTTTTGAACCGATAAGTAGTACCTTGTCTTGTTTGGATTTAATAAAAGAAAATTATGCGTCATCCAATCTTGTATATTTTTAACACACTCTGTCAATTTGGATAATTTAGCGTTTTCATCCGGCCGTGATGAAATATATATTTGAGTGTCATCAGCATAACAATGGAAACTAATTCCATGTTTCCTTATAATATTTCCGAATGGCAACATATATATTGAGAATAATAGAGGGCCTAACACAGATCCTTGCGGCACTCCATAGTTTACTGGAGTTATGATAGATTTTTCTCCATTTAAATAGACAAAATGATAGCGGTCATATAAGTATGATCTGAACCAGCTTAATGCTTGTCCTTGAACACCAGTATTAGGGCTGCACGATATTGGAAAAAAATGACATTGCGATATTTTATTTTTCTGCGATATATATTGCGATATGAAATCTAATCTAATTTTTTCTTACAAACAAAAATGGGGTGAGCACACTTACATTCTCATTTTAAATGATTTAAACATCAGAGTATTATTTAAATTAGAGTAAATTATTTGTTTGTAACTTTAGGATATGGTTTGAATTGTTAACATATTAACTAACATGAACTTACCATGAGCAATACTTCTGTTACTATATTTATTCATCTTTGTTTATCTTAGTTTATAAAAACACAGCTGTTCATTGTTTGGTAATGTTACTTCACAGTGCATTAACTATGTTAACAAATACTGTACAACTTTTGATTTCAATAATGTAGGCTATAGCCTAAATGTTGAAATTGTTGTAGAAGTGCAGTTTAGTAATAGTAAACTAATGTAGTTAAATAATTTAATAAATAGAACATTATTGTAAAGTGTTACAGATTTTTTTATACACCAATTCAGACGTCTCGTGAGTTCAGTGTTGGACAGGTCAGTTGTTTAAACCATTCATTAAATTGAAAGGAATCATTAGTTCGCGAATCGGACGTGTACGGCACGCGTTGTGTAATTATCTCGGCAGTTTAGGATATCGCACAAGATTTGACAACACAGAAAACATTTCATCACTGGATAGTTTTTTTTTCTTTTTCTTTTGTTCGACACCATCGTGTCAATTTATTTAGATTAATGTGCGCGAGGGAGAGAGAGCAAGACAGCGCTCGTGTTGTTTGAAGACGGTGAAGGTGAGCGCTCTCTCTCTCTCTCTCTCTCTCTCTCTCTCTGCTCGTTCTTATATGCGCCCTGTTAAACTGACAGGACTTAAAAACACATGCAAATGATAAACTTTCACTCTATGATGGTTAAGCTGTGCAATTAATCCGCGAATCACATTCGTCCAAGGGCCTGTGAGCAGCTGGCCCGTACGGTAATGAATAACGGATCAACTACGACAGCCTACATCGCACATCCTGCGATGTGACTATCGTGGATTCGTACATCGCGATATCGATGCTTAAACGACACATCGTGCAGCCCTAACCAGTATAATTTTGTAGTCGATATAAGAGTATTGTGTGATCTATAGTATCGAACGCAGCACTAAGATCAAGTAAAACTAATATTGAGATACAGCCTTGGTCAGAAGCTAAAAGTAAATCATTTGTGATTTTAACGAGCACAGTTTCAGTGCTATGGTGCGGCCTAAAACCAGACTGAAACTTTTCATAGTTGTCATATGTGCTACGTAACACATATGTTAACGTAACACATTAACTAGGGCTGTAACGATATGCGATATGAAACCGAAATCGCGACACACAGATCCACAAACTTGTGTTGCGGTGTGAGAAGGAAGAGAGAGATAACCCTTCCACTCCCAGAGTTATCCTTCCCGTCCAGATCCAATGCTACCACATCACATTACTAATAGTACTATTTTAAGTTAACATTATAAAATACGTAGACCTACACCACAAAACTAGTTGAGGATAAATTCTTTACAATTTGGCAATTCCAGCGTTATGGACGTGACATTTGCAGTCAAAACTTGAAATATAAATTCTCAGAAATATATCTCTGTTAAAATTCTCTGTTTATATATCCATATTCCCTTAACCCTCTGGGGTCTGAGCTGTTTTCTGGGCCCTGGAGGTGTTCTGACATGCTCTGACATTTGTGCTTATTTCTGTTACTTGTGACATTTTCATGGCTAAAGTCTGATTACACTGTATTCAGCACAAACTCTGCTACAATAATATATCAGCAGCAAGTATATAAAAGTTTGTAGTTTTGAGATAATAACATTTATGCGTGGTTTGTGAAAAAACAAAAAACAATTGTCACTGAAATAAGCTCATGAAACCCATACTGATTATTTCTTCATAAGACTTTTGAAATTGTATGACGTAGCCTAGAATATTTGCTTCAAAACTATGTGAAAATCACCCTGACTGCTCATTCAGAGAAGACAATATATTGATTTAAAAATTTTACGACGTGTTTTGTGTGAAAAAGCCTTATGCGGGAGCTCATTAATATGTAAGCTTTTCTCACCTGAGAAAGACAAAGAACCTCCCCTAACGGCCCTATTAGGAGCTATCAGGCCCTATCATTCTGAGCAACCTTGCACAAAGAATGAGGAGATTTAAAAAAGAATGGCTTTTTGATTGTTTTTAATTTATTTACAACACAACATAATCCAAAGATACACAAATGACAAAAAAACACATTATTTAACACACTGAACTAAAGACAGAGACTTGAACTGTCACACACCTTTGTGCCATTCCTGAAACATAGTACATACCTTTCATTTCCATGGTGTTTGATTTTTCACTTTAGCATGTTCATGTATGGAGACTTATGTGAATGTTGAAGTCAGCAGGACTTATTCAGTGGCATCTTGTTCCTCTAAAAACAACAACAAAACAGCTGTGAACATGCTGATATCAAGAGAAATTATGCTGCACAATTTGGGGAATACATTTTAGATTTTTCAGGTTAAAATAGCTTTTTAAAATGTACAGAATACACACACACACACACACACACATATATATATACATATATATATACAGTATATATATATATATATATATATATATATATATACAGTATATATATATATATATATATATATACAGTATATATATATATATATATATATATATATATATGTGTGTATATATATATATATATATATATATATATATGTATATATATATTAGCCTACTTTTACCATGCTGTGTTTTATTATAGAATATAAAAACATCCTCGTGTCGAACATGTATACAGGCACTGAAAGGTTGCCTACCAGTTCACATTTCATGTTTCTGTCTATATATAGGCCTACATGTAGGCTACATATATGACATTAGGCTTAGTTCATGTTTTTACTCCAAACTCATTTGATAACATACATTTTAATCTGGCACGACCAGTTTAACATGTCTTACCTTAAAAATCGTCTCATCTTCAAATCGCGTGAGGTAAATCCGAGGTAAATTCAAGGTAAACAGCACAGCACAGCACAGCTTACATTCGTCCAAACTCGATGAAAGCAGAGAGGAGTAAGTTACGAAGTCTCTGCTTCTTTGTTTTGAGGTGATGAGGGCGTTTACAGGTCTGCGTTTCTCCGCATGGATCATTTGCATGTCAATCGCTCGTGCGCGCGTGGGTGTGGTCACATTATAGTTAATTAGGACGCGTTTGAGAAACTGTACATGCCGCTGCTTTCGTATGGATTACTTAAAAATATAATATTTGTTTTTTATATAATTTACATACTTTAAAAATAGAGATTCCAAGCGTTGTATAGACATGCGTTTTAAGTCTGTGTGACAAACATTCGCTGAGTTACAGGTCATTTTCTGTCGCGTTTCAGAATGAGTTTCACATTGAGAGAGACGGCAGAACGCGCATCATGTTTATTTTCTTTGTTTTATGGAAAACACAACATTTTGTTTTTATTATGAGTGTACACAAATAAAAGAAGACATTTAACAGCTTTGAATGATGTACAACACAAGTATGTAAAATCAAAATCAACAGAGTATTTTGCACTGATAAAAAAAAAAAACGAGCAGATCACGCCGGCGTGATTGCCGACCTCAGGGGGTTAATAAAGGGACATTAGAAAAATATCTCTACAAGTGTTTTATATTTAAAATGAGGAAAATACACACGCGTTACGGACACAAAAAAATCTTTAACTTTTAGGTGGCAAAATGTTTTAGTAATTCTGTGAAATACACTGCACAAACCAAAAGTAATACCACCCACCAGATGAAGAAGGGTTGGCTCTCCACAGAAGATAAAATATTTTTTATTTTTATTTTTTGTGTTCGCATTGAGGAAAAAACAGTGTTACAGACGGGACAGCTCTGAAAGCAGCACTAAAAGACTGCTTTGAAACGTTCACAGAAACCTCAAACAGAAAGCACATAGACTGTCTTTAAATTTAATTTAGTTTTGTATTAATTTAGCGGTAGGCATGGCTTGGGAGTGGCCTCCTAGGGCAGCGAAGCAAGTGCATTCTGGGAGTTGTTGTCTTTCATCCACATAAGCCAAAAATACATTTTCTGGCTTTTCTCAGTCTAGAAAGCTCCAAATTAAAAAATTTCTTCACATTTCTTCTATATAAATGACCTATTTTAAATACATATTCATCTTTCCAGAGGTGAAGTATCCCTTTAATCGGATATGGGGCAAGAAAGTGTAAACGGACGGTAAAAAAAAATCGGATATAGACAACAAACCAGATTTGGGCATCAAGACCTGCAGTGTAAACAAAGCTTGCTTGTCCCACATACTTGAGTATCTGCAATGAGCAGTTTGGATCCTTCAGTTTGCCAGAGAGCAGCTTGACTCCTGGGTGATTGTAGCTCAGGTCCAGCTCTCTCAGGTGTGATGGGTTTGAACTCAGAGCTGAAGACACATAACCACAGCCTTCCTCTGTCACCATACAGCCAGACAACCTACAGACACACAGTCAGATCATCTACAAAAACACACATGACTGGCAGACTGTAAATAATCTCTTATATGTTCTTTTTTTCAATTTCAGCTGACAAATATATACATTTATCAAGGCAGAAATTCTTCTTTACAATAAAACAAAAACATATACATCAATACAGAGACAGCATTATAACCCATCATGTCTACATCAGCATTATAACCCATCATGGTCATGGAAATTCAAAACTCAAGCCAAATACAGATGTTTTGTGTTTTCCTCATTTTTACAGCAGCTATGTACAAGAACAAGGGGAGCTATTACTTCTAATTCCTAAAAAAAACATTACTTTACAGACCATTTATGCTTCAAAAAAGTCAGTGCGAATTGTTTTTATATAATCAGTAATTTTTTTTCCATATTGAACCAATTTATTCTATCTGGGTTAGCTTTTCCATCACATATACAGTATATATATCATCAACTGTAAGTGGCTCTGGTTTTAGCCATTTCTTTGTAATTACTTTTTTACTGGCTGCCAGAAGAATTAACATCAGTTTTTTATCAATGTTATTCCACCCATCAAAAGAACTATAAGCCAGATATAAACATTCACACTTGAAAGGAATCAACACCTCAAAAACAGCTTCCAAATTTCCTTCAATCCCTTGCCAAAACTGGGTTAATTTCTGACACTCCCCAAAAATATGATGATGGTTAGATTCCTTTTTCCCACATAATCTCCAACAGCTAGCACCTGTCCCTTTGTATCTTTTCTGTGTTGGTGTAGTAAATCTCGTATATATTTTTAAATACCTCAGAATCTGCAGCTGGCAGTGCAGGCTTTTCAGTCCTTCAGAAATAATCATCACTCCTGAATCCTGCAGGTCATTGTTCGTCAGGTCCAGCTCTCTCAGGTGTGAGGGGTTTGAACTCAGAGCTGAAGACACATAACCACAGCCTTCCTCTGTCACCTTACAGCCAGACAACCTACAGACACACACAGTCAGATCATCTACAAACACACATCAACATTATGACCAGCAGACTATAAATTATATCTTATATGTTCTTAAATACCTCAGAATCTGCAGCTGACAGTGTGGGCTTTTCAATCCATCAGAAATAATCTTCAATCCTGAATCCTGCAGGTCATTGTTCGTCAGGTCCAGCTCTCTCAGGTGTGAGGGGTTTGAACTCAGAGCTGAAGACACATAACCACAGCCTTCCTCTGTCACCTTACAGCCAGACAACCTACAGACACACACAGTCAGATCATCTACAAACACACATCAACATTATGACCAGCAGACTGTAAATTATATCTTATATGTTCTTAAATACCTCAGAATCTGCAGCTGACAGTGTGGGCTTTTCAATCCATCAGAAATAATCTTCACTCCTGAATCCTGCAGGTCATTGTTCGTCAGGTCCAGCTCTCTCAGGTGTGAGGGGTTTGAACTCAGAGCTGAAGACACATAACCACAGCCTTCCAATGTCACCTTACAGCCAGACAACCTACAGACACACACAGTCAGATCATCTACAAACACACATCAACATTATGACCAGCAGACTGTAAATTATATCTTATATGTTCTTAAATACCTCAGAATCTGCAGCTGACAGTGTGGGCTTTTCAGTCCATCAGAAATAATCTTCACTCCTGAATCCTGCAGGTCATTGTTACTCAGATCCAGCTCTCTCAGGACACAGTTTGAGGATTGTAGAGCTGATGACACAATTTCACAATCCTGACCAGTGAGATTACAGCCAACAAGACTAGAAGAGAGTAAATACAGCACAATAAGTTGGGGTTCAGGGTGCTTTTCTTTAAAGGGGCAGCAATAGCACCTTAACAACTAGAAAAAATAGATAAATAATTGCCAATACAAAGATAAAATAAAGTCAAATATTGTGAAATATGTGGTCGTTGTGGAGAAGTAGTCCACACTGGTGGATGAACAGCTTGACACTCACTGACCATAGGGTTCCCTTGTCCATAGCATTCCTAGATATTCCAAACTGAAGTAGTATTCATAACAAAAATGTAAATATATATATATATATATATATAAAATCAAAAAAAATTCAAGTAGATAAAGGTTTTCCAAGATATAATGTAGAATGAATCTGTTTCATATGGAGTTGGGACGTGAGGTCAAAGACTGTCACTTTCGACACTGGCCACATCCCCAGGTGAAGTCACAGGTCATCATCCCCAGAGGCCTTGAGTCTAAAGCAGGGGTTCCCAACCTTTTTTGTGCCAGGGACCAGCATATTCATAAAAAAAATTCCAGGGACCAGTTGTCAATTTTAACCTGTTAAGCCTCACCAGTGCGTCGGCGCACTGAAGCGTTTTTTTTAATATATAGCTCAAAGTTACTATCAGATTTAATGTTATACTTCGACAAACTATACATCATTAAAAAGATATAAGACTCAAGTTTCAGTATTTGACCACTATTGTATTCTGAGAAACTTATAGCGACAGTTATTTCTTAATTTGTGTCAGGAGTTATGAAATGAAAAAATGAGTCGATACCTTTGACATGAATTATGCGCGTCAGCCTGTTCCATTCATAAAAAACTCCCGTGCTGTCGTCATGACAGCGATACACAAAACAACGGTATCAAAAATGCTCAAAAATGTGCAGATTTGGAGAAATATTGATATATTCTCATAGATTCACATCATATTTATATAGACAGGAATAATATTTATTGAATTTATACCCAAATGCGTCGATGTAATCATTATGAGCGATTGGATACTCTGATACTGTGTTTTCAATCCATACCAACAGCCTGAGGGCGCTATATGCACAATAATTGTCCATATATAGAACATGAAGAAGAGCCATGATCATGTGACATTCCAGGACGTCACTGATACACACAAAGCTAACAAGAGTTCGCGCTGTAAAATGCAGATACAGATGTTTTGAAGATAATAAACATGATTGCAATGATATTTGAGTTACCTGTGTTTTTCAAGACATGCCAGTTATTTTCATAATAATAGATTATATTTATAATGTAATGCTAATCTATATAGACTATCATTGTGCAGAACAGTATACAATAGTATATTTTCTGTCTGATTTTTTTTATCTGAAGCCAAATTAGATCACAGAAGATTATTTAAAATACTCCACTTGCGTTATAAAAGTAAGTTTGGAGCACAAACATGGTTTTAATCTCATAAATTGTCGTGTATTGATGGTGTGCTAAGCTAACATGCTAGCTAGCCCTAGGTGCACCTGCAACCTAGAAGTTATACTTTTATGTTTTTTTGAATGCTTACTGAAAGTTTCTTTATTCAAGAATGTTCTTTATTCTTTATTTAAAATGTGAGGTGAACTTTGAGAAAATAAATTAGGGACTGAAACCCCGTGAATAGCCAGTCGTTAGTAACTATAATGCAGACAAAAGAAATGCATATTTCGAGCCATAGCCAGGCTGGAGAGGTGTGAATGTGTGCAGGGGGAGACTGAGACTGAATGGGGCTCGTTTGCACCACAAAACAATAGAGACAATATACTGGATAGATGGTTAGAAGATGACAATAAACATCAGAAGCATCTTAGAGTCAAATCAAAATAAAGTCACATGACATGGTCTTGAAAAACATTTAACTAAATACAGAGTTTTGGACTTATTATCTTCAGATTTTAAACATAAAATGTTTAGACATGTGGCTTTAGCTGTAGTGCATTTCTAGATTGCTCCAGTGCCAACTTCAATTTTATTTTCATGAGGATGTTTCATAAAAATTAATTTCTAATAACTTTACAAAACTTTGAAGCTATTTATAACAATTTTTGTCATTATGATAATAATTAATTCTACATTTACAATAAACTGCCAGGTGTCAGCTTTCAAATGAGACCATACTTGTGCTTTTAGTACAAAGGGTTCATGAACTGTATCTGTTTCAGTTTGGGTATGTCATTTCTGGGGATTTTTCAAAAGTGGGGTTGCAGCTTAACAGGTTAAGATGCATCGTTTGGAACATATCACTGTGTAAAACAGTAACAGCCTATCATTTATTTGCATAATGAACTAGATGGCAACAAAGGCTACTTGTATGAATATACCAATCTTTTTAAACTTTCAGACCGGTTCACAAAATATTTCCCTTTACTGCCATACAATTAGGTCTACTTCAAAAGCAACTCACACAGCACTCACTCACTAGCAGGTGGCAGTAATGGCAAATTGTATGAAAATACCAGTCCATTTCACCTGTCAAATCTCTCCAGAACCACTAAAGACAATCACTTCAACAGCAACTTAGTGTTTTCACTCAACAACAGGTGACAACAAAGGCTAATTGTATGAAAATAAGTGCCAGTTTCAACAATCAGACAGTTTCAGAATACAATAGCAAACACATAACTTAGTGATTTCAGCCAATCATTTTTAAAAGTATAAAATTAGAGATTAAACTTTAACCTTTAACAAAAAATACCAAATCAGACCAATGAGAACAAAACTATTTTAATGTGAGCATGAACTGCTTATTGATATTACTATATTTGTAG
This sequence comes from Squalius cephalus, assembly GCA_022829025.1. NCBI lineage: Eukaryota > Metazoa > Chordata > Actinopteri > Cypriniformes > Leuciscidae > Squalius > Squalius cephalus. The sequence goes on along the minus strand of CM040796.1, from coordinate 46,816,484 downwards.
CTGTGCACAAGACAAGCTGTTCTTCCTGAGCATCCATAAAAAACATATGCATCCATTCCAGGATACAATAAAACGAAATTTAAAAAGGTCTGCTTTACAAATATGAACGAAAACCAGCTTACAGTTTTTCACCACAAATAATACACAACGGATTTGGCGCCACGGAATAGCCTGTTGTCATAAATCCATACCTAATGTATGAGGTATCGTATTTATGAAGTGTGACTTTTTCACGCGCGTCTATGGTTTGCGTGAAAGAATACGTCAGTAGCGCTAAATAAAAAAATAAAAAACATTCGTCCGTAGCCGCTCCACTCATTCATTAAGTCCACCGTCAGTGTTGTAGGTAGGCACTAGGCAGGTTTTTTGTGTTAATTTCTATTGCATTACGATTGAAAGCAGTATCAATAATGTCAAAAGTATGATGTGCAGTCAAGTTCGGATGTGTGTATATGCTATTTTAGTCAGTGTTCTCACTGATGTTGTGATTCGCGGAGTTTTGAGGAGTTGTATTTTGATGACTTGATATTATTTCTTATTCAAAAGATTCCAGCGCCCCTGCCAAAGATCCAGGCAAGACAAGATTAAACATGTTTACTTGCAAAATAATTACATTCTAAATTTAGAAAGCCTAACATTCCAGTTTAATGCGACATGTAGCCTAAGCTATGTATTGTTACTTTTGCAACAACTCTATTATTTTTCCAGTCATAGACCAACGCTCAAGCACTGACTAGAATCCAGCGCTGACAAGAATCAGCATTCACGAGCTCAAAAATTTATTTGGCGCTGACAACAATCCGGTGGTGGCTAGCATCCAGCACTGACTAGAATCACGCAGCGGAGGAATGTAAAGTTGACAAGCCATTAAAAATGATTGACTTAAGAAACACTTATATTTTTTCAAATATTTTTAATAAATGATATTCCCATTCACTCCAGCGACGAATTTAAAATTAATTAAACTAAATTCTATTTATAAGGGAAAACTTTAACATTTTTAGTAGAGCCCGACCGATATGGATTTTTGGGCGCCGATACCGATAAAAAAAAGCCAGATACCGATATATCGGCCGATATTATTTATGTGTGTATTATAATACAGTAGCAATATTATTTATGTGTATTATAGTACAGTAAGTTTGGACACACTTTCCAATTGGTGTGTACAAACTTTTGATGGGTACTGTATATAGAATACACAGTATAAACAGAATAAATATATAAACGTTTTGCAATGATAACTCAAATGTGGTGATTAAACACTTGTGTGACAAAGATATGTAATGGAGGCAGGGTGAATGATAGAATGAGAATTTGAGCTGTAACCAAACTAGTTTACATTGCATTTTATATTATATTATATTCTAAATACTCTTCTATTTTTAATCTTAATTTCTCTAATATCTACCAGTGGAGGAAGAGCTCAGATCTTTTTTGTAAAGTAAAATTAATAATATCATAATGAAAACTTTTATAATTACATATGTACAGTAGTTTTATACTACTGTAAGCAAAACTAAACTACTTTTAAGTAGTAAGCAAAATGTACTAAACGTGAAACTAGGGCTGGACCCGAATATTCGAATATTCATTCGGTGGGTTGGTATTCGATTTGAAAATTTGACATTCGAATATTATTATTATAATTTTTTTTTTTTTCATCTGGGATCCCCCGCGAAACGGTTCTCATTCGCGCTTGAATAAGGCCGGCGACACACTGACTGCGTGGCATGGCCGTTTTTATTTCGGCTCCCATGTTAACAGGTTGGAGTTTGCACACTGCCTGCGTGAGACACGCGTCTCTCAGGCGCGGCTCGAGCCACGCGGAAAACGCACGCATGCTAGAAATAGAACCGACGCGCAAGTGTTCCAGCAACGGGAGTCTTCTCTGGCAAGAGCGCAGAACAGCGGAGTTTGTATGGAGGAAGTGCATGTCTGAGCTTGTGTTTTGGATTAAGCTGTGTTGCTCTGACATTGTGGAAAATAGAATAATAGAAACAAAATGCATTAGCCTTTTTACCCGTTATCAATCTCAATTAATCTCGTTTTTTAATTTTACTTAATTTAGTTTTTCTTTATTTAAATTTCGTTTTTCTTTATTTAAATTTCGTTTAATTTCTTTATTTAAATTTCGTTTAATTTCTTTATTTAAATTTCGTTTTTCTTTATTTAAATTTCATTTTTCTTTATTTAAATTTCATTTTTCTTTATTTAAATCTACCCTTTACTGTGTCAGTAATTTTGTTAGTCAGAAAAATATTAGACTACCTTAAAAGTATTGCTTAAGTTAACAGACCTGTGTGTGTGCGTTTTATATCACTAACAGTGTCCGTTCTTGGACGCGTTCTCTGCCCGCGTGAGGTGCGCCGCTTCCCGCTCGCGCTGTTCTGTAGTTTACTAAAAGTGTATTAATTCTGAACGTGTCGCGTCTCCATCTGGCTACTTTTAATGCAAAATGGCCCTATATAAAGTGTTATAATTACATAAATTATTGGAATATTGCTTGATGTTGTAACGTAGCAGAATGAGCTTTAACACTGTGTCTACACCGGACGCGGCTGTTATTTTTTTGCCACTTTTGCCAGTTCTTTATAACAGCTTTTAGGTGCTTTATTGGCAGCGCCATCCTTACATAAATCACTGCACGCTGCATTTTTTTAAATATTAATTTATCGGCCGTTATAAATGCCGATACCGATAGTTAGGAAAATGCCTAATATCGGCCGATAATATCGGCCCGCCGATAATATCGGCCCGCCGATATATCGGTCGGGCTCTAATTTTTAGGCATGAACTAATTCCAATCCCTAACGCCAAAATGTTTTCTTTGTTCACCAAGCAATTTACTGGTCAGGCATTATTGTTAACTCGCAAGACAGTAAGGAGAAAATGACAATTTGATGGATAATTTAAATATATTCTGCAATCACATTTTGGTAATGTATTAATTCCGCCGTCACATCCGAGCGCAAAACGCTGCTTGGGTAGTTTCAAGATATAAAAATAAATAATAATTTAATTGTTCATATGTGTTTATTCTTGTTAGAATTTTTTTTGTTTTTATGAACACAAATTAATCACGACAAACCAAATTAATTGTAATTGTATTAATTATACCATTAATGAAAACAAGCTGATACCAAGGTATTTTAGGCCGACAATTCTAACATAATTTTTCATGAAAAATCATGATTGTATTTATTTATTTTTCGAAACTAAGGTTAATGTAAGCTGTTAATAAGCTGAGTTAATAAGCTCACTGAAATAATTAGCTTTTGCCTTTTTAACAGCGGCTTGGTAGGCTTTCAGATGTTGCAGAAATATGTCATAAGAGACCTGAAGCTTATCTTTTTTCCATTTCCGTTCAGCCTGTCTACAGGCTTGACGGAGAGCTTGTGTGGAGCTATTCACCCAAGGGGTTGAAGTGTTTGACTTGAGTCGTTTTAATTTTACAGAGACTATCTGATCCAATGTATCAGTACAAGACAGGTTAAAACTAGAGACAAGATCATCAATATTAGTGCATGATGGCAAGTCAGCAGAGAGGGAGGGAGGGAGAGCAGGCTTAAAAGAGTTGGAAAAAAGAGAAGCTGTAGCTGAGTTAAAAGAACGAGCTAAAACGTAAGAGGGGGGAGGGACAGAGGGAGGGCTGTGGTTAGAAAATTCAAACTCAATCAGAAAGTGATCAGAGATGGCAGCATTAGTGATATCAAGTTTATCAACTGATATCCCTGATGACAGAACAAGGTCCAGTGTGTGGCCCTTGACATGAGTGGAACCACAAATTGATTGAGTGAGGTTAAAAGAGTCGAGTAACGCTAAAAATTCATTCACCATCGGCTTAGTTGGGCAACAGACACGAATGTTAAAGTCACCAAGAATGAGCATCTTGTCAGACTTTATAAACTGCAGCTTGGAAAATATTTGCGTTAACATGCATTCATATGCGCGTGCACAAAATGAAACTAGCACTTTCCAGCAAAACATCATCAAAGTTAAGCCAAAGTGTCTCGATCGCCCCCCGGTGGCTGGTCCCAGTATAAAGGAGGGAGGATTGTAGTGGGAGCACTGGGTGTCAGGTGTGACTGAGTGACAATGGCTAATGGTTTACATGGCTAATGGGTCAGGTATGAGGGCTCCTTAACAGAATTTTGCTTAGGGCCCCAGGGAGGTCAGGATCGGCTTTGCACATGAAGAACAAGTATAGCGCTCTCTACTCCAGTGTGGTGATCTAAAAGACACCCGGGAGAAAGTTACATGAACAGCAATAATTATTCATTCAAGATGGCGCCGCGGATGGCTGCCTCGGTGTGGAGCTCTCCAGTCATTGTGTTGTTTTTGTTCGTTTGTTCTGCGTTTAGTCATTCTTTTCCTATCAGTTTCACCAAAGACGAACTTCTGGACATTAGGAAACACACACCAGACAAGTTTTTTACAGATTTTGATTACTCAGACGTTTTACTGGACATTCTCGTTGGAGGCGCAGCGGTGTTGTTAAAACGCGCGGTCAGACGCAAACGCGGGAAGCGCGCCGGCGCGCTGGTTAAACTCCGCGAGCGCGGCCTCCGCACTGCACTACCCAGTATTCATCTTGCGAATCTCCGATCTCTTCCTAACAAAATGGACGAACTTCTCCTCACCCGCACTAAAAAGGATTTTTTAAACTCCGCTGCTCTGTGCTTCACTGAAACCTGGCTGAGTGAAGCCATACCGGACAACGCACTACATCTGCCGGGCTTCCAGCTGTTCCGAGCGGATCGCATCACGGAACTAACGGGGAAAACGAGAGGTGGTGGATTGTGTTTCTACATTAACGAAAGTTGGTGTTCAGATGTAACAACACTGAAGAAGATGTGCTCTCCTAATTTAGAGGCGCATTTCATAAACTGTAAACCTTTCTACTCGCCGCGGGAGTTTTCCTCATTCATTCTCGCGAATGTTTACATTCCTCCAGACGCGTGTGTGAGCGCGGCGCTACAACAGCTGGCTGAACATATAGCTGAAATGGAACAAAGGTACCCAGACTCTCTTTTAATCATTCTTGGGGATTTTAACAAAGCAAATCTCTCCCGTGAACTGCCAAAATACAGACAGCATGTTACATGTCCTACCAGAGACAGTAATATATTGGACCACTGTTACACCACGATAAAGAATGCGTATCACTCCGTCCCACGGGCAGCTTTGGGGCTCTCTGATCACTGTTTGGTTCATCTTATACCGACCTACAGGCAGAAACTGAAATCAGCTAAACCTGTATTAAGGACTGTAAAAAGATGGACCAACGAAGCAGAGCAGGATCTACAGGCCTGCTTCGATTGCACTGATTGGACTGTTTTTGAAGCTGCAGCCACCGATCTGGATGAGCTCACAGATACTGTAACATCATATATCAGTTTCTGTGAGGATACATGCATTCCTACCAGGACATTCTTATCATTCACTAATGATAAACCATGGTTTACTGGGAAACTCAAACAGCTTCGTCATGCCAAAGAGGATGCTTACAGAAGTGGGGATAAAATCTTGTATAACCAGGCCAGAAACAAACTGACAAAGGAGATCAGAGTTGCTAAAAGAAGCTACTCTGAAAAGCTGAAAAACCAGTTTTCAGCCAACGACCCGGCATCAGTCTGGAGAGGCCTGAGGAACATCACCAACTACAAATCACCATCCCCCCCATCTGTGGAGAATCAACAACTGGCTGACACTCTCAATGCATTCTATTGCAGGTTTGAGAAGCCCAGACTCACACCTCACACCCGCCCTGATGTGCACTTCACACATCCACCATCACCTCCTGCAACCCCTCTCCTCCCCCCTTCTGCCATCCAACCTGAGCTTAAGGTCTGCGTGGAGGACGTGAGCAGAGTCTTCAAAAAACAGAAGACTAGGAAAGCTTCAGGCCCAGACGGCATCTCATCTGCTTGTCTAAAAGCTTGCGCTGACCAACTGGCCCCAGTCTTCACGCAGATCTTCAACAGATCATTGGAGCAGTGTGAAGTTCCCTGCTGCTTCAAACGCTCCACTATCATTCCGGTTCCCAAAAAAACTAAAATCACTGGACTTAATGACTACAGACCTGTCGCTCTCACGTCTGTGGTCATGAAGTCGTTTGAAAGACTGGTGTTGGCCTATCTGAAGGACATCACCGGACCCCTGATGGATCCCCTTCAGTTTGCTTACAGAGCAAACAGGTCTGTGGATGATGCAGTCAACATGGGACTGCACTATATCCTGCAACATCTTGACAGACCTGGGACTTATGCACGGATCCTATTTGTGGACTTCAGTTCGGCCTTCAATACCATCATCCCTGATCTTCTCACAGCCAAACTGACTCAGCTCTCCATGCCATCCACAATCTGTCAGTGGATCTCCAGCTTCCTGACGGACCGGCAGCAGCTAGTGAGACTGGGGAAACTCACATCCAGGACCCTCACCATCAGCACTGGCGCCCCCCAAGGGTGCGTTCTCTCCCCACTGCTCTTCTCCCTGTACACTAATGACTGCACTTCTAAAGACCCCTCTGTCAAGCTCCTGAAATTTGCAGACGACACCACTGTCATCGGTCTCATCCAAAATGGTGACGAGTCTGCTTACAGACTGGGGGTTGAACAGCTGGCTGTCTGGTGCAGTCATAACAACCTTGAGCTGAACACACTCAAAACAGTGGAGATGATCGTGGACTTCAGGAGAAACACCCCAGCACTCCCCCCTCTCACCATCATGAACAGCACTGTGGAAGCAGTGGAGTCATTCAGGTTCCTGGGCTCTACCATCTCCCAGGACCTGAAGTGGGCAAATCACATTGACTCCATTGTGAAAAAGGCCCAGCAGAGACTGTACTTCCTTCGCCAGCTGAAGAAGTTCAATCTGCCACAGGAGCTGCTGATCCAGTTCTACTCAGCCGTCATTGAGTCTGTCTTAAGCACTTCCATCACTGTCTGGTTTGGTTCAGCTACCAAATCGGACATCAGGAGACTACAACGGACAGTCCGGACTGCAGAGAGGATTATTGGTGCCCCCCTGCCAACCCTCCAGGACCTGTACTCTTCCAGAGTGAGGAAGAGAGCAGGTAAAATCATCACAGACTCCACTCACCCTGGACACCCCCTGTTTGAACTGTTACCGTCAGGACGGCGACACAGATCACTGGCCACAAGAACTTCCAGGCACAGGAACAGTTTCTTTCCACAGGCCATTTCCCTTCTGAACACTTAACATGCCCCCCAAAGCATATGCCTGTAAGTGCAATACTCCCACTGTCTAGTGCAATAAACTCAGGTGATATTTATATCTATATTATTCATACTACTCAAAATACTGTAAATATGTTTATAATCTGTAACATGCGCTAGACTCCCACTGTCTAGTGTAATATTCTCTAATTCAGGTGATATTTATATTATTCATACTACTCAAAATACTGTAAATATGTTCATAATCTGTAAATGTTTATTCAGACTAAACCCAACTGTGACCCTACTTTTTTTACTTTTATACTATTTTTATTTATTTTTTATATATTTTCATTCTTAGAATTTGTATTACTATGTTCTTGTTGTATTTGTATTTGTATATGTGCACTGGAAGCTTCAGTACCAAGAAAAATTCCTTGTGGGTGCAAGCACACTTGGCAATAAAGCTCTTTCTGATTCTGATTCTGATTCTGATTCTGATAAACTCCAGAAAGATAAAGTCATTTTATGCAAAACCATAGACCTTTCTCTACAGATCAAGTATAACAATAGTAACATTGACTCATCTTGGAGAGAGTTTCATCATGTTGACTGCCGTAACCGAACGCGACGCGCTGTTTGAGTGCTGGATGGAGAATGACTGACAGCCGCAGCGGAGGGAAGCACTTACTTGAATTCAATATTCAATATTAAGTAGTAAGTATTCAATAGTAAGACTTCAATATTAATCATTAAATCACTTTATCACATTAAACTATGGAGTGGCTTTAGAACACTTATAATATAGTGCACGATAAGTTGACGGTTCTTTATGTTTTTGTAGCTTTTGTTAGGCTTAACAATGACACAGAATAGTATACGCACAATATCAGATTTGGATCTCGTCTGACCGATACTCGATCCGGCAAAGAATGGCAGTATTGGAGCCGATAGTGAGTATCGGATCGGCACATCTCTATTCGAAACTGCTAAGTATTTAATTTTATTTGTGTACACTCACAATAAACCAGAACACTGTGGCTTTGTAAAATAAATAAAACAAACAAGATGTGTTTTCTGCCGTCTCGGTTTCCTTCCTGTTAATTATTTAAGTCAAATATATTTAGCATATTTATTCCTTTTATACAGCCCTATAGACTATGACTTTATGAAAACAAAATATTATTTTTATTTTATTTTAAATGTAACTCCATTCTCCGTAAATCATCCTGGCGAGCCAGGGTTTGGAAACCTGTGCTCTAGGGAACTGAGTTTGGCTCCACTAGTATAAGTGAACCTCAGGGAATATAATAAAATAATGTAAAACTCCATGGCATGACCCCTGTAAAGATGTAAGATGCATTATTAAAAAGGATTCTTTAGCTATTAATGCTTAAAGGGGTCATATAATGTCATTTTTGTACAAGCTAATATGATTCTTTAGGGTCTAAATTAAAAGTTTGTAATATACTTTAATTAAAAATTCTCATTAGTATTGTAAGAAAACACTCATTTTACCTGGTCAAAAACAGCTCTGTTTTCAGCACGCCGTTTAAGTGCATGTGTCTTTAAATGATAATGAGCTTTGCTCACCCCGCCCCTCTGTTCTGTGCGTACACCGTTTGTAACACAATAACACAATAACCAGTGGTTAAATTGGGCCGGGGCTCTCCGGGGCTTTCCAGTTGCCTACTGGAAATTATGTCACATAAAATTTGATGAAAGTGATGCTTTTGAAAACATATTTCTGATTATAAATGAAAGATTTTGAAATGGCATGTATATTTTGTCTCAGCGGAGCTGAGATGAGAACAATCGGGACACAGCCGTATTTGTTCAGCTGCTTAATCTCGTTGTCAGTCGACCATGATCGCGCACCGCTCGCTCATGCCATGCACATCTAGGTAGGCTACTACTCAGAACTCCGACATGGATAAATGTACGCAGCAATAATGAATCTTCCTGGGAGATCCGTAGTTGCGCGGGATGTAGAAGCGCGCAAAAGTTCCAGAACCTTCTACTGCCTTGAAAAAAAAAAAAAAAAACGAGCTGCTGGCCGCCGCTGCAGCAACAGATCAGTTTTGTCAAGTTCAGCACAACGTTGGTTGTACAAAAAGTGCCCTGGCCTTGAATGCCAAGGTAAGGAAAAATTGCTTGGCACATTGTATGGGTCACTATCATAACAAGGTAATACAATGTGTAATCAAGCATTTTATATTTAATATGAGGGAAATAGGCTACACATGCCGTGGACGTGACACAAAATATCTTTAACTTTTAGGTGGCAAAATATTTTTTTGTAATTCTGTGAATTACACTGCAAACCAAAGTAATACTACCCACCGGATGAAGAAGGGTTGGCTCTCCACAGATTATAACATATTCATTTTATTTTATTTTTCATGTTCGCATTTATGAGGAAAAAACAATGTTACGGATGGGACCGCTCTAAAAGCGGCACTAAAAGACTGTTTAAAACTTTCACTGAGACCTCAAACAGAAAGCACAAAGCCTTTCTTTAAAATGAATTTCGTTTTGTATTATTGTATCTTAATTTTAATCAATGTTTCATCAACCAATTGCCTGGATTAATAAATAAGTATAAATATAGTATATAGACAATAGATAATCACGACACGGACGCGCCGGCGAGTGAACTGGACTCTCGTCTCATAAATGAACCGAAACTCAGCGTATAAGGGAGCCTACTTGCCAGACAGACCTGATAAATATATCTATAGAAAGCTTGGAAGGTCTTCTTTTAAACAGAGTTCAAAGATACAGCACGCACATCCAAAACAATAAACCTGGGTGCTGGGCAGAGAAGTAGTTGCAAAGGTAAACAATGAGTCCGCACACCAGAAAATGCTCCTTAGACGGTTTAATGATAGCTCACCACGTGTAACGTTTCGGGCCCAAGCCCTTCATCAGACATGAAAACAAGTGGGGAGACACACCTCCATATATAAAGCCATGCATGATCACATGATCACATACATCCATGATTAATCACATGACCAATCAAGTGAAAATGCAATTACATCAGGAAAACAGATAAAAAAATATATACCAACATTTGAAATACAAAAATTACCTACAGTGGTAGAGACATTTTTTTAAAACTTTCTAGGCTTTGCTTTAAGCACTGCATGCCTTCTCTTAGCCACTTCATACATGTCTAACGTATTTTTGCAATACAAATGTTAATATAAATATATTTCTAATGTATTTTTGTATTACAAATGTTGGTATATATTTTTTTATCTGTTTTCCTGATGTAATTGCATTTTCACTTGATTGGTCATGTGATTAATCATGGATGTATGTGATCATGTGATCATGCATGGCTTTATATATGGAGGTGTGTCTCCCCACTTGTTTTCATGTCTGATGAAGGGCTTGGGCCCGAAACGTTACACGTGGTGAGCTATCATTAAACCGTCTAAGGAGCATTTTCTGGTGTGCGGACTCATTGTTTACCTTCTTTTAAACAGAACCATTCAAAACAAAAGAAAACAGACCGCTGCTTGTGTAGCCTAATCCGTATGAAATGTGCATTTCTCTCTGGCGAGTTCACTACTGCGAAGATTGCGAGGATAGCATCGTCAACTTCATCTATGCAGTAGCCTGGATGCCAGCCGAACTTAACCCCGCCCAGGGGCGTAGTTTGTGGGGGGGTTGGGGGGGAGATAACCCCCCCAATATTTAAATCTATGCATTACAACCCCCCCAATATTTATACCATGATCACATGAAAAATATGCAGACCCAAATTTCAACCCCCCCAATGTTCAAACCAAATCTACACCCTTGACCCCGCCCACAAAATTTTTAAGTCGGGAAGTTCGGTCTGGACTCGATCCGTTGAGGAGCTATTATGCCCGAACAAAAATTGTTCGGACCAATCAAATTGTCAGGGGCGGGCTTTATACGATGATGGACAGATGAGCAACGGTAACGTAATCATCCACGTCATCAACGAGCGCTTGGGTTGAATTCAAATGACTACCGCTGGAAAACTGAGATTTCACGAGTTCACGCTTACAAATAAGTCAGATACAATAAATGCGTATTTGGCGTGCTGTCTGAGGAGAGGGCTCGGGCTAGGTATTCGGCCCGAACCCAAAGTACTCCCCCCATATTCCTGGCTGTGGGAGGACAAGCTGAGAGTGAGTGGAGGGATGCTGAAAACTGTCAAGGAATGTTAGGTGAGTTGACAGAGTGAAAAATATGCTTCCTCTCATGCTGATAGTGTAGACATTGTGTTTGATGACAAGTTGATTGGATTGATTATGTTAACGTGCTCCTGCCGAACTTTGTTTATGAAGCATCATGTGTAGATTCCGCCATCGCGTCTGTTATAGAAGATATCGACAGCGCATCAATTTTAAAAGAGGAATAGAGAACCGCAATCAAGTCATTTGTCGATCGGAATCATGAATGAAAACTTACTCCGTTGCTCTGATTGGTTGTAGGTCTATCCAATTGAGTGCAGAGGCATATTCTTTCCTGATTTGGCTGAAACACGCCCCATAATCAAAGCTCAATGGACCAGTATCAGACTCACATTCTGACTAGAATCTGAGTATGACGACGTCAGGCTATCTATGCAGGGCACTGACACAGAAAACACTTGTTTATTAATAAACAATTAAAATGTCTCCTTGCTATATTTTACATATTCATAATCATTACTTTTGCCGGTTCTTTGTGACAGCTTTTAGGTGCTTTATTGGCAGTGGGCTATGATTGACAGCTCGCTCATGGGGGAGCGAGGGCGGGTCTGTGTTGAAACTCTGCTGTCAATCAACCATTGTGGAAGGGGCGTCGATTTTGTGACGTCACAAAATCGAACAGCTTGATTTGAGACAGGAGGAAACATATAAGAAGATTTAAAAAAAACCACTGGATGGATTTTTATCATTATATGATGGTTGTGTACAGGCACTGCCAACACACATTTCAGTACAATCAACTTGTAAAAGTGCATTATATGACCCCTTTAAACACTCACAGAGCTTTTCTGCAGTTGACCACAGCTGGTACCAGTCTTCTTCTACCCTCAGCTGATGTGTTGTATTTCATGGTGTTCAGCTCATCCAGCGCCTCCTCTGAGATCTGAAGCATGTAGGAGATTGTTGAGCAGTGAGACGGAGAGAGTTTCTCCTCTGAGTGTTTGTCTGATTTCACAAACTCCTGAATCTCTCTGGACAGAGTCTGATCTTTCACTTCCAGCAGACAGAGGAACAGATTGATGGATTGATCAGCTGAGAGACGATTAATAGTCCACTTATCTTTGATCTTGTCTTTAATGTCCTGTGTGGTTCTCCTGATGCTCTCTGAGCTGTTCTCTGTGTGTGTCAGTAGATCCTGTAAGAGTCTCTGATTGGACTCCAGTGAGACGCCCAGCAGGAACCGCAGGAACAGATCCAGCCGTCCATTCTTACTCCAGCGGGCTTTATCTACTGCTGATGTTAGTAGATCATACAGAGAGACTTCATCAGACCTGAACTCACCCAGAAGCTGCAGTGGTTCCTTGTTCTTCATTAAATAGCAGTAAAACACATAGAAAGCAGCGAGAAATTCCTGAACGCTCAGATGAATGAAGCTGTAGACTTTCCTCTGATGAATCACAGATTCCTCCTTAAAGATCTCAGTGCAAATCCCAGAATGCACTGAGGCGTCAGTGACGTCTATGCCGCTCTCAATCAGGTCCTCCTCATAGAACATCACATTGCCCTTCATCAGCTGATGGAAAGCCACTTCAGCAAGTTTCACAATCACTTCTCTGTTGGACTGCAGGAGTTTCTCTGGATCTCTCTCTTCATACTTCTGATTCCTCATGTTGATCTGAATCAGCAGGAAGTGGATGTACATTTCAGTCAGAGTTTGAGGGATTTCTGCACTCAGATCTTCTTCCAGGAGCTCCTGAAGCACAGTGGAGGAGATCCAGCAGAAGACGGGTATGTGGCACATGATGTGGAGGCTTCTTGCTCTTCTGATGTGTGAGATGATTCTGCTGGCTTGATGCTCGTCACTGATTCTCTTCCTGAAATATTCCTCCTTCTGAGGCTCATTGAATCCCTGAATCTCTGTCAGACGGTGGATGTATTTGGAGGGGATCTGATTGGCTGCTGCTGGTCTGGAGGTGATCCAGATGAGAGCCGAGGGAAGCAGCTCTCCTTTCATGAGCTTTGACATCAACACACCCACTGATGAAGTCTCAGTCACATCAGAAACTTCCTGAGCGTCTGAAAACATCAGTGTGATTCTGCTTTCATCCAGACCATCAAAGATGAACACAACTTTACACTCCTCATAAATCTTTGAGTCCAGATCTTGAAGTTCAGGATGAAAGTCCAGCAGAAGTCTGTGAAGACTGTACTGATGATCTCGGATCAAGTTCAGCTCTCGAAATGGAAGCACAAACATGAAATCTACATCCTGATTGTCTTTTCCCTCGGCCCAGTCCAGAATGAACTTCTGCACAGAGACGGTTTTCCCGATTCCAGCGATGCCTTTAGTGAGAACAGTCTTGATCTGCTCTTTCTCCTCGCGTCCTGGTTCAGGAGAGGCTTTAAAGATGTCATTGCAGTAGATTGGAGTGTCTTGTGAGTGTTGTGTTCTGGCTGTTTTCTCCATCTGTAAAACCTCATGTTCTTCATTCACTCCTCTCTCTCCCTCTATGATGTAGAGCTGTGTGTAGATCCTGTTCAGGAGGGTTTCATTCTCTTGGAGTTTCAGTCCCTCAAATAATCTCTCATACTTGTTCTTCATGCTGGCTTTGTGTCTGTGTTTGACTCTCTGTAGTTCATCATTCACTGGTTGAGGAGAATCCTGCTCTCCAGTCTGATCATCTCTATAAACTCTGCTGAGATTTAAGAACATGAAAAATAACATAAATTAAAATCTAAATCTACACAATCTTGTATTTTCTGTACAATTAATGTGTTTAATTTCAGTTTTAGTTCAGCACTGTTTGCATTGCATAGCTCTCCGACTCCAGATCCTGAGAAACACAAAGAAATAATTCTTCCTGTCTGACGTTTCATTTATTTAATTAGGGCTGCAATAACTAATTGATACAATTAATAATAATGGATGATGTGGAACAACATTTTTTAAAATAGTGGATTTAAAAAAAAAAAAAAAAAAAAAAAAAATATATATATATATATATATATATATATATATATATATATATATATATATATCAGAGTTTCCGCTAGAAAAAAATGGTGCCGGTCAAAGTGACCGGCAGAGGTTTCGTTTTCCGGACATTTTGATGATATTCCGGTCAAATATCGCCTCTTAATTGGGGGGGTGGGATTATTACACGATTTATTATTTATAATAATAATATTACCATCTTACGTGACAGTTCTCCATTATGGACGCGTCGCGACCGTTCAAAGCGGCACTAAAAGACTGCTTTAAAACTTTCACAGATACCTCAAACAGAAAGCACAAAGCCTTTCTTTAAAACGAATTTCGTTTTGTATTAATTGTATCTTAATTTTAATCAGTGTTTCATTATCCAATTTTCTCGATTTAATAAATAAAAAGTAAATATAGCAGACAATAAATAATCACGACATGGAGGCGCCAGCGACTGAACTGGAGCTAACGTTAAGCTATCATCCATGAACCGAAATTTAACGTATAAGGTAGCCTACTCGCCTCACACACCTAAAAAAATAGAAATATATCTATTATCTATAGAAATCTTTACTTTTAAACAGAACCCTTCAAAACAAAATAAAACGATGTAATCCGTATGAAATGTGTATCTCTCTCCGGCGCGTTCACTATACTGCGAAGATCGCGAGTCAGACTTCATCTTTGCAGCCGACACAGAAAACACTTGTTTATTAATAGACAATTAAAATGTCTCATTGCAATATTTTACATATTCATAATCATTATTTTTGCTGGTTCTTTGTGACAGTTATGAAAAATTGAGTGTGAGGGATTTGTTCACTTCACACAAAAAGTTCTTGGAATGAGATGGCTAACTGTAGTAGCGTTTAGTCCACTGCCTATAATAGCCTAATTTAGAGATCACTTTTTTTTTTTACCGACTACCGACTAGAGAGTAAACTTGAGGCACTCGCAAGAAAATGGATAAGTAGCTACATAATAACATTCACAAATATTACACCATTTAAAAAATACATAGGCTACTGAGTTACTAAAACATTCTTTGTCAAAGAATAGCCTACACCTGTTTGTTCACAGTTTTAACGTTCATGTTTCCATTTGTTTAATTTGAAGATCTGAGGTGAATTATCCACTGTTGCTTTTACAGCTTCAAAGCTGGAGCACTAAATGATATTCAAAGTCACATTTCACGCTTTTAACATTAAATAAAGCACATAACAAGTATCAGAGATTATCATTGCCACACTTTGTGTTTGATGTTCCAGCGCGACGTCGCAGAAAAATAGAAACCGTTTCTAAATTAGAAACGTCGCATGTCGCCGTAGCGTCTGGTTAGGACAAAAACTCTGATTAACATGGAAAAGATACCTTTTATCGCGTGTCGCGGCGTCGCGTCTCATGTAGTTAGTTAGGACACGGTGTTAGGCAATTTTAATCGGACAATTTGACCGGAGAGATTTAATTTTGTCGGACATTTCATTTTTTTTCCGGTCAATGTCCGCCAATTACCGGACAACGGAAACCCTGATATATATATATATGTATATATATATATATATATATATATATATACATAATATAATAATAATAATAATAATATTATATATATATATACATCTTCAAGAATTCATATTCATTTTATTTTGGGGATTTTTCATCTGATTCATTGAAAGAATAAATCAACAAATTAATCCATAATCAAATTAATCATTAGTTGCAGCCCCACTGCAAATCTCATCTCTCTGTGTGAATTCAGTGTGTGTGTGACTCCCATAAAACAGTTAATTCACCACTACAGGTTTACACTCACCTGAGGTCAGAGGTCACTGGTTCATCACTGGGGTCAGAGGTCACTGGTTCATCACTGGGGTCAGAGGTCACTGGTTCATCACTGGGGTAAGAGGTCACTGGTTCACCACTGAATAACGGAGGATAAGTCATTGATGCTTTACTCTTCACAGACACACCGCTGGGATCAGGAGATGAAGATCTCTCACAGCTCTCTCTGTTCTCCATAATGAGAAACTGACTTCAGACCTGCAAAAAAATCATAAGACTATTTAGTAAGACTACATAAGAGATTAAGACTATTCCAGTACAGTAATATCAAATCTCAATACTACACACACAATGACTCTAGAGATTTCTGTGCGTTCAGACTGTAGTTTCAGCAGATTGTGGAGGATCCTTTTCTTCTGGAGTCCATAAAGTACTGGTTTAGTTTACTGTGGAAGAACTGGTCTGACTGCACAAAGGCCAGATGTGAACCTCTGAGATGAAGTGGATCAGTGCTTCAGTCTCCATTACCCACCGTCAGTGTCTCTCTGATGCTCTCGAGTCTCACTGAACACTGAACTTCAACAGCAGGAGGAAAAGCCTGAATCTCTCTCTGTTCAGAAGCTTCATGTGTTTCTGCTCCTGTAGAGAGACTCACTGACAGCTTCTCTGTGTCAGAGCTCATATCACACTGACTGATCAGCACACTTGATGAAGAACTCTCTGAACGCTTCCACATCCAGCCGGTTACACTTTTATAATGATTAATAGTTGCTCTCCCTCCACAATAATGAGTTTTCATGCAGTTTAATAATCAGATGCAAGAAATACAATCACTATGAATCACAACAACTCAGATTTCAGTCATAATGTTTCACAAATTGTGAAATTGTCAAATTAAATCCATTTAACTTTTTCAAAAAAGCACATTGTTGCTTCTTTATTATTATTGTTAATATTTAGTATTTTCACATAGGTGAAATAAAACATTAAATAATGTTATAAAATAATGTCATATTATCTAATCGCTTCTTCCTTTAAATATCACAATCCAGACACTTTAATTGGAGAGTATAGATTTTCTGTAGCGATCAGAAATACATCAGTTTGTCATAATCAATCTTCTCACTAAAGCTGATCGCCTGCGAGTCGACGCCTGGCCTCCAGAAGACCGGAAGTGCTCAGTTTTACATGTTTACTTTCCACCTCTGTATAGTTCAGATTGTGAAGAATCTGTACAAGAATCTCAACTAAAAGCAGAATCCCTAGAGCTCGATATTATTATAATCCTGAAGATGAACTTGTTCACTTTTACATGCGTCAAGTATTAACAATACGCTTGACGATCGAGTTTAATATGATAGCGACGCGAAAACATTGTACAATAATATGGCATGGTATCTGAAACAGAAAAATGAACTTACCGTGATGTGATAACTATATATGTTTCAAGACTTTTGAAGGTGAATTTACATTTCCTCAGGATCTTCTTTACTTTCGGTTTCTGAATGCGCATGCGCAGAGGGCTCAGGTATCAACGATAAACCCCGCCCATCTCTCTTCTTCCTCATTCAGTGTTCTGGCGGGTTTAGTTCTGTCGTGAAGGATGTTTAGCGCCTCCTACTGTATACTGGAGTGTGTGACATCATGTCTTCCTCAATCTCTAAGCTCAGAAATGCTGTAATAATGGCGTTAGACTTCTCTTTACATCTGTAAATATCATCAAGCTGGTTTTGTCATTTATGAAGCAAACAGTTTGATCATCTGAGAGATTTCCAGGGGTCTGTGATTATAAGAGCAGAAGTTTAATTAATTACTGCCTTTTCCTCAGTTTTACTCACTTAGTTTCTCATTAATTTACCAATATCACATTTTACTAACTCCCAATTATTACTAAAACAGCGTTCATTACAGCTTTTTTACAATAATGGTTAACAAAATATTTAATTTTAAGCTTAAAGGTATTATGAGATATAAGACAGATATTTCACTTCCAGTATGAAGTCTTCTCAGAGCTTAGTCTTTATATAAAGGAAGAAATAATACAAATCAGATAAATACACAAATAATAAACTTTGAGGCGAACTATAATTTACGTGTTTGTACAGCACTGTTTCTGTATAGCACTCTTGTGTTGCAAGATGCCTGTTGTCCTCCAGCAACGCTAACAAATACATCGTTGTCGTCAATTACAAAGGCACTGGTAACTTTAGGTGTGTTCTGGATAGTTGCCAGTAGGTGGCGAGAACGATTATGCACAGTAAATAATGTATAATGTGTAGAAGGAGAGTAAGAGTTGGAATCACCTGTGTTAGTAATATACAGTAGCCCAACTTTAGCCCAGTCCTTAACGTATCAACATAACAATATTATTCTTTCTTTTACAATGATGGACATGTGTAATGTGTCGATTATTTGCCCATGCAACACTAGCATGTCAACCAAAATTGTGAGATTGGTTTTAAAATCATTTGAAAACGTGCTTCAAGAAGTCAAACAGTGCTCTTGTACATTCATATCATCCGCTGCCGGCAAAGTTGACAGAGCTGACAAATGGACAGACATAGCCAGCGATGTGGTGTCGACCCGCACTCACCAGCGGTTTGTGTCATGTCCTTCTTTCAGTTCAGGTGTTTAGCACTGAAGTGCGCCCCAGAACCTCTGCCCTCCACGGCTCAAAGTACCCCGACTCCGTCCGCATTCGAGATGCTGTTTCCTGCACAGACACTTACTCATTTGCCCCCGCCGAAAGTTGAACAGACCAAAGAAGACGAGCTGAACAATGGCATTCTGGGGACCCGGCGAGTGGGCTTTCCTCTTCCAGAGAGCACACACCAAGTGAATTATAATATTGGAATTATGGTATTATGACATTTGTTAAAGAGTTCCACTTTTCTACTCTCGTGAGACATTTTTCATATCATATCTTAATCAATTTGTATGCATATAGGGCCTACACATATATTAAAATTGTTTTGTGTTAGGCAGAATAGTAGAAGCTACATGTTAGTCACAATGTTAGCTTGAATAGGCTTCACACATGCATCTGATCCTTCTAGGCCTACAGTAGACTGACTTCACTCTTGAGCCATGTATTAAACATATCTGTGCAATATACACTTCTGTTGTATTTGTTCTGTTGTATTTGTACTAAAATTAAACGTATAAAAAAGTATAAAAATATTAAATTCCTGACACCATTTTGTTTCTTTGTATTTTCAGACATTAACAAATTGCCTTTGGTAGATCACAGACCAGCAGACTGTGATACGTGATGCGTCTCACCATGACGGAGATGTGATTCCTCTTCCATCATGCTGGAGCTCTGAAGGACACAATGAAGTGAAGAGAAAGAAAATGAAGGAGCAATCCATACGGGAAGCAGAAGTGAGCAAGAAAAGTGCTAGTGTGAAAGCGCCCATCGAATCGACACATTACCAGAGCTTTATTATCCGCTTATACACCTAAAAATGATGGTATTACTCTCACATATGTTTATAACGTCATGAAAGTCAGTTGTGGTGAAGTAAAAGCACAGAGTTAGTGATAAAGTTTCCCTCAGAAAAGCTCCTGTCAGACTCCCTTTGCGAGCGCTGAGTGATCGACGTTTAACAGTTTTGTCTCCATGCACTGAAATAAAGAGCAGCACAGACACCATTAATAACTGAGAGAATGAAGAACACTAATGCCTCATAATCCAAGAAAGACTAAATAAGGCCGAGTCTGAAACTACAGTCTCTACTGAGAATCAAAGCTTGTTGAGATTGAAACAAACACTCGCTGATATCTGATGTCTTCCTTCCAGATGATTCTGTCTAATCTGAGGAGGATTCGTCACCATCAGAAATATTTCACACACTTCAGTCTGTCATATTGACCCTGAACACCTTCTGTGTGTCTTTGATTATAAACACACACAAATATGATCTTGACTTAGTCATGTTCATGATAGAGATATTTCAGTGTGAGCTGAGGCACAGAGGCTGGTGTGTGTGTGTGTGTGTGTGTGTGTGTGTGTGTGTGTGTGTGTGTGTGTGTCGCTCCTGTCATATAAAGCTGTTGTGCTCGTGGAGATCTAATAAAGGATAAAACACCATCATTTCAGAAGAAGATGTTGTGGTGATGAAGGCAGCAGATTGAGCTCTGAAGCTCCTGAAAGACTGGAATTACACCGTGATCATCTGTGTTTAACAGCGATACTGTGAGTGTGTGTACCGTCGCTGATCTGCACAATTCATTTAGTGTCAGACAGTGTGTGGAGAAATAAAGCACACTATCAGGAGATCGTCTGTGTGTTTCATTCTGCTGATCTCTCGTCACATTCATGATCATTCATACTGTCATCAGTTCACATCAATCATTCTCCTTACTCCAAATAAATGTTCACTTAAATACAATGATGAAGAAACTGGTGTAGAGCCAAATGTATTTACAGTCCAACGTCACAAACCTTCACTGTGTGCGTAAATCCAGCCCAAAAAGTCCTAAAGTAGGAAAAGGATCCGCACACGTCGAATAAGACAAAGACTCTCCAACTGTTGGTTTATTACGCTTCAATAGAGGACACATACAAGACCTGCAAAAACCTGCTATAAAGTGCTAAACATTTCCTCAATAACTCTAGTTGTCTAGAGTTAATCTCCAAACACTGAAATTCAGCTGAAAATAATGTAAAAACAGAAACTAATGTAAAGATCAATGCTATAATAAGAGCTCAACACAGTGTGTAATTATATAAACGATACAGTCAGTCGCCATAGTTACACAAATGAAGGAGATCAATGTATTTATTAACATTCAGAAAGCCGTCTTTCTGCTCTGTCTTCAGATCAGTGTAATGATCAGAATAAACACACACACTATTCTCACTGCGACGGGCTTGAGCTCTCAGTGTGGCGTTGTGAATGTGCTGTCAATGTCAAATACTGATTTTAAAAGAGCCCGTCTGGAGATTCAACGGTCTGATCGATCTTTCATTTGCGGCCCGTCTGACTTACGCTCTCTCTAGAGTTCATGTGTCCTGTGTGTTTCTTTCCTATCAGCTCAATGATGCCAAACACTCTCTCAACTACAACAGTTACAGATGTTCCTCTACTGGACACATTTCTCTAGAGTTGATGACGAAGTTCATGACAGATCATTGTGTTCATCACAACACAGCGGTCAAATGTGTGAAATGAACAGCATCTTTTCTCCAAAGCAATAAGAGCACAAGCCTTGTTGTAGTCCAGACTTTAAAGTTAGGCATCTTTACAGATGATCATTTTGATAAATAGATAAAAACCTTCGCTGACAAACACTTGCAGTGCTGTGGATGTTTTCCAGGAGCCGCTGGAGGAGAAACGTGTGCAAAAGCAGAACAAAAGCTCCTGGAGACACAAACTGTGCTGCAACTACAGACTAAACCATGACTTGATGGAGCAACATGAGAAGAAATATTCCAGCTCTACGTGACGAATCTCACATTCGGCTTCTACAGCATCAGAACGCTCAGCTGCTTTCATGGGAAGAGCATCACTGGACACTTCTTTCTGCTCTTTGTTGAAATGATTTAGACACTCCAGCTGAATAATGTTTAATCGGACAGATTTTGTGGAGCTTCGTTCAGGTGTCCTGACGTTGGAGGAAGGCTGAGACTGTTGTAGAGGACATGAAGCTCAGAGAATGAGTTTTTCAAGATGGCGGCGTGCATAGTCGCAGTGGCTCAGTGCTCCCTAAAACAATGCTGTATGTGGTTGCTGATTGTATTATTATTTATTGTTAAGACCAGCCGGGGTACACCATATATCTTTTACAACAGAGAGGAATTATTGCATGTTGGGAGAACATGCAAAGCACCTATAACGATTTCAACACTCGCACAGCATTCCACTGGGAATAGCCAGAGCACCGGAGTCTCCATGGATTGCTTCACCGAGCGGCAAGCGCCGGAGACGGAGGAAGGAACGTAAACAAAAGCGGGGCTGGACCATGTTTTTTAATCAGGATGTGAATGGAAATGCCTTTACAGTTCTCTGTTACATTAGGACCTGTGTGGAAAACATTACTATCAACACACACACACATACCAGGATTCCCCCAAACAGGAAACCTTGGATGACTGCGGGAGGTCCATGCCCTTCTGAGGGGGCGCAACACAGCCTTTAAATCCGGGGACAGAGCATTATATAGCACAGCTAGGCACAACTTGAAAAAGGGCATCAAGCAGGCAAAAGCTGCATACAAGGAAAAGATTGAGGGCCATTTCACCAACAAAAATGGGAGATAAACACAACCGCCATGGTTAAAAAGGCGCAAAGGCGGCTCTACTTTTCACGAATACTCAAAAAGAGCAACCTGTCTGCTGAGCTGCTTAAGATCTTCTATCAATGTTCCATTGAGAGTGTTATAACATACTGTATGACTACATGGTATGCCAACTGCAAAGGGAAGGATAGGAAATCACTCAATCGAATTATAAGATCCGCTGAAAAAATCATTGGACTTCCCCTTCACCAACTGGACGATATCTTTAGGATCTGCAGCTCAATCTTTTGTAAAACAGAGACTTATGGCAGGCGAGCTTCTTAATTTCGATTATATATCTTTTTTTTTTTTATTGAATACAGGTTAACTAGTTTTCATATAACATATTAATATATAAAATAAAACAAAAGAGAAAAAAATAAAAAACCCACAGTTTGCAAGCTTTGACTGCAGGAGGCACAACAGCAAAGGCGTCTAACACCGGAAAGGCATTCCAGATGGATCAACGTCTACCTGGACATTCATTTACAGTCCTTTTTAAAGTCCATCAAACTTTTTGACATGTTCCGAAATCCTCTCCTGGAAACTCCCTCAGCATACATTCAGTCTTTTACAGACAATCGGTCAAATCCAAAGTCTTGGACTGTCATTAGTTCTGGAAAAACCCTTAGGACCTTTGCATATAATGCTTTCCGTCTCTTTGTCCTTTTTCTACAGGCTTTCATCCTCTGCTTTCTTCTGCGTCCAGTCTGCAACACATCAATCAGTAATACTTGTATCCTTCTCTTAATATTCAGTAAAATGCTTTCTAATACATGTTCAATTTCTCTCTATTCTACTCTTTTGCTTAATAAATGACTTCAACATTCAGTGTGGTATTTTTTCTTTATAAACCATTTTCTCAATAAATGATTTTACAACAACAATTGCAGTGTTTTTCTTTATAAACCATTTTCTCAATATATGGTTACAATGATTATTACAAGTGTCTTACAGTATATAACACTTTCTTAATAAATTGTTTAGCAACAACGTATGGTGCCTTTCTTTATAAAACCACTTTTTAATACAGTTACAATTGTGGTTTACTACGACCCATAAGTACTTCATATACCAAAAGGCATAATTAGAATAGAATAGCATATTGCATATTGCATAACAAAATGTAAATCAGCAATTCACCAACAAGTATGAAATATAGTTAGACAAACATAAATATAAATGCTGGTATACATTTACTTTTACATTGAACTCGTTTTACCTTCCCTGTAGAACATTTACTTAGATGTGCAAAAACTTACATTTATTTCCCTGTAGAACATTTACAATGTAAAGAGCAAAAAGAGCAAAGCAAAAACTTTAATTTATTTGTAATGTTACTATGAATGAATATTTAGAAAGGAGTATATTTTGATAAGTTCAGATAAACCCATATCAGATCAAGAATCAGACCAATGTTCAAAAGTGGTAAAGCTTCTCTTCCTGAAGAACTGAGATGAATTCAGCTTTCACAGCATCACTGTGTTTGCGTATAATGTTACAGATCTTTCTCATGATCTCCTGACTGGTTAAACTCTGTGTGATTTCTGAATATTGTTCCTCATGAATTAGTTCTTGCTGACGCAGTTTATCTGCAATGATCTGGACATTTGTAACCCCCTGAATGAGTTCTGGCCAATGCTTATCAAAATATCTTGCTTTATCTGCCTCACTATTCAGACGCGGCTCGTCTCTCTTAGGACGAATCTGATCACTATTCAGACACGGCTCGTCTCTCTTAGGATGGATCAGATCGAGTTCATTTTTCTTAATCGTTGTAGTCCAGACAGTCTTCTGATCCTCTTCTCTGATAAGAGTCATTTGAAGATCATTCTCCAGACGGGTGTTGACCTTGAAGAAGTTTGGGGGAGTTTCTCTTCTGAGTGTGATCCCTTCTTTGGGAGTGATAGTGGAGGCACCAGGAACATCAAGCTTAAGAGTGTGTGGCGTTTTCATCCGAAATGACCTGCCAGGTCTGGGATGTGGTATTGGGTCATTTGTCTTTTCATTCTTCTCAACCTTTTCTTTTGCACAATCATCAAATGGAAATAAGTAGAGATGTAGAATGAGAGGATCTTTAGAACGCATGTAGAGAAGAAGATCACAGTGTTCGTACCATCGCATTATGTATTTTATTATTAGTGTTTTCAGAGAGAAGGATGGTTGGACAATCTTAGCATGGAATCGGGTCAACTGCACAGGTTCTGTGGTTATTCCCTCGTCTTTTACGGTGAGGACTTTCACAGCATCTTTGAGAGAGGGGTCAGACTCTCCTAAACAGGCGTAATGGGGCAGATGAACTTCCTCCAGTTTCCCTGAGATCACTGTCACGTCAATCACTGGACCGATCCGGTTGCACTGCAGCCTCTTCAGCTCTGCGTTGAGGAAGAGTCCGTCTACGGTACAGTACTGAAGGGTGACGACACAGTCACAGACCCATCGCATTCTGGTCCTGACACACTCGTAACGGCCTGGGTCAGTGCTGACCCTGAACTTTGACCCTCCTTCATCTGTACAGGCCGACGGCTCAATCTGAAGCCACTGATCAGAATCAGCTATATGGACACAAGACAGACAGTTCAGCAGCGGGTGAATATCGAGCCCAGAAGGTTTGGGCTGAGAGAACCTGTGAAGAACCAGAAGAAGGCAGAAACAAAGAGTCAGCTGCTTTTATTAATCTCAGTTAATGTTATTTTCAATGTTTATTAATACATTATTAAAATAAAAAAGGAGAGACTCTGTGTTGTTTCAAAACAAAGGAAAATATGTATTTATTGGTACTGGCCAAAACATGTTGTGAAATATCAGCATATGGAGTATCAGCACAAACCCAATATGGTGCATCTCTAGTGTTTAGTGATGTATGAAGAACAGAGGATTGAACTATTATTCAGTCTGGAGAAATCCTTCACTAAGACACAGTATATTTCACTCACCCGGTTGTGTGTGTATCACTGGTGTTTCTCTCAGGACGCTGTTTAATGTCACACAGAGACACTGAGGAGTAAACCCTAAATCCAGCATAGAGGGGTTCAGTGAATGTGGTGTTGAATGTGTGTAAGTGTGTGAGTGTGTGTGTGTCAGAGACGCTGTAGAAGGACAGAGTGCCGGCCGACACGTCCACATACACTCCTGCTCTCTTACAGGATGAAGAGACGACAGGAATATCAGTGACTTTATAATTGTGACGAACAGAAAATCTGTCATTAGAGCAGAGCAGACTCCAGGATTTGTCATTGGATCCAAACACACAGTCACTCCGTCCTCTCCTGCTGATTCCTTTATATGACACTGATATATCAGCACTTTTCCTGCTCCATTCAGCCTCCCAGTAACAGCGTCCAGTCAGACTCTCTCCACACAGAACCTGAAGAACACCATCAAATCTCTCTGGATGACGAGGATACGGCTGACGCTCAGACACACACGTCACTGTCCTGTTCTCATCAGACAGAATGAGTCGAGTGTTTGCTGTGTTTGGATCCAGTGTGAGATCACAGGCCCCTGAACACAAGAAGAGAAACATTTCACTAAGGGGCTGTTTACACCTGTCCACTTCATGCGTTTTCTCAGATCGGATAGCTATCCGATCGTTAAAAGACCAGGTGTAAATGCCCTCCGAAACGCATTCGAGACGGATTTGAATCCGATCGCTCAAACCACTTCAGGAGGTGGTCTGGACCACATTCCTGACGAAACTGGACAAGTGTAAATGCATCTGGTTGTTGAAACCACATATGTAAATTGTACTCCTCCCAAAAATGATAAAAAGTAAACGTGTGAGAGCGTGTTAAAGGCTATATGTAATGTTATAGCCAGATATGACGACGCTACTGGAACACGCACGTCACCGCAGATGAACAGCTGAGCATCTATTCATTAAGCCAACGTGCAAACTATCGCAAATCAAAGTGAAAGTCGCAGACGCTTAACACACAATCATCATCATTAAAAGTAAAGAAACGAAATGATCTTACCAGGGCTGTTACTGCTCTCTCTTGTTGCGGTCTTTGATTTTGAAATTTTAGCTGATGAACAATAAAATGCAGCTCATATCTGTTGCTTTCGTGACGTGCACTCGTTAAATCTGCATATAGCGCGGGAATTGAAGATCGGATTTAAATCCGTTTCGCAAAAAATGTTTTATGTGACCAGGTGTAAATGGAATCGTTTTGATAAATCAGATAGCTATCCGATCTGAGAAAACACATGAAGTGGCCAGGTGTAAACAGCCCCTAAATGACACAAATCAACAATAAATCACTAAATGATTGTGTGTGTGTGTGTGTGTGTGTGTGTGTGTGTGTGTGTGTGTGTGTGTGTAGACCTACATTTGTGTAATCCTGCTGTCATTCTGAACTCTCCACAATGATCCACACTATAAAACACAAACATGATTCACATTCATTTCTAGAGGAAACACAAGAGTGTGAGTGTGTGTGTGTGTGTGTGTGTGTGTGTGCATCATCCTCCCAATGAACGCAAGAGTGTGTGTGTGTGTGTGTGTGTGTGTGCATCATCCTCCCAATGAACGCAAGAGTGTGTGTGTGTGTGTGTGTGTGTGTGCATCATCCTCCCAATGAACGCAAGTGTGTGTGTGTGAGTGTGTGTGTGTGTGTGTGTGCATCATCCTCCCTATGAACGCAAGAGAGTGTATGTGTGTGCGTGAGTGAGTGTGTGTGTTCATTATCGTCCCTTTTAACGCAAGTGTGTGTGTGAATGTGTGTGTGTGTGCATCATCCTCCCTTTGAACGCAAGAGTGTGTGTGTGTGTGCATCATCCTCCCTTTGAACGCAAGAGTGTGTGTGTTTGTGTGTGTGTGTGTGAGTGTGTGTGTGTGTGTGTGTGTGCATCATCCTCGGTATGAACGCAAGAGTGTGAGAGTGTGTGGGTGTGTGTGTGTGTGTGTGTGAGTGTGAGTGTGAGTGTGTGTGTGTGTGTGTGAGTGCGCATCATCGTCCCTTTTAACGCAAGTGTGTGTGTATTAGTGTGAACGCAAGAGTGTGTGTGTGAGAGAGTGTGTGTGTGTGTGTGTGTGTGTGTGTGTGCGTGCATCATCCTCCCTTGGAACGCAAGTGTGTGTGTGTGTGTGTGTGTGTGTGTGTGTGCATCATCCTCCCTTCGAACTCAAGAGTGTGTGAGTGTGTGTGTGTGTGTGCTAGGGATGGGCGATATGGCCTAAAACATTTATCGCGATAATTTCAGGTATTTATTGCGATAACGATACACATGACGATAAATTATTTTCTTCTGTAAAATATCAGATTATGTTATGTTTAAGTTGTGTTGTGTTTTGTTTAATTCCATTTTTCTTTATTTAAATTTCCTTTTTTATTCTTTATTAAAATTTCGTTTTTCTTTATTTAAATTTCTTTTTTTTCTTTATTTAAATTTCCTTTTTTTCTTTATTTATATTTAGTTTTTCTTTATTTAAAATTCGTTTTTCTTTATTTAAATTTCGTTTTTCTTTATTTAAATTTCGTTTTTTTCTTTATTTAAATTTCGTTTTTCTTTATTTAAATTTTGTTTTTATTTATTTAAATTTCGTTTTTTTTTTATTTAAATTTCGTTTTTATTTATTTAAATCTACCCTTTACTGTGTCAGTAATTTGTTAGTCAGAAAAATATTAGACTACATTTTTAAAAGTATTGCTTAAGTTAACAGACCTGTGTGTGTGTGTGTGTGTGTGTGTGTGTGTTTTATATCACTAGTGCAGTGTCCGTGCAGTGTCCGTTCTCGGAGCATATAAGCCCTGCTCGCGTGAGGTGAGCAGACACACTCGGTCTCTCTCGCGCACTTTCGCTCGCGCGCGCAGACACACTCGGTCTCTCTCGCGCACTGTCGCTCGCTCGCGCAGTTCGTTTCGCTTTTGTCCAGTCCGGCGCCTCATATGCCGCTTCCCGCTCGCGCTGTTCTGTAGTTTCTGCAAACTCTGCATATTACGGTAGTTTACTGCTCATCTGATTTTCTGTAACCAAACCAGTTCCAAATTGTGGAGGTAGCTCCTCGCTTAACAACAAGCTTCTCCTCAGCCTCACGTCCGCCTTCAGCCATGCTTGTTTTTACTCCGCACGTGAACAGTGAATCGGGCACGCACAAAACTATGTCATCAACTAGACTTATCGTTATTATCGCGAGGAGACAAATTTTTATTGTGGGGAGAATTTTCGGCGGTATATCGCAAACGATAAGATATCGCCCATCCCTAGTGTGTGCATCATCCTCCCTTTGAACGCAAGAGTGTGAGTGTCAAGTCAAGTCAAGTATATTTTATAGCGCAATACAGATTGTATCAAAGCAGCTTCACAGTATTAAATTAAAATAATACAACAAGGTTTGTTTCTAGTGGAATTTATTGTTACGACCCTGCGTTTTACTTGCTCGCCTGCTGGTGGCGGTGTTCTTCCAGGAGAGCGTGGGAGATTGCACACCCCTGTTACCTGTTCACCACTTGATTATGGAGAGGATAAAACATTGGTTTCCACCACTCCTCTTCACTTCGTCCAGGGGATCGACAGCCTCTGGAGAAGTCATTTGTTTTGCAAACCTTTATTTCTTTACAGCCCATACCAACCTTTTCTCCTCCCCATCTGGATTATGATTTTTCCCCTTTGATTTTGCATAATCCTCCCTTTGAACACGAGTGTGTGTGTGTGTGTGTGTGTGTGTGCATAATCCTCCCTTTAAATGCAAGATTGTGTGTGTGTGTGCATCATCCTCCCTTTGAATGCAGGGGTGGTGTGGCGCAATGGATAAGACACATGCCTTTGGTGTGAGAGACCCGGGTTCGAATCCACTGTGAGACACCAATGTGTCCCTGAGCAAGACACTTAACCCCTAGTTGCTCCAGAGGCGTGCGACCTCTGACATATATAGCAATTGTAAGTCGCTTTGGATAAAAGCGTCAGCTAAATGAATAAATGTAAATGTAAATGTAAATGAATGCAAGATTGTGTGTGTGTGTGTGTGTGTGTGTGTGTGTGTGTGTGTGTGTGTGTGTGTGTGTGTGTGTGTGTGTGTGTGTGTGTGTGTGTGTGTGAGTGAGTGTGAGTGTGTGTGTGTGTGTGTGTGCATCATCGTCCCTTTGAACGCAAGTGTGTGTGTGTGTGTGTGTGTGTGTGTTTGTGTGTGTGTGTGTGTGTGTGAGTGTGTGTGCATCATCCTCCTTTTGAATGCAAGAGTGTGTGTGTGTATGTGTGTGTGTGTGTGTTTCCCCTTTGATTTTGAACCCTATACTTTGTTATATTAATTTATCTGTATTTTGAAGAGTAATAAAAACTTGCAAGTCATTAATTTAGTGTACTTGTATCCTTTATGTACGGTCGAAACGAGCTGGCCGTAACATAAATTGGGTGTCTCGTCCGCGATCCTATGGGGGTAGGAAACGTTGGTAAGTATGGGTTGTATGTGTGTATGTTTTTATGAATGGTTACCTTTATAAATGAGAACTCTGGTTAGTTAGAGTGTTTCCAGTTGGATTGTGAATACAATCTTTCCGACGGAGCACTGTTTGTTGTTTTGTTTTGTTATTTTGCCTTTCTTGTTTTTGGAGGTTATCCTGGGTGGAGATTAACTCTCTGTAGGGGGTACGCTTCCGGACCTTCAGTCTGACTGATTGTCGCGGAGCTCAGCGTTTAATGCCGCCCCGAGCCCGGTACATCTCTGAAGACCAGGTAGGATTTAGTTAGTGTTTTTGAGTTAGGAGCTGGAGTTTTCTCATATTGTAAACGGTAAATCCATTCTACAAAAATAAATAAAGGTAAATCATTGCGTTCGTGTGTATAGTGCGGTTTATTTTTTGCGCTTACACTGTGTTTTGACTTGTGGGAAGTCTTCGGAAGTTTTTGTGAATGAGCATAGGTTGCGTAATACAGTGACGTAAGCAGTGGCTTATGGGAGTTGTATTGCGGGTAAACAGCGTCTTACGTGTGTTAGTAGTAGTTTCGTTTGTGTTATTGTGCGTATATGTCACAGGTCGGGGTGGACTTCCCTCCCCTTCACAACGTACCACCTCGAGGAGTTACCCAGAGACGCGACAGACCAGACAAGATATTGATCAAAAACGTATATTTTATTTAGTTAAAAACAAGTCCAATCTCCACTTAAATCCAGCAGGTCGCGTGGGTAGTTCACCCAACAGTTCCTCTCGACCAGAGGTAAACGATGGAGCAAGCACTGATGGGGTTTCGCACAGTGGTTCCTCTTCAGCCGGACGTAAGTAATGGGGCGGGTACTGGTAGGGGTTTGCACAGCAACTCCTCTTCAGCTGGAGGTAAGTAATGGCTCAGACACTGGCAAGGGTTTGCACAGCAACTCCTCTTCGGCTGGAGGTAAGTAATGGCTCAGGCACTGGCAGGGATTTGCACAGCAACTCCTCTTCGGCTGGAGGTAAGTAATGGCTCAGGCACTGGCAGGGATTTGCACAGCAACTCCTCTTCGGCTGGAGGTAAGTAATGGCTCAGGCACTGGCAGGGATTTGCACAGCAACTCCTCTTCGGCTGGAGGTAAGTAATGGCTCAGGCACTGGCAGGGATTTGCACAGCAACTCCTCTTTGGCTGGAGGTAAGTAATGGCTCAGGCACTGGCAGGGATTTGCACAGCAACTCCTCTTCGGCTGGAGGTAAGTAACGGCTCAGGCACTGGCAGGGATTTGCACAGCAACTCCTCTTCGGCTGGAGGTAAGTAACGGCTCAGGCACTGGCAGGGATTTGCACAGCAACTCCTCTTCGGCTGGAAGTAAGTAATGGCTCAGGCACTGGCAGGGATTTGCACAGCAACTCCTCTTCGGCTGGAGGTAAGTAATGGCTCAGGCACTGGCAGGGATTTGCACAGCAACTCCTCTTCGGCTGGAGGTAAGTAATGGCTCGGGACACTGGCAGGGGTTTGCACAGCAACTCCTCTTCGGCTGGAGGTAAGTAATGGCTCAGGCACTGGCAGGGATTTGCACAGCAACTCCTCTTCGACTGGAGGTAAGTAATGGCTCAGGCACTGGCAGGGATTTGCACAGCAACTCCTCTTCGGCTGGAGGTAAGTAATGGCTCGGGACACTGGCAGGGATTTGCACAGCAACTCCTCTTCGGCTGGAGGTAAGTAACGGCTCAGGCACTGGCAGGGATTTGCACAGCAACTCCTCTTCGGCTGGAGGTAAGTACTGGAGCACGTGCTAGTGGGAAATTGACAGCAAAGGAAGGGGATTACTCGTCTCAGAGGACAGCATCAATTATTTGAGTGTCGCCTCTCTTTGGGATAGAGGGGAGGATCGGGCAGGGGAAGCGTCAGCCGCGCTCCAGCACTTCGTCGCAGATGACCACCGAGGAACTCTCTCGTTCCCTCCACGGGACACACTCACTAGCTGGGGGCAGCTCCCCCTCCACAACCGCCGAGTCGCAACAACAGTCGCTCTCTTCCCCACAGAACGGTGTTGGCCACTTCCACTAACAGGGCAATCCTCAGAGCAGTGATGGCCGTATTCGATAGCAGGGGGGGCGGTTTCTCTGTGTTCACAGAACAATCATGGCAAATAGAAAGCTTGGCATTCAACAACAGAATCGTCTTACCCCAGAGCAGCGATGGCAGTATTCAATAGCAGAGGGCAGTTTCTTTATGTTCACAGAACCACAGAAGTGAATGCAGATTTCAATCATCAACAGCTGAGCCTTCTCTCCACAGGACAGCGACAACAGCATTCAATAGCAAAGGGCAGTTTCTCTATGTTCACAGAACAATCGTGATAAATAGAAGACATGACATTCAGCAACTGAATCTTCTTACCGCAAAGCAGCGATGGCAGTATTCAATGGCAGAGGGCAGTTTCTCTATATTCCCAGAACAGCAGTGATAAGTACAGGCTTCAACGGTCAGCTGCTGAACCCTCTTCCCACAGGACAGTAGTTACAGCATACAATGGCCGAGGACAGTTTCTCTATGTTCACAGAACCACAGAAGTGAATACAGGTTTCAATCGTCAACAGCATTCATAGATCTCTCCTAAATCCTCTTCCACTCAGACGAGTTCGAGCTGCATTCCTGCACAGCATATGCTCAACACACAGCAGTTAGTTAATTTCAGTTTGCCCTTCAGAACCCACGAGTAGACGACTGGAGAACAGGCAGACATAAACTTCAGTTTCCACACCAGTGCACAATTCAGTCACTTCAAATGATCACACGTGTTCACTTCACATTAGGCACTGCAACTCACATCAACTCACAGTGAATAGGGTCTCTTGTCATGGTCCCAGCCGACTCTCTCCGCTCCACTGGCAAACTGTACATCCAAGCTGTGTAGACGGTTGACTATGGAAACACAACTGGCATTGAAAGGTTTCAGAATAGAACTCACCGGACGCCGGGGCAATTTCACCACATACTAGCAGGTGGCGAGCGCTACAGGCATAACCTCCTAATAGGACTGGCAGATAACACTTGTCTGTTCGTTGAATTCGCACAATTCAATCATATCGCTGCGTTCCAGCTCTTCCTTCTTTACTCACAGTCCTCTCCGTTCTTTATCGTTCTGCCCTCTCGTGTACTGCCCGATGTGATCAGTGAATCGACAACAACAGATTTCCTCCAGTCTGCGTCCGCCCAAAAGACTTCTTACCCCAAAACTCCAGCACAAAACTTAGACTTCGCTGCCAAACTGCACAAAAGAACTTTTCAAAAGGACTACCCTTCCTGCCCATCAACCGGATCCTTTTATAATCCCCCTCGTGGCTCAACCTCTGCTCATCGCCCAGCTGTCACTCGTTTTCCTAATCAGCGAGCTCCGTCAGACTGTTTACACAGGAAGACCCGGAACCGTTCCGGTGTTACATCGAACTTGCTCCCCCTGGAAACAAGTATAGAGCGGGGCAGTTCCACTTAATCGTCACCCCGTGACATATACATATGCGAACAAAATGTCTTCGGTGGTCGAAGATTTCTTTGCGTGTCCATCAGAAGCTTTACTTGAGAGTTGTACAAAAGAGCAGTTAGTGCAAATCGCTGAACGATCTTACTTCTCATGAAAAGAGGCTGAAGGAAACTATTATAACTACTTTGAAGCGGTCACTTGTTGATAGAGGAGTTATAGAGGTAAGCACTGAGTTAATTACTCCCAATGAATCGTTTGTGTCTACTCCTGCTGATGTCTAGTGAAAGTGAGACAAAATTTCCAGAATTGTCTTTGCAAGAGAAGCAATTGTGTTTAGAGGCCGCGAAAGTTCGTGCTGAACGTGACGATCGCGTTATGAAAGAGCGAGCGGTAGAAAGAGAATTTGAAGAGAGAAAATTAGATCATCAGTTAGCTATGCGAAGAATGGAGCTTGAGATCGAGAGGGAACGTGACGAGAGAGCGTTTCAGATAGAGAAGGAGCGAGAAGAAAGAGCGTTTCAGATAGAGAAGTAGCGAGAAGAAAGAGCGTTTCAGATAGAGAGGGAACGTGACGAGAGAGCGTTTCAGATAGAGAAGGAACGAGAAGAGAGAGCGTTTCAGATAAAAAGGTTGGAGTTAGAATAACCAGCAAAGACAGCTGAAGTTTCACAAGTGAATGTGCCTCCTGTTCTACAACAGCATGCGAATGCAGGAGAACCTGTGTTTGACGTTCACAGAAATATGAGATTAGTGCCGCCATTTTCTGAAAAAGAAGTGGACAAATATTTCTATCACTTTGAACGTGTTGCTTTATCCATGAAATGGCCGAAAAGCTTTTGGACTTTATTGTTACAGTGTGTGTTCACAGGTAAAGCTCAGGAAGTTTATTCTGCTCTCTCACTGGAACAGAGTGGTGAGTATGATGTGGTGAAATCTGCTGTGTTACATGCATATGAACTCGTGCCTGAGGCATATCGTCAAAAATGTAGGAGTTTGAGTAAAGCTGATGAATGTACTCATGTTGAATTTGCAAGAGAAAAGGAGAGCTTATTTGATCGTTGGTGCACTTCAATGAAAGTTACAACTAAAGAGCAGTTAAGAGAATTAGTGCTCTTAGAGGAGTTTAAACATTGTGTTCCTCATGCTGTGGCTACGCATCTCACTGAACACAAGGTGAATACACTTTCTGAAGTGGCTATCATGGCTGATGAATTTGTGTTAACCCATCGTGGGTCATTCAGTTCGGTCGGTCTTAAAGCCAACGATATGAGTAAGTCTAAGTTTTGCTTTCAACCTAAGACGAAGTCTCCTGTGATGAGTAGGAATATTAAGGCGACAGTTGCTGAACATTCTAGTAAGCCTGCACTCTCACGAGACATGGTTTGCTTTTATTGTAAAAAGCCTGGTCATAAAATATCTGACTGTCTTATTCTCAGGAAGAAAGAGAGATTGTCGAAACCTGTTGCTTTGGTTTCTACTTCACCATTCACTGTTGATACTCGTGATGAGAAAGATCATTTATCTAGTGCTAGTGATAAATCTGTTGATCAGTGTTTAACTTCCTTATTTTTTATAACATTATTGATTGATAAAATTAAATATCCCCAAAATATCCCCAACTGAGCAAGCCAAAGGCAACAGTGTGTGTATGTGCATCATCCTCCCTTTGAACGCAAGAGAGAGAGAGAGTGTGTGTGTGTGTGTGTGTGTGTGTGTGTGTGTGTGTGTGTGTGCATCATCGTCCCTTTTAACGCAAGTGTGTGTGGGTGTGTGTGCATCATCCTCCCTATGAACGCAAGAGTGCCCTTGTTTATATTACATTGTGGGGACCAAATGTCCCCATAAGAATAGTAAAACCTGAGATCACCTACACTGACCAGCCAGCGGTCCCCACTTTTCAAAAGGCTTATAAATCACACAGGATGAGTTGTTTTGAGAAAGTAAAAATGCAGAATGTTTCCTGTGATGGGTAGGTTTAGGGGTAGGGTTAGTGTGTGTGTGTGTGTGTGTGTGTGTGTGCGTGTGATGGGTAGGTTTAGGGGTAGGGTTAGTGTGTGTGTGTGTGTGTGATGGGTAGGTTTAGGGGTAGGGTTAGTGTAAGGGGATAGAATATACAGTTTGTACGGTATAAAAACCATTACGTCTATGGAGAGTCCCCACAAAGATAGTGAACCAGACGTGTGTGTGTGTGTGTGTGTGTGTGTGTGTCGTGGCGGATTTAGCAAATCGGGGGCCCAAGGCGAAAGTAGGCTATGGGCCCCTCCCCATCCAATCTTTAAAAGAGAACGAAAAAAATATGTACCGACTGAATGGTGGATAGGCAGGTAAAGCTAATCTACGAGGAAGTAAAGGTTAGAGAGGAGAAAAAAACTTCCCCTTTAACCCTCTGAGGTCGACAAACGCGCCTGCGCGTTTTGCTGGATTTTTTTCACATAGCAGCAACATAAACTTAAAAAAATCCGTCATTTGTGGTCATATAAATAAAATAAATACATGATTATAAACTATAGAGGGTCTTCTTTTTTTGTGTACACTCACATTAACATCAAAACAAATAAAATAATTTATTAAAAAACATTTTTATATATATATTATATATTTCTAAAACTCCATTTGCGAAAAATGGCATCAAATCATTAAATAAATTTATTAAATAAATAAAATAAACAGGGTGCGC
Organism: Squalius cephalus; assembly: GCA_022829025.1. Lineage (NCBI taxonomy): Eukaryota > Metazoa > Chordata > Actinopteri > Cypriniformes > Leuciscidae > Squalius > Squalius cephalus. Next base: position 46,780,545 of record CM040796.1, on the reverse strand, counting down.
TTTCAGCTCACTCTGTCTCCGCAAAAATCTTTCTGAAACAAGTCTGGAAAAGGAACTCAGCTAATACTTATCACACAACCATGAAACATGCGTCTAAAGAAAGCTTTACATTTCTACTTTTAAATAAAACAATTCACATTCAAAACAAATATTCTCCTGCAATGTAATCTGTATGAAACTAAAGAGAAGTACAGTTTCTCCCGTCTCATCTAATTATCTGTAATGAGTTCACACCCACTCGCAGAGCGCGCTATTCATAAGATAATGTGCTGAGGTGATCTATGCAAAATAAGGTAAACGCCCCCTGAAATGCCTTCAAACCAGCAAGTTTCATTCATTCACTTTCCTGCACTGTTGGAAGATGACGCGAGTTCAAATCTTCCTCAGCGGGACTCTGACGACGAACGCTTGTATTTTGAGCGACGAACGTTGAGCGACTTGATCCAGCCGTGGATAATATTTCGGATGAGTAAGTCTTTTAAAATGTACTTGCTAGTGATGCACCGAAATGAAAATTCTGGGCCGAAACCGAAACCGAAAATTTAGGATGCACTTGGCCGAAAACCGAAACTGAAGCCGAAAATGGCTTCTTTTGCTTGAATTTAATGGATCTGAAATGAAAAATCACAATATAATAATCAAACTTTTAATAACAGTTACATAACAAAACATAAAATATTTTTAACAATAAATATAAATAATAATACCAAATAATATTATTCTTCAAGTTTTATGTTCCATCAAATAAAATAGTTTTTTAAAAGTTGTGCAAAAAAAATCCACAATTTTGGAGATTTTTTCAGAACAAAAAAACAGGCATTAGGACGAACGTAAAGAGGGCGCTTGAGACGCGTACAAGTCAGCAATGTGGACTGCCATAACATCATTGAAAAACATTACTGAAGGCTACATATAATGCACTATATTATGCAGAAATAGGCTGGCTGTGTGTGTGTGTGTGTGTCAGAACCTGCAGTTGCTGTGTGACGTGCGTTCGCTGCGAGCGTATAGTGACGAGCTGGACGCGCTCCGAGAGAAGGCCGTTAAAATCGATTCCCTATTCTCGTTTTTGAAACTTGTGTTGGTTGGTCCAATCGATTGTGCAATAAGTGAGAGCCCTCTGACGTGCTTAATATTTGATAGGCAGACGCGTGATAACAGCTCGACCATGAGTGAAACCTAAGCGCTTGCGCACGGATGGGAGGGGCGGGTGACATTCATTTTCGGTTTACGTTTTCGGCTGTTTTTTTTATTTCGGCCCGAAACCGATAATGAAATTTTCGGCGACCGAAATTTCGGTGCACTTTCAAACTTTCACAGAGACCTCAAAACAGAAAGCACAAATCCTTTCTTTAAAACGAATTTCATTTTGTATTAATTGTATCTTAATTTTAATATTATTTTCATTAACAAATTTCCTGGATTTAATACATAAAAAGTAAATATAGGCTAGCAATCACAACATAAGGTGCTTGAATATATAAGCCTACTCGCCTCACAGGTCTAAAAAATGTGAAATATATTTACAGAAAGTTGGTTCTAAACAAAACCATCCAAAACAAAAAACTATGTAGCCTAATAAATGTGCATTTCTCCGGTGCGTTCACTAGCCTACTGCTGAAGATCGCGAGTCAATAGCCTATCGTCAACTTCATCTGTGCCAGAAGTTAATAAACAATTAAAATGTCTTATTGCAATATTTTACATATTCATAATCATTACTTTCGGTGGATCTTTGAGGCAGCTTTTTAGGTTTATGGCGTTTTGGAAAAGAGCTCTTCACGTAGGCTACAAACACCGTTTCACCAAGGCACAGCGGCCCTTCAGCACATAAGAAAAAAAAGAGAAAAAGCACAGACTTACTAATTACGAAACTTTGATGTGGTTGAACAGGTGAAACAGTCACAAATTCCTCTGCAACTCAAACCTTCTCAGTACGAGTTATGAAGGAAGAGAACAGCATTACAGTTTTCAGCGCGTCCTCCTCTGATTGCTGTGTTCTGACTGAATAAGTGCGTGCAGAAGCACATGCGCAAAACGTAGGTTTGTAAAATGTACAATTACTAGACATGTTTACCTTGGATATTATACATTTTGCAAGCACAATTTGTGGAAAAATAAAAAAAAATTGCGATGCTTCCAACTGTGAACCAATTTGGTAGTGTGTATATATACATACATATATATATATATATTATATATATATATATATATATGTATGCATATATGTGTGTGTCTATATATATATATATATATATGTATATGTGTGTGTGTGTGTGTGTATGTGAAGAGTTCAGATGCAAAAGCCTCTAAATACCATCTGAAATTTTCTTCTTGATCATTTTTATGAAGCTTGTATATTTAAGTTAGCTATAGGTGACACACCTGAATGAATGGCTCATTAAGTATGCAGGGGCATTGTCTCATCAGGTGTGAACTACTAAATATGCATGATCGTTTACGCCCCATCCGCATATTGCCTTTCCAAACTAAAAGTGTTTCACAAAACTTAAATCAATGTATCGTTTTATGTGAATAAGGCAGGATAATTTTCACATCATTTTGAAGAAAAAACTCTAGGTGACGACATCCATTAGTCAAAAGTCTTATTGACACATATTTACTATGTGTTTTGTGGCCTTATTTCAGAAACTTTTTTTTTTTTTTTTTAATAACCATGCATAAACATTATTCTCTCAAAAATGAAAACATGTATATACACGTGGCTCACATATTATGGTAGCCCTGTTTGTGCTATATAGAGTGAATTTACACCTTTGCCATTAATATGTTTATAAGCAACTGAAAAAAGCACAAATTTCAGGGCATGTCAGAACATCTCAAGGGCCCCAAAAACAGCCCAGACCCCAGAGGGTTAAACCCTGCATACATTTCTTTACTCCTAAACAGGAACATGTTTTAATGTTTACAAGGTACAATTTCTGGTAAGCTCTGTTTTTTTTTTTTTTTTTTTTTTTTTGCTTGACAAATTTCACCATTTTGATTCAATTCTTGTGATTTGATTCAATATTGACTCATTTGGATAAATATTAGGTAACGTTTCACAAGACAGGCATTACTTTTTCTCAAGGAGAAAAACATACTTTTCACGGTTGAAAAACACTTATTGATTGATAATATGAATGAGGAATATACATTTCGGTGAGTTATACTGTATCTTTCGTGTTTATTTACTATTAGCTAGAGATGATCAGTTCACGTGCCGCTATAGGAAACTGTCACGTCACATTAAAACGGCAAAACGGTATTTATTGTTTGAATTTCGTAATAGAATTGACAGAATCTGAGAGCTGAGATTTTTTTTAACCTGTTAAGCTGCAACCCCACTTTTTAAAAATCCCCAGAAATGACATACCCAAACTGAAACAGATACAGTCCATGAACCCTTTGTACTAAAAGCACAAGTATGATCTCATTTGACACCTGGCAGTTTATTGTAAATGTAGAATTAATTATTGTCAAAATTGTTATGTATAGCTTCAAAGTTTTGTAAAGTTATTAGAAATTAATTTTTATGAAACATCCTCATGAAAATAAAATTGAAGTTGGCACTGTAGCAATCTAGAAATGCACTACAGCTAAAGCCACATGTCTAAACATTTTATGTTTAAAATCTGAAGATAATAAGTCCAAAACTCTGTATTTAGTTAAATGTTTTTCAAGACCATGTCAAATTACTTTATTTTGATTTGACGCTAAAATGCTACTGATGTTTATTGTCATCTTCTAACCATCTATCCAGTATATTGTGTCTATTGTTTTGTGGTGCAAACGATCCCCATTCAGTCTCAGTCTCCCCCTGCACACATTCACACCTCTCCAGCCTGGTTATGGCTCTAAATATGCATTTCTTTTGTCTGCATTATAGTTACTAACGACTGGCTATTCACAGGCTATTCATAGGGTTTCAGTACCTAATTTCTTTTCTCAAAGTTCACCTCACATTTTAAACTGTATCAAATGCATTTCTTGAATAAAGAAACATTTCAGTAAGCATTCAAAAAATCATAAAAGTATAACTGCTGCTAGTGGCAGGTGCACCTAGGGCTAGCTAGCATGTTAGCTTAGCACACCATCAATACACGACAATTTATGAGATTAAAACCATGTTTGTGCTCCAAACTTACTTTATAACGCAAGTCGAGTATTTTAAATAATCTTCTGTGATCTAATTTGGCTTCAGATAAAAAAATCAGACAGAAAATATACTATTGGTATAGTATTATGCACAATGATAGTCTGTATAGATTAGCATTACATTATAAATATAATCTATTATTATGAAAATACCTGGCATGGCTTGAAAAACACAGGTAACTCAAATATCATTGCAAACATGTTTATTGTCTTCAAAACGTCTGTATCTGTTACAGCGCGATCTCTGTAGCTTTGTGTGTATCAGTGACGTCCTGGAATGTCACATGATCATGGCTCTTCTTCATGTTCTATATATGGACTATTATTGTGCATAATAGCGCCCTCAGGCTATTGGTATGAATTGAAAACAGTATCAGAGTAACAAACGCTCATAAAGATTACATCAACACATTTGGGTATAAATTCAATAAATATTATTCCTGTCTATAGAAATATGATGTAAATCTATGAAAATATATCAATATTTCTCCAAATCTGCACATTTTTGAGCTAAAAGCCCTGAAGGACGTTGTTTTGTGCGTTTGTGAGTTTTTTTATGAATGAAAGCGGCTGACGCGCATAATTCATATTAAAGGTATCGACTCATTTTTTCATTTCATAACTCCTGACACAAATTAAGACATAACTGTCACTATGAGTTTCTCAGAATACAATAGTGGTCAAATACTGAAACTTGAGTAGGCTATTATATCTTTGTAATTATGTATAGTTTGTCAAGGTATAACATTAAATCTGATAGTAATTTTGAATTAAATAAATAAAAAACGCTTCAGTGCGCCAGCGCACTGGCAACGGTTAACAGGTTAAATATCATGATTCATAAGTAAACTGCTCAGTTTTGTCTGTCGATCTCCGTGTCCTCTTTGCTTCACGATTTTTCTGTGCGTTGGACGTTGTTGTTCCTGATCTGTATCCCCAACAGTAGCCGTAAAAAAGTTTGTCATCTTTGGCAGCGTTCCCAAATACTTATCAGCGTCTTTTCACTTTTTTCTTTTATTTGAGCCGCTTGGGTAACTTCGAAACTTTACATTTTTGCGTTTAGACTCGTCTTGCTCTGTTTGTGTATTTCCCAGTCCTGCGTGTTGTTTATTTTTCGCGCCGCGCACTTTTTCAGACTTTTTGCTTTCCTCCCGCTTCATCCTTTTTTCAGCACCGCTTGGGGAGCTAGCTTCGCTTCATTTTTACTCTGTCTACTACTCTGTACACTCTGTCTGTCAATCACTTCTTTATCTCCGTCAGTTTTTTGGCACAGCCTTGTCACTTTCGCAGATGCGCAGTAAAAGTGAGATAATGGAATAGTCCAATGTAGTGAGGTGGGGGGCCCCCTCCTGTCTGCGACACTAATGATTCGATGCCATTTTTCGCAAATGGAGTTTTAGAAATATATAATATATATAAAAAAATTTTTTTTAAAACTTAAGCATAAGTTAATAGGGCATTTTGGGGGCTCCTAGGTAGCTCGGGGCCCAAGGCAATTGCCGACCTTTGCCTAATGGTAAAGTCCGCCCCTGTGTGTGTGAGTGTGTATATGTGTATGTGTGTGTATGTGTGTGAGTGTGTGTGTGAGTGTGTGTGCACCATCCTCCCTATGAACGCAAGTGTGTGTGTGTGTGTGTGTGTGTGTGTGTGTGTGTGTGTGTGTGTGTGTGTGTGCACATAAAAGCATACCATACATAACAGCTCAAGAACTGGGCAAAGTTTCTGGACAAAGTGCAATACACACACATAAGAACTGGCTGGTTTTCAAACCTGAATGATAACATAAACTCTCTAAGAAGTGTTCTCAGAGAATACCGAAATACTCCAGATATTGTAGTTGTCAATGAACTCTATAAAAACATTCTGATTCTGGAAGTGGGATGTTGTTTTGATGCTTACATGGACTTGTGTTTTTCTGAAAAATGTTTTAAATACCAGTCATTAACCAATGCTTTAACAGTGTGTGGTTACAGCACAAAACTGATCATCCTAATTTTTGGCAGTTAAGGACATGTGCACAGACTGTGTGTGTGTGTGTGTGTGTGTGTGTGTGTGTGTGTGTGTGTGTGTGTGTGTGTGTGTGTGTGTGTGTGTAGACTGTGCGTCAGAGGCTTGCAGATTGCTGGACTGAGTAAGAAGACCTCTAAGCAAATAGCCAGATACTGCTCTGTGTCAGCAGTCATAGGCAGTCTGCATGTGTGGAGAAGGCGATGTTACCTCTATCCTTAACATGCAGAGCCTATTCATTTATTCATGTGGTTGTGACTATTAGCAGTGTTTGTATTGTCGGGTGAAACATAACAGGCTCTTTGTGAATATTTGGATGCTGCGTTGTTTTAATCAGTATTTGTCATTCCAAATAAAATAATCAAATGTGTGTGTGTGTGCGTGTGTGTGTGTGTGTGTGTGTGTGTGTGATTGAGTGTGAGTGTGTGTGTTCATCTGAGCTGTGATTGGTCTGTCACCACTCGTCAATGTCAGAATATCTGAGATGACCAATCAAATCACAGTAGGCGGGCTTTATGTTCACAGAAGCTGCTGAGCGCCAGTTTTAGGCCCCGTTTACACAGACTATTTGGGGGAAGCCGGCCACTGTGAAACCTAATTGTGTTTACATCGCAACTGAGCTCTGGTGACTCACATTCGCCCATGAGTCTATTCAAACATTTTTTTTCAGAAAGTGCTGTGTCAACTCTGTGCCACAACACCAATGCTCAGGCTGCCAAGGCAACTGCAAAGGGCTGCAAAGGGCTGAGATGTACCGCTACATTGGGCTGCTGTTCTACATGGCCATGGTGAAGGTCAGCTCCATCAGGGACTACTGGCGGCAAAGAGGTGTTTTCTCCGTACCCTTTCCAGCTACAGTTATGTCCCGGGACAGATACCGCACCATTTCATGGAATGTGCACATGAGTCACCCAGATGCAGATATGAATAATGACAGAAAGAGGGGCACAGCTGAACATGACCGTCTCTTCAGGGTCAAACCTCTCATGGACACTATTCATCATGCTTGTAAAGCCATCTATCATCCTAAAAGAAACTTAGCTGTGGATGAAAGAATGGTGGCATGCAAAGCACACACAGGTATTTTATTTTTTTAAATCAATGTTGGAAACTGTTGTGCTGTTTAATATATTTTTTTATAACCTGTGATATTTTTTTTCAGGATTCTTTGAATAATTTGTTTTATAAATATATATATATATATATATATATATATATATATATATATATATATATATATATATATATATATATATATAAAGTTTGGTCTCTTTTTATTTCTTTCTTCTCCATTGTTGGGAAAGATTTCTATTTTGAATAAATGCTGTTCTTTTTTTTATTCATCAGTGAATCATTCTTAGTTCCTCATTCTTTGTTCAGGCTGCCTCACAGCACCTTGATGGGCCATTAGCCATTGGGGGAGTGTCTTTAGTCACACCCCTGTTGTGAATCACATTAATATTCATGGCCCACGCAAACAACAGTGCTGACACAAAAACTGACATGCAAAATTAAAATTAATATTATATATATTAACGTTATCAACTTTAAATTGTTGTTTGTGAAAGAGTGATCAGAATGATTTTCACATCATTTTGTAGAAAAAATTGTAGCCTACAAGAATAGTAATTCAAAAGTCTTATGGACAACTATTCAGTATGTGTTAAATGGCCTTATTGCGGTGACAATGTTTTTCCCAAAACGTACAAACCACGCATAATATTTTTTTTCTATAAAATGCAAACATGTACATTAGGGTGCATCAAAAAACACAATTCTTGAATTTTGATATGGCTGGGTGCTAAAAAAGTTCCAATGTATGTAAAAACACATGCAAAATATTTTTCCAGTACATGATGATTTAGGGGTGCCACCGCACATCTGTTTTTGTTGGATAAAGTGGTCAACAGTGCTCAATGGTCACAATGGAGATCTGAGGTAAACAATACTACAGCTCAAGAAAACTGAGGTGATCTTTCTGTTTGAGGTGATCTTTCTGTGTTGGGTATGTATATCTGTAGTTGTGTCTTTGTATACTTATTTATCATAAGTCATTTAAGTCATATTTATAGGTATTTGGTGCTCATTACATCTAGCTAATGTTAGCTAGCAACAGCTTACTAACCACAGTTAGCTATCTATGTTAGCTAAGCTATTAAGCTTAACATCAACAGTATTCTAGAGTGGACACTGTCATATTCAGAGTATACAGTGGGGAGAACAAGTATTTGATACACTGCCGATTTTGCAGGTTTTCCTACTTACAAAGCATGTAGAAGTCTGTAATTTTTATCATAGGTACATTTTAACTGTGAGAGACGGTATCTAAAACAAAAATCCAGAAAAGCACATTGTATGATTTTTAAATACTCAATTTGCATTTTATTGCATGACATAAGTATTTGATCACCTACCAACCAGTAAGAATTCTGGCTCTCACAGACCTGTTAGTTTTTCTTAAAGAAGCCCTCCTGTTCTCCACTCATTACCTGTATTAACTGCACCTGTTTGAACTTGTTACCAGTATAAAAGACACCTGTCCACACATTCAAACAAACAGACTCCAACCTCTCCACAATGGCCAAAACCAGAGAGCTGTGTAAGGACATCAGGGATAAAATTGTAGACTTGCACAAGGCTGGGATGAGCTACAGGACAATAGGCAGCTTGGTGAGAAGACAACAACTGTCGGCGCAATTATTAGAAGATGGAAGAAGTTCAAGATGGCGGTCAATCTCCCTCGGTCTGGTGCACCATGCAATATCTCACCTCATGGGGCATCAATGATCATGAGGAAGGAGAGAGATCAGCCCAGAACTACATGGCAGGACCTGGTCATGACCTGAAGAGAGCTGGGACCACAGTCTCAAAGAAAACCATTAGTAACACACTACGCCATCATGGATTAAAATCTTGCAGCGCACGCAAGGTCCCCCTGCTCAAGCCAGCGCATGTCCAGGCCCGTCTGAAGTTTGCCAATGACCATCTGAAAATAGAGCTTTTTGGTCTAAACTCCACTCGCCGTGTTTGGAGGAAGAAGAAGGATGAGTATAACCCCAAGAACACCATCCCAACGGTGAAGCATGGAGGTGGAAACATCATTCTTTGGGGATGCTTTTCTGCAAAGGGGACAGAACGACTGCACCGTATTGAGGGGAGGATGGATGGGGCCATGTATCGCGAGATCTTGGCCAACAACCTCCTTCCCTCAGTAAGAGCACTGAAGATGGGTCGTGGCTAGGTCTTCCAGCATGACAACGACCCGAAACACACAGCCAGGGCAACTAAGGAGTGGCTCCGTAAGAAGCATCTCAAGGTCCTGGAGTGGCCTAGCAGTCCACAGAGCTGAACTCAATAGAAGATCTTTGGAGAGAGCTGGAAGTCCGTATTGCCCAGCGACAGCCCCGAAACCTGAGGGATCTGGAGAAGGTCTGTATGGAGGAGTGGGCCAGAATCCCTGCAGTGTGTGCAAACCTGGTCAAGAACTACAGGAAACGTATGATCTCTGTAATTGCAAACAAAGGTTTCTGTACCAAAAATTAAGTTCTGCTTTTCTGCTGTATCAAATAATTATGTCATGCAATAAAATGCAAATTAATTACTTAAAAATCATACAATGTGATTTTCTGGATTTTTGTTTTAGATTCTGTCACTCACAGTTGAAGAGTACCTTTGATCAAAATTACAGACTTCTACATGCGTTGTGAGTGGGAAAACCTGAAAAATCTGCAGTGTATCAAATACTTGTTCTCCCCACTGTAGATGTCTCATGTGTATTGAGAGTAGCATTGTAATTGTTACAGTAAATTAACAGGGTAAGGCCAAGTAAAAAGGTCCCATTGACCTCCATTCATTTTGTCTATAGGACAAATGAATAGAGAATCTTGAAAGTTGAATTCTGAGAAATGCCCAAGTTGCCCAAAGGGCAAACAAACAACTTTTACGTTGATAACCCTATAGAACATGTTACTGTATAAAAGTTCACTGTACTCAACATTTCCAGGTCAACCTTTTGGCAATTAGACTAAAAAGTAAAAAAAATTCGAAATTTCGCCAAAGTTCATGTGTTAGGTGGCACCCCTAAATCTCAATGGAATTCCTCAAAACTTTGCAAAAGTCATTTTTATGTTAATTGGAACAAAATGCAATGCCAGCCAAATTGATATTTTGACATTAAAATTTCCCATTCAAATTTGATGCACCCATTTTGCTCACATATTATTGTAGCAGAGTTTGTGCTGAATACAGCAAAATTACATGTTGGGCAATGGTATGTTGTAAGTAGCTGAAATAAGCACAAATGTCAGGGCATGTCAAAATATCTCAAGGGCCTCAAAAACACCTCAGACCCCAGAGGGTTATTATGAGGGAAATAAAGATGCGTTGCGGACGTGACAAATACATCTTTAACTTTTAGGAGGCAAAATATTTTTTAATAATTCTGTGAAATACACTGCGCAAACCAAAAGTAATACTACCCACTGGATGAAGAAGGGTTGGCTCTCCACAGAACATTTTTTTTTTTTTTTTTTTTTGTGTTCGCATTGTGTTGTATTAATTGTATCTTAATTTTAATCCGTTTCAATTGCCTGGATTTAATCAATAAGAAGTATTGGCGCCGGCGCCAGCGCGTGAACTGGAGCTCATCTCATAAATGAACCGAAACTCAGCATATATGTTGGCCTACTTGCCTCACAGACCTGAGATATAGAAAGCTTGAAATGTCTACTTTTAAACAGAACAATTCAAAACAAAAGAAAAAAGACTGATCTGCTCTCTGCTTATGTAATCTGTATGAAATGTGCATTTCTCTCTGGCACATTCACTACTGCGAAGATCACGAGTCAGCATCGTCAACTTCATCTTTGCAGCCGACACTGACACAGAAAACACTTGTTAATTAATAAACAATTAAAATGTCTCCTTGCTATATTTGACATATACATAATCATTACTTTTGCCGGTTCTTTGTGACAGCTTTTAGGAGCTTCATTGGCAGCGCCACCCTTACATGTTACATGAACGCGTCACCACCGCATCAGCACCGAAAACATGCAGATTTTTTTCTTTTTGGGGGCATTTTGTTTGTGTTCAGTCTTTATCAGTTGTCTTTAGGTTAATGTTTCAGTGTTCAGTTTTTCAGTTGTTTTCAGTAATTTTTTCAGGGCTAGGCTACAGGAGCAGCATCTGTACTCTCGCGGCTGTATATGGTAATGTCTTCTCTTGGTTCATGTCAGTCACTATGAATTAATTTTGATATAGAAGTCGCACCTGACTATAAGTCACAGGACCAGCCAAACAATAAAAAAAAGTGTGACTTATAGTCTGGAAAATACGGTATCGCAGAGCTAGCATTAAGCACATTTCACGTTTGTCCATCTGTGCAAGAACCCCCTTTAAGCATGTGCAACGTTTCAGATAGTATGTCAGATGTAAACACATTAATCGGATATGGGGCAAGAAAGTGTAAACGGACGGTCAAAAAAAATCGGATATAGACAACAAACCAGATTTGGGCATCAAGACCTGCAGTGTAAACAAGGCTTGCTTGTCCCACATACTTGAGTATCTGCAATGAGCAGTTTGGATCCATCCGTTTGCCAGAGAGCAGCTTGACTCCTGTGTGATTGTAGCTCAGGTCCAGCTCTCTCAGGTGTGAGGGGTTTGAACTCAGAGCTGAACACACATAACCACAGCCTTCCTCTGTCACCATACAGCCAGACAACCTACAGACACACACAGTCAGATCATCTACAAACACACACATGACTGGCAGACTGTAAATAATCTCTTATATGTTCTTTTTTCAATTCCATGGGTCACAGGAGGGGTGGGATGTTGGTCAGCCAGCAAATAACCCTCCCAAACCAGCAGTGGAGGGAGGCTTCGGCAGGTTCTCTCAGGTGAACAGAAAGGGAGACAGCGCTCTGCGAGTGAACGACAAGCGCTCTATGGATAGTAACCGCATGGCAACGGCTTCAGTGCGCAGCTGCAGCCTTTTTAACTTAAATTAAAATTATACATAACTTTACCTGATAGGCCTGCATTTACAGTGTTTCCCCTAGAAATTTTTCCAGCAACGGTGCTGTTACGGGGGGGGGGGGGGGGGGTCCGGGGGTGCAAGATTTTTTTTTTTTTATAACCCCTTAAACCATGACTTCTGGCAAGTTTTGTGGATAGAAATGGACATTGAGACATACAAATTTGACATACCATCAACAGAAGGCATGATTGAACTGGTCACAAACAGGATTAGGACAGGATTATTCATGTTTTTCTTTTGTGTTAATTTTCAGATGTAAGGTAGAAATTGATAGTGGAAAAATGAAACTCTTTCCTCTCTCATCTGCACTACTGATCTTTTTTCTGTAACACACTTTAGCACTTAGATACATCATCATGTAACCAGTACTTTCATTTATTTTATCCTGTAGACATTTTGAACATTAAAATCCAAATTAAACTTTTCATTAGTTTAAAAGGTGACTAGCTTGCATAGCCTATTTTACTTCACTAACCTCCAGGGACGTGCAAAGAGTTCATCAGGGCCAGGGGCTCAAATGTAAGAAAGACAATTTGCTGTGATTAATCGCAATTCCCCCAAACTTGTAATCATCAATATTTAAATATAGAATCACTAATTAAATTAAACAACACACAAAAAAGGGGGAAAAAAGATAAATGTCCACACAAATTGGACAGAAAATAGCCCTATTAAAATATAAAACATCAATATATTATTCTTCATTCAGTTCTATGCAACATACTCAGATTTAACAGATTTATTTTTTGACTAATTATCAAAATAAAGTATAGTCATACAAAGCTCTTATTACCAGAGCATGTGATCAGAGCAGGTCATTTTACCATTGTTGCCCAGCATTGCTATACCAGCTCAGCAAACAGAAGTCTAGAAATTTCACGTTATTTGAGCGGACTTTGCTTTTCTAGTGCGTGATCGGTAGCCTACATGATTGGAGCGTTTGGGCCGTTAAGGAGCAGAACGCGCAGCGCAAAGACGGAGCGGAACATTGAGCAGAGAGCGCAGTACGCGGACACACGCACGGAACGGAGAGCGCGGCGCAAACATGGAGCGGAAAAGACCCGCACGGGAAGTAACTAAACAAGCTGCGCGAGAATGAAACCTGATCGCCGAACACGGAAGGGCGGGACGGCATATTTTCCATAAACAATAAAAAAAATGGACACAGCGACCCCATGGACTTAAACGGAGAAAAGTTTGTACCGCTTTCTCCTTTCCACAAATGCTTGCTCACTCTCCCGTGGCGTCTGTCGTGGTGTCGTTGTGTCTGTCGCCGCGTCGCTTCTAATATGAGTGCGCTTTCCGCGCGCCCACATTTGAAATATTTGCATGTGAACGGCCCCTTATGACAAAGTGTGTAAGTGAATGTCGTGATATTACTGATCATGTGAAGATTTTGCAGCGGCGCTGAAAATCCAGCGGCGGCGCTGCGCCGCTGCTTAATACATTGTAGGGGAAACACTGGTTTAGTTTAGCGGGGATGCTCTGCCATGTCAATTCGCTCCTGTTGATGTCCTGATAACTATTTCGATTCTGGAAACTCACAAACAATCAGTCTCTCTTCCAATGATTTGTGCTGCATGTTGTGTACAAAAAGTTCAAGACAATTCAACTTCGGCAGCGGGCAGGAGTGTGTGCACAACCGCGACAGTTTCACGGGAACGCACCCGCTTGTTGCTGCGCCTTGTGCTCGAGCACTTCACCTCACTCTATGGTGCGTTCACATCAAACGCGAAAAGAGCGTCTGCCGCGAGTGATTTCAATGTTAAGTCAATGCAAAGGCACGTTTATGCGCGTCTGGAGGTCATGCGGCTCGAATGAGACGTTTAGTGCGGCGCGGTGGACGCGAATTCGCCTCATTCGCGCGTACAGTTCGCTTCAAACTTTTGCTCGATAAAAGGTAATGTCCTGGCAGTGGCAAATAGCTTTGGTTTAATATTTGATTTGATTACATTAATGTTTAAGTTAAGATTTACAAGAAAAAATGTATTGCTACTGTGTAAAGGGAATACTGCTGGTAAAAAGCACATTAGGCTATTTGTTTAAAGTTTTTGCAAACCACATGTTATTGCACTTTTGTGTATATAGCAGTACATTTAGATCAAAAGTGTGCAATACACTACTTTAGAATTCATTATTAAATTTAGCGCGTAATAATGCGATTAATCGCAAGAAAATCATGCGATTAATTGCGATTCAAATTTTTAATCGTTGCCCAGCACTAATATATATATATGTATTATGTAATATGTCAATCAAATCATCAACTGTAAGTGGCTCTGGATTTAGCCATTTCTTTGTAATTACTTTTTTACTATCTGCCAGAAGAATCAGTTTCTTATCGATGTTATTCCACCCATCAAAAGAAATATTAGCCAGATGTAAACATTCACTATTACAAGGAATCGTCACCTCAAAAACAGCTGCCAAATTTCCTTCAATCCCTTGACAAAACTGGGTTAATTTCTGGCACTCCCCAAAAATATTATAATGGTTAGATTCCCTTTTCCCTTTGTATCTTTTCTGTGTTGATGTGGTAAATCTCTTATATATTCTTAAATACCTCAGAATCTGCAGCTTACAGTTTGGGCTCTTCAGTCCTTCAGAAATAATCTTCACTCCTGAATCCTGCAGGTCATTGTTCGTCAGGTCCAGCTCTCTCAGGTGTGAGGGGTTTGAACTCAGAGCTGAAGACACATAACCACAGCCTTCCTCTGTCACCATACAGCCAGACAACCTACAGACACACACAGTCAGATCATCTACAAACACACATTTACATTATGAGCGGCAGCCTGTAAATTATATCTTATATGTTCTTAAATACCTCAGTATCTGCAGCTGACAGTGTGGGCTTTTCAGACCTTCAGAAATAATCTTCACTCCTGAATCCTGCAGGTCATTGTTACTCAGGTCCAGCTCTCTCAGGTGTGAGGGGTTTGAACTCAGAGCTGAAGACACATAACCACAGCCTTCCTCTGTCACCATACAGCCAGACAACCTACAGACACACAGTCAGATCATCTACAAACACACATCAACATTATGACCGGCAGACTATAAATAATCTCTTATATGTTCTTAAATACCTCAGAATCTGCAGCTGACAGTGTGGGCTCTTCAGTCCTTTAGAAATAATCTTCACTCCTGAATCCTGCAGGTCATTGTTCGTCAGGTCCAGCTCTCTCAGGTGTGAGGGGTTTGAACTCAGAGCTGAACACACATAACCACAGCCTTCCTCTGTCACCATACAGCCAGACAACCTACAGACACACACAGTCAGACCATCTACAAACACACATCAACATTATGAATGGCAGACTGTAAATTATCTCTTATATATTCTTAAATACCTCAGTAATAATCATTAAATCACTTTATCACATTAAAGCAACAACATGGAACTTTTCCTCTGCGGTCGCCCTACAGGTTGGAAGCGGAATTGTCCATTAACGCTGTCGTAAATAATTTAGACTACTGCATCCTACTGTCGCACGTGCATGCGCACGCTCGCTGTTTATCCAGCACCGGCTTTGGAATCAACTATGGCCACAGACAAGGTAGAGTATGATGCATGATTTTATGAAAGTATGATGTATTGCGACATCACAAATGAAGAAAAAATAAATAATGACATTACTTGCTTTTTTATATATAGTATTTATTTTGTATTATAGTTTTTATTTTTTATTTTGTGTAACAGTAAACATGAAACGGTATAACAGCAAGATAGGTTTAGACAAGGATAAAAAGTAAAAACTTATTGCAGAACAGTTTAGCATGTAGTAGTCATTTGCATTGTCTGTGAAAATCTGTAGCATTTTTTTTTTTGAAAAATATTGCAGAGAAAGGTGACACCGTTTTAGTGGCTACTTTGCTACATTATTTATATAGTTACCAAACATCTCCTTACTGCACCCTTAGCTTATATGTTGCTAATTCTCACACCAGCGAGCAAACGCTCGACCAATATTGATCCTCGTCCTGCCTTTCAGTTTATCACTCTCTCTTTTCCTCTTTCGACTCTCCTGCGACTCTCCTGCGACAAAACCTTGGACTTCTTACGTTCACAAGGGTCTTGGAAATATATTATGAAGGTTTAAAAAGTTCCATGTTGTTGCTTTAAACTATGGAGTGGCTTTAGAACACTTATAATATAGTGCACGAAAAGTTGATGGTTCTTAATAATGTTTTTTGTAGCTTTTGTGAGGCTTAACAATAACACAGAATATTATACGCACAATATGGGATTTGGATGCTGACAGTGAGTATCGGTTCGGCGCATCTCTATTCGAAACTGCTATGTATTTAAATTGATTTGTGTACACTCATAATAAACCAGAACACTGTGGCTTTGTAAAATAAACAAACAGGATGTGCTTTCTGTCGTCTCGGTTTCCTTCCCGTCAACTAGTTTGTGGAGCGCTTCACAAAAATAAACCAAACTCAGCAGAATACTGTCACACAGCTTTCTCTTTTCTTTTGTTAATCTGTTAATTATTTAAGTCAAATATATTTAGCATATTTATTCCTTTTATACAGGCCTATAGACTATGACTTTATGAAAACAAAATATTATTTGTATTTTATTTTAAATGTAACTTCATTTTCCAGTTTTCCGATTGGTGAATCTGAATGTAGTGTTTACATGAACGCTAAACAAGTGATCGGTTGATGTGCGTTTTACCATTGCTAAGACAATACCCGCTCCTCCGTGAGAGATACGAGACCAGTGCGTCTCACAGGTGTCAGTCATCAGTAATCACGCCACTGGCCTCGCGTCGTTCTCCCGCGGCCCTCAGCCTCGTCCTGCTCGCCACAGTAAACGTGATGAATGGCGACTGTAGAACGCAAAAGCTGAATCCCGGACATTTTGGGTGATCTCGAAATCACGGGCAAACTTGTCACGGAGACTCACTCGTAGCCTAGCCTCGTTGTTTTCAACTGCGCTCTCTTACCGGTAGGCATGGCTTGGGAGTGGCCTCGTAGGGCAGTGAAGCAAGTGCATTCTGGGAGTTGTTGTCTTTCATCCACATAAACCAAAAATACATTTTCTGGCTTTTCTCAGTCTAGAAAGCTCCAAATTCAAAAATAATTTCACATTTCTTCTACTTAAATGACCTATTTTAAATAGGGGAGAGCGGGGCACAAAGTAACGCTTTTTGACTTTCTCAGTTTGTGTAAATCTACTTATGGTTCAGAGTATTTATTTTTTCCCACATTAATTTCCCACATGTCTACTACAATTATGTGTTTTTGTTTTATTAATACAGTATATATTTTTTTTCTTGATATACCCTGAAAGAATGGAAGTGAAATGTGACAACATGCCCCATAGGTGGGGTACATTGTAACATGTGAGGGGCACATTGTAACATAACATATGACAGCTTAAAATGTTATCTGATCTAATAAAAAAAATATACAAAACAAACTAAAATATTTTCTAAATAAAATACAATTAAAAAACTTTTTCATATAAAATAATGGCAATTTTTAATAATTAAATATAAACTAATTTTTGAGTTGTGACTACGAACACAGGAAAACACAGCTATACAACATAGTTCAAAAAAAATAAATAATTAGTCATTTCTGAACATTGACTCTCAGTCTTTATTCACCTTTTTCTCACGTTTTCTAAATAAAATTAATAAAAGTATAGAATATAATAGCATATTTCTAATAGGGGCTCATTGTAACGCAGTGTGACAACATGCCCCCGTCTGCTCAACTGGGATTTAAACCCGGCTAGTGTCTTCTGCTAGTTAGCGAAGCATTAAATAACTATCTCAACTGTTAAATAACATCTTGGAGATTAAAATAATATCAGATTTGTCTTATTTTAAATAAACACAAAAAATAGAGATGAAAAATTAACTTTTGCTATGGTTTAGCAAATGTCTATGGATATCTTCCAACAAAAAAAATTATTTTGGCGGATCTTTTTTTCTATATAGTGTTGATATGGCAACTAGTAAATACACAAAGTTTCGTCATCCAAGCATGTGCGGAAGTATTTAAAACAAGCGTGTTACAACTAGCCCCGCGCTCCCCTACAGCGGTGGAATGTTCCTTTAATGATTAAACACTCACAGAGCTTTTCTGCAGTTGACCACAGCTGGTACCAGTCTTCTTCTCCCCTCAGCTGATGTGTTGTATTTCATGGGGTTCAGCTCATCCAGCGCCTCCTCTGAGATCTGAAGCATGTAGGAGATTGTAGAGCAGTGAGACGGAGAGAGTTTCTCCTCTGAGTGTTTGTCTGATTTCACAAACTCCTGAATCTCTCTGGACAGAGTCTGATCTTTGACTTCCATCAGACAGAGGAACAGATTGATGGATTGATCAGCTGAGAGACCATCATCATCATCTTTGATCATGTCTTTAATGTGCTGTGTGATTCTCCTGATGCTCTCTGAGCTGTTCTGTGTGTGTGTCAGTAGATCCTGTAAGAGTCTCTGATTGGACTCCAGTGAGACGCCCAGCAGGAACCGCAGGAACAGATCCAGCCGTCCATTCTCACTCCAGCGGGCTTTATATACTGCTGATCTTAGTAGATCCCACAGAGAGACTTCATCTCCTGCTGATGTTAGTAGATCATACGAATAGACTTCATCAGACCTGAATTCATCCAGAATCTGCAGTAGTTCCTTGTTCTTCATTAAATAGCAGTAAAACACATAGAAAGCAGCGAGAAACTCCTGAACGCTCAGATGAATGAAGCTGTAGACTTTCCTCTTATGAATCACAGATTCCTCCTTAAAGATCTCAGTGCAAATCCCAGAATGCACTGAGGCGTCAGTGACGTCTATGCCGCTCTCAATCAGGTCCTCCTCATAGAACATCACATTGCCCTTCATCAGCTGATGGAAAGCCACTCCAGCAAGTTTCACAATCACTTCTCTGTTGGACTGCAGGAGTTTCTCTGGATCTCTCTCTTCATACTTCTGATTCCTCATGTTGATCTGAACCAGCAGGAAGTGGATGTACATTTCAGTCAGAGTTTGAGGGATTTCTGCACTCAGATCTTCTTCCAGGAGCTTCTGAAGCACAGTGGAGGAGATCCAGCAGAAGACGGGTATGTGGCACATGATGTGGAGGCTTCTTGCTCTTCTGATGTGTGAGATGATTCTGCTGGCTTGATGCTCGTCACTGATTCTGTTCCTGAAATATTCCTCCTTCTGAGGCTCATTGAATCCCTGAATCTCTGTCAGACGGTGGATGTATTTGGAGGGGATCTGATTGGCTGCTGCTGGTCTGGAGGTGATCCAGATGAGAGCCGAGGGAAGCAGATCTCCTTTCATGAGCTTTGACATCAACACACCCACTGATGAAGTCTCAGTCACATCTGAAACTTCCTGAGCGTCTGAAAACCTCAGTGTGATTCTGCTTTCATCCAGACCATCAAAGATGAACACAACTTTACACACCTCATAAGTCTTTGAGTCCAGATCTCGAAGTTCAGGATGAAAGTCCAGCAGAAGTCTGTGAAGACTGTACTGATGATCTCGGATCAAGTTCAGCTCTCGGAATGGAAGCACAAACATGAAATCTACATCCTGATTGTCTTTTCCCTCGGCCCAGTCCAGAATGAACTTCTGCACAGAGACGGTTTTCCCGATTCCAGCGATGCCTTTAGTGAGAACAGTCTTGATCTGCTCTTTCTCCTGGCGTCCTGGTTCAGGAGAGGCTTTAAAGATGTCATTGCAGTAGATTGGAGTGTCTTGTGAGTGTTGTGTTCTGGCTGTTTTCTCCATCTGTAAAACCTCATGTTCTTCATTCACTCCTTCTCTCTCTCCCTCTATGATGTAGAGCTGTGTGTAGATCCTGTTCAGGAGGGTTTCATTCTCTTGGAGTTTCAGTCCCTCAAATAATCTCTCATACTTGTTCTTCATGCTGGCTTTGTGTCTGTGTTTGACTCTCTGTAGTTCATCATTCACTGGCTGAGGAGAATCCTGCTCTCCAGTCTGATCATCTCTAGAAACTCTGCTGAGAAAAACAAAAGTGCACAGATTTAAGATCAAGAAAAATCACATTAATTAAAATCTAAATCTACACAATCTTGTCAATCTTTTATTTTCTGTACAATTAATGCGTTTCGTTTCAGTTTTAGTTCAACACTGTTTGCATTGCATAGCTCTCTGACTCCAGATCCTGAGAAACACAAAGAAATTATTCTTCCTGTCTGCCGTTTCATTTATTTAATTAGGGCTGCAATAACTAATTGATAAAATGGATAATAATGGATGATGTGGAACAACATTTTTTAAAATAATGGATTTAAAATATATATATATATTAGGGGTGTAACGGTACGTGTATTCGTACCGAACCGTTTCGGTACAGGGCTTTCGGTTCGGTGCACGTGTGTACCGAATGACTGAATGCAATATTTTGTGTGCGGAACATAGGTACATTTTCGTGTTTCCACACGAACATATTAAGTGGCGGAAGTCTCCGCGTTCAGCGCAAATCCCGCCCTGCAGCTGATTCTAATGTTTTTTCCTATTAGACATTCTCTGGTTTTACCCGTCGTCACTGTAACAATGAAATAGACAGCAGGGCGAAAAAAAGCTTTTCCGCTTCGTGTGCGCCGCCGCACTCTCCGTTCCGTGGCGTGCGCGCGCGCGCGCGTGTGTGTGTGTGTCGACGACCCGCTGCGCTCTCTGCTCAATGTTCGAGTCCGTGTTTGCGCTGCGCGTTCTGCTCTGTCGTTAACGGCCCAAACACTCCAATCATGTACCGATCACGCACTGGAAAAGCAAAGTCCGCTCAAATAAGGTGAAATTTCTCAGTAGTAACTTAGATTTCTGTTTGCTGAGCTGGTATAGTCATGCTGGCAACAATGGTAAAATGACCTGCTCTGATCACATGCTCTGGTAATAATAGCTTTGTACTATAGCTTTGGACTATATTTTATTTTGATAATTATTGAAAAAGTGGAAAAAATAAATCTTAAATTGATTATGTTGATTGATTATTGAAAAATAATAATAAATTAATATATTTGTTTAATATTATTTTAATATAGGGCTATTTTCTGTTCCTGCACTGTAATCATAGTTATTTATTTATATTTTTCATTATATTTTATTATGTGATATTGGTTTGAGACTGAGAGTGTTTTATTTAGTGGAGAACTTTGCAGCAGTATTTTATTTCTTATTCTTTTTTTATTTTATATCTATTTTATTATATTTTATTAAAAAGTGTTTAAAAAAGTGTAAACAACTTGTTAAAAAAAGTTTATAGTAATAAACAACCTGCAGTTTAATGTTTGCATTTCTTTCCCTTACTGTACCGAAAATAAACCGAACCGTGACTTTAAAACCGAGGTACGTACCGAACCGTGATTTTTGTGTACCGTTACACCCCTAATATATATATATATAAAGATATATAAATATAAGTTTATATTATAAAGATATAAATACATCTTCAAGAATTCATATTCATTTTATTTTTGGGATTTTTCATCTGATTCATTGAAAGAATAAATCAACAATTTAATCCATTATCATAATAATCATTAGTTGCAGCCCTACTGCAAATCTCATCTCTCTGTGTGAATTCAGTGTGTGTGTGACTCCCATAAAACAGTTAATTCACCACTACAGGTTTACACTCACCTGAGGTCAGAGGTCACTGCTTTATCACTGGGGTCAGAGGTCACTGGTTCATCACTGGTGTCAGAGGTCACTGCTTTATCACTGAGGTCAGAGGTCACTGGTTCATCACTGGGGTCAGAGGTCACTGGTTCATCACTGGTGTCAGAGGTCACTGCTTTATCACTGAGGTCAGAGGTCACTGGTTCATCACTGGGGTCAGAGGTCACTGCTTTATCACTGAATTTAGGAGGATGAGTCATGGACCCATCACTCTTCACAGACACACAGCTGGGAGATGAAGATCTCTCACAGCTCTCTCTGTTCTCCATAATGAGAAACTGACTTCAGATCTGCACATGGAAACACTGAGAGAAAAATCATCAAGACTATTTAGACTATTTAAATTCATAAGACTATTTAGTAAGACTACATAAGAGATTAAGACTATTCCAGTAAGTACAGTAAAATCAAATCCCAATACTACACACACAATGACTTTCTAGAGATTTCTGTGTGTTCAGACTGCAGTTGCAGCAGATTGTGGAGGATCCTTTTCTTCTGAAGTCCATAAAGTACTGGTTTACTGTGGAAGAACTGGTCTGACTGCACAAAGGCCAGATGTGAACCTCTGAGATGAAGTGGATCAGTGCTTCAGTCTCCATTACCCACCGTCAGTGTCTCTCTGATGCTCTCGAGTCTCACTGAACACTGAACTTCAACAGCAGGAGGAAAAGCCTGAATCTCTCTCTGTTCAGAAGCTTCATGTGTTTCTGCTGCTGTAGAGAGACTCACTGACAGCTTCTCTGTGTCAGAGCTCATATCACACTGACTGATCAGCACATCTGATGAAGAACTCTCTGAACGCTTCCACATCCAGCCGGTTACACTTTTATAATGATTAATAGTTGCTCTCCCTCCACAATAATGAGTTTTCATGCAGGTAAATAATCAGATACAAGAAATACAATCACTATGAATCACAACAACTCAGATTTCAGTCATAATGTTTCACAAATTGTGAAATTGTCAAATTAAATCCATTTAACTTTTTCAAAAATGCACATTGTTGCTTCTTTATTATTATTGTTAATATTTAGTATTTTCACATGGGTGAAATAAAACATTAAATAATTTATCATATTATCTAGTGTGGCTTCTTCCTTTAAACATCACAATCCAGACACTTTAATTGGAGAGTATAGATTTCCTGTAGCGATCAGAAATACATCAGTTTGTCATAATCAATCTTCTCACTAAAGCTGATCGCCTGCGAGTCGACGCCTGGCCTTCAGAAGACCGGAAGTGCTCAGTTTTACATGTTTACTTTCCACCTCTGTATAGTTCAGATTGTGAAGAATCTGTACAAGAATCTCAACTAAAAGCAGAATCCCTAGAGCTCGATATAATCCTGAAGATGAACTTGTTCACTTTTACATGCGTCGCAAGTCCATAAAATGACCGTTAAAATCTGATGATCAAGTTTAATATGATAGCGACTCAAAAACATTGTACAATAATATGGCATGATATCTGAAACAGATAAATGAACTTACCGTGATGTGATAACTATATATGTTTCAAGACTTCTGAAGGTGAATTTACATTTCCTCAGAATCTTCTTTACTTTCGGTTTCTGAATGCGCATGCGCAGTGGGCTCAGGTATCAACGATAAACCCCGCCCATCTCTCTTCTTCTTCATTCAGTGTTCTGGCGGGTTTAGTTCTGTCGTGAAGGATGTTTAGCGCCTCCTACTGTATACTGGAGTGTGTGACATCATGACTTCCTCAATCTCTAAGCTCAGAAATGCTGTAATAATGGCGTTAGACTTCTCTTTACATCTGTAAATATCATCGAGCTGGTTTTGTCATTTATAAAGCAAACAGTTTGATCATCTGAGAGGTTTCCAGGGGTCTGTGATTATATGAGCAGGAGTTTCATTAATTACTGCCTTTTCCTCAGTTTTACTCACTTAGTTTCTCATTAATTTACCAATATCACATTTTACAGTAAAATATCAGTAAAACAGAAGTACAGAACAAACATATCCACAGAGTCAGTGGAAGACCGGGTGAATCTCTTCTATCCCTTCATCGATCACATCACTAGTGAGCTGGATGACGATGGAGGACGATGCCACAATTTTCTTCTAGAAACAATCTCTGTTGTATTATTTTCATGTTATCACTGTGAAGCTGCTTTGATACAATCTGTATTGTAAAAAGTGCTATATAAAAAAGGTGACTTGACTTGATAAACTGCATGTTATATTCTAGATCATCATGCTGATGGCCTTCTGCACCCCGGGGTCCAAGACAATCTCCACGGCTATGAATCGTATGACTAGTAAGCAGAACCTACACAGACAGTGCACTACAGTTCAAAAGTTTGGGGTCTGTACGATTCATGTCTCACATTTTAAAATTATTAACCCCAGGTTTCTTCAGTCCTTGAGAAGCCTGTAGGCTAAATAATCAGCTAAATAATAGGCGACACATACAATGTTACAGTGGTCATAGTTATAATAATTCATTTAACTATTATGATAACAGGATATATTGGTATATTTTATTTTATTTCTCTAGGTCTGTTTTGAGTTATGTTGGCCAATGAGACAGACACCATACTGTCCAACTATTTGTATGTATTTTTTACTGATAAATACTGAGATTATTTTTACTTTTAAATGCTGAATGTGGTTCAGTTATTTCTCACAGATATCTGGCCAGCTCTAGCCTGGCTAACGTCAGACCAAGTCTCATTTGAGACTTGGTCTGGGAACCACGTGTACATTTTCTCGTATTTGAGGCGTGGTTTACGAATGCCCAGAGCCGTTTATTGGGCGCTATGAATGTCTATCAAATGCGCCTGTATGTAGCTCATAGCCAATCGCTTCAATTATACCAGATGACGTATGTAGAGTGACACAAATTCGACGAGGAAAAAGATGATGGGTCAAAGATTTATTTGTACACGATGGCGTTTAGCGAATATTACCGTTTGTGCAAGATAAACATGAGGGTAGAAGGTAACGTCGAGTCTGATGCCATGTTGGATCCATAGATATAAACAAACTGCTTCGGTGTCGTCATCGTCTTGCTGCTCCCTCCCCGTTCTGTGATTGGTTCCCTTTTTCAGGGGAAAATTTGGTCCATGGTGTCCAGACTGCCTTGCAGTGTGAATAAAATCGCGCTGCGAGCAAGGCAGTATGGGGAAACCCAGGCTAGGCCAGCTCACTCATGGCTCATACTCTTAGCCTTTACAATGGTTGAGTTTATATCCCCAATGCAATATCAGCGGATAAAGACATCATTCGAGTTCTTACACTTATGGATGTGCTCTTGTTATCAGATGAGATATAATCACTAGCATTTGGCCCTGTGATTCTTCAGGACAAGACCTTGATGCCATCCACACTCAGTAGATGAAGAAGGTGAGTTGCACAATAGCTGCCACTATCACAAATCAAGAGACCGAACACAACAGGCTTTCATCCATATGAACTCACCCATATGTAGGGTTGGATACCGAAATCCGGTTTTTAACGGGCACTGGGGCCAAACTATGGAGGACCGCAGTATCGATAAGCTTGGACTTTATCGGTTCGGCTGACGCTACTGAAGAAATCACACACACTATTTATTACAGACATTGTCTTGCAAATCCTGTGAGGATACGGAGGGGTGTTTTAACCCGTCTTCAGACAACATGTGTGTGTCAGGATGGTTGTTTGTAATTGTGTAAGAGTAGGGAGAGGCTGTACCTCTCGTGTGTGTGTGTCCTGTGTGCTAGAACTTAACAACAGGAGCTGGTACTGCTTTGACTTGATTGAAAAGTTTCAGATAGAGCTGTGTTTTTTGTAAATGCATGGACATTTTATATTTGGCATTAACTATTAATCTTATATGAAAACGACAAGAAAACGTGACAGTGACCTGGACTTCTCACATAATGCCATATTAAAGGAATATTCAGCCTTCTCATCAGACAGATCACCCAGAATTATACATTCTGACACTGACAAAATCAACTGCTTTAATCTCTCTGACATTTTTGTTCTACTCGCTTCCGAAGCTTTTCAACGGTGTAGTACGACGTGCGTATTACGAGCTGATTTCAACTGCCAGTGTGAAGGCGGCGTAAAAGTCTTGTTCCGTTTTGAATTGATTCGGAACGCACTTTTATATTTTTGAGAATCAATTCAGTGCAAATCCATGACAGACACAGCTTCTAATATATGTCAGACTATGAACGAATACATTTGTAGGCTATGAGAAAATCTAATTTCTCCTCGTTTGTCTATGATCAGCGTAGCGTCTTTAACATATTGGAACATCATCAGAGAATGCCCTTTTCATTGGTCGTTTCAGTCATTGTGAGTCACGTATCGTAGCAACGATGACGACGAGTGACAACAGCGGGAAATGTAAAAATGACTCCGAGCAGCCGGCGAAAAAGAAAAAGAAAGAAAAGAGCATAGAAATGTAAAATTGAAAGGGAAAATGACTACCCGTGGTTGGAATGCGTGAGGCACAATGAATACAAGGCCAATTGTACCATATGCCGTCGCGTTTTTTCTGTTTGTCACGGCGGAGTGTGTGATATTAGGCAGCACGCATCAGGAGATAATCACCAGAGGAGCGAGAGGCTGCGGGCGCAGGAGGGAGCGATGGCAAGGTTCCTTGTCCGTCAGACGTCTCCAGAGGCTGATCTGGTAGGCAATGTAATCATGTGGATTTTAAAACTCAAATATAGCTAATAAGAAAGTGATTATATTAAAAGAGATAGTACAGGTTTAGCCTAACATTTGTGTCATAATGTGTCAATCATTTCTGATGGGTTTCTTAATAAGGTATCTGGAGGATGGAAATAATTATGGATTTAGATAGCTCAAGGTTTAAAAAAGGGTGGGGTCTTTGAAGGGAGTTCGAAGATTAGCAAAGTTTATTCAAATGACACTTTAAAAGGCTATATTTCAATATAGGCTATCTATTTCTATTTTTTCTGTATGGCTTAGGCTAATACTTAGGTAGGCCTATGCATACATACACACACACACACACACAGACACACACACACAGATAGACTTTTACAGACATAGTTCCACCACCGAATAGTTCAAGCCTACTCACAAAGCATAGGCTTACATATAGTGGAGTTGTATATCTCTTTCTTTAGGTCACTGCTGCTGAGCTAGCACATGTATATCATACAGTGAACCACAATTTGAGCTACAACAGTTCTGACTGTGGGCTTGAGCTCTGTCACCGAACACTGAGCGATTCTAATATTGTCAAGAAGATGTCCTGTGGGAGAACAAAAGCAGAGGCACTCGTCACAGAAGTCCTTGCCCCAAAGGCAGTACAGGAGGTGATCAACACATTAAAAAGTGCTGAGAATCCACGTCCATTCTTTATTCAAACTGATGCATCGAACAAGGGCAATCGCAAGATGTTTCCCTTGGCTGTACAGTTTTTCACTGCAGAGAGCGGGGTCATGAACAAGTTGATCGATTCTGTTGAAAACCCAAATGAATCTGCTGAGGGAATAGTCACTACAATTCGGAGCTCTCTTGGAAACCTGGGCCTGACTTTGGATCATGTGTCTGCATTCAGTGCAGACAATACAAATGTCAATTATGGAATCCACAATTCAGTATTCTCAAATTAAAAAGTTCCAACAGTGATCTCCTCAGACGCGTATTGTCCATAACACCATAAAGTATGCCCTGGATCAGCTCTCAGTCGACATAGAAAATATAGTTCTGAAGGTCTACAGTTTCTTTTCCATCTCTTCCATCCCAAAAAGGAGAGAGTCCCTGAAGGAGTTTTGTGCCTTTTGTGATGTCGAGTTCCATGAAGTCATGCGCCATGTGGTGACCAGATGGCTGTCACTCAACCCTGCAATCAGTCGCCTGCTCCAGAACTGGACTGCTCTCAAGTCGTTTCATTAGCGTGGGTGTTGACTGTCCAACCCAGCTAACAATTTTAGGTTATAAGAACGTTTTTCCGTAACGTTCCCATTAAGTTATAAAAACGTTATTTCTGAATGTTCTAGAAACGTTCAAAGCGTCCAGTTTTTTAGACGTTGTATTAACGTTATTTCTTAGTTATAAGAACGTTATTCAAAACGTTATTAGAACGTTCAATTCTCCTGTTATATAAACGTTGTATTAACGTTCTTGCTTGGTAATAAGAACGTTTTTCAAACGTTATTGGAACATTCAATTCTTAGGTTATAAGAACGTTTCCATAACGTTCCCATTAAGTTATAAAAACGTTATTTCTGAATGTTCTAGGAACGTTCAAAGCGTCCAGTTTTTTGGACGTTGTATTAACGTTATTTCTTAGTTATAAGAACGTTATTCAAAACGTTATTAGAACGTTCTATTCTCCTGTTATATAAATGTTGTATTAACGTTCTTGCTTGGTTATAAGAACGTTGTTCAAACGTTATTGGAACATTCAATTCTTAGGTTATAAGAACGTTTCCATAACGTTCCCATTAAATTATAAAAACGTTATTTCTGAATGTTCTAGGAACGTTCAAAGCGTCCAGTTTTTTGGACGTTGTATTAACGTTATTTCTTAGTTTTAAGAATGTTATTCAAAACGTTATTAGAACGTTCAATTCTCCTGTTATATAAACGTATTAATGCTCTTGCTTGGTTATAAGAACGTTATTCAAACGTTATTAGAACGTTCAATTCTTAGGTTATCAGAACGTTTCCATAACGTTCCCATTAAGTTATAAAAACGTTATTTCTGAACGTTCTAGGAACGTTCAAAGCGTCCAGTTTTTTAGACGCTGTATTAATGTTATTTATTAGTTATAAGAACATTATTAAAAATGTTATTAGAACGTTTAATTATCTTGTTATAAAACATTGTATTAATGTTATTGCTTGGTTATGAGAACATTATTCAAAACCTTATTAGAACGTTCAATTATCTTGTTACATAAACGTTGTATTAACGTTCTTCCTTGGTTATAAGAACGTTATTAGAACGTTCAATTCTCCCGTTACATAAACGTTCTCTTAATGTTTTTTTAAGATTATGAAAAACGTTCTTAAAACATTCCATTCACTTGTTTAAACATTTAAACATTCTCAATGTTTTTGCAAATAATGTATATATGACAATCATTTTATAAAAGCACCTTATTAAGAACTTTCAAATTTAAAAATTAAGACAAAAGATCTAGAAAGATAATTAAAATCAAAAAGACCCATGAATCATGTCTATAATATGTGTAATGTAGTCCACTGAAGACGAGCTGAAGTGAACCAAAGTGTAGTTTATTTCAAGATACAGATACAATTGAAACCGACTTGGGTTAAATTGAAATATGAAATTAACATGAAAATAAACCTGGACTAACATAGAACAAACTGATTAAACTTCAAAATAATGAAACATGAAACAAAACTAAAACAACCTCTTTACCTAACCCTAACCTATCAGCAAGCTAAAAAAAACAAAAACATTTTAAATGACATTATCCACAATCACATCAGCTTCCACTTCCAGCGCATCGGACTGGACTGGACTGGACCCTGAGAGGATCTCCGGAGATACTGCAGGGAGAAAATAAAACAGTGTTGTATTAAAGTGTGGTGAGATTAGTATAAAAGCACTGGGATGCTGTACTTGCTCATGCACAATATCTAATTAAATTTTCTGACAATTTACAAAAAGTTTAATCTGCTTTGGAATATTGGGAGAACACATGAAGATACGAGACTAGCTCTCTGCTCTTGTCCCTAAGCCCAGAGCCAGATGCTACTAAATTTATATTGCTTTTCATGCTCAAGCACTGTTTCTATTTTAATGCACTCTTAAAGTTTAAATTGCATTAATGAACCGTGCCACATCCCAAAACTGCAATCTAATGATAACTTTGCTTAAATCAAAAATATTTTAAAAGGTCATTAATGGATCATAATTATTGCACAATTATTGCATAATTATTAAACTCAAGAAAAACATTAATGTTGTCTCTCCATCACTCCCCAGAATAAAATGCCCCAGGGCAATTCCAGCGTTATGGACGTGACATTTGCAGTCAAAACTTGAAATATAAATTCTCAGAAAATGCATTTAATACCAATATATTGTAAACGTCTGTTTATATATCCATACTCCCTTAATAAAGGAGTCCAGACATTAGAAAAATATCAGTCTATGCATGCGTTTTATATTTAATATGAGGGAAATACACATGCGTTACGGACGTGACAAAAAAAATCTCTAACTTTTTGTTGCCAAAATATTTTTTAGTAATTCTGTGAATTACACTGCGCAAACCAAAAGTAATAGTACCCACCGAATGAAGAAGGGTTGGCTCTCCACAGAACATAAAATATTCATTTTATGTTATTTTTCGTTTTCGCATTTATGAGGAAAAAACAATGTTACGGACGTGACAGTTCTCCGTTACGGACGTGACCGCTCTGAAAGCGGCACTAAAATACTGCTTTAAAACGTTCACAGAGACCTCAAACAGGCATTTAAAACACCAAATATTAAGGATTGGTATTATAAGCAAAAATAATATTCGATGTTTGTTCGAAAATCGTACCTCTCCCCCAACATGCTCACCGGTAAGACGGCGTTCACTCAAATCCCGCTCCAACATTACATTTGAGTAGGCATTTAGTCTTGTATTAATGTTTAAATAAAATAATTGTATTTTTTATTTCATATGTTGATTATATGAAAGGATAACAGCATGAGTAAGATCATAAGATGCGCAATATATCGGATACAGTATATCGGCGGGCAGACATGATTTTGACCAATTCTTTATTTTTTTTTTTATTTATTTATTTTTTTGTAGAAAGTTAAAGATTTTTTTTTTCTTTAATGTGAATTTCGTTTTGTATAAATTGTATCTTAATTTTAATCAATGTTTCATCAACCAATTGCCTGGATTTTTTAAATAACAAGAAAATAGGCTATAGCAGACAATATAATCAGGACACGGAGGCGCCGTCGCGTGAAGTGGAGCGCGCCTCATAAATGAACCGAAACTCCGCGTATAATGTAGGCTACTTGCCTCACATACCTGAGAAATATATCTATAGGACGTCTGAAATGTCTACTTTTAAACTACTTTTAAGTCGTGAGTCAAAATGATTGCAATATCACTATTATTTTGTCAGCTTGATCGCGGGATTATGATGAATATTCATGTTTTAACCAAGAGGGAAAAACGCGACATCCCAAAGTGTCCTATGGCTATAAGACACATGCTCTTCTTTAAGTTGTACTGTATCATATACTACCTTCTGATATTCATATTTTGTCCTGTAACTGGCAGAGGAAGAGAAGATCCGTTCATGTGCGCTTTATCCGTCGCGCACTGAGGCGCTATATACAGAAATATACCACGCCGTATTAAAGAGCGGTCTCTATTGTTTACATTTTGTTATAAAATAGACTGAATTTGAAAGTTGAGACATTTTTTCATATTAAAACTAACAAAGCACAAATATTATTGCGATTATTGGATATGCACTGAATATATGGTAAGCCTGAAACCGATCACAATTGCATATGATTTGATGTGAAGCGTCCGTAACGGTCACGTCCGTAACGCATTATTATGGTTGTTCAGAGCAAAGTAGTGGAATGAAATGTCGATCCTAGTAAGCATAAACATAGTTTAGCTTTGCATATAAAGTTTCAAGTTATTTGCATTTATAATTGTTATATTATATAAACTTAATCTTTAAAACGTTACGGACGTGACAGAGCACTGAAGCATCGAGACCTCTTTATTAAAGCCCTTATAAATTCAACAGGCAGTGCTGTTGTGACCAAATTAGTATATTTATTTCTCAGGCATGCCTCCATCTTTCAGCAAAATGCTTTATGTTCAAATTAAGTTTTTAAAAGGGGGGTCTTTGATACCTCTTTTGAAAGCATGAAATATGGCTGGTTGAAATGAAAATTTTAGCATTGTTGCTCACCTCATATGTGGTGGAAAAACAAGGCAATTTTCTTAATTTCTGATACAGCACATTAATACAGTATATTACAGACCTAAATGGACAACTTAAAAGGGGTTTTGATCTTTAGGTAAAAACTTTATTTTTTCATGGTAAGGATGACTTTTGCGTGGAATTGCCCCCCAGTTAATGTGGTCCTCGTAGTAATCAATGCATATTAAGCATTAATATTTAGCAAAAATTGCTGCGAATATAATTTGTTGTCTCCACTGATCTATATAGATCAGTGGTTGTCTCTCGCCATTGGCTACCATACAATATTTTTCCAAATTAAGGTCCCATGGTATTCCACCGAAAGGGGGGGGACTTAAGCTCTCTTTTGAGAGCTACATGAAGATTGAGATTCCACGTGACCACAAGATCAAAGTTGTGCGCAACTCTCTTTCAACGTGTTACGCTGAGGCAGGAATACAGCACAGAGAATCCAAATGCAAGTACTAAATTTAATGAAAACAAACAGGGTGAACAGCAGAACTCAGAACAAGGAACTCAGGAACGGTTACAAAGAACAGCAAACAACTTCAACGACCGACACCCAACAACTGAAGCACAGAGGTATATATACAGACAAACAAGCTAAACAAGATAACAAGGGGGTGTGGTTAATCAGAAACACCTGGGATGACTAATAGACAAACAGGGAACCACTAAACATGACAGGACACAAAACTACATCGTGACATAGCCCCCCCCCCCCCTATGGGCGGCTCCTGACGCCCCTCAAAACAAAAAACAATAGTTCAGGAGGGTGGTGGAGCGGAGGCGGACCTGGGGGCGGGATGGAGGGCCAGGCCCGTGGGGCGGCAGAGGACCTGGAGACTGCAGAAGGATGGGAGTCCAGGGCGGATCAGGCAGTGCAGGCGACCAGGGCGGATCAGGCAGTGCAGGCGACCAGGGCGGATCAGGCAGTGCAGGCGACCAGGGCGGATCAGGCAGTGCAGGCGACCAGGGCGGATCAGACAGTCCATCGGGCGGCCAGGGCGGAGCAGACAGTCCATTGGGCGGCCAGGGCGGAGCAGACAGTCCATCTGGTGGCCAGGACGGAGACGACCCCTCGGGCGGCCAGGACGGAGACGACCCCTCGGGCGGCCAGGGCGGAGACGACCCCTCGGGCGGCCAGGGCGGTGAAGAACCTTTGGGCGGCCACGGCGGAGAAGACCCTTCGGGCGGCCAAGGCGGAGAAGACCATTCGGGCGGCCATGGCGGAGAGAACCCTTCGGGCGGCCACGGAGGAGCCCCTGGTTCAGGAACAGATACCACCGGCCCAGGAACAGACACCACCGGCTCAGGCACCACCGGCTCAGGAACAGACACCACCGGCTCAGGCTCAGAAACAGACACCACCGGCTCAGGCTCAGGAACAGACACCACCGGCTCAGGCTCAGGAACAGACACCACCGGCTCAGGAACAGACACCACCGGCTCAGGCTCAGGAACAGACACCACCGGCTCAGGCTCAGGAACAGACACCACCGGCTCAGGCTCAGGAACAGACACCACCGGCTCAGGCTCAGGAACAGACACCACCGGCTCAGGCTCAGGAACAGACACAGACACAGACACAGACCCTGACTCATGAACAGACACCAGAACAGGAACAGACACCAGAACAGACACAGACCCTGGCTCATGAACAGACACCAGAACAGGAACAGACACCAGAACAGACACAGACCCTGGCTCATGAACAGACACCAGAACAGGAACAGACACCAGAACAGACACCGGCTCAAGTGTGTGCGCAGCCCACACACACCACATGGCTGTGGCCATAATGGCCAGTGTCGCGGTCACTGAGGGCTCGGGCGGCGCATACATGGCGTGAACAGTCTCTGGATCAGCAGAAGCGACGTGAAGCTCAGTCTCTGGATCGGCAGAATTGACGTGAAGCTCAGTCTCTGGATCGGCAGAAGTGACGTGAAGCTCATTCTCTGGATCGGCAGAAGTGACGTGAAGCTCATTCTCTGGATCGGCAGAAGTGACGTGAAGCTCAGTCTCTGGATGGGCAGAAGTGACGTGAACAGTCTCTGGCTGGGTAGACGTGACGGATCGCTGGGGTGGTGCAGGCAGTGCGAGCAGCTCGGGCGGGGCCAGTAGAGCATGACACCTGGGCGGCGCGGGCAGAGCAAGACACCTGGGCGGCGCGGGCAGAGCAAGACGCCGGGGCGGCGCGTCAGGGACAGCAGTCACCTCCGGGATGGTCTCCGTGTTAGGAGCCACCGGACTCGGGATCACCGGAACTGGGACCACCGGAACCGGGACCACCGGAACTGTCATGGAGGACGTCTTCCTTCTCCTCCGTTTCGGGGCCACCGGAACAGGCTCTGAGCTGGATGGAACCAGCGGTGAAGAGGGTTCTGAGCTGGACAGGACCAGCGATGAAGAGGGCTCTGTGCTGGGCAGGACCAGCGATGAAGAGGGCTCTGTGCTGGGCAGGACCAGCGATGAAGAGGGCTCTGTGCTGGGCAGCGTTGAGGTCTCTGTGCTGGGCAGCATTGAGGGCTCTGTGCTGGGCAGCATTGAGGGCTCTGTGCTGGGCAGCGATGAGGGCTCGGTGCTGGGCGGATCCAGCGATGAGGGCTCGGTGCTGGACGGGACCAGCGGTGAAGGCGCTGTGCTGGACGGGACCAGCGGTGAAGGCGCTGTGCTGGACGGGACCAGCGGTGAAGGCGCTGTGCTGGACGGGACCAGCGGTGAAGGCGCTGTGCTGGACGGGACCAGCGGTGAAGGCTCTGTGCTGGACGGGACCAGCGGTGAAGGCTCTGTGCTGGACGGGACGTGAAGATCAGGTGTTGACCTTGCGTGCCACGGGAGGAAGCTCTCTAGACATCTGGAGAGTGCCTCTCTCCAATCCAGACCGGAGAGATCGGGGAGCTCCCTCGGGTCAACCTCCTTAGCCCCCAGCCGGTAACACATCTTAATAGCCTCGTCTCCCAGAGAGCAAGAGACAGCGAGAGGAACAAAACCCCATGTGTACTGGAACAGATCGAAGCTCTCCAGGGCCAAGGCTGCGATCTGTCCAGCGAACTCCCGGATCAATCTGTTATGATCAGGCGAGATCCGTACTGCTGGATTCATAATTTTGGTCGGTCGTTCTGTTACGCTGAGGCAGGAATACAGCACAGAGAATCCAAATGCAAGTACTAAATTTAATGAAAACAAACAGGGTGAACAGCAGAACTCTGAACAAGGAACTCAGGAACGGTTACAAAGAACAGCAAACAACTTCAACGACCGACACCCAACAACTGAAGCACAGAGGTATATATACAGACAAACAAGCTAAACAAGATAACAAGGGGGTGTGGTTAATCAGAAACACCTGGGATGACTAATAGACAAACAGGGAACCACTAAACATGACAGGACACAAAACTACATCGTGACACAACGGCTCTGCATCACTGCAACGCCAGAGGCGCCGGTTACCATAGAAATTCGCGCATACAACTGCTGCACCAAGCCAAAAATACAAATTTTAACGCAATTTGAGCAAAAAAAAAAAAAAAAAAAAAAAAAATAGCTGCCTGGAGGAATTGAATTTTTTTTTTTTTAATTTTTTTTTTTTTTTTATTTATATAGCACACATAATACAACAGAAGTTGCCCAAGGTGCTTTACAGACAATATAATAAAACACGTATTAAAAAAAACTATACATAGAAACAAGCAATTTAAAGTAAAACATAAGACAAGAGACAGCTATACTATAACACACACAAAAAAGGGCCAGGCCACTTCAGACTGCACCCCATGCAACATCTAATAAATGGGTTTTTAACAACGTCTTAAAGACAGCCAACGACTTTGCTGATCTGACAGAGAGCGGAAGGTTATTCCACAGTGTAGGACCGACTCGAGAAAACGCTCTGTCACCTTTCCGTTTAGAGTTTGTTCTGACAGTCACAAGGAGATTTAAATTTTCCGATCTCAATAACCTAGACGGAATATATACCGACAACAACTCAGAAAGGTATGGTGGTGCCAATTTATGTAGTGCTTTAAAAACCAAGACAATGATCTTGTAATGCACTCTATACTCGACTGGCAGCCAATTTAAGGATCTCAAAAAAGGTGTAACATGATCCATTTTCTTCGCTGACTTAATCAACCTGGCTGCAGCATTTTGTATGTTTTGCAAGCGTGCCAGAGCTTTTTTGTCAATCCCAGCATACAGTGAATTACAATAATCCATTCTCGAGAAAACGACCGCAGAAATAGCTCTTTCAAAATCTGTTGGAGATAAAAATGGTTTGGTTTTTGCTAAAAGTTTTAAGTGAAAAAAACTAGATTTAACCACCGAATTTATTTGTTTATCCATCTTTAGCTCCGAGTCCAAGATAACACCAAGGCTTTTGACCTTTTCAGAGATTTCAACTGCCAGGGGGGTATCTTTTAGTCGCTCAGACACTAAGTGGGACTTTGAGAAAATATGGCCTTCCATACACTGTATATTATAAATTAGCACAATTTACAATACTGATGGTTGTTAAAACGCGTAATTACAGTCTGTGAAAAGGGTCCATTACTGTTGTCAAGTGCTCGATCCAAATATCAAATTTAAGAGGAGCCTGGGGATATCCTTCCTTTTTAAATGTCACATAGGAGCTTGTTATAACCTGTAAAACTGCAAACACTGTGGACAACTTACACGATAAAATTACAAATAAGTTACAGATTTCAGATGACGAACTTGACACATGAAACAGATAACTGGAGGGGGAAATACCGGGGCCATAGCTAAGCTAACTTAACCCCCCAAAAAAAATTCAGTGCATTGTGTCACTGTATATACAAATTATGTTTCTGAAGTTGTTTATTTGTTTTAATTTAGTAATGTTTTTAAAACGTTCCACTAACAAGTAAGAATAATGTTTTGATACTAACGTTTTTAGAACGTTTATCAATGACATGTTGGCACAACGTTACTTTGGTAACTTTGAGAGAACTTTTATCTAAGTTAATCAGCATTGTGATAAAAGTGTCTAATTCATACAACAAGCAAAATGCACTCAACTTAAATGAATATGTTATGTGGTTGGAGGAAGAACCCAATCGCAGACAGTATGCAGGAC
This sequence comes from Squalius cephalus, assembly GCA_022829025.1. Lineage (NCBI taxonomy): Eukaryota > Metazoa > Chordata > Actinopteri > Cypriniformes > Leuciscidae > Squalius > Squalius cephalus. The sequence goes on along the minus strand of CM040796.1, from coordinate 46,743,642 downwards.
ACACAGGGTTTATTTAACAGGGAAAACAAAGCCCACGAGGGGGCAAAACAAGACAGGACTACGAGTGACTAACTAGACTATGACACTGACAATTAACTAGACTATAAACAAACAGCAAATACAAGATCAGGGGCTCGTTCTTCGTACGTCGCTAACTCAGTTAGCTGGATTTGATTGTTGACGATTTGGCTTGATCTTGGATTGTTTGGTTCTTCGACGCTCATCCTGGACTTGCTGTCATAGCAACAGGTGCGCAATCTTAAACCTGCTCGGGAGCAGGCTTATTTCATGTAAACAGGATTAGATCCCGGCTTTATAAGCGGAGCTGATACGGGAAGTCCAGCGCAGCGCGATAGTGCACTTTCTGAGATTTTTTTTTTTTTTCTCGTGACTCGTGAGATTGTCGTTTACATTATTAATTTGTTGGAAACGCACATTTATTTTCGACTTGTCGGAGTCGGGCTTTAACTACAGCATAAACTGTACCCTAAGATTATTTGCGAGTGGCTCTTTCCTTTACACTATTGGAGATGCGGAGAACTTGATGGAAAGTGCTGTCTGTTAACCTGGCGCTTTTAGGTTTAAAAAACAGTTTTAGGTTTTTTTGTGGCATTTCCAAGCCACTGAAGACCCAATGTTGTAAAGCAGTTTTTTTTTAAAGCAGTTTTTTTATGCTATAATATTTTTTTCTATGAGGATCATGCAATCATGACCATGCTGATTACAGTAGCCTATATGCCACTCAGGCTTAAAGGGATATACTCCACTTTAAAAATCTGTCATCATATAGCCTACTCACCCTCATGTTGTTTCAAACCTGTATGAATTTCTTTCTTCTGCTGAACAGGAAGGAAGATATTTAGAAGAATGTCAGTAACCAGACAGTTTCTGGTTTCATTGACTTCCATAGTAGGAAAAAATATATACTATGGAAGTCAATGAGACCAGAAACTGTCTGGTTACTGATATTCTTCTAAATATCTTCCTTTGTTCAGCAGAAGAAAGAAATTCATAAAGGATTGAAACAACATGAGGGTATATGATGACAGAATTTTCATTTTAAAGTGGAGGCTGCCATCAAGGCCTCAATGAAGGGGATTATGTGAACAGAAAGGGGGTTCACAATGTAAATGTGCAGCCCAGTTACTATTGTGATTCTTAATATTCCAGATTATATCAAATAAAAAAGGCATTTGACTAAAATCTTTCATATCACAATTGTGAAAGAAAAATGGCCAGGATCTGTGCATGACTTAAGAATTTTCAGAGATTCACATTTATGCACATTATTTGAAAGTGGTAAGGAAAGTTCCACAATTAAATATCAAGCTCACTGTATTACATACACTTATGCTGATCCTATTAGAACTGCATTTTTTCATAGGTGATTATGACATGTTCCTGCAGACAGGTGTTTTATGACCCCATTCCCTGACCCAAACCAGTTACAATGCAGCTCTAGCCAGGACAAGGGCACACAATGAAATGAACTTTGGCTAAAGGGAGGATTTCAGTGTCTGAAGAAGTCTGAGGGTTGCACACCTGCAGGGCCTGTGACATTGCTGCATGTGCCATATTAAAAAAACACTTTTCATTAAATGTTTAATAAAAGACACATATGCTTAGTTCCTTGAGTTTTATTTCAATTGTTCTTTGTAAAGAAAAGCCAGTGATCAAGTGCCTGCAACAACAGATATTAGACACATGCCTCATGCAACAAATAAAAAGGAAAAGTTGTCTATCCACTGCCCACCTGTAGGCCTATGTCTCCTCTGTCTGTGCAGACTCTTCTGTAGGCCTTTCTGTAGATGTGGAATCCTGCTACTTATATTGCAGCCATAAAGCATACAAGTATAAATTAAGTAAAGTTATTTATGCACTTGCAGGTAGGCTAGTTCCTCCATATGACAGTTATCTGAGAGGGTTTATTCACTGTCCAGTGCAATGGAAACAAATGGACATTACAAAGTCTTATACTTTCTTTCCTTTGGAAAGTTATAAAATGTCCACTTACTGCACATATTTCAGCCACTATACTTTCTTGGGAACAGATACAAGTGTTGGTGTATCATGTAAAAGTGCACAAAAGAGGAAAACACAATGTCATTACAATGAACTACACTCGGGAAAAATGTGATCAATAACTCATGGCAAAATATTTTTACATAAACATAAGTTTATCAGTTTTCACTTTCACAAGTCAAAGCAATTCATCATTACTCAAAATTTAACAGTTGAAATGACTATACGGCCTTAATTTAATGCAGCAAAAATTATTTTACAGTGTAAGACTAAGATCTTTTCTTTTTTTCTCAGCCTTTTTCTTGGTTGCTTTTATAAACAGACAACCATTTATTTAACAGTGCCTTTTATAAAAGAGACTATAATATAACTAAAAATTTCCATAATGTAGAATATTTTTGTACTTCACTTTTATTGTTCCCATGTTCTAGTGTGGTGACTCTGACATTACAATGAACAAAGTAATTATGCAATTATTAAAATTCAAAAATATAGGTGATATTAAGTAATAAAAACATCTATGGCCACTTCTAACGGATTTCAATTGTCTGCTACTTTTTGCCAGCCCTCTCTCCTGGCTTTTGCAGACTTTGAGGTGTTCCCTGGCGTTTTGATTAAACATTAAAATTCCGAATAAACTTCGACTATTAGTTCTTGCTCTGCTGAGGAGAAAAACTGAGCGCGCTCTTTGGCCACGCTGAGCAGCCAATAGCAGCGTTGCTGATCAATGTTTCTACTATCGATACATATCCCCTTTTAAACCAGCGCATGAACGCGCAATTATCTCAGATAACTCAATCCAGCTATACTAATCATAAACAACAGGTGAGTTCGAAGAACCCAATTAGCCGGATCATGATTAGCACGATGATATCATCTTGGATGTGTCATTTGATCTCGGATGTAATAAGCAACGTACGAAGAACGAGCCCCAGAACTTCACTAGACAGGAATACTCACAAAGAGATCACACAAAGTATGGCAATGAACCGACACAAGACAGCAAACACAAGGGGATTAAATAGGAGACTAATGATGAGGGCAACAGGTGATAAAGGGGAAACAATAATGACTAAACAAGGATAACAAGAAGGGCGGGGCTAGATGACGAGACAACACAAGCACATGGCCCAAACAAATGACCATGTGCTCGCACATGAAACATGGGTCTGTCATGATTCTGCCTCAAGACTAAAGAAAATCAAGGACACGAGTGCAGAATCATGACAGAATACTGCTATTTTCTTGAACATAATTATTTTATATTCTGGGATTTTTTATTCTGACCATAAAAAATATTTAAATGAAATAGTTAAATAATGTCAGTGCATTGTGTCATTAGTTGTGTCACTGGATTTACAAATTATATGTTTCTGAAGTTGATTTGCAGAATAAAAAGCTGTATAACTAATTTGTAATGACTAATATATATTTTTTAACATAATAATGTTTTTTAAAACGTTTATCAATGACATGTTGGCACAACGTTACTTTGGTAACTTTAAGAGAACTTTTATCTTAATATATATTTTAACAATAACGTTTTTAAAACGTTCCACTAACAATGTAAGAATAACGTTTTAATGCTAACGTTTTTAGAACGTTTATCAATGACATATAACGTTGGCACAACGTTATAATAACGTTACAACAAGAACGTTTTTGATAACTTTTAGAGAACTTTCAGAGAACGTTAGCCAATGTTCTGAGAACGTTCCCTGTTAGCTGGGAAGGCACCTGCAAACACTGCTGAAATGAACAAGCAATGCTGCTGGCATTGAGGACGACGAGCCTGATCTTGTGGAGGTGCATCTCCTCTTTTGTTACAAACATCCTGACCCTCTTTGAAGAAGTGGTGAAAAAGCTGGAGAGGAATGACACCACATCAGCTGACCTCTATGCCATCATGCACTCTTTTCTGACAAAACTATCTCAGAGAAGAGATGATGGGTTCTGTGGCTACCTAACTAAACAAAAGCTTCAGCGTCTTTCTCCATCTGATGCTGATGTTGCCAGACAGGAGTTTACAGCCTTCTTAAACACTGCCATTACGTACATACAAAAATGGTTACATTTTTCAGAAGACAACTGGCTTTTCCCTCTACAGCCCCTCTCTCTGACATCTGGGAGGATCTCTAATGTTGGCATGGAGAAGATCATTGAGCAGCTTCACCTGGTTAGCAGGCAAAACATCTCCATGGATATGCTTTATGATGAGTGTGTTCCTGCCAACAGCGCTCTAAAGCATCTCACAGAGCATGATAGCTGGGTGTCCAAGGGGACAGCAGAGAAGTGGATTGGCAGTTCTACAGGCAGCTGATCTCCCAAACATCCTTGCTGTGGTGTCCTTTGTCCTCAGCATCCCATCTTCCACTGGGTATGTGGAGAGGGTGTTCTCGGCAATGGAAAATAAATGGACGTCAGATGTACGAAACAAATGTTCAGTTGGACTAATAAAAAGCGAGCTGATCATCCCTCTGCATTATGAGATGTCTTGTACAGAGGTCTACAGTGCAGCTCTACAGGACAAACAACTACTCGCTGCTGCAAGAAATCAAAGAAAGTACACATGGAAAAAACAGCTGCACAATGTGCTTAGTCTGCAGGTTTATTTGTTTCTGTGAGATTTTCCATGTGCATACACACAGGTGTTGTATTGCTTGAATGCAGTATTTGAGTGCAATATTTTATATTTTGTATAAATATTATACAAATATTATACAAAGCTGTTTTTTATGTATTATTGTTTTGCACTGGAAAGAAGGTTAACTATAATGGACATATAATTATATAAAGATATTTGCACTACACTTCCTTAAAATGTTGTCTAATTAAATTAAAAATATTATTTTTTGCACTGGAAAGAACATTCTAGACGTCTAATTCTATTGAATAAGTTCGCACAAGGCTACAGAAAACTGTTGTGTTTATTTTTCTTCAAATGCAGTCTAAGCCGATGAGTTTTGAATGTTATATGTTGTATTTGTTTAAGTTAAAAATAAAACGTATTATAAACTAAACAAATCCATGGTTCATTGTTGGCAAAATGACCATGATAGCCTTTATATTTCACATCTATGTGGTTCAGTCTTGTATATTGATTAGGCCTACTTTGCTATTCTTTAAATATATAGGCCTACTAAGTTGTATTATAATATGCTATAATGTATGAAATATATTTATCTAAATGTATCAATTAGTTGTATCAACAGATGTTCCTGTACACCACACCTCTCTCTCTCTCTCTCTCTCTCTCTCTCTCTCTCTCTCTCTATATATATAGACTATATAATATATACATTTTTTCAATTGTAGTCTGAAATAATAAATAAGTGCAATGTAGTGTTGTCAGAAATATACATTTTTCTATTCATATTGATACTGAAATATCAGAATAAAAACACGGTACCAGCAGCGCTTACTCGCGCTCTCATCTCTCCGACAGCTTGTGACACACACTCCTCACTCACTCACTCGTTTCATTCGCTCCGGTTAAATATAGTTGCCATTACAGGGCTTGAGTTTTGGCATGGGATTGTGTGAGTTTTCAAGTAAACCCAGTCAGTTACGCTTTTAAAAAGTTGAGAAAGAAATTGTGTGTAACAATATAATGGATCCTTGCGTCAGGTCTTAAAGTGTTTAAAGTGTTTGCGTCAGGTTTATTGGATAATATTAGATCAATTATGAGATTTTTTTTTACAAACTTCATTATCGGTGCGCACCACAATCCACCGAATGATTACATGGTCAAAATTCCTGTCTTTTACACTATTGTACATAGAGTTAATAAATGTAGACGAGTCACGACGCATTGCATTATCCTCCCGGCTGATGATGTGTTTATTACATCAATATAACACGAATACACACTGCACTCCAATGAATACATTTTAGCTTTATTTAATATTATCTTTATTATAAAATATTTTAAAAGACTGCATTCTTGTCAATTTATAAATGTTTACTTTTTGATTTATGAATTATAACAGACTGATGGGGAAAAAAAACATTATTTTGCTGTTACTTTTTAACAATTTATTTTTATTAGTTGTATTTTTATATAAATGTAACTTTTAAAATAAAGGTTTTACACCAACATCAGCTTCTTCTGTTCTATGTGGGCTCATCTATTGTACAGTATATGATATTGGTGGGGGGGGGGGGGGGGGGGGGGGGGGGGCACATCAGTATTATTCAGGGGGCCCGAATCCTCTAGATACGGCCCTGCTCAGTGATCTTAGGTTTAGTTTAACACTGTTGTTATAAACCCCTTTTTTCTGTGTACAAACTCTAATAGATTAAATATGTTATAATAATAGGCCTAAGCATGGTGCAGTTCAGAGTGAGACGGCCAATTGTAATTTCTCAAATGCATTTTGTCATTTGTTCATTCACTTTTTCATATTCTTTTTGTTTTTGCTCATGAGCTGCTTTAAAGGGTCATGAAACCCTAAACCGAATTTTCTGAGATTTTAACAGAGGTATGTGTGTTGAACACCATTGAAGACAATGTTAGCATGTGTTAGATTTAATAGTAGGGGGAAAATGGTTAAAATTTAGTTTTTTTCCCCTATTTTCGTCTTCCGGGTTTAAAATCTTCATCGTGTCCACGTCACAGGCAGTGACGTGGCAGAGCACTATAGTACTTTGATGACTCATCGGTGTCTCATAATTATTCATGTACTGAGTTTTCTTATCCAATGAGAAGACACTTTCTCTTAATTATTCATGACACCACGTGGAACTTTCCAATGACAGACATGTCAAACTGTGATATCGCGTAGTAGATGAGAGAGGCAATGATGGGACGCGCGTTTGTTTTCGTGGTGCAAAAGTTCCAGTGCATCTTTCCCCGCGATTCTGCCAGGGCTAGACTCTGGCTGCGGGCGGTTGGTTGCCCGCATCAACCACGGACACATCTATGTGTGTGTAGCAACCATTCAAATGGAGAATGGTGGACTTGTACACCAATGCAGGTTTCGTCTTGCGAGTGATGCGGTCGCGAGGACTTTTCTATCGCTTCAGAGGTGTGTGTGTGTGTGTGTGTGTGTGTGTGTGTGTGTGTGTCTAAAATGTAACCCTGACCATTTTACTTGCCTTTTGTTAAATAATCACTCGTTCTTAAAATATATTTCGATAATACCTCAATTGTATGGAACGTATGCTTAATGTGTGCAAACTTCTATGTCACTATCTATCTTTATTATGTGGGTTCAGGGGGCGCATAGATCTAGGCTATATATACGGAATGTTTTTTTTTTTTAAGCGGAAAATTTATTACTTTCAAATATATGCATAGTGTGTATATAAACAAATATATATTTTATAATGACATAATTATACATATACATGTACATTTATATGTTTAAATACAATTATGATTACTGTAGTAGGCTATATGTAGCAGGGCATTCAGTCACTTTTGAAAGGACAAAAACATCCGTGTCCATGTATTTCATTAGACTTTAACTTTGCCAGCTTTAAAGAAAATCTAGCATTTCCTCATGTTTTACCACTGATTTTTAGTGACAGTCGATATGCATGGGCCACTGGCGATGACAGTTTCCCCTCTCCCCTGCCGTGCCATACCACACCCACTCCCCTCCCTCCTTCTCACAGCCACCACGCCCATTTAAGTTGCATTTTTCAAAAAGATTGTGAGCTAGACTTGAGCTGAAAGAGGGGGGTTTCATGACCCTTTAAGAAGAACATCGGAGATCTCCGCCTAATATTGGATCCATGGCCAATAACATTTCCATCTCATTATCCCAGTTTTGACAGCATTTGTGATTTCATAATTTTGGAGTTAGTTATTTTTCCAGTCTATCTCTAGAAAATTATTAAAACAAGATGGAGTGACCAGTGTCTTTGTTTTGTCAACAATAAGTATCATTCTTTGACATGTTGTGTTTATCTTCTTCTTTGCCAGAGAATAACTCTATCATGCTTTTAGCCCTATAGTTGTCTAATATAATAGCCCTCACTATACCAGATCCAGCCTCAGTTTGAACTGTTTGGTGAGTTGAGCACCCACTTCTCTGTGTTTTCTCTTATATTTTCTCTTGTACCTGTTGAAGAAGCAGAGAGGGTTAGTTTAGCAGAGAATATAAAGAACTGCTACGAGAACAGAGAATTATCAGCATGAATAATGTTAATATAATAATAACCAAATGTGAAGCAGTCTCTAGAGTGATGATTGAAGACGCCACACCTCTGGTGCCCGTAAGGGAAGGGATGTCAGTCCTTCTGTTTTCAGATCAGTGTGTTGAAGCTTCTTGGATGTCACTCAAAGGCCTGGTGTTGTTTCTCTGCCTCTTCTCAGTTTGGGCTTTTGATCGATCCTGCCACAGTTTTGCATCTCAGGATTTCTTCTTTGTCCTCAGGAAAAGTCTCAAGTGAAAGTTTCTCCTTTTCCAGCATTAAATCAGTCTTTCTCCTTGCTGAGCTTTCAGAGAGTGGTGAACTTCAGGAGGGGAGCTGAGAGCCCCTCACCCACTCTCTCTTCTTCTCTCTGCATTCGTGTCTTTGCCCTTTCCCCTTGTGTCGCTTACATTCGTCAGGACACTGTCACTGAAGCCATCTGAAATCTGAACACTCAGAGATCCGCATGAATCAAATTGAACTTTTATAAATATTAGTTCCTATTGTGCCTGAGCTATTAGCTCTTTATCTACATTCCTCTTTTTAACCTGCATCTTTTTCTCTAGTTCTTTTATATGAAATCTTACTGGTTGACCACAGCAGTTCCCCATTCGATCTTTAGTAAAGCAAGTTCTTCATTGCAGGAAAAAGCAAGCTAGTTCTGTTCTTCTATGTCAGGAATAATCTAACTTTGATTATCTGAGTATAATACAATTAAATAATTTTCCCTATCATAAAATCAGACTTCAATCTTTCTTCTATATTTGGATGCTGTGTTCAAAATAATCTAGTATGGTGTATAAAATCTTCCTCAACAAACATCAAGGAATTCCTCTTATTTATTTATTTTCTTAATTGAATCAATTCCCATTTACTACAATTCTAAGATTCCTGTAAAATATTCATGACTGTTGAAACTTGGTCACTCAATCTTGCTGTCCTTCAGCACTGCACCCATTCTCTTTCTCTTAACACACACTTATTTATCTGCAGTGGAGTCATTTCTCCACTCTGTCTTCATGTCATGATTCCTGTCTTGTGTTCCCCTTGTCTTGTGTGGATTTGTTATTTCCTGCTCTGTGCCATGTTTTGTAGTCCTTTGTAGTTTTTCTTGTTTATTAGTCTTCCCAGGTGTTTCTTATTTACCACGCCCCCCTGTTATCTTGTTTAGCTTGTTTGCATTTGTATTTAAACCTCTGTGCTTCAGTTGTTGTTTGTCGGTCGTTGTAGCTGTTTCCTGTTCATGTCCTGAGTTCCGTGTTCTGTTGTCTGCCTGGATTACCTCTTTGTTTTATTAAATGTAATGCTTGCATATGGATTCTCTCTCCGCTTCATTCCTGCCTCATCGTAACAGAACGACCGACCAAAGATGAATCCAGCAGCATTAAGGGGGAATCTCCAGCCAAGTAGGCGACCACGCCTGATGCTGATTCCCAGGATTGCCGCCACCATGACGCCTGAGTATCACCAGCCAAGAAGGCAGCCACGCCTGATTCTTATCCCCAGGATGCCTGCCGTCACTTCTGCCGATCCAGAGACTGTTCATGTCACCTCTACCGATCCAGAGACTGTTCACGTCATTTCTGCCGATCCAGAGACTGTTCATGTCACATCTGCCTATCCAGAGACTGTTCACGTCACCTCTGCCGATCCAGAGACTGTTCACGTCACTTCTGCCAATCCAGAGACTGTTCGCGTCACCTCTGCCGATCCAGAGACTGTTCACGTCACTTCTGCCGATCCAGAGACTGTTCAGGTCACGTCTGCAGAGCCGGGGTCTGTTCCTGAGCCGGGGTCTGTTCCTGAGCTGGGGTCTGTTTCTGATCCAGAGACTGTTCATGCCAGTCCTGCCGAGCCTGCACTTCACGCCAGTCCAGCCGAGCCTGAGAGCGTCATGCCTGCCGAGCCTGAGACTATGAGTGTCATACCCGCCGAGCCAGAGCCTTTGAGTGTCATGCCCCCCGAGCCAGAGCTAAAGCCTTCTTTGTCGCTGGTCCTGTCCAGCTCAGAGCCCTCTTCATCGCTGGTCCTGTCCAGCTCAGAGCCCTCTTCATCGCTGGTCCCACCAAGCTCAGATCCCTCTTCACCGCTGGTCCTGCCCAGCTCAGAGCCCTCTTCATCACTGGTCCCGCCCAGCTCAAAGCCCTCGTCGCCGCTGGTCCCGCCCAGCACAAAGCCCTCTTCGCCAAAGCCTTCTTCGTCACTGGTCCTGTCCAGTCCAGACCTGTCCTTGCCGCTGGTCTCGTCCAGTCCTGACCCGCCTTCACCGCCATGGCCGCCCGAAGGGTCGTCACCGCCGTGGCCGCCCGAAGGCTCGTCTCCGCCGTGGCCGCCCGAAGGGTCGTCTCCGCCGTGGCCGCCCGAAGGGTCGTCTCCGCCGTGGCCGCCCGAAGGGTCTTCACCGCCGTGGCCGCCCGAGGGGTCTTCACCGCCGTGGCCGCCCGAGGGGTCGTCTCCGCCCTGGCCGCCTGCACTGCCTGCTCCGCCCTGGTCGCCTGCACTGCCTGCTCCGCGCTGGCCTCCCGTCTTGCTGCAGTCTCCAGGTCCTCTTCCATTCCACGGACCTGGCCCTCCATCCCTCCCCCGATCCACCTCTGCTCCACCACCCTCCTTGAACTTTTTTTTTTTTGTGTGTGTGTGGAGCGTCTGGAATCCACTCCTTAAAGGGGGGGGCTATGTCATGATTCCTGTCTTGTGTGGACTTGTTATTTCCTGCTCTGTGCCATGTTTTGTAGTCCTTTGTAGTTTTTCTTGTTTATTAGTCTTCCCAGGTGTTTCTTATTTACCATGCCCCCTTGTTATCTTGTTTAGCTTGTTTGCATTTGTATTTAAACCTCTGTGCTTCAGTTGTTGTTTGTCGGTCGTTGTAGCTGTTTCCTGTTCATGTCCTGAGTTCCGTGTTCTGTTGTCTGCCTGGATTACCTCTTTGTTTTATTAAATGTAATGCTTGCATATGGATTCTCTCTCCGCTTCATGCCTGCCTCATCGTAACACTTCAGGGATAACCAGATACACATTCTAGACGTCTTCAGATATAAGATATCATATATTAAGCACATGCAATCTTATTTATATTTATCTGTTAATATATATTATTATGTTTATTGAGTAAATATATATTTATTATTTTAACTTATTTTATACTACAATAATCTATATAGTTAATATCTTGAAACAATTTTGTTCATGTCCCTAAAGCTCATTCACACATTCTCTGTCCCTTTCAAGCGACCAGAGTCAGAGGTCACTATTTTTAACAACAACAGATCCGAGGCTATGGAATAATGTAGTAAGTTTTTTTTTCATTCTCAAGTGCGGCGCGTATCTGTGCATGAATGAATGAATGAACGGCAGAGATGCCGCTGTTTACCACAACTGGCAAAAGACGGTTTAAATTTGAATCGTTTCTGTCTGTGAATGTTTCGCTTTTAGCAAACTGTATTGCTATAGGCTACTGAGTAAAAATCGAGTGAAATATGTTGAAATAAAATGTATTTGTATAAGCAACATATTAAACTGCAAATTAACATTTATATTTCTAATAATAAAAACGAAAGTTACTATGTTACAGACATATGAAAGACAACATTTCATTGATTAGTTTTGGATAGATTATACATTTTTACTGTAAAATATCTGCCACCTCAAATAAGCTTTTGTTTGCCAATTTTTGCTCATATGTTAAATATAGTATGTTTTGTCAAAAAAAATCAAATAATAAGTTATAGTGTTTATTCCAATGTAGCCTAGGCTATATTCAAGTAATGAATCCTTAACTTTGAAATATGTATGATAAAATGTATACTTTAGTTTTTACAAAGAAAGATTACACTTGAATTGTTGTTGTAATTGTAACCTTTTTAATAAAAAAAAAAAATACAAGGTAGATGTAAACAAACTAATAAAAGGCAAATATAAGCCTTTTCTTTAAAATATTTTTTTATTGTGTTTTATTAGTGACAAATTTGGGGAGAGGATAAATATTCCAAAACTGAAAATACAGTATGAGAATTAACTGCACAATTACTAGACATGTTTTCCTTTTGATATTATAGGCCAATTTGCAAGCACAATTTGTGGAAAAATAAATAAATATTGAGATGCTTCCAACTGTTGCTCTTGCATTCTTTCTTGTGACACACCTGAATGAATGGCTCATTAAGTATGCGGGCCCCATTGTCTCCAGGTGCGAACCACTAAATATGCATGATCGTTGACGCCCACTCCGCATATTGCCTTTCCAGACAGAAAGTGTTTTGCAAAATTTAAATCAATGCATTGTGTTATGTGAATGATTAGGCAGGATAATTTTCACATCATTTTGAAGAAAAAACACTAGGCGATGACATCCATTAGTCACAAGTCTTATTGACATATATTTAGAATGTGTTTTATGGCCTTATTTCAGAAACTTTAGTTTTTAGTTTTTTCAATAACCATGCATAAACATTATTCTCTCAAAAATGAAAACATGTACATGCATGGTGCTCACATATGATGGTAGCCCTGTTTGTGCTATATAGAGTGAATTTACACCTTTGCCATTAATATGTTTATAAGCAACTGAAAAAAGCAAAAATGTCAGGGCATGTCAGAACATCTCAAGGACCCCAAAAACACCTTAGACCCCAGAGGGTTAAGGCGAGGTGTCAGATCAGTCTTTGGGGAACTTGTAACCAGGATCATCCCCCATACAGTGCCGTTTCAGTGTTCTCCCGCTGGAAAACACTCACACACCGCTGTGTGTCTCTGTCAGGAATGCATTGCTTACTTTTAAAGCCATCTTTGATGTCATGTATTTATTATTTCTGAATTGGCTTTTACTTAAAATGATACATTTTATCTGAAACATAAATTTTACATCTTGATTTATTAGACATTTTTCAGAAATCATTATTTCCAGTAGATTAAAGTGTTAAACCTTTGTTATGAGTCAGCAGTGAGCGGCCGCTTAGGGTAAAATAGTTGCACTGCACCCTCTGACTATTTCAGGACTGGCTAGTTTGTGATCCAGCCCAAAAGAAGTCCTAAAGTAGGAAAAGGATCCGCACACGTCGACTCTCCAACTGTTGGTTTATTACGCTTCAATAGAGGACACATAAAAGACCTGCAAAAACCTGCTATAAAGTGCTAAACATTTCCTCAATAACTCTAGTCGTCTCGATGCCACAAACTCTCTCAACTACAACAGTCACAGATGTTCCTCTACTTGACACATTTCTCTAGAGTTGATGCTGAAGTTCATGACAGATCATTGTGTTCATCACAACACAGCGGTCAAATGTGTGAAATGAACAGCATCTTTTCTCCAAAGCAATAAGAGCACAAGCTTTGTTGTAGTCCAGACTTTAAAGTTAGGCATCTTTACAGATGATCATTTTAATAAATAGATAAAAACCTGCGCTGACAAACACTTGCAGTGTTGTGGATGTTTTCCAGGAGCCGCTGGAGGAGAAACGTGTGCAAAAGCAGAACAAAAGCTCCTGGAGACACAAACTGTGCTGCAACTACAGACTAAACCATGACTTGATGGAGCAACATGAGAACAAATATTCTAGCTCTACATGACGAATCTCACATTCTGCTTCTAAAGCATCAGAACGCTCAGCTGCTTTCATGGGAAGAGCATCACTGGACACTTCTTTCTGCTCTTTGTTGAAGTGATTTAGACACTCCAGCTGAATAATGTTTAATCTGACAGATTTTGTCGAGCTTCGTTCAGGTGTCCTGACGTTGGAGGAAGGCTGAGACTGTTGTAGAGGACATGAAGCTCAGAGAACATATTCTTCACTGCCAAATATCTGCGCTTCAGCATTATTATACATAAATAAAGGAAAGGTTCATAAGGACACAGAAATAGAGTTAGTGACACAGAAGTGGCTCAACTTACCCACCGTTAGGGGTAAAGTATGTTGTCACTGGGGAATTTGAGTTAAAAATTAAATTTCAGTTTTTGTGCATTTTCCCATGGCAGTCTTACTTTACAGCACATTATTCAGAATGTTTCCATGCAGTGAAATATCCAAAATAATAAACTACAACATTTGATAGTTTATGGCTAATCTATAAAAATGTAAAATCAGCAATTCACCAACAAGTATGAAATACAGTTAGACAAACCTAAATATAAATGCTGGTATACATTTACTTTAACATTGAACTCGTTTTACCTTCCCTGTAGAACATTTACTTAGATGTGCAAAAACTTACATTTATTTCCCTGTAGAACATTTACAATGTAAAGAGCAAAAAGAGCCAATCAAAAACTTTAATTTATTTATAATGTTACTATGAATGAATATTTAGAAAGGAGTATATTTTGATAAGTTCAGATAAACCCATATCAGATCAAGAATCAGACCAATGTTCAAAAGTGGTAAAGCTTCTCTTCCTGAAGAAATGAGATGAATTCAGCTTTCACAGGATCTCTGTGTTTGCGTATAATGTCACAAATCTTTCTCATGCTCTCCTGACTGGTTAAACTCTGTGTGATTTCTGAATATTGTTCCTCATGAAATAGTTCTTGCTGACACAGTTTATCTGCAATGATCTGGACATTTGTAACCCCCTGAATGAGATCTGGCCAATGCTTATCAAAATATCTTGCTTTATCTGCCTCACTATTCAGACACGGCTCATCTCTCTTATGACGAATCTGATCACTATTCAGACGCGGCTCATCTCTCTTAGGACGAATCAGATCATCTTTCTCAATCGTTGCAGTCCAGACAGTCTTCTGATCCTCTTCTCTGATAAGAGTCATTTGAAGATCATTCTCAAGATGAGTCTTGACCCTGAAGTAGTTTGGGGGAGTTTCTCTTGTGAGTGTGATCCCTTCTTTGGGATGGATAGTGGAGGCACCAGAAACATCAAGAATGTGTGGCGTTTTCATCCGAAATGGCCTGCCACGTCTGGGATGCTCTATTGGGTCATTTCTCTTTTCATTCTTCTCAACCTTTTCTTTTGCACGATCATCAACTGGAAAAAAGTAGAGATGTAGAATGAGAGGATCCAACTGTGTTGTCACCTCGCATCGCCTGCATCGGGGGAAAAGCTGCACTTGAACACACCGAGAGAACTACAGACGACTATCAGCTAGAATGCACGTTAACTGCGCCTGTGTGTAAATGAGACAATTGTCTATTTCTGCAGATATATTCGTCTATATTTGTCATTCAAAAAGGGAAACCGACACTGGAGGCTGCAGATACACAAACCATAAAAAAGCAGTGCGTGCTTACCGTTTTGAATATCAATCCTGCTAAACACTTTCTTTAGTCCTCTCCACTCATGTTAATATTGAAATATTCGCCAAGGAACACTCAGGTAAGATGACGTTAACATTAACTGAACAGCCAATCAGAGTTCCCTCTTTCACAGACGGCCCAAGGCCCGATGTTGAATCGGGCAAAAAAAAACAAAAAAAAAAACAGACGGCATCAGACTAGCCAACGGTGCGGAACACACCGGGAAAACTACTGCCTGAGGATACTCATCAAATCTCTCTGGATGATAAGGAAAGCTCATGCTATTCCACAAGCATCACCTTCCTGTTCTCATCACACAGAATGAGTTGAGTGTTTGCGGTGTTTGAATTCAATGTGAGATCACAGGCATCTGAACAAGAAAAGAGAAACATCTATAAACTAACAAAACGTGTGTGTGTGTGTATATGCATACACTTTCATGGTCCTGCAATCATCCTGATCTCTCCATGATGTCCACACTATAAACACACATTAATGTAGATATGCATCATGCACATATGTTCAATATGTCAGTATTAGTATTTGACATAACTGAGTGTCTGCTGTGAGCTGTCCTTCAGTTTGCCAGAGAGTAGCTTGACTCCTGAATCTCATGGCTGATTGTTACTCAGATCCAGCTCTCTCAGGTGTGAGGGGTTTGAACTCAGAGCTGAATACACATAACCACAGCCTTCCTCTGTCCCCATACAGCCAGCAACCTACAGAATAGAGCAGTGTATTGTTGTGAAGAAGAGAAAAGTGCATGTGGAGCTGTATCAGCTCCTGTTCAGCTACAGCCTCATATCCCTAGTTGTGTTGCTGAAGGACAACTACAGTAGCTTAGTTTAAACATGGCCTCACTGACACACTGAAAACATATATAATTTCATTTAATGATTGTATTATGGAGTGAAAACACAGTAGATGATCTGTTAGTGTGGGGAGAAACAGCACAAGAACGTGACTTTTTTATGCTGCAGTATTTTGACAAGTTCATACCCAATTTGTCAGAAGTGCTTCTTGAGAATGACACTGAATGGACCTGGGGATGTGAAAAAAATAAAATATTTCAAAAGCTTAAAAATCTGGTCTGATCCCATTTGTCTGACTTACGCTCTCTCTAGAGTTCATGTATCCTGTGTGTTTCTTTCCTATCAGCTCAATGATGCCAAAAACTCTCTTAACTACAACAGTCAACTACAACAACTACATGTTCCTCTACTAGACACATTTCTCTAGAGTTGATGCTGAAGTTCATGACAGGTCATTGTGTTAATCACAACACAGCGGTCAAATTTGTGAAATGAACAGCATCTTTTCTCCAAAGCAATAAGAGCACAAGCTTTGTTGTAGTCCAGACTTTAAAGTTAGGTATCTTTACAGATGATCATTTTAATAAATAGATAAAAACCTGAGCTGACAAACACTTGCAGTGCTGTGGATGTTTTCCAGGAGCCGCTGGAGGAGAAACGTGTGCAAAAGCAGAACAAAAGCTCCTGGAGACACAAACTGTGCTGCAACTACAGACTAAACCATGACTTGATGGAGCAACATGAGAAGAAATATTCCAGCTCAACGTGACGAATCTCACATTCTGCTTCTAAAGCATCAGAACGCTCAGCTGCTTTCATGGGAAGAGCATCACTGGACACTTCTTTCTGCTCTTTGTTGAAGTGATTTAGACACTCCAGCTGAATAATGTTCAATCGGACAGATTTTGTGGAGCTTCGTTCAGGTGTCCTGACGTTGGAGGAAGGCTGAGACTGTTGTAGAGGACATGAAGCTCAGAGAACATATTCTTCACTGCCAAATATCTGTGCTTCAGCATTATTATACAACAAATCATATTTCAGCTGTCTTCTATCAGGACAAATAAAGGAAAGGATCATGAGAACACAGAAATAGAGCTAGTGACACAGAAGTGGCTCAAGTTACCCACCATTAGGGGTAAAGTATGTTCTCACTGGGGAATTTGAGTTCAAAACAAATCAATTAAATATCAGTTTTTGTGCATTTTCCCATGACAGTCTCACCTCACAGCACATTATTCAGAATGTTTCCATGCAGTGAAATATCCAAAATATCCCAGTGTTAAATTTTGACACAACAAAATAAAAAGTTTACATAAAAGCCTTTTATTAGATAAAGAGAATATTAAATGTTCCTCATTGCAGTTCACCAAACTTTGTGTGTTTGCAGAAGAATATAATCACATGAAAAAAAGAACTGGACTCTATCCTTTTTAATAAACTACAACATTTGATAGTTTATGGCTAATCTATAAAAATGTCCATCAGCAATTCACCAACAAGTATGAAATACAGTTAGACAAACATAAATATAAATGCTGGTATACATTTACTTTAACACTGAACTCGTTTTACCTTCCCTGTAGAACATTTACTTAGATGTGCAAAAACTTACATTTATTTCCCTGTAGAACATTTACAATGTAAAGAGCAAAAAGAGCAAATTAAAAACTTTAATTTATTTGTAATGTTACTATGAATGAATATTTAGAAAGGAGTATATTTTGATAAGTTCAGATAAACCCATATCAGATCAAGAATCAGACCAATGTTCAAAAGTGGTAAAGCTTCTCTTCCTGAAGAACTGAGATGAATTCAGCTTTCACAGGATCTCTGTGTTTGCGTATAATGTCACAGATCTTTCTCATGCTCTCCTGACTGGTTAAATTCTGTGTGATTTCTGAATATTGCTCTTCATGAATTAGTTTCTGCTGACACAGTTTATCTGCAATGATCTGGACATTTGTAACCCCCTGAATGAGATCTGCCCAATGCTCATCAAAATATCTTGCTTTATCTGCCTCACTATTCAGACACGGCTCATCTCTCTTATGATGAATCTGATCACTATTCAGACGCGGCTCATCTCTCTTAGGATGGATCAGTTCATCTTTCTCAATCGTTGCATCCCAGACAGTCTTCTGATCCTCTTCTCTGATGAGAGTCATTTGAAGATCATTCTCCAGACGAGTCTTGACCTTGAAGTAGTTTGGTGGAGTTTCTCTTGTGAATGTGATCCCTTCTTTGGGATGGATAGTGGAGGCACCAGGAACATTAAGAATGTGTGGCGTTTTCATCCGAAATGGCCTGCCAGGTCTGGGATGCTCTATTGGGTCATTTCTCTTTTCTTTCTTAACTTTTTCTTTTGCATGATCATCAATTGGAAACAAGTAGAGATGTAGAATGAGAGGATCTTTAGAATGCATGTAGAGAAGAAGATCACAGTGTTCATACCATCCCATTATCCAACTTATAATTAAAGTTGTAATAGAGAAGGATGGTTGGACAATCTTAGCATGGAATCGGGTCAACTGCACAGGTTCTGTGGTTATTCCCTCGTTTTTTACGGTGAGGACTTTCACAGCATCTTTGAGAGAGGGGTCAGACTCTCCTAAACAGGCGTAATGGGGCAGATGAACTTCCTCCAGTTTCCCTGAGATCACCGTCACGTCAATCACTGGACCGATCCGGTTGCACTGCAGCCTCTCCAGCTCTGCGTTGAGGAAGAGTCCGTCTACGGTACGGTACTGAAGGGTGACGACACAGTCACAGACCCATCGCATTCTGGTCCTGACACACTCGTAACGGCCTGGGTCAGTGCTGACCCTGAACTTTGACCCTCCTTCATCTGTACAGGCCGACGGCTCAATCTGAAGCCACTGATCAGAATCAGCTATATGGACACAAGACTGACAGTTCAGCAGCGGGTGAATATCGAGCCCAGAAGGTTTGGGCTGAGAGAACCTGTGAAGAACCAGAAGAAGGCAGAAGCAAAGAGTCAGCTGCTTTTATTAATCTCAGTTAATGTTATTTTCAATGTTTATTAATACATTATTAAAATCAAAAGTTGTATCTGTCAATATTATTTAATGGACCTGAACTAACATGAACTAAGTCAAGTCAAGTCAAGTCAACTTTATTTATATAGCGCTTTTCACAATACAGATTGTATCAAAGCAGCTTCACAGTATTAAATTAAAAATAGTACATCAGTGTTTGTGTCTAGTGTAAAACGTCCATGTTTGGTAATGCTGATCAATAGTATTGTTGATCGATTAATTCAATTAAGTATCCCCAACTGAGCAAGCCAAAGGCAACAGTGGCAAGGAACCGAAAAACTCCATCAGGTGACCTAATGGAGAAAAAAAAAAAAACCTTGGGAGAACCCAGGCTCAGTCGGGGGCCAGTTCTCCTGTGGCGTTTATGAACTAGAGACCGGATTTAACTGTAAGATTAAAAGTATTATACGAATGCATGGCTGAAGAGATGCGTCTTTAATCTAGTTTTAAACTGTACAATAAACAGTTGACTAACTAACGTTACCAAATACAGTTAATGCATTAACGAATGTTAACTAATGGGACCTTATTGTAAAGTATTACCAACAATTCAAAACCAACAACATACAAACAGTTTACTATAAAAACTATTTTTGACAGGCAGTTTGACAGAGAGAAAATATAAAGCTAGTATATAATGCTGCGACTGACACCTGTGATGTCACTCACTAATAACAAACAATCTAATATAACAAACACATATATACTATAATGAGAGTTTAATTCACACATAATTGTCCAGTTATGTTTATGTTTAACTAGCCAACATGAACTCTATATTCTCCATCAATAAGCTCAAGCTGAATAATGTGTCCAGTCTTCTATAAATCAGTGTTTTTAACTGTGGATATTTTCACAGAGGTGGACAGATAAAGACCATCAGCAGTCTAGGGTGGACAGAAATGTTCATTATCAAACATAATAAATGAGTTTGACTATAAAGAACTGGACTGTTTTACTGCTTACAACACAACTGTCTACAGTTAATTGTGCTTGATTGTAATTGAGGGAGTGCTGGAATAGATCAAGTAATACTGAGTGAATTTGACTAGTTCTGTCTTATTCCTCGTCTGCAGGAATATTAATAGAAAAGAAGATCACACTACAGCTAGAAAATTACAGACAATTAATAGCAAATTACAGTTTAGAGATTGTGTGTGATCAGGAGCTTTAGAGAAATACAGTAAATCAGTCTTAAGCCCTATTCACAGAGACCTCACAACTCTGAAACTGAAGGACAAAATAGATTTAGCTCTAAACTAACTAAAATGAAGAATAATGTGTTTATAGTCTCTGCACAGGAGAGACTCTGTGTTGTTTCAAAACAAAGGAAAATATGTATTTATTGGTACTGGCCAAAACATGTTGTGAAATATCAGCATATGGAGTATCAGCACAAACCCAATATGGTCCATCTCTAGTGTTTAGTGATGTATGAAGAACAGAGGATTGAACTATTATTCAGTCTGGAGAAATCCTTCACTAAGGCACAGTATATTTCACTCACCCGGTTGTGTGTGTATCACTGTTGTTTCTCTCAGGACGCTGTTTAATGTCACACAGAGACACTGAGGAGTTAACCTCATGAACCCCAAATCCAGCATAGAGGGGTTCAGTGAATGTGGTGTTGAGTGTGTGTAAGTGTGTGAGTGTGTGTGTGTCAGAGACGCTGTAGAAGGACAGAGT
The DNA here is from genome assembly GCA_022829025.1 of Squalius cephalus. NCBI lineage: Eukaryota > Metazoa > Chordata > Actinopteri > Cypriniformes > Leuciscidae > Squalius > Squalius cephalus. Next base: position 46,722,678 of record CM040796.1, on the reverse strand, counting down.
GCCGGCCGACACGTCCACATAAACTCCTGCTCTCTTAGAGGATGAAGAGACGACAGGAATAACAGAGTAGTTCTTATTGTGACGGACAGAGAATCCATTATTATAGCAGTGCAGGCTCCAGGATTTGTCATTGAATCCAAACTCACAGTCATAACTCCCTCCTTTCCTGCTGATTCCTTTATATGTCACTGATATATCAGCATCTCCGCTCCATTCAGCCTCCCAGTAACAGCGTCCAGTCAGACTCTCTCCACACAGAACCTGAGGATCATCATCAAATCTCTCTGGATGATCAGGATACGGCTGACGCTCAGACACACTCGTCACTGTCCTGTTCTCATCAGACAGAATGAGTCGAGTGTGTGCTGTGTTTGGATCCAGTGTGAGATCACAGGCATCTGAACACAAGAAGAGAAACATTTCACTAAATGACACAAATCAGCAATAAATCACTAAATGATTGTGTGTGTAGACCTACATTTGTGTAATCCTGCTGTCATTCTGAACTCTCCACAATGATCCACACTATAAAACACACAAATGATTCACATTCATTTTATAAAGGAAACAGAAGTGTGTGTGTGTGTGTGTGTGTGTGTGTGTGTGTGTGTGTGTGCATCATCCTCCCTTTGAACGCAAGAGTGTGTTTGTGTGTGTGTATGTGCGCATTATCATCCCTTTGAACGCGAGTGACTGTGTGTGTGTGTGTGTGCATCATCCTCCCTTTGAATGCAAGAGTGTGTGTGTTTGTGTGTGTTTGTGTGTGTGCATCATCCTCCCTTTGAACGCAAGAGTGTGTGTGTGTGTGTGTGTGTGTGTGTGTGCATCATCCTCCCTTTGAACGCAAGAGTGTGTGTGTGTGTGTGTGAGAGAGATAGTGAGTGAATGTGTGTGTGTGTGTGTGTGTGCATCATCCTCCCTTGGAACGCAAGAGTGTGTGTGTGTGCGTGTGTTGGTATGTGCGTGTGTGTGTGTGTGTGTGCATCATCCTCCCCTTGAACGCAAGAGTGTGTGTGTGTGTGTGTGTGTGTGTGTGTGTGTGTGTGTGTGTGTGTGTGTGTGTGCATTATCCTCCCTTTGAACGCAAGAGTGTGTGTGTGTGTGTGTGTGCGCATCATCCTCCCTTGGAACGCAAGAGTGTGTGTGTGTGTGTGTGTGCGTGTGTGAGTGAGTGTGTGTGTGTGCATCATCCTCCCTTTGAACGCAAGAGTGTGTGTGTGTATGTGTGTGCGCATCATCCTCCCTTTGAACACAAGAGTGTGTGTGTGTGTGTGTGTGTGTGTGTGTGCATCATCCTCCCTTTGAACGCGAGTGTGTGTGTGTGTGTGTGTGAGAAAGAGAGAGAGAGAGAGAGAGAGAGAGAGAGAGAGAGAGAGAGAGAGTGTGTGTGTGTGTGTGTGTGCGTGTGTGTATATTGTATGTGTGCTCACTCCACCATGGACAGAATATGTTTGGGCCGTTTCTCTCCCCCCAATCTGAAGGGGGAGCTGTCTGTTTTCGGTCCATCTGACAGTAGCTGATTGGTGGGACTGTTTAAAAACATCTCCTGCCAGTTGTTCTCACTCTGCTCTGGGCTGCGCATCTCTGCTTTGCTCTGGCATTCAGGCTGGTGGCAGCACCATCCTACTCTTTTTGCATTACACATAAGTTTACACTTTACTGATCTGCATTACACTTTTGATTAGTTTTCTTTTGTTTCTCATTTACTGACTTGATACATTTATTGATTTAAATTATGATTTCATTGTGTACTTTAATGTTTTAATAAATTATTTTGGGATTTGACTTAACAAGCGGTGTGGTCTCCCTATGTCATTACTACTGTGAGCCAGGTAGTCGTGACATACGGGGGCTCGTCCGACCATTTGGATCCCGAATTGTAAGTAGACTACTAAAATTCACAATATTGTGTAGGCCTAGTTGCGTGGGTAGTGCATTGGTTCACATTTTGTGAATGAACCGTACCGGTGATCAGCTGATGGTAGTAATCTAATCAGCTGGCACGCGTTGTGTTTGTTTGTTGGGGGAGTTCCGCATCGAGTGTTCAGTTAACCCCCTGAGGTCGGCAATTGCACCGGCGCGATAGGCTTGCTTTTTTTTTATCAGTTCAAAAGAAATTAATTTTTCTCTGTTGACTTTGATATTACAAACAAGTTTGATACATCAATCGATTCTGTTAAATGTGTATTATTTTTGTGTATACTCACAATAAAAACAAAGTGTTGTGCTTTTTGCCAAATAAAGAAAATAAACATGATGTGAGTTCTGCTTTCTCTCTGTCAGTGAAGTCCATTCTGAAACGCGTCCGAAAATGAACAATAACTCAGCGAATACTCAGTCAAACAGGCATACAGACACACAGGCATGAAGCTTGGATTCTCTTCTTTTAAATGAAGTTATTTATATAAAAAACAAATATTCTTAGTTCATGTAATCTGTAAGAAAAGAGCGAGATGTCATTCGGTCTCATCTCATCTAATTATTTTTAATGTGACCCGCCCACGGAGAGCGCGCGCTATTCAAACGCAAATGACTGAGGCAACCCACGCAAACCTGTGTAAACGCCCCCATATCAGCTCGAGAAAACACAAGTTTACGCCGTCTCGCAGCACTGCGAGGACTAATACTATCGTAATAATAATAATAATACCTCAAAAGTGCGGGTATTTCGAGGAGCAACGGATGCAGCTGAGCTGAGGAATATTGTCAAGTCAAGTCAAGTCAAGTATATTTGTATAGAGCTTTCCACAATACAGATTGTATCAAAGCAGCTTCACAGTATTAAATTAAAATAATACAACAAAATTTGTTTCTAGTGGAATTTATTGATTGATAAAAATAAGTTAATATTCCCAAAATATCCCCAACTGAGCAAGCCAAAGGCAACAGTGGCAAGGAACCGAAAAACCTTGGGAGAACCCAGGCTCAGTCGGGGGCCAGTTCTCCTCTGGCGTTTATGAACTAGAGACAGGATTTAACTGTAAGGTTAAAAATATCATATGAATGCATGACTGAAGAGATGCGTCTTTTATCTAGTTTTAAACTGGGAGAGCGAGTCTGAGCAGCGAACAGTATCAGGAAGGCTATTCCAGAGTTGTGGAGCGAAATATGAAAACGCCCTCCCTCCTTTGGTGGCCTCGAATTTTGTGATTTTAAAGAGCGCGATGGATTATAGGGCGATAGAAGATCCATTAAATAGACTGGACCTAAGCCGTTTAGGGCTTTATAAGTCAGTAGCAATACCTTGTAATTAATAAGGGACTTTATAGGTAACCAATGTAGTGATGTTAAAATCGGTGTTATATGATCATATTTTCTTGATCTAGTAAGAACTCTAGCGGCGGAATTTTGGACTAACTGTAGCTTGTTTATTGAGGATGCAGGACAACCAGCTAATAAAGCATTACAGTAATCTAGTCTCGAGGTCATGAACGCATGAACTAACTTTTCTGTATCAGAAACAGATAGCATATTACGTAGCTTAGCAATGTTTCTAAGGTGGAAAAAGGCTGTTCTTGTAACATATGAAATATGATTTTCAAAAGACAGGTTACAGTCGAGTATAACACCCCGGTCTTTTACTGTCGAGGATAAAGTAACAGGACATCCTACTATGTTAAAGTTGTAGTGAGCGCGGTTTTGTAGCCGGTTTTTTGAACCGATAAGCATTACTTCTGTCTTGTCTGGATTTAATAAAAGAAAATTGTGCGTCATCCAATCTTTTATATCTTTAACGCACTCTGTCAATTTGGATAATTTAGCGTTTTCATCCGGCCGTGATGAAATATAGATTTGAGTGTCATCAGCATAACAATGGAAACTAATTCCATGTTTCCTTATAATATTTCCAAGTGGCAGCATATATATTGAGAATAATAGAGGGCCTAACACAGATCCTTGCGGCACTCCATAGTTTACTGGAGTTATGATCGATTTTTCTCCATTTAAATAGACAAAATGGTAGCGGTCAGATAGGTATGATCTGAACCAGCTTAATGCTTGTCCTTGAACACCAGTATAATTTTGTAGTTGATCTAAGAGTATTGTGTGATCTATAGTATCGAACGCAGCACTAAGATCAAGTAAAACTAGTATTGAGATACAGCCTTGGTCAGAAGCTAAGAGTAAATCATTTGTGATTTTAACGAGTGCAGTTTCAGTGCTATGGTGCGGCCTGAAACCAGACTGAAACTTTTCATAGATATCGTTTTCTTGCAGGAAAGAGCCCAGTTGAGCGGACACAACTTTTTCCAGTATTTTAGACATAAAAGGAAGATTTGAAATGGGTCTATAATTTGCTAGATTATGCGGGTCTAATTGTGGTTTCTTAATGAGAGGTTTTATAATTGCCAGTTTAAATGTTCTTGGAACATGACCTAAAGATAAAGATGAGTTAATAATATTGAGAAGAGGCTCTTCCATTATCGGTAGCACTTCTTTCAATAGTTTAGTGGGTATAGGATCTAATGAACATGTTGTTGTTTTAGATGAAGTGATAAGTTTATTTAACTCTATTTGTTCTATAGTTGTAAAGCACTGTAATCGTTCTTGCGGGGTGATAATTGAGGCTGAATTATAAGGCGCGATCGAAGATTGAACGTTTACAATTGACAGTATTGTAGTAAGTTGTAGTAAGTTTTTTTTTCCTTCTCAAGTGAATTGCGTTTCTGTGTGTGAATGAATGAACGGCAGAGATCAGATCAGCGCTGTTTACCACAGCTCGCAAAAAGACAGTTTAAATTTGAATCACATTTTTGTGTGTGAATGAATGACGATGTTTTGGCAAACTGTATTGCAATACTGAGATGAGTAAAAATCGACTGAAATATGTTGAAATAAAATGTAGGCTATTTGTATAAGCAAATTAAACTGCAAATTAACATTTATATGCCCTAATATTTCATAAAAACAACGTTACAGTCAGGCGAAATATGAAAGACAACATTTTGACTAGATTTGGGTACAGTTTTTACTGTAGAATATACTGCCACATCAAGCTTTTGTTTAGCAATTTCTGCTCATATGCAATTTCTGCTCTCTCTCTCTCTCTCTCTCTCTCTCTCTCTATATATATATATATGTATATATATAATACTATTTTTGTCAAAAATAAAGTCATCAACTAAGATGTAAGCTGTTCCAGTGTTGGCTATATTCAAACTAATAAATACATATGATAACATGTAGGCCTATAATAATTTTTTTACAAAGAAAGAGTACACTTGAAATATTGTTGAAATTGTAATTATTGTTGTAATTGTAACCTTTTTAATAAAATAGCAAAACATATTTACAAGATAGATGTAAGCAAAATCTTAAATGGTCAATATAAGTCTTCTAAATATATCTTTTGTCCTTGCATTCATTCTTGTGGGGCTCAGTCAGTGTCACACCTGAATGAATGGCTAATTATGCAGAGTCATTACACATAATGGGTGGGACATTGTATTCTCAGGTGTAAACCACTCCTCCTTCACGCCTACCTCGCATATTGGCTTTCCAAACAGAAAGTGTTTTGCAAAATGTAAATCAATGTATCGTTTTTTGTGAATGATTAGGGAGGATGATTTTCACATCATTTTGCAGAAAAAACCCTAGACGACGACAACCATTAGTCAAAAGTCTTATTGACACATATTTAGTATGTGTTTTGTGGCCTTATTTCAGAAACTTTCATTTTTATTTTTTTCAATAACCACGCATAAACATTATTCTCTTAAAAATACAAACATCTACATACATGTTGCTCACATATTATGGTAGCCCTGTTTGTGCTATATAGAATGAATTCACACCTTTGCCATTATCATGTTTATAAATAACTGAAAAAAGCACAAATGTCAGAGCATGTCAAAACATCCAAAGGGCCCCAAAAACACCCTAGACCCCAGAGGGTTAATGAATGGAATGTTACTTTAGTATTTTGATCGCTAAAATGAGTTATTTGTTTGTGAAAAAATTGGGAGTATTTGCGCAGATTAGAGCAATTTGACCAACCATATTTTGTTTGCTTAGTTTGAGTAGCGAAGTGTGTTTGTAGGGCTACTTATGTTGCAGGATGGCATTTTACGGAGCCTGTTTTATCCCCAGTTAGTACGCTTCAGCGTGGGTTTAGGTTGCTGGTCACTGAAGTCCGAACGAGGGCACCACCGTGGAGCACCGGCTGAATTGACTTTTGTCGGGACAGTACGATTCCATCGGTATTGGTGAGTAAATTAGCCTTGTTCTTGGACTTAGTGTGAAGATAGATCAGAATAGTAGGGGGGTAAATGTTTAGGGGGAAACTCCGTTGTTGTCCTGTAACGTGAGCTGCATTCCGCTTCGCTCGATTTAATTTGTGTGGTTGGAATTGTTTAATAACCCGAAAGACGTTGAGATGTAGTTTTAGTTTGTTTGGCTAGATGTATTGCTATTGGGTGTTTATTTGTAGACCATAGCCTGGTTTGATTGTTGAGTGGTGACTTGTAATTTAAGTTGTAATAATGAGTACACTTGAGGCATTTTTGGCTGCTCCTTCAGTGGCGTTGCTTGCTGCGTTGAATATTAAACAATTGCATAGTGTGGCCAAGCACTATACAATTGATGTAACATTGCCGAGGGGAGCTAGGAAGCATGAGCTGTTTGACTTCATTCGTGCGTGTTTGGTTGATAAGAACGTGTTACCTGACGAGAAATTGCCGAAGCGATGTAGTCAGGGAGCGTCGGGTTCAGATAGTGAGCTTACTTCAGATAGTGAGCTCACTCAGAGTTTGATTGTAGGCCCACAGTTAAAATCCAGTGTATTAACATTTGAACAGCAAGTCGAATTGTTAAAACTGCAACATGATTTGCAAGTGAAACAAAAAACGTTGGAATTGGAACAAGAATTAGCAAGGAAAAAATTAGATGACGAATTAGCTCAAAGAAGGCTGGATAACGAATTGGATCGTAAAAGGTTAGAAGCTGTACAGAAAGATAAAGATCGTGAGTTGGAATGGGAAAGGCTTAAAAATTTAGAGCAGGAATGTGAGATTGAGCGTACTAGGCTGCAATTAGTAGCTGAAGGTAAAATTGGCAAATCGCAGCAGTCTGGTCTGGCTGGTATGAACAAGTTCCTGCCTAAGTTTAATGAGCATGATCCAGATGTGTTTTTTTCGTTATTTGAAAATATTGCTACTGAGCAAAATTGGAGTGATGAGGATAAAATTGTATTATTACAAACTATGTTAATTGGCCGTGCACAGAAGGCATTTGTGGCTTTACCATCTTCTGAAAAGAAGGTCTATCGATGCTTCAAGGCAGCTGTGTTAAAGTGTTATGAGTTAATCCCCGAGGCTTATAGACAGCGTTTTCGATCATGGAAAAAATCAGACAAGCAAACTTACGCTGAGTGGGCTAGGGAATTAACCAGCTTCTTTCATTGGTGGCTTACAGCTGAAGAGGTTGATTCTTTTGATGAGTTGTGTGATCTTATGATATTAGAACAACTTAAGAACACTTTGCCTGATCGAATAGCCACTTATATTAGCGAACATCATGTGAAAACAGCAGCAGATGCCGCTGTTCTTGCTGACAATTTTTCTCTCATACACAAGACTCCAGCTCGTGATTTTAGTCTGCGTTCTAACAGTAATTACAAAGAACGTCGCTATAGTCGTGTTCATACGGACACATCTGTGTTTTCCAATTCAACTGCACGTGGTAAACCATCGGATTTTGATCTTAAAGCGGACTGTAACTACTGTTTTGGGAAAAATCATTGGAAAAAAAATTGCCCTGTGTTATTGGAGCGTAATAGGGGGAAGGGTGATAGAGGAAAAGTTGGCCTCTGCGCCTCATCTGTTCCTGCTGTGCGCTCAGAGTGTAAAGCTAAGAAAATTCCAGCAAAGACATTGGATCGTGCACAATGTACAGTGTCAATTGATAAAGGTTTGAGCAATGTACACTGTGATGAGTTTGAATTTCCTGTATCTAGTACAACGGATTATGCACCGTTTGTCACGGAGGGTTTTGTGGCATTGGTTGGAGACGCACATCGCGTTCCAGTGAAAATTCTGCGTGATGCGGGTGCATCAGAAAGTTTAATTTGTCAATCTGTCTTGCCTTTTTCGTCTGAGTCTGATACCCAAAATTGTGTGTTAATACGGGGAATTGGTCTCCAGTCATTTCCAGTGCCACTACACAAAATTCAGTTGTTTTCTGGTTTTGTGAGCGGGGAAGTAACCATTGCGGTGCGTCCTTCTTTACCTATAGAGGGAATTGATCTGATTGTGGGTAATAACTTTGCTCATGACCGTGTTTTTCCTGATCAGGTCTCACCACCTCCTGTGGTTAAGACTGGAGCTTCTTTATTGGATGAGTCAGATAGGTGTCAAAAAGATTTTCCAGAGGTTTTTACGGCATGCGCTGTGACGCGCGCTATGGCACATAAGCAGGATGCCAACTCATCTGATGTATCTAAGCACATGTCTGCTCAGGTATTTATTCCGCAGTTACCAGTACCCTTGTCTCGATCTGACATTGCTGAGGCTCAAAAGAGTGATCAGAGCTTACAGAAATATTTTGACTTGACTGCAGATGACAATTTAGATCGCTGTTATTTTGTGAAGGAGGGCTTGTTGCTAAGAAGGTGGTCACCCACTGTGGGAACTGATGTGAGAAATCAGATTTTGCAGGTGGTAATGCCTGAAAAGTTTCGTGAAGTAGCACTAAAAACAGCTCATGGGGAAACAGCGGGTCATTTTGGGGTAAAGAAAACATACAATCAATTCTTAAAACATTGCTACTGGCCACGGATAAAGAGGGACATTGCACGGATTGTTCAAACTTGTCATGTCTGTCAAGTGGCATGTAAGCAAAATACTGTCATTAAGCCCGCGCCTTTACAGCCCATTCCGTCTGTTGGTAAGCCATTCGAGCATTTGGTCATTGATTGTGTGGGCCCCTTACCCCAGTCAAAATAAGGCTTTGTTTATTTGTTTACCATCATGTGCCAGGCGACTCGCTATCCTGCTGCGTATGCTTTGAGGACCATTGCTACAAGGTCTGTGGTGAAAGCATTGTCGCAGTTTATTTCAATATTTGGTCTTCCCAGAATCATTCAAAGTGATCGGGGTTCAAATTTTACATCAAAAACATTCGCAGCAGCTTTGAAACAGCTGCATATCCAGCACAACTTGAGTAGCGCGTACCATGCGCAAAGTCAAGGGGTTTTGGAGAGGTTCCATGCCACTCTTAAAGGGATAGTTCACCCAAAAATGAAAATTCTGTCAGTAATTACTCACCCTCATGTTGTTCCAACCGCGTAAGACCTTCGTCCATCTTCGGAACACAAATTAAGATATTTTTGATGAAATCTGAGTGCTGGATCACTTCTCCATAGGCTGCTAGGTGGCCCAAACTTGCTGGCCCAGAAAAGTTATTAAAGAGATCGTTAATATAGTCCAAGGGACTACAGTGGTTCAATCTTAAGTATATCAAGCAACGAGAATACTTTTTGTGTGCAAAAACAAACAAAAATAACGACTTTATTCCACTATTAATTTCCTTCTCTCTGGACCTCTAGTTGGTTCGCGTAGTGTTTTTGCACAGCGCGTCTGTGTTACACGTCACCACGTAGGCTCACTATTGGCCGATGCTGGTCATGTGTGTGGTGCGTGATGACGTATAACACAGACGCGCAGCGCAAAAACACTACGAGGCCTAACATCTTTCTCAGAAAAAGGAAGTACTAACTTAATATGTCTACCAACATCAAATGGAGAAACATCACCTCTTGGAGTTAAAGCAGCAGCTTTTAATTCCAACTCTTTAAGAGACCGTTCATGTGCAAGAAGCATTTCTTTCTCCCTTAATTTTGTATTAACCTCTAGCTGTTTCTCCTGGAAAACTAGCTCTCTGAGCCTAAGCTCAATTGCAGCTTCAGACAAAGGAGCAGTCATGGATTGTGGGGAAACCTGCTTAACTTTCAAAACACCATTGTCAATCAAAACACTTCTAATGATTTCCTTCACACTATCCTTTAATCGCTTCTCACTACTTGTGATGGGAATATCATAATGAGAAGACAACTGCAAAAGTTGATCCTTTGTGAAAAACTCAAGTCACTCTTCTGAAGGTTCCTTTAGGAAGTCTTCTAAAGAAGCCATTACTAAACTCTAACTACACTTAAGTAGTAACACTACTTCCTACACAGAAGTTCAGCCAACACAACAGGTTCAATAGCACACAGCTACAAAAATGACAAATAGCAGCAAAAATGCTCTCAAACAAAGCTTTTAAAGCCTTACACAGAAGTAGAACTAACCCAACCACAGAAGATTACTCACCCCAAGCAATCACGAAACTCTAAAGGCAATACTGGGCATTAGTCTACACTAAAGTCCACAAAGGAACGTCACACAAACACTGCTAACACACTAAAGTTAGGATCATGGACCAAATAAACACTACAGTACCTCAAAAAAAATGTTTTAACTCACCTAACTTAAGTATTCCTCTTTCACTTCCATCAAAAAGTGAGCATGGTTGCTGATCTCCAACAATACAAAGCACATGAAGCTGGCTCACTCCAAGCCAAGGTTGTCTCACTGGATAGTGGACGCCATTGCTTTGGCATACCAGCAGAAAGGTCGACCATGCCCCCTTGGTGTGACGGCACACTCCACCCGGAGTGTGGCATCCTCTTGGGCTCTAGCGCATGGCGCCTCGCTAACAGACATCTGCAGAGCTGCAGGCTGGACGACACCTAACACGTTCGCGAGATTCTATAATCTCCGGGTAGAGCCAGTTTCTTCTCATGTACTTGCTTCACCTAGCCGGTACTAGATTCTGCTCAGGTGTCTTCGCTTGATCGCCATTCCTCTCCACGGACTGGATAAATGTGATATTTACTCAGGTGAGCCTCATAAGCCCTGAGTTCCTCCAGCACTGTTGACGTCAACGCCAGAGTTATGCCACCGGCAGCTTTCGCACTTGGCTAGGTGCCTCCATGTGCATGGTTCCCCTCCGGCGACCCCCACATGTGTATTGCACTGTAAGCCTCTCTGAGCATCTGTCTTTCCCTTGGCAAGCCACCTTGCCACCCCTGGGGTTGAAATATTCCACCTGCGTGGAATATTTCCAAGTCCCCCCCTTTGGGCTGGGCATGATTGCATATTTCCACTGAGATATGCTTCCCAGTGTACCTTGGTATTCCTGTGTTAAGTAGGAGTCCTTCGTCCGTGCCAGTCTCACGACAGGGAGCTCAGACTTACGTAGGGCACTGGAAGACAGTCGAGAGGTGGCGTGATTACACTGGGAACCCCATTCGTCGTCATCCGACGTAACTCGGAGTGACTACGAAAGGGAACGTCTCAGTTACGTATGTAACCCTCGTTCCCTGAGTAGGGAACGGAGACGTTACATCTCCCTGCCACTTCCGCTGTACCGCTGGAACGCCTGAGTTCAGTCTCGGCTCCTCAGCGAAGACATATCTGCATGTTGCCGGCGTACTTCCTTATATACCCCCGGCGTGGGGCGGAGATACGCTATGCAAATTCCGCAGACCCATGGCATTTCATTGCCATTGGCTCGTTTTATATACTCGAAGGTGATAGGCTTTCTAAGCGAAACCCCATTCATCATCATCCGACGTAACGTCTCCGTTCCCTACTCAGGGAACGAGGGTTACATGCGTAACCGAGACGTTATTGTGAATTTATAATCTAATGTAAAAATATATTTAGATAAAAATGGGCCAAATAATTTCATAATAATATAGTTTATAGATAAAGTTAAAAGTTAAAGTTAAAGCCCAGTTGAAAAAAATGGCTATGGACAAACCAAAGTTGCACACATTAGTGGGTATGTAGTATCTCATTTTAAATTTCTTTATTTTGTAGTGTGTACATGGATTGTGACAGTGTTTGTGAAGCTGAATGAATTTTTAAGTCTTATGTGAATGATGTACTTACTGTAGATGTAAATTTTATTCTGTAATGTTTTGTGATCCGTGTGATTCCTAGCCCGTGGGACTACGGATGGAAATTATCCCTTGGCTACAATCCGGCACGTTTACATGCATGTATTCCATGTTTGTTTATTAACATGCGCTGTCCCAATCAAATAAATAATATTTTTTTAAAAAAAGATTAGCCATCAGGTGACAGAAATTAGCCACAGCGGCAGAAAGTGATCACTGGTTCAGAATGACAGCTTAAAGCCAGAAATGAGGTCACTGAGGTCCAGACCGCGCTTTTCTTCCAGCTGTATATAATAAATGTGGTGAAATAATTGCATAATATAGTATTAACACTACTTTAGTGCAGCACAGATATTGCACACCACCAAGATCTTCTCATCTGAGCTGTGATTGGTCTGTCACCGCTCGTCAATGTCAGAATATTTGAGATGACCAATCAAATCACAGTAGGCGGGCTTTATGTTCACAGAAGCTGCTGAGCGCCAATTCCAGTTAACGCTCATAAAGTGCGAGTTAAGATCTAAACTACCAGTCAAAAGATTTGGATCGCCATGATTTTTAATGTTTTTAAAATAAGTCTCTCCTGCTCACCAACTCTGCATTTATTTGATTAAAAATACCAACAACAACAACAATAAAAAAAACAGTAATAGTGTGTAATATTATTTCAGTGTAAATCAGCTGTCTTCTATGTGAATATATAGTGAAGTGTAATTTATTCCTGTGATCAAATCTATATTTTCAGCATCATTACTCCAGTCTTCAGTGTCACATGATCCTTCAGAAATCACTCTAATATGATGATCAAGAAACATTTATGATTATTATCAGTGTTGAAAACAGTTATTTACATTTTTATTTCAGGATAAAACTTTTGACTGGTAGTGTAAGTAGCTAAACTAAACATTTCATATTTGACAGCTGTTTTAGAATAGAAATGTGTCAGGGTTACAGACTTATGTTTGTCCACTAGAGGCACCATTAGGTTGTCAGTCTCTGTCATCATGTCATATTGTATATTTCTTATCCATTTTTAGCCTTCAAGCGTCTTGAAATGCACATGTAAATTGAGTGACTTCTTCAAAACTTCCAAGTTTCACAACATGAAACAAAAACACTTAAAAAAAATTCAAATATTTTTTTTTTGTTATAGCTTAATAGGTCTGTCATGTGAATTTGTGGTGAACTTTTTCTAGGGAAGTTTTGGTTATCCATGCCAAATAAAACTAAGTGTATTTCAGATAATGAAACGGTTAAATGCACTCCACACAGTGTGTGTTTGGGCTGAAAAAGGCACATGATCTTGGTAAGCAATTGGACAACATTGTAGGAAATATTCTCGGTGCAACACAAAGTGTGTTTGTTAAGATCCCAGCAAACAAGCTAATCCAGCACAAATTACAGCATAAAAAGTCACCAAAATGAAGTATTTTCACCTCATGGTTAAATACAAAATGAGGGTGAAAACTGCAAAAAGGTCCACGTTTTAAAAAGTTCTTTAGAAATAGGCCTAAATAAAACAATTAAATGTAAAATAATATAAAATGTGTTCAGTTTTTCATTCGATTGCTTCCTGTATAGGCACCACTGCGCACAATTTGAGGAAATATGTTAATACAGTAAAATCATTTCTTAATTCCACATTTTCTTAAAACAGTGAATTGCTGTTTCAGTTTAATATTTAGGCAAGGCAAGGCAAGGCAAGTTTATTTATATAGCACATTTCATACACAATGGTAATTCAAAGTGCTTTACATACTATTAAAAATAATCAGAAGAAATAAGAATATATAAAACAGTTTAAAATAAAGAAACGAGAAAGAACTAAAAATAATTAAAACAGTTTAGAATAAAGAACAGTTTAGAATAAAGAAACAAGAAAGAACTAAAAATAATTAAAACAGTTTAGAATAAAGACTAAAATAAGACACAGGATAAACAGTCGGACAAACAGTGACACAGTGCTCATTCATTAAATGCAAAGTTAAACAGATGTGTTTTGAGTCTGGATTTGAATGTGACTAATGTAGGAGCACATCTGATCTCCTCTGGAAGCTGGTTCCAGCTGCGGCTGGCATAATAGCTAAAAGCGGACTCTCCTTGCTTAGAGTGAACTCTTGGAACTTCTAGCTGATGTGATCCTAATGATCTGAGTAATCTGTTGGGTTTGTATTCCGTGAGCATATCTGCAATGTATTGAGGTCCTAGGCCATTAAATGATTTATATACTAGTAATAATACTTTAAAATCAATCCTATAAGTAACTGGCAGCCAGTGTAATGACCTGAGTACTGGTGTGATATGATCATATTTTCTGGTTCTGCTAAGAATCCTGGCTGCAGCGTTCTGTATGAGCTGCAACTGTCTTATGGTCTTTTTGGGAAGGCCAGTGAGGAGTCCATTACAATAATCCACCCTGCTGGTGATGAAAGCATGCACTAGTTTTTCTAAGTCTTGACTGGAAACAAAGCATCTAATTCTTGCAATATTTTTCAGATGATAGTATGCTGATTTAGTTATTGCTTTGACATGACTATTGAAACTAAGGTCTGACTCCAAAGACACACCAAGATTCTTGACCTGATTTTTAGTTGTTTGACCTTTAGAGTGAAGGTATGCATTCACCTTGAGAACTTCATCTTTGTTTCCAAACACAATGATTTCAGTTTTGTCTTTGTTTAACTGTAGAAAGTTTTGGCACATCCAGCTGTTGACTTCATCAATGCATTGAAGCAGAGAGTCAATGGGGCTGTAATCATTAGGTGATAGGGCTAAGTAGATCTGTGTGTCGTCTACATAGCTGTGGTAAGAGATTTGGTTCTTTCTCATTATTTGGCTCATTGGGAGCATGTACAGGTTGAACAGGAGTGGCGCAAGAATTGAGCCTTGAGGGACTCCGCATGTCATGGGCGTCCACTCAGACTTATGGTCACCTATACTCACATAATAACCTCTCCCATCTAAGTATGACCTGAACCATTTTAGAACTGTCCCAGAAAACCCCACCCAGTTTTCCAGCCTGTCTAGAAGTATTTTGTGATCGACAGTGTCAAAAGCAGCACTGAGGTCGAGTAGAACCAGCACTGATAATTTGCCTGAATCCGTATTTAAGCGAATATCGTTTATTATCTTAATGAGCGCTGTCTCTGTGCTGTGATGCGATCGGAAGCCAGATTGAAAATTATCAAAGTATCCATTTGAGTTTAAGAATTTGTTCAGCTGGTTGAAGACAACTTTTTCAATGATTTTGCCTGTGAAAGGAAGATTTGAGATCGGTCTATAGTTGCTTAATATAGTCTTATCCAGATTGCTCTTTTTCAGGAGGGGTTTGACAACAGCAGTTTTAAGGGAGTTTGGAAAACTTCCATAGAAAAGTGAGGCATTTACCACTTCTAGGAGATCTGCTTCTAAACAGTCTAACACACTTTTTAAAAAAGATGTGGGAAGTGTGTCAAGGGCGCAGGTTGATGTTTTAAGGTGCTGAACGGTTTCTTTCAGAATTTTGCCATCAATTTCTTCAAAATCAGACATAGTAACTACTTTCTCAGGTTGTAGTCTGATCTGACTGACCCCAGCACAACTCAAGGATGTGCTGATCACCTTTCTAATATTATTGATTTTCTCAGAGAAAAAGGTAGCAAACTCACTACACTTGCTGTCGGAGAGCATTTCACTGGGAATCTGGCTTGGGGGATTTGTTAGTCTGTCGACAGTAGCGAAGAGATTTCGAGTATTATTTAGGTTTCTGTTTATGATATTGGAGAAGAAAGTCTGTCTAGCTTTGCCTAGTTCCATATTGAAAGCACGAATGGTGTCTCTATAGATGTTATAGTGGATTACAAGTTTAGTCTTCCGCCACATGCGCTCTGATTTTCTGCATTGTCTTTTCATAATTTGCACTGCTGTTGAGTTTCTCCAAGGTGCTTTTTGTTTACCATTCTTCCTGACTTTCACAGGAGCAATATCATCAATTACATTTTTAACCTTCGAGTTAAAAGAATCAAGGAGAGAATCAACCGAGTCAGCAGATATGCTCGGTCTTAGGGATATGGCCTTCATAAATAGTACACTAGTGTTCTCATTTAGGCATCTCTTCTTGACAGACACAGATCTAACTTCAATGGCAGGAGAGATCAATAAATCAAAGAAAATACAGTAATGATCAGAGAGTGCGACATCCTTAATATCATTCAATGAAATGTTTAGACCCTTACTGATAAGTAAATCTAGAGTGTGTCCACGATTGTGTGTGGGCCCATGTACATGTTGAATCAGATCAAAAGTTTTTAAAACAGTAATGATTTCTTTTGCCATATTATTTTCTGCATTATCTATGTGAATGTTAAAATCTCCAGCAATAGTGAAACTGTCAAACTCTGAGGAAATTTAAACGTATCAACTCATTGTTTCCATCATTTCATTTACATTTATTCATTTAGCAGACGCTTTTATGCAAAACGACTTACAAATGAGAACAACAGAAGCAATGAAACCAACAGTAGGACAACAATATGCAAGTGCTGTGACTCTTCTCAGTTTAATCTAACGCAGTACATGTTAATTGTTTTGTTTTTTTTTGTAGTTTTTTTTAAACTCGTATGGAGCGTACGATACGATTACACCGGTGTGAGTAGAACGGCCAGTGCATCACGTGATCAACTGCTAAATTTAAATGTGCTTTCGCACATTTTCTGGCGCTGAGCCAGAGACAGACGCGCGCCACTCAGGCGCTGTCAACTATCACAATTATTCATTGTTTTTAACCAGATAATGTTTATTTTAGGTTTCAGACATTTAATTCACATAAGTACTAAAAAAAACAATACATATAGAATTTGTAAAATACACACACTGATGTCTATGGAAGCGGAAATAATAATAATTTCCATTATAATTAGACGACACGTTTTATTCATATCAGATTGTGTAAGTTACACATTGTGTAAGTAACTTTAAAGTTAACTCTATTCTTCTCCCAGTTCACCGGCCACTTACTTTCATGTATTTCGGGAGAAGTGAATGAATTCACGTGCTGTAAATCCAGCAGATCGGATTCTCTGAACAGTGGCACAAACTAACATGACGGCGCATATATAGCTCAACTAACGCGATCGTTATAAAGCTCAACTAACGCGATCATTATAAAGGTGTTTAAACAACATAACACTTCCACTTGCATATATTTGACAATCGGAATATCAAATATTTCATGCCATTAGCAAACAAATTTGTGAATATTTTGAATAAGAAAATGAAATAAAAGCAGGGCTGCGTTCTCCGAAACTACCTTAACGCTACGTCGTTCTTAAGTTGTACCTTAAGAAGTACCTTATCGTTAATACGTGGTTTCCGAAACCTTCTTAGTTAAGTATACCTTCTGTAAGTCATACGTTCGTAAGGTTGGTCTGGTATTTTAAATCAAAGACGGCGCCGTCCGCGGAGCCAGTTAGTGTATGTCAACTACATGGCTGGTGGATAATCAGCATACGTTGTGGAGAACATTAACACACTTATGGCCGTAAGGGTTTGGGATTGCACTTGCTAAATTATAAACACATACTCATATTTATTTCTGCATGTACATATTTCAATGAGCCCCGATAAATGCAGTTTGTACTATTTCTAAAACGCTTCTTTATAAAGAACATTGTTTTCTCAATACTTTACCTATACCGCTGTGAAGGAAAGAGCGCACAATCGATCATCGAGGCATCGATATCAACCTATTCAGCGCCTCCACCATGGACAGCGCCTGCTAAGGTTGAACTTAAGAAGGTTTACCTTAAGCAACATCCTAAGGTATAGTTCGGAGAACACACGTAGGAAAGGTATACCTGTAGTTAAGGTGTACCTTTTGAGTCTTCGTAGCGCGCTAAGAGACAACGTTATCGGAGAACGCAGCCCAGATCATTAGTCATTCAGCGCTGTGTCACGTGACAAGCAATGTCGTGTCACCATGGAAACAATAAAGTGATCAGTTCTAAATAATGATCGCCTTGAAAAACTCACAGGGGTCAGCCAGAATATTTTAAATGTACGTTTAAAAAGGTTAAATATGAATACACAGCCTGTGTTTTTTTTTAATTAAGTACAGTACTTTTTTATTTTACTTATTATTTTAAGTACAGTAGCCTACAGTTTTTATTTCACTTTTAGGTGCAATACATTTGAATTGAATCATTATTTAAGTTTTTTATTTACCTGTATGTAAGCAGCACAGTGCAGTGATAATGTTCAAACTGTGTTTTTACAATGTTTAAAGTGGCTGACAATAATAAATATTCTTATTAGAAATTAAGCTGCCTCATTTTTGAGCTGTGCATAGCTATAGCTGAATAGTTAGGCCTACTACACTACTGTATTTTCATATTGGTCATTATGGTGGTACTTGGTGTAAAAAGTTTGAGAACCACTGATCTAAATCGACAACTGTATGTTAGACCCTATACCGACTAAGCTACTGAAAGAGATGCTTCCAGAGGTCATAGATCCTCTTCTTAATATCATTAATTCTTCTTTGTCTCTAGGATACATACCAAAAACGTTTAAGCTGGCTATGATTAAACCTCTTATTAAAAAGATGCTACTTGATTCTAGAGAATTAGTCAATTACAGGCCAATCTCAAATCCACCCTTTTTGTCAAAGATAGGCTACTAGAAAAGGCAGTATCCTCATGACTATGTTCCTTTTTAGAAAGAAATGGAATCTGAAAGGATTTCCAGTCAGGATTTAGTATCGACCACAACATTCTTTTAAATAGACTCGAAAACTATGTTGGCATTAGTGGTTTAACATTAGCATGGTTTAAATCATACTTATCTGACCGTTATCAGTTTGTAGCAGTAAATGAAGAGATGTCTCATCGATCACAAGTTCAGTATGGCGTACCACAAGGCTCAGTACTAGGACCGTTGCTGTTCACTCTGTACATGCTACCCTTAGGAGATATCATTAGGAAGCAAGGGATTAGTTTTTACTGTTATGCCGAAGATACCCAGCTCTATATCTCTTTGTGCCCCAATGAAAGATAGCAATTCAAGAAATTAACAGAATGCATATCTTATACAAAAATTTGGATGACTAGTAATTTACTATTTCTTAATTTCTCAGATTTTCTAATGACTGGACCAAAAACTTCCTCACGTAATAACCTAGAAAACTGTCTAACACTTGATGTCTGCTGTAGCGACAATGACTGACATGCGGTCATATGCTGTTCAAATTAGTAAATCCTTGTCTCCAAACAGATCCTTCGTTGTCTCCTTAGACAACAGTCTGTTCATGGTGCCTCTAAGTCTACCATGAACAGTCAAAATTGCATCTTGTTGCTCCCCAGAGGGACATTTGAGTCATAAAAGAAACCCTGTTCTGGAGAATCCCCTCTGAAACCCCCATTTCAGCATGGACTCCCTGCGACTTTACAACCTCGTGACATTCCACACACCCACACACACACACACACACACACACACACACACACTCGTGGACTTTCAACCAGAAACCCACCACGAGATGCAACTGAGGCACATTGCCATATATGGACTTCCACATAGTAAAATTTCATTTTACTATTCATTACAAATTTATAATAGAGGTGTGGGTTGCTAAGAGTAAAATCTTTAATTCTGAAGCTTCATTGAAAGAAAATCACTCAATAGTGTCTTGTAACACGACCTCACCTGGTCATAAACTTTTATGGCTCCAAAGCTGCAGCTCATCCTTTTCCTGCAAGCCCACATTCCATACACTTCCACACAGGCGATCCAAGAACCATGTTTTTGATATGTATTTTTATGTGTGTATAATTTCCATGGCAGATTGAGATTTTCTATGTTCTATCCTAAGAAATCAATGGACTCTTAAAATGCTCAGAATCCTACATTAGAAATGCATATCTGTATTCCCATGTTCTGTACACCATGTCTGGTATCATTCTAATCGTAGTGATCTCACGGAATTACATATATGTATGAGATTACAATAAAATGTATTCTTACGGGTAGTATCTTGTCTGAAAGAGGAAATACGAATTCTACCTCTCACATGACAAAGTCAAAGTAGGCGTCTTCCTCTTCACACAAGGAAATGTTCCTGCTTCAGATAACAAAATCTGATTGGCCGTTGTTACAAACAGGGCGTAAAACAGATGTCTGTTAACCCTCTGAGGTCTGAGCTGTTTTCTGGGCCCTGGAGGTGTTCTGACATGCTCTGACATTTGTGCTTATTTCTGTTACTTGTGACATTTTCATGGCTAAAGTCTAATTACACTGTATTCAGCACAAACTCTGCTACAATAATATATCAGCAGCATGTATGTAAAAGTTTGTAGTTTTGAGATAATGACATTTATGCGTGGTTTGTGAAAATACAAAAAAAAATTCTCACTGAAATAAGGCCATGAAACCCATACTGATTATTTCTTCACAAGACTTTTAAAAATTGTATGACGTAGCCTAGAATATTTGCTGCAAAACTATGTGAAAATCACCCTGACTGCTCATTCAGATAAGACAATATATTGATTTAAAATTTTTACGACGTGTTTTGTGTTAGAAAGCTTTCTGCGGGAGCTCATTAATATGTAAGCTTTTCTCACCTGAGAAAGACAAAGAACCTCCCCTAACGGCCCTATTAGGAGCTATCAGGCCCTATTATTCTGAGCAACCTTGCACAATACTGTAAATGAGGAGATTTAAAAAAGAATGGCTTTGAAATTGTTTGGATTTATTTACAACACAACATAATCTAAAGATACACAACAAATGCCAAAAAAGCACGTCAAAGACAGAGACCTTTGTGCCATTCCTAAAAACATTGTACATACCTTTCATTTCCAAGATTTTCACTTTACCGTGTTCACGTACAGAGACTCATGTGAATGTTGAAGTCCTCAGTGGCATCTGGGCCCTGAAAAAAAAAAAGTGAACATACTGATATCAAGAGAAAGGCCTGCACAATTTTGGAAATAAATATTAGATTTTTCTGGTTAAAATTGCTTTTTAAAATTCCTTTTTAAAATTCACAGAATACACACACACACACACACACACACACAAATGTTTCCAACAATATATAATGTAATGAACACCAGGTTTGTTGTGCCTTGTAGGCATAAGGTATATGCGCAGTGCCGGATAAAATAATAACAATAAATAACCTATAGCAGTATAAATCTTCCAAAAGATTTCAGTAACAACTAAGCTAGAGAAAAATATATTGATTATCATGTTACTTCAAATGTTTCCATCCGTTATGATGATATGAAATGAGATAATAATAAAAACATGAAGCCGTTTGGTGCTTTTGCTTTCATCCAAAATATGATACATTCAAACGCGATCGCTATCAAAAATATGATACATTCAAACGCGATCGCTATCAAAAATATGATACATTCAAACGCGATCGTGCTCAAATATAAAACATTATGGTTACCATATACATATCTACGTTTGAGCAGATATCCACAAACACAGTAACAGTAAACACGGGTCTAAATATTATAATATTCCCCATATATCTAGCAACAGTTCAACTGCAACGTGACATTTATGCAACAATAACAAACTAATATGTAAGAATTTCTTACCTTACATCTTTCTTGTCTTCAAATCGCGTTCTTCTTCTGAGGTAGCCTAAATCCAATGTAAGCTCAGGCACGTCTTTCAAACTCGACGAAAAGTGAAGTGTTTTGTTGTTGAGGTAATGAGCGAGACGCGGTCCATGTGGAGATTTGCATGTGAATCTCTTTTGCGCGAGTGGGCGTGGCCAAATTAAAAATAATTAGGAAGCGTTTGAGAAGCTGGACATCTTGTTGGTTTTATACAAATTACTTAACCCTCTGAGGTCGGCAAACGCGTGGGCGCGTTTTGCTGGATTTTCTCCACATTGTAGCACTATAAACTTAAATTACTCCGTCATTTATGGTCATACAGAAAAAAGAAATATAAAAAAAGAATCTGTGATATTTCTACTTTTGTATGTGTCCACTTACAATCAAATCAAAACATTGTGCTTTTGTAAAATAAAGAAAATAAACAGGGTGTGCTTTCTGCCTCTTCGTCGCGGTGAACTTTTTTTTCTTGAGCACGTCTATAAACTGAAACAAAACTCAGCGAATACTTGTCACACATTTATGAGCCATACACCTTTATAAACATTTAAGTGTGTACTTTTAAATGATTGGATTCAAAACGAAAACAAATATTTTCTGTTTAAGTAATTTGTATAAAACCAACAAGATGTCCAGCTTCTCAAACGCGTGCTCATTACAGTTAATTTGGCCACACCCACTCGCGCAAAAGATATTCACATGCAAATCTCCACATGGAACGCGAACGCGCTCGTTACCTCAACAACAAAACACCAAAACACTTCACTTCACTTTTCGTCGAGTTTGAAAGACGCGCCTGAGCTTACATTGTATTTAGGCTACCTCAGAAGAAGAAGAACGCGATTTGAAGACAAGAAAGATTTAAGGTAAGAAATTCTTACATGTTTGTTATTGTTGCATAAATGTCACATTGCAGTTGAACTGTTGCTAGATATATGGGGAATATTATAATATTTAGACCCGTGTTTACTGTTAGGCCTACTGTGTTTGTGGATATCTGGTCAAACGTAGATATGTATGGTAACCATAATGTTTTATATTTGAGCGCGATCGCGTTTGAATGTATCAGATTTTGCAGCGCGATCGCGTTTGAATGTATCATTTGAAAATTTGAAAAGCAAAACACACCAAACGGCTTCATGTTTTTACTATTATCTCATTTCATATCATCATAACGAATGGAAACATTTGAAGTAACATGATAATCAATATATTTTTCTCTAGCTTGGTTGTTACTGAAATATTTTGGAAGATTTATACTGCTATCTATTGTTATTATTATTTTACCCAGCACTGTGCATAGCCTATGCCTACAAGGCACAACAAACCTGGTGTTCATTATATTGTTGGAAACATTTGTGTGTGTGTGTGTATTTTGTGAATTTTAAAAAGCAATTTTAACCAGAAAAATCTAATATTTATTTCCAAAATCGTGCAGGCTTTTCTCTTGATATCAGTATGTTCACTTTTTTTTCAGGGCCCAGATGCCACTGAGTCCTGCCGACTTCAACATTCACACGAGTCTCTGGAACATGAACATGGTAAAGTGAAAATCAAACACGAAATGAAAGGTATGTACAATGTTTTTAGGAATGGCACAAAGGTCTCTGTCTTTCAATAAGTGTTTTTTTGCCATTTGTTGTGTCTATTTGGATTATGTTGTGTAAATAAATCCAAACAATCTAAAAGCCATTCTTTTTTAAATCTCCTCATTTACAGTATTGTGCAAGGTTGCTCAGAATGACAGGGGCCTGATAGCTCCTAATAGGGCCGTTAGGGGAGGTTCTTTGTCTTTCTCAGGTGAGAAAAGCTTACATATTAATGAGCTCTCGCATAAGGCTTATTCACACAAAACACGTCGTAAAAATTTTAAATCAATATATTGTCTTCTCTGAATGAGCAGTCAGGGTGATTTTCACATAGTTTTAGAGCAAATATTCTAGGCTATGTCATACAATTTTCAAAAGTCTTGTGAAGAAATAATCAGTAGGGGTTTCATGGCCTTATTTCAGTGAGAATCACAAACCACGTGTAAGAACTGATTTTCCTGCTAAAACAACTGATTTTCCTGCTAAAACAAAACTCACCCTGCAGTAATGCCATAAAATTCCCCCTGGACAGCAAAGACAGAGCACAGAACCCTGTCCTGCCCAAACTTATCTCCTTGTCCCTTTGTTTGGCTTCAACTCATCCCCCCTCTCCCTCCTCTTCTCCCTCCTCAAGTCACTGAAAGTTAAATTAAGAATGTCTATATATCGCATATGGTGTATCTTGTGAATGTGTTGTTTTTTATCATTTTAAGGGTCTCAGTGCGATTGGTAAAATGGTCTTAATTTCATTGCAGTCATTGGTTTAATGAAAAAGATTGAGAATTTAGGAGAATCATGTATCTCTCAGGCTGATATCTCTTCGCGATATCTCAAGAAACCAGGTGCTACCCCCCTGGGGTACATGGATTGGCCCAACCAACTCTAAACAACATTTGTATAACCCTTGTTGTTCTGGTCTGGTATTTAAGGCAAGGGAATAGAATACACTTTGGGACTCTTTTACCAGGATCATCCCCCACAGTAATGTTTCAGTGCTTTCTGGTTGGAAAGCCCTGGCACATTACTGTGTCTTTGTCAGGAGAACATTGCTTACTTTTAGAGTCATCTTTGAGTAAATGATGTCATGTATTTTCTGAATTGGCTTTTAATCATTTACTTCTGTAATTGGCATGATACATTTTTACCTGACAAATAAATTTGTTACATCTTGATTTATTCTGAAGTATTCTGAAATCATTATTTTTAATATATTAAGGAGGCTGGTGCTACCGCAAATCTTAGTTAAGGTAGGTCAAACTTAAGGCGCATGTATGAACGGAGCAGTAGGCACGTCATCTGAAGACCTTGTGATTTCTGTCTATCACTGGTTTAGCAAGTTGTATGGAAGTGGCTAAATAAAACTACACTCTCTAGTTTGAGTGAGCAGTAGGCAACCGACTTTAGGGGTATTAGCAAACCCTACATCCTCTGACTGAAATCAGAATTAACTGGTTTGTGTCCGTGAGAAACACGATTTGGCCGACGTGATCTCTAAGCGGCATTCGGGTCCATAATGAATTAATAACTGAAAGTATGGGATACTCAGAGTAGACAAAGATCTAAATTAATTCATAATCAATATTTATGATTATTTTCTAATCAGAAATACGATCTAAATTTGATTATCATTTGAAATTGGAGTCAGATTACGCATAGAGCTAAAGTAATACTAAAACTAAGTTCCAATAAATTAAGTGAACTTCACTGGAGCGCTGAAAAGACATACACGCTTTAAACCTTCGCCAGGCCATTGGATTCCATCGTTGGGCCAATGGATGGTCCTTACAAAGTGGTGACAGTCCCTCCGTGATTCTCCAGGTTGCGAGTGTCTTTTCAGCGAAATATTGGGACTTGCAACAAATAAGAGAAGTAAGATGTCCTTCTCTTTCTTCAGCCGTTTGGTAAGTCAATTCTCTTTTGCCTTTTAGAAGTGTTGAGGGAAAATTCAGACGCACCTCATATAGACACATTTGTAGAATGGGTCGGCATACCCAGTTAGACCGGAGAACGCAAAATCCGGTAGGGCTTGAGAATTAGATAAAACCACATATCAGGGACATGATAGCGGCAGCGTAGAGGAGAAAAGATATCCCTTGCTTTAACTTTAAATACCTCCTTGTTTGTCTAAGCAACAAGTGATGAAACCTAAATTGGGATAACATCATCCAAATTTCATTCTGGTACTCAACAGAGGGGTGTAAACTAAAAACTCAAATTCTGAGGTAAATAATGTCGTTACATTTAATTATTTGCTTTGCTGCAACAACATTGCAACACTGGAAATAAGAAAATGGTCACGCTAACTTGTGAAAAACCTTGTGATTTGATGAGCGAAAAGATAACAAGTAAAACTGTCTCACTTGAATCCTTTGTGTGCGAAATGTAAAGTTGGACAAAACAGTGTAATTAAATTAGAACATTTCAAAAGAAATGATCTGAGAAATTGATCTCTGTCCTAGGGAACAGCTGCTATGCAGAAGTCCTAGAGGCTGAAATTTGGAAAAATACGCTAAATTTTAAAACTGATGCATATAATGACAATTATTGTGTTACTAAGAGGCTTGTAACCAGGCCTGATAGTGTCAGAGGACATGCACAGCTTGTCCTTATCTTATGAGATAATTTAGACAAAGACCAATATGAATTACATCAAAGTAATCATTGTTCTTTGAAAATCTTTCAATAGTGTCAAAAAGTTCATGACTGATGTCCCATATATGGTTTAAACAACACCATTTAAGGCTAAGTCTTATAAAACATAGCTTATATCAGACTTTGCAATCACTGCATTCTTGTATGTTTTCGAGGTCTCAAAAGAGACTGACAAAAGTAACAAACCATAAAACAATCTTGGTGCCCTCCATGAGACCTGTTTGTCCAACCTTTCTTTCATATTCAAATAAGATTCTTAAAAGAATGCAACTGATAACATCTCAGCCTAAAATAAGATAATTGTGTCCAATTCTAAATTGTAGTCACAAAAATCTTTAAATTGAGCAATGATTTGACCCATGTTTCTCAATGCCTGCAGTCCATTGAATGTTCACAGCATCGAAGCAGCTGTAACTGGTTTCCAGTTTGGGTTGTTGCTGTGTACACAATGCTAATGCCAGCACAGCTGGAGCTGCAAGGCCAAACACCTTCTAAATGATCAGTGGGAAGATAACAAGTCAGTCTTGACAAATTACTCAGTAAAAACCCCCGAGACCAGTAAATGAAATTGGTTTGATTTATACAATTTAAGAAAATATAATTTATATTATGACCAGATTGTAATATATATTATATTGTAATGGCCAAGAATGGCTTTAATCTCTTGATGATTCAGCATTGGGTTAGAAGAGGAACGGATGTTTACTGAGAATGGAAAGAATCAGAATGTAGAAAGATGGTACGTGTAGAGAGCAAGAGGCAGGAACACTATTAGTGTTGGGAGGAAGGAGATAATAGATGGTTAGAGAAAGTATTGGCAAGAAAGATAACTGAAAGGAAGAATGAATCAGAAAGAACTTCTTTACCTTCTATTTGTGCAAGAATCTTTAATAAGAGAAATTACAATGCTCAGTATATACCAACTAAAATGATCAACCTGATTGCCATGTCTTAAATATCCATCCAAATCCACAGGATGATTTTATTTTGATCTAACAGATCTTTAACCCAGTAACAAGGGGAGGTACAAATTTAAATTTTCTCTTGCAACAAAACCACAAACGAAGTGGTGCAAGTGTTAACAAACTCCTCTCTGGGAGTTTCAGCTCACATGGAATCTGATCAGGGAAGGTATTTTACTGGACATGTAAAAACAGTTGTGTGAAATGTAAACATCAGGCAGAAAATCTACAGTCTTTATGGACCACAGAGACCCAAATGGTCAAGAGTTGAATGGCACCATAAATTCCAAAGGCTAAAACAAACAAGCACAGCACCACACCTGGTGATCTAATTGCTCTAAACACAGAACTGGCTAGTGTAAATAAACAGCATCATGTAAAGAGATTTCCCTAGCAGACCTGAGGGTCCTAATGCTCACAACACAGCAGACTGTGTGAGTTTAGATGCAATAGCAGTGAGATCTGACCATTATCACTGTTTAATTGACCTTTTCTTTGCAAACACAGGATCATGATAATGATACATGTCTTTGTAAACAAAAACAAATTTTCTTCTAATGGCATAAAATCTTAACAGATCAAAGCCATCAGTAACAACTGTCTGGCTAAGGCCATCAAATAAATATTGAGATCGACCATCTATCTTAAATGCAATTTGTATAAAGGCTCAAGATTAAACTGTGTTTTCCTCTCTAGGTCTATTTCCTTACAGGCTGACAAATGACTTTCTTCAGAACCAGATTCCACAAGGGTCTGGTTTCGCCTGCCTTAAGCAGGACACACAACTTTACATGTAGGAGATGGGGGTGGAGAAACTTCAAGGGGCCGCTCACACCTCATAACACTACAGAAGTAGCTCCTGTATGTGGCCTCCCGGTGTAGCACCGGAACTAAATTATACAACACAAATTATGGTAGGATAAAACACCACCCATCTCCTATACACAAACATACACAATACACACCATCACTATGGCAATCTGAGAACATCTCTACCTGGCATAGATCATAAGACTATCCAGGCCAAAATTATTCACATCATGCAAATCTACAATACATCATTCACCTTCATACATATAGGACAAGGGAAATTATTTTAATAATTTCTCTTCAGCATTACAGTCTTGTCAACTTCCTGTATGTAAATACTGTACTGTGCATAGGACATGCATGGCTGTGGTCACACATCAATTGATTTAAATCCACATAAAAAATCTAATTGAGACCCATTAATACAACTGGTCTTTGGACAAAATATTTATTATGTCCAGTCGTTGGCAATTGTTGAAAACCAGGAGGGCCCCCTAGTTTCCAACAAATGACTAATGACAATATCTAAACAGCTAAATCTAAAATGCAGGCATTTCTATTTGTCAACTATACAATTCAGACCTGCACTATTGAGTGTGACCTAGCCTGTACATCAAATGCACAGAGGATGATTACTCTATACATTTCATTCTCTAATTGAATCTATTAAAACATTAAGTTTCATTGATGATTTGCACTTAAAACAACTAACATAGACAATTTTATAATTATGAAATTGTGTATTTCCATGTTTAATTATGTGATATACTCTAATTACTTTAATTATGCATACTGCTAGTAAATATACTAGTTATGGTGACTTTCTGCTACCCGTCCTTGATTCATCCAGACCAAGTCTAAATTCCACTACCAGATCACTGCGGTAGTGAAGAATTTGGTGATCAAATTACACCTGTTCATTAAATATATGATTCTGAAAAAGAGACCATATTTGCCACTCGCACCTTTGACTTTTGAGTTTTACATTTTTAAGTACATCATGTTTTGTTATCTTGTGTTCTTGTGTTTATCCAATAACTTTTTTCTCATCTTATAATAACCACAAATACATCAGTGTTCAATTATTGCATGGTCATTCAGAAGTTGTTCAGGTGTCTCACACGCAATGGAGCGTCATCAGTAAATGATTCCTTCAACTATGGAGTTCTGATCTACCCGGCAAATGAAACCTTCTGCTTGAAGGTGACCGAGGACTTCTCAAATGGTCAGTTAAAACATCCTAGGGAGGACAAAGATGTTTCCGCAAAGCGTTATAATGACACTTTCCAATGACACTTTCTGATCATGCAGACCAAAGCAAACAGACTTGATACAACGAGATCATTCTACAGACTGAATAACAACGCAGCCTAGTGCAGGTGGAAGCAAACCCGGCCAAGAGGGTCATGTGACACCCAGTCCGGCTGCTGCAGAATCCCCGCATTCTGCCATGCTTTCATTTTAAGGTTCAACCTGTCTTAATGCTGTTATTTCAGGTGACGACTGGATTCCTGCACCAATCGACTAACACTGCAAACTACAGTGGTCAGGTCCATGAACACTGAAAATGTGGAAACAGGAAAATGTCCAAAAAATGTCCCCTTTGGCCTGATTTAAATCTGTCCCAAGGGGCCAGGGGCCGTCTGTAAGAACTGATTTTCCTGCTAAAACAACTGATTTTCCTGCTAAAACAAAACTCACCCTGCAGTAATGCCATAAAATGCCCCCTGGACAGCAAAGACAGAGCACAGAACCCTGTCCTGCCCAAACTTATCTCCTTGTCCCTTTGTTTGGCTTCAACTCATCCCCCCTCTCCCTCCTCTTCTCCCTCCTCAAGTCACTGAAAGTTAAATTAAGAATGTCTATATATCGCATATGGTGTATCTTGTGAATGTGTTGTTTTTTATCATTTTAAGGGTCTCAGTGCGATTGGTAAAATGGTCTTAATTTCATTGCAGTCATTGGTTTAATGAAAAAGATTGAGAACTTAGGAGAATCATGTATCTCTCAGGCTGATATCTCTTCGCGATATCTCAAGAAACCAGGTGCTACCCCCCTGGGGTACATGGATTGGCCCAACCAACTCTAAACAACATTTGTATAACCCTTGTTGTTCTGGTCTGGTATTTAAGGCAAGGGAATAGAATACACTTTGGGACTCTTTTACCAGGATCATCCCCCACAGTAATGTTTCAGTGCTTTCTGGTTGGAAAGCCCTGGCACATTACTGTGTCTTTGTCAGGAGAACATTGCTTACTTTTAGAGTCATCTTTGAGTAAATGATGTCATGTATTTTCTGAATTGGCTTTTAATCATTTACTTCTGTAATTGGCATGATACATTTTTACCTGACAAATAAATTTGTTACATCTTGATTTATTCTGAAGTATTCTGAAATCATTATTTTTAATATATTAAGGAGGCTGGTGCTACCGCAAATCTTAGTTAAGGTAGGTCAAACTTAAGGCGCATGTATGAACGGAGCAGTAGGCACGTCATCTGAAGACCTTGTGATTTCTGTCTATCACTGGTTTAGCAAGTTGTATGGAAGTGGCTAAATAAAACTACACTCTCTAGTTCGAGTGAGCAGTAGGCAACCGACTTTAGGGGTATTAGCAAACCCTACATCCTCTGACTGAAATCAGAATTAACTGGTTTGTGTCCGTGAGAAACACGATTTGGCCGACGTGATCTCTAAGCGGCATTCGGGTCCATAATGAATTAATAACTGAAAGTATGGGATACTCAGAGTAGACAAAGATCTAAATTAATTCATAATCAATATTTATGATTATTTTCTAATCAGAAATACGATCTAAATTTGATTATCATTTGAAATTGGAGTCAGATTACGCATAGAGCTAAAGTAATACCAAAACTAAGTTCCAATAAATTAAGTGAACTTCACTGGAGCGCTGAAAAGACATACACGCTTTAAACCTTCGCCAGGCCATTGGATTCCATCGTTGGGCCAATGGATGGTCCTTACACACGCATAAATGTCATTATCTCAAAACTACAAACTTTTACATACATGCTGTTGATATATTATTGTAGCAGAGTTTGTGCTGAATACAGTGTAATTAGACTTTAGCCATGAAAATGTCACAAGTAAAAGAAATAACCAGAAATGTCAGAGCATGTCAGAACTCCTCCAGGGCCCAGAAAACAGCTCAGACCTCAGAGGGTTAAACAGAGAATATTTGTTTTCGTTTTGAATCCGATCATTTAAAAGTACACACTTAAATGTTTATTAAGGTATATGGCTCATAAATGTGTGACAAGTATTCGCTGAGTTTTGTTTCAGTTTATAGACGTGCTCAAGAAAAAAAAGTTCACCGCGACGGAGAGGCAGAACGCACACCCTGTTTATTTTCTTTATTTTACAAGAGCACAATGTTTTGGTTTGATTGTAAGTGGACACATACAAAAGGAGAAATATCACAGATTCTTTTTTATATTTCTGTTTTCTGTATGACTATAAATGACTGAGTAATTTAAGTTTATAGTGCTACAATGTGGAGAAAATCCAGCAAAACGCGCCCGCGCGTTTGTCGACCTCAGAGGGTTAAAAGGACGAGACCCCCACTCTTCTCTCTCTCTTCTCTCATCGATCCCGCTGATCCCACTTCCTCGCTTCTCCGGTCCCTGACCTCCTCCTCCTTCTCCACATGCAGCGCTGCTCCAGCTGGACAGGCCTTGCCTTGGCCTCTGGGACACATGGCCCGCTTCATGTAAAAGCCTGCCGTCGCTGCAACAAAGACTTTAAACCTCTCCCATCCCGGGAGATGAATCTTATTTTCCGGTAACGTAAATTCAAGTGAGCCTTTACATCGTCTTGCGAAACGACCCAGAAGACGAAGCCAGACGCAAACCAGCCGGACACGCGCACACGCGCACACGCGCGCCTCTTTTATAGCATTGCACTGAAAGAGTACAACAGCTCGCAAGTATCTCTCAAATCTAAACGCTGAACTCCTGGTGTCTATCTTGTAGGTCTGTGAATTAAGTTACCCTCTATCTCTTATCTCTTTATTTCTTTCTTTCTTTCATTTCATTCTGATCACTTATGTTATTGTTTGGTTATATGTTTGTTTGTTTATTGTTTGCATTTTTACGTACGTTTATATTCGTAGCTTATATAATCTCTAGTTTTGCATTTATTAAAATTCATAAATACTTTTCACTGTCTCTGTGTTTGAAAAATCCACCTTATAAGTCAATGAAACTTGAAAGATCCAATTATAAGCTACAAAGCTCGATATATAGACTACTTGAGTAGTTTTAATTAATAAACTCAGAAAGTTTGATGTCCGTGGCCAGAACATAAAACTCTCTTGGAGTTTGTGAATACCCCTTCTTAACTGTACTGATCTTACATTTACTCGCTGGACGAATTAAAGGTTGGTCAGACCAGTTACAGAACAAGGTAATCTCGATAATTGATAAAATAAATGTACATGCGACTTATGAATTATGACCATGAGTCATAAATATTAATATTCCCAGAATTCCCCATATTCTTGAGCTAATTCACATTTAACAGAGTCGTATGCGCTACACTGCTCTGTCAAGTCTTCGTCGTCGGTTAGGAACCTGGGTGTGCTCTTTGATACCAATCTTTCATTTGAAAGTCACGTGTCTAGTATCTGTAAAACCGCATTCTTCTATCTTAAAAATATATCTAAATTACGTCATATGCTTTCAATGAAAAATACAGAACAGTTAGTTCATGTGTTCATGACCTCAAGGCTAGATTATTATAATGCTATTATGGGTGGTTGCCCTGCACGCTTAATAAACAAACTACAGCTGATCCAAAACGCAGAAAAGAAATGCTTCTTTACAATAAAACAAAAACATATACGTCAATACAGAGACAGCATTATAACCCATCATGTCTACCAATGGTCATGGAAATTAAATACTCAAGCTTATACAGATGTTTTGTGTTTTACACAAGCACAAGGGGAGCTATTACTTAAAATTCCGGCCAGTTGATAATACCTAGAATATCAAAATCGACTGCTGGCGGTAGATCCTTTTCCTATTTAGCACCTAAACTCTGGAACAGTCTTCCTAACATTGTCCAGGAAGCAGACACACTCTGTCAGTTTAAATCTAGACTAAAAACACATCTCTTTAACCTATACATTCCTATTATACAAATCAGTTAAATGATTATCAGGCTGCATAAATTAGGTCAGCCAGAACCGGGAACACTTCCTATAACACCCAATGTACTCGTTACATCATAAGAAGAATGGCATCTACGCTAATGTTTAGGGTTGGGTACCGAAACCCGGTTCCGACGTAAACGGTAGTAACGAGACAGAATAAAAACGAAACTTTCGGTGCTTGATTTCGGTGCTTGACTTTTTTTTACTGCCCCCTATAAAACATCTCACGGCATGAATGTTCCAATAATAAAACATCTCCAGTTAACCAGCAGAGCATTCATTTCGTTCGTTTGTTAAATAAGAGACGATCTAGCGCTGAAATGTGTTTTTTAAATCAAGTGATCAAAGTGCTCATTGCCGCTGCGATCAGTGGCGTGGATATAGTGTTTTCTCTTGTGGCTCGCGCACACCGCACTGTCTTCACTCGGACGCGTGCTTCAATACTTTGCGGAGACTCTCTATTCGTTCCGGTGAAATAACAAAATATAATGCACAGAAACATGTCCCTGCTTGATATAAAACCACTGATGAGCATAATCGGTTTAAAAAAAAAAAAAAAAAAAAAACCTGTACGAATGCGGATTAGAACCCAAAACCTCTGACACGCTTGATGAAAGTTCAAGTTCAGCTGCCAGTGTCGTGGTGGACATGGTAAGTCTAGTATTTTAATGCCAAAGTATATCAAGTATATTTATATGAGGCTATACTGTGTGTGTTAAATATTTCTGCTCAGTGTCAGATATTTCTCTGTTTCAAAGTAAAAGTCATAATATAAGACAAAATTTTGATCTTAACTTAAGTGTTTTAGGCTACATCAGTAGCCTATTAAACAGCGCAATTTTTCATTTAATCAGAAATCAGAAAATCTTTAAAGATTTAAGTTAATATTATGTCCAGTTTGGACACACGCACACACACACACACACACAGATATAATTTTTTTTTGATAGTGTGTGCGGTTTTGTTTTTTTAAGTACCGGTTTAAGAACTGTTTAAGCACCGGAACCGTTTAAAAAATACAGAGTAGGTACTGGTATCAGATAAAACCCAACCTAGGGGTGGGCGGTATGACCAAAAATCTATTTCACGGTATGACTAATTTTATTTCACGGTAACGATATATTTCACGATATAGCTATTTATATATGTAGTTATTCTCGAAAAATAGACAAAAGGGGCTTTGTATAATAAACAAACCCAAATACTTTAGAAATGAAAAGTAGGCTACTTCACTTTGTTTGAATTTTCTTTTTCTTTTATTTGGTAAATTATTTCTTTGGTAAACTATTTTTAATAGCTAAATATTGCAAACAAAACACTCTCATCAACTTCTAGATGAACTGCCCCCAACTGATTGATATTAAATACAACTCATAGGTGCAAATCAACTTTAAATAAAGTGTTTCTGAATAATTTTTAAATCTCATGTTATTGCTTTACTTCATCAATCAGTTTATAATATCTGCATATTTTATATGCAACTATTCTATTCATAATAAATGAGTTACTTACTTTTAATTTGGTAGGATATTTTTTTGCCATGTCTGCTTATTATACTGTTTTAAAAGGCTTGCATGTTTTGCTCTTTTTGGGATATCTGGCAACCCGTCACCTAAAGCTTTTGTCACAGGTCGGGGTGGAGCGCCAGCGGGCCGCCAACCCCTTCGCTTGCGTGCCGCCCCTGAGGAGCTGGCCGTGGACACAAAGGAAATGGCGGACACAGGATTAAAAATAAATATGCTCTTTATTAAAGGAGCTGTATGTAAGATTGTGGCCAAAACTGGTACTGCAATCACTTTCAAATTACTGTAGAGCAGTGTATCCGCTCCCCCTCCCCCCTGACTCGAGGTTGCCAGATATGCTGCAGGATCCAGCAGGAACGTAGGCTGCTACAAGGAGCTGCAGCTGTGGTAAGAGCAGCAGAGCTGGCAACCCGGATGCCGAAACACTTCTGACTTCGTGATTGGTAGATAGGTGGAGGGTGGGGCTTCAGGCCAAAACACAAGATGACAACATCAACATCAGTTGAGGGCTGCAAGTTCACTTTTTAAATGACAATATCCTGGCCGTACTACTGTTGTCAGCGATATAAGTATTTGAAATGAACATGATTTCTTAATGTCTAGTGACATATCAGGGCCATTTTATGATTAATTGAAATACATTTCTTACATACAGCTCCTTTAAATAATAAAAACAATCTTAAAAAGTCACTTCAGCATTCTCTTCTTTTGGGGAGCAGGTTCTTCACTGGACTCAGACAGAGAGTGGAGGATACATATATCTCACAGCATTAGCAGGTTCTTCACTGGACTCAGACAGAGAGTGGAGGATACGTATATCTCACAGCATTAGCAGGTTCTTCACTGGACTCAGACAGAGAGTGGAGGATACGTATATCTCACAGCATTAGCAGGTTCTTCTCACAGCACTAGCAGGTTCTTCACTGGACTCGGAGAGTGGAGGAAACATGTAACTCACAGCATTAGCAGGCTCTTCACTCGCATTAGCAGGCCCTTCCAGCATTAGCAAGCTCTTCCAGCATTAACAGGCTCTTCAAGCACTAGCAGGCTCTTCACCAGCTTCAGGCAGAGAGTGGAGGTCACGTGCAACTCACAGCATCAGCAGGCTCTTCACTAGCCTCGGGCAGAGAGAGGAATAAACATAATTCACAGCGTCCGCATTCTCTTCTTCAGCGTTCTCTTCGCGTATCTCAGCACCTTCAGACAGAGAGAGGAATGAACATAATTCACAGCGTCCGCGTTCTCTTCTTCAGCGTTCTCTTCGCGTTTCTCAGCACCTTCAGACAGAGAGAGGAATGAACATAATTCACAGCTTCCACATTCTCTTCTTCAGCGTTCTCTTTGCGTTTCTCAGCACCTTCAGACAGAGAGAGGAATGGACATAATCCACAGCTTCCGCATTCTCTTCTTCAGCGAGCTCTTCGCGTTTCTCAGCACCTTCAGACAGAGAGAGGAATGAACATAATTCACAGCGTCCGCGTTCTCTTCTTCAGCGTTCTCTTCGCGTTTCTCAGCACCTTCAGACAGAGAGAGGAATGAACATAATTCACAGCTTCCGCATTCTCTTCTTCAGCGTTCTCTTCGCGTTTCTCAGCACCTTCAGACAGAGAGAGGAATGGACATAATCCACAGCTTCCGCATTCTCTTCTTCAGCGAGCTCTTCGCGTTTCTCAGCACCTTCAGACAGAGAGAGGAATGGACATAATCCACAGCTTCCGCATTCTCTTCTTCAGCGAGCTCTTCGCGTTTCTCAGCACCTTCAGACAGAGAGAGGAATGAACATAATTCTCAGCTTCCGCATTCTCTTCTTCAGTGTTCTCTTCGCGTTTCTCAGCACAGCATTAGCCGGCTCTTCACTGGACTCAGGCAGAGAGAGGGATGGATACGTGTAACTCACAGCGTTAGCAGGTTCTTCGCTGGACCCAGGCAGAGAGAGAAATGGATACGGGTAACTTACAGCAGTAGCAGGTTCTTCGCTGGACCCAGGCAGAGAGAAGAATGGACAGCTGTGACTGCGAGTGAACAGCAGAAGCACAATTCCCACACTCGTGTATTCACCACACACTGCAAGGTTTCACTCGTGCTCATTTCCATAATAAAACTGCAATTCAACAGACTCATGGTGCAAACAAAAGCTTACACCCGCAATCCAGCCGAAGTTTTCTCTGTCTCTCTCTTGCTCTCTCTCTCGCGGCCTCCCTCCGCATCAGCGGCCGCGGCCGCTCACGTGCTGCGCGCCTCACATCTCCTCGTGCCCTCCTCTCTCTCCCTCTCTCTTCAAAATGGCCTTTTATACTCAACTTTTGGGAGCATGTGCCCCAATCAGCACTCTAGCTCCTCCCCCTCCACACCTGCCGCTCATTTCTTTTCTTTTTTTTTAATCACCCGGTGACACTTTAATCAAGAGAAGTTCAAAAGTGTCAAGTTCATCAAGTTCATAAGTGACTAGGCGAACAGCAGTATGAAAACTGTTACTGTTAGTGTTGACTAAGTAGTGTAAATTATACACACCTTGTAACTGTGTCATTATTTTACATAGCTCGGTGAACACCGACACACCGCGCTCCCTCTCAGTGCGTGTGCACGCGCACTAGTAAAAGCCAGTAAAAGCTTTTGCATCAGTAAAATGCGATCGGTTAATTTGAGTGACAAGTTGTAATCACGCATTGAATCAAATGAAGATTTTATCAGCTGGTTCAGTGGCCAATTGTTTGGAGTTAGAAATATATAACTCGCACTGCATATTTAGTAATTTTGCCTCAGATACAGGATTCGCAAGTTGTTCATTACCACGGCAACCGCTCGCGTGTCATGCTGAATGCGAGTTTCCTGTTTAAAAAGTAACTATACATAAGAGACGGAAAGATGCAGATAACTATACATTATTTAAGGTTATTTCTATTCGTTACGATATTGATATATGAACTGTTGATGTCAAGTAAGCTTCATGCTTTCCCCGTTGCAATCCTGCACTCCTCTAAACTGTAGCTTACGGGTGCCGCACTGCTCTAGTTGACTGCTGTGCCTTTCCCCCCGAAAATATCACGTTAACAACAACCCTTTAGAAAACTTAATTCCTTTGTGGATCCTCTTGATCTGCTTTCTCCATGATGTTTCTTTGACAAATCTCAATGTCTCAGTCTCACGCACGCTGCACGTGAGTTAACCACACCCACTTATTTACATGTCGCGGTATCACGGAATAAAAAAATCTGTTACAGTTGACATTTTCTACCGCGGTAACGATATATACCGTCATACCGCCCAGCCCTAACCCAACCAATACCCAACCCAAGTAATGTTAGTCTTTCTGCTTATTCTGAGGTTTACTGTAATCAGCCGGATCCGGGCCGTATCCAGATCAGATGGTGGACCTGCGCCTAGACACGACCACAACGCATCCCTGAAGTGTCAGCAGAGATTGTGCCAACTAGACTCTCCCCTGTGAAGGCCTCATTGACACGACAGCCATTGGCTCTGATCCTCAACAAACCAGTCTCCATACCGGCGTGATGACTCTGGTCTTCAACCAGATGGAACTGGATAATATTCTGATTGTTCCAATCCAATCTGACTTCTGACCTAAAATGCTGCCTGAATCATAATCATACACTGTTCGTTCGCTAGCCACAGAGACACAGAGACCTCAAACAGAAAGCACAAAGCCTTTCTTCAAATTTAATTTTGTTTTGTATTAATTGTATCTTAATTTTAATCTGTTTCATCAACCGAACCGAACATCAATGAACCGAAACTCAGCCTATAAGTTGGCTTACTTGCCTCACAGACCTGAGACATATATAGAAAGCTTGAAATGTCTACTTTTAAACAGAACAATTCAAAATGAAAGAAAAAAGACTGCTCTGCTCTCTGCTTATGTAATCTGGATGAAATGTGCATTTCTCTCTGGTGCGTTCACTACGGCGAAGATCATGAGTCAGCATCGTCAACTTTATCTTTGCAGCCGACACTGACACAGAAAACACTTGCTTATTAAAGGGGTCATATAATGCCATTTTTGTACAAGCTAATATGATTCTTTAGGGTCTAAATTAAAAGTTTGTAATATACTTTAATTAAAAATTCTCATTAGTATTGTAAGAAAACACTAATGTCACCTGCTCAAAAACAGCTCTGTTTTCAGCACGCCGTTTCAGTGCATGTGTCTTTAAATGATAATGAGCTTTGCTGACCCCGCCCCTCTGTTCTGTGGGTACACCGTTTCTAACACAATAACCACGTGTTATTCGTTATAAACGTGGGATTATGAATTATATTGAGAACGTCGTACATAGAAAACATGCCGTAATGTACCCGGAGTGTAAACCTTTGATGCATTCATCATGAAGCGTGCAGCAAGGTTTGCAAATTTGCAAAGATTAATATAAATATTAATATAAAGGTTAATAAAACATCACACTCACTTCTGGAGGTTCAGCAGGAACACGTTGGTACCGATCCGTTTTTTCTCGTTTGTAAAGCTGTCTGGTGTGAAATGATTCATGCAAACAGGAAAGCGCAGACGATCGTGGGGAATCCCTGTGAGGGAATCCCCGCGTCAATCCTTTGGGCATATCCCTTCAAAAACAAAAATCAGCCACTGCATCTTCAACGGCTCGGATTTAGGAACATCCAAATGACTGCTGTGTTCCTTATTACACCAAAGAACAATCGCAGACGCCATTATGCTCATAGACAGCGCTCCAGTGAGGGTATCAACAATGACGCGCGAACTATGATTGACAGCTCGCTCATGAGCGA
Organism: Squalius cephalus; assembly: GCA_022829025.1. Classification (NCBI taxonomy): domain Eukaryota; kingdom Metazoa; phylum Chordata; class Actinopteri; order Cypriniformes; family Leuciscidae; genus Squalius; species Squalius cephalus. Next base: position 46,683,646 of record CM040796.1, on the reverse strand, counting down.
GGGCGGGTCTGTGTTGAAACGCTGCAGCTGTCAATCACAATCGTGGGAGGGGCGTCCGACCGTGTGACGTCACACGGTCGAACGGCTTGATTTCAGAGAGAGTCAAACATATAAGGAGATTAAAAAAAAACCACTGGATGGATTTTTATCATTTTATGATGGTTGTGTACAGGCACTGCCAACACACATTTCAGTACAATCAACTTGTAAAAGTGCATGTACCATTATATGACCCCTTTAATAAACAATTAAAATATCTCCTTGCTATATTTGACATATTCATAATCATTAATTTTGCCAGTTCTTTGTGACATGAACACGTCAATACCGCATCAGCACCGAAAACATGGAGATTTATTTCTTTTTGGGGGCAGTTTGTTTGTGTTCAGTCTTTATCAGTTGTCTTTAGGTTAATGTTTCAGTTAACAGTTTTTCAGTTGTTTTCAGTAAATTTCTTCAGGGGTAGGCTACAGGAGCAGCATCTGTACTCTCGCGGCTGTAGAAGGTAATGTTTTCTCTTGGTTCATGTCAGTCAGTATGAATTAATTTTGATATACAAGTCGCACCTGACTATAAGTCACAGGACCAGCCAAACTGTTAAAAAAATGTAAAAAAAAAACGTATAGTCCGGAAAATACGGTACATCGCAAAGCTAGCATCAAGCACATTTCACGTTCGTCCATCTGTGCAAGAACCCTGTTTAAGCATGCGCAATGTTTCAGATAGTATGTCAAATGTAAATACATGAATCGGATATGGGGCAATAACGTATAAACGGACGGTCATATAGGCAACAAATCAGAATTGGGCATCAAGACCTGCAGTGTAAACGAGGCTTGCTTATCCCACATACTTGAGTATCTGCAATGAGCTGTTTAGATCCTTCAGTTTGCCAGAGAGCAGCTTGACTCCTGGGTGATTGTAGCTCAGGTCCAGCTCTCTCAGGTGTGATGTGTTTAAACTCAGAGCTGAAGACAAATAACCACAGCCTTCCTCTGTCACCATACAGCCAGACAACCTACAGACACACAATCAGATCATCTACAAAAACACACATGACTGGCAGACTGTAAATAATCTCTTATATGTTCTTTTTTCAATTTCAGCGGACAAATATATACATTTATCAAGGCAGAAATGCTTCTTTACAATAAAACAAAAACATATACGTCAATACAGAGACATCATTATAACCAATCATGTCTACCAATGGTCATGAAAATTAAATACTCAAGCTTATACAGATGTTTTGTGTTTTACACAAGAACAAGGGGAGCTATTACTTATAATTATTAACAAAACATAACCTTACAGACCATTTATGATTCAAAAAATGTCAGTGCAAATTGGTTTTATATAATCAATAATTTTTTTCCATATTGAACAAATGTATTCTATCTGGGCTCTTAAGGAAATGGAAATCTTTTCCATCGCACATATATATTTATATATTAAGGGTGTAACGATACGCGTATTCGTATTGAACCGTTCGGTACAAGGCTTTCGGTTCGGTTTTCGGTACGCATTTTCAAACCGAACGGTTCGTTTCGGTTCATTTCTTTATTTCAAATGTAGGCGCGTTGCGCGTGGAATGTAAGAGACGCCGGCGCGACCACAACATTGCCCAACATCAAATGGCAAACGTAATGCAAGCGGAACGAAACTGCTCGTTATTGTGTGGCTGAAGGACCATTTATCAGTTTGGACCAGTGCAGCGCGACCCGATCGTGATCATGCGACACCGTTACTACACAGAGCTAATAAGAGATCCAGTAAAGAAAGCATTTGAATTTTCCACAGAAGTAATAACATTGCTGCGAGAGTCTAGTGAGAAACATTGACATTTCTCCGTTATTAATGGATCAAACAGCGTGTGGAAACCAGGAAGAAACATTGTGCCATGAATGAACTATCCAGTGTCCACAGATCAGCAACATTCACCATGGATTTACTGTAGTAACACTAACTGCAGCCATGGAAGTTTGGCAGGAACAGTAGGCATAATGCCTTCAAGTAACATTATGTCGGTTTTATTTTGACATTATGAATACAATTGCTGCCCTCAAATGTTAATCTGAACTAAAATAAACCTATGTTTATAATTACTACAATAGGATATTACATTTCATTTTTTCCAAACAGCTGTTTTTTTATGCTCATAAGAAGAGTCAATTAGCCTATAGCTGTAGAATTGCGCAAAGTAAAAAAATATCATACTTTAGGATGTTAGTTTTAATTTAAAAAAAAATAATAAAAAATAAATAAATCAAGGAAATTTCTCTGGCATTTCTTTCTTTTTGCTGTATCAAACGTACCGAACCGTACCTAACCGAACCGTGACACAAGTGTATCGTATCGAACCGAACCGTGAATTTTGTGAACCGTTACACCCCTAATAGATATATATATATATATATATATATACTAGGGGTGTAACGATACATCGATATGGATCGATGCATCGATATAACGTCTAACGATACGATGCATCGATTCCACACTTAAAATATCGATATGCACCTTTATTTTGACACTCTCCACATTCTCACGTAACATCCTTCCGCTAAAGCGCACATTTTCGTTTACTCACCAACCGCCTGCCGGTGTGTAACGTTAATCTCCTCATCTGAAAAAGACGCCTGACAAGACTGACTAAACCCTAAACAAGTTTTTTTTTTTTTTCACAAAAGCCGGTATTGTCCGCTGTCAAGGCATCGCGAGTTCATGTTTTACAGTAGAAACAGACAAGCACTCGCACCCTTGTTGGTGAACACAACACGAGAAGTCCGTTTTAGCGACTCAGCGCGCAATAGTCAGGTCAGATGTCACTTTGAAAAGACGCGCGCTGGCTAAGAGGAGTTTCGTCAAAGCTGACTAAAAGTGATCGAGGATGGATCATTTCAATGAACTCGTGATATCTTCTGCGTAAAAGGAAAATAAAACCTCAAACATTTTCACGGAACCTTACTAAAGCAGCTCGTTTAGGGAACGGAATGGTGAGGGAAAAGCTCTCTGTACTGCGTGTACGTACGTTAATCACAACAACAAAGTTTGTCAGGCATATGTCAGCTGAGGAGATTAACGTTATGAAGATTAACCGAGTGTTGTATTATTTATCATAGCAATTACTTGGTTGTGTTTGACTCAGAAAGATGAAATGTGAATGTATCTGCTCTGCTCTGCTAAAAAAAAAAAAAAAAAAAAAAAACATATTAAAGCATACTTTCAATTAACTTTAATTTTGTAATTTACCTGTATTTTTTAAGTTATTATTATTATTAATCAAAACAACCCAGCTGCAGTTTGATTGATATTACTTGGAATGCACAATAATAATAAAAAACATGATTTATGAGTACTTGCAAATAACCACTTCTGTTATAAATTGGGAGAGGGTGTGCAATTTTCAAAGAGTTTAATTAAACGTTCATGTTATATATTTTGGTTGCATTTGTGAGTTAATAAAAACATAACTGGTTGTGTGAACATAATATCTAAATATCGATTAATCGATCGATATAGCCCTGAATCGAATCGAATCGTATCGTGGAATTTTTTGAAGTATCGAAAAATATCGTATCGCTGGCTGAGAGAATCGATATCGTATCGTATCGTCATGAACTGTCCGATTTACACCCCTAATATATACAGTGCAATGCATAAGTGAATACACCCATGCTAAAGTTGACTAAAAAGAGGAATAAAAAATCATATTTTGGAAATTGAACGTAATGCCTTAATTTAAAAAATTAGGAAAAATCCAACCTTTAAGGACACCAATTTTCTTTGTGAATGAATAATGTATCGTAAATAAATAAATGGTCTTCCTTAAAATACATGGTGCATAAGTTAGTACACCCCTATGTTAAATTCCCATAGAGGCAGGCAGATTTTTATTTTTAAGTATTTTAAAAAAAAATTTTTTAGGATACTATGCATCCTGATAAAGTTCCCTTGGCCTTTGGAATTAAAATAGCCCCACATCATCATCACATAGCCTTCACCATACCTAGAGATTGGCATGGGGTACTTTCCATAAGATCATCTCTCAATGCAAATCAAACTTTTTTTAGCTTTTAGGCTAACTGAAATAAAACCATGCCAATCTCTAGGTATGGTGAAGGCTATGTGATGATGTGGGGCTATTTTAATTCCAAAGGCCAAGGGAACTTTATCAGGATGCATAGTATCCTAAAATTTTTTTTAAAAAAATACTTAAAAATAAAAATCTGCCTGCCTCTATGGGAATTTAACATAGGGGTGTACTAACTTATGCACCATGTATTTTAAGGAAGAACATTTATTTATTTACGATACATTATTCATTCACAAAGAAAATTGTTGTCCTTAAAGGTTGGATTTTTCCTAATTTTTTAAATTAAGGCATTACTGTCATGATTCTGGTTTTTCCTATCCTTTTCCGCCCTCTTCTGGTCACTTCATTCTTTACACTCATTTGTTTTACGCACGCTATCAATCACTCACTCTCTTTGTCCCAGCTGTTTCCTATCTTCTCCTGTTCTACCCTAAGTGCATCGCACCTGTCCCCTTTTCTCTCTGATTACGTTTGCTACTTCTTCTCTCTCTTTCTCCTGCCTCTTTGTCGGATTGTTCGTTGACTTCAGTTGAATGAAGAACTGTGTTACTATCTCGCTCTTCCTAATTCCTGCCCTATCGTGTCCTGTCGTGTCCTGTCGGGGAATTCATCTAGCAGCAAGTATTTGACCACTCATGCTCTAACCAGCTCTCTGTGTCCAGTGATACGCTTGACTGTGCTGCTGCTGTTCCCCGCTGTGTGTCGTCTATGCATCCATCTCTGTGACCTGAGGCTAGCCACCTGCTGAGTTCTTGCATCGCCGCTGCCCGCTGTCTAAATACAGTTTGCAAGAGGACTATTTCTGTTTACGATTACTGGCCGTATTCTTGGCTGTTTCTGTTGTCTATTATCTACAAAGAAGATTTCTGTTGAACTGCTCTGCTGGAGGCTACCTCATTAACTTTCTATTAAAAGACTGATTCACTGTCACTCGCTATTGGGTCTTTTCTCACCTCATAACAATTACGTTCAATTTCCAAAATATGATTTTTTATTCCTCTTTTTAGTCAACTTTAGCAAGGGTGTATTCACTTATGCATAGCACTGTATATATATATATATATACTGTATAGTGTAATATGTCAATCCAATCATCAACTGTAAGTGACTCTGGTTTTAGCCATTTCTTTGTAATTACTTTTTTACTGGCTGCCAGAAGAATCAGTTTCTTATCGATGTTATTCCACCCATCAAAATAAATATTAGCCAGATGTAAACATTCACAATTACAAGGAATCGTCACCTCAAAAACAGCTGCCAAATTTCCTTCAATCCCTTGCCAAAACTGGATTAATTTCTGACACTCCCCAAAAATATGATAATGGTTAGATTCCCTTTTCCCACATAATCTCCAACAGCTAGCACCTTTCCCTTTGTATGTTTTCTGTGTTGGTGTGGTAAATCTCTTATATATTCTTAAATACCTCAGAATCTGCAGCTTACAGTTTGGCCTCTTCAGTCCTTCAGAAATAATCTTCACTCCTGAATCCTGCAGGTCATTGTTCGTCAGGTCCAGCTCTCTCAGGTGTGAGGGGTTTGAACTCAGAGCTGAACACACATAACCACAGCCTTCCTCTGTCACCATACAGCCAGACAACCTACAGACACACACACACATCGACATTATGAACGGCAGACTGTAAATTATCTCTCAAAGATAATCTTATCTCAGATTAGATTGGAACAATCAGAATAATATCCAGTTCCATCTGACTTCTGACCTATAATGCTGCAATCATAATCACATACTGTTCGTTCGCTGGCCAGAGGAGAACTGCCCCCCCGACGGAGCCTGGTTTCTCCCAAGGTTTTTTCTCCATTCGGCCCTGATGGAGTTTTGGTTTCTTGCCACTGTCGCCTTTTTTCACCTTTGTTGCCATTGGCTTTTGGCTTGCTTAATTGGGGACTAGTGTTGTCACGGTACCAAAATTTCAGTATTCGGTACCAATACCAGTGAAAATCCACGGTTCTCGGTACCAATTTCGGTACCAAAGCTTAATTTAGATTAAATTTACATATATTAAAGTGTATTGATCCCTTTTGAGCCAACGTCACAGTTACGTCACGGCGCTAGCTGGAGGCAAAACAAAGTGAAAACTGGAGGCGGCCAATACAAACCAGCACAGATTCGACTACATAATAAGGAGCTTAAATTACTATTATTATTATCAAATGTCATCTTGTGTTGTTGGGTTCTAGAATCGACGGAGTACATGCTCAAATTTGACATTTTATCGCATAATGTTTTCTAAATTATTGTGATTATTTGTGAATCATTATGATTGTATACATTGTTTTGATTGATTGTGACTAGACTTTTTGAAGAAGCTGATAAGAAAGTGTAACGTTAATCATACATAGTTAAAAAATGAATATGCTGTATCTGGAATTTTTATTTCTGGAAAATATTCACATCATTAAAATTGCACCGTAATGTCACTCTTTACATTGTCGTCTTCTGTCTGGCTGTGGCGCTGACTCAGCAGAACTGCGGATCGTAGGCTACCACACAAGTCTTGTATGTGACCATTACAGTTATAGGCATCTAAAGATTTATATGCCCTCAGTTTCTCTATCGGGTCGTTGTAGAAGTCAGGCCACTCAACCGGAGGAAGCGATGACGTTAATCCAGTCAGATCGTCCATCATTGACTGAGTGTACGGGTCCGCCAATCTGGGATGTCCATTAAAATTAACGTTTGCAAATAACAATCGCGGCCCTGGACAGTGAGGGACCTTGCACATTAAGATAAAATTGGATTTTCTCCAGTCATTGTTAAAACAAACAAGCTAACAAAACTGGCAAACTAACGTTAGTGAAGCGGCCAGAGAGATCATTCTGCCTCCAGCTAAGCCCCGCCCACACAAATACGTCACCATGTTTACCAACTGTAAAAGGGTCTATATCACGGTTACAAAGATGGAAACTGTAGTATTAAAAACACTTTACAATAAGATTCCATTTGTTAGATAACATTAGATAAAATTACCTAACAATAAACAATAGTTATATACTGTCGCAATTATTCTCCTTGGGGTTAATTTAAAAATACATTTTTAAAATCAAAAGTTAACATTATTTAATGCACAATGAATGAAGTGAACAAACATGGCCAATCAAGTGTTTGTATTAAATAACATTAACAAACATTAATTAATGTTGTAAAGATATATTGTTCAATCAATGTGTTGATGTTATATAACGCATTAAGTAATGTTAATGAATGGTATCTTATTGTAGTGTTACCAAACTATACAGGAGATAAAACGTGTTTTTATTTAATCCTAAACTGCATTCATATTTAATTTTAAAAGGGCTTTTTAAACCTGCTAAGAGTTATCTAGCCAAGAATAAGCCTAGAACTGCTTTTCTGACGGACTGATATTAATGACATAATGACGGCTTTTTATTTCTCATCTCCATAAATATATCTAGTAGTAAAGCTAATGCAAGGGCTAGAAATCAATTAATTCTTTGCTCATACTTCCTCGTCATCATGGAGAGCGCAGTTCGCACCGCTTTCTCCTTTCCACAAGCGCTTGCTCTCCCGTGGCGTCTGTCGCTGCTACGCAACCATGAACACGTCGCTTCTATTATGAGAGCGCTTGCCGTGCGCCTACATTTGAAATAACGAATCTGCACACGCAAAAAACGCGTTATGTAAACGGCCCCTTATGGCAACGTGACATTAGCCTAATCCAAAATATTTCCATATGTGGCTCTTTCCTCCTTTATCAACAAGTGGATTTACAGCCACATCAGCAGCGCCGCCGGTCCCCATGTCTCAGCGCTTTTATGAAGAGGACGCAACTGCACGCGCTTCGGGGCTCGGGCATGCACACGCATCAAGTACCGGGTTTGAGAAAAACCTGTGAACACCCCCATATCAGCTCGAGAAAACACAAGTTTAATCAGATCATTGTAGCCTACTTGTTTACACCGTCTCGCAGCGCTGTGAGGAATAATAATAATGAAAAATGTACCTCAGAACAGAAGTGCTGGTATTTCGAGGAGCAACGGATCCGAGCTGAGGAATACTGTAGTACGTTTTTTTCCTTCTCAAGTGAATCGCGTTTCTGTGTGTGAATGAATGATGATGTTTTAGCAAACTGTATTGCTATACTGAGATGAGTAAAGTCAGGCGAAATATGAAAGACAACATTTTGTTGACTAGATTTGGGTACAGTTTTTACTGTAGAATATACTGCCACATCAAATAAGCTTTTGTTTAGCAATTTCTGCTCATGTTTTATATATATTAGGACTGTCAATCGATTAATTTTTTTTAATCGCGATTAATCACATATTGTCATGAGTTAACTCGCGATTAATCGCATTTAATCACACATTTTTTTAATTGTTCTAAATGTACCTTAAATTAATACTTTTCAAGTTTGTAATACTCTAATCAACGTGGGCATGGATATATATAGATGCTTTATGCAAATGTATGTTTATTATTGAAACCATAGTCAATATAGAGCATAAGGATGAGATGTTTCAAAGGTCACAGATGTTTTTCAAAGAACTTGTTCATGTCACAAAAAAATGGCAGGTTACCATTACTTCTCTTTCTTTGCACTGAGCAATTTACTAACACAAACATGTTTAGATTTTTGCATGACAGGGCAGCTCTTCTGAAAATGCTAAATGTACATTTATTATTTATTAGCCTATTACATTGTAGTTTGTCTCTCTCTGTGCCCATTTTGATGAAGCTAAATTCTCAATAAAACTGTTTTCATTGGTATATTTTACTGTTTCTGTTGTCAAACAACGGAATGAATTTGAAATGGTGACTGAAACGCGACCCATTAAGACATAACCAGCTCTCCCTTCCAAGATGTTAAGTTAATCTGCACAAAAATTCTGATAATCGAGCCGTCGTCTGGTGAAATCAAATTCACATAAGATAAAGACAATATCTGTGCTCTGATTTCGGCTATACTTATAATAGAGAAGCAACATAATATCTGTGCTTAACTGAGTTAAAGCGCTGCTCCTCCGCGCGAGACGCAGAGAGAGAGAGAGAGAGAGAGAGCGAGAGAGAGAGAGAGAGGTGCGCGCGCGCGCGTGCTGAGAGAGCAGTACCGGCGGTACCGGTAGATTCTCAGAAACTAAATAAGGTTTGGGTGCTTTGTTGAAGGGAAAAAATCGCTAAAGGGGTCTGCAAAGTCGCTAAGTTAGCAACACTGTGTATCTCCATTTCTCCAACTAGGGGTTGGGCCACGGGTCAAAAAGAAAATACGCGCTGCGTTAATCGCACGTTAAAAAAATTAGTGCCGTTAATATGATTTTGCGTTAACGCGTTATTAACGCGCTAACTTTGACAGCCCTAATATATATATATATATATATATATATATATATATATATATATATATTAGGGCTGTCACTTTTATGAAAAAATCCTGTTTGATTTTTGAGACATAAGTGTTCATTGAATCGATTGTAAAATCGATTTTCCATGTTTAAAGACGTTTCCATTTTAAACGCCAAATATGGGCAAATCCAACTAACAGGCATTGGGACGAACGTAAAGAGGGCTCTTGAGACGTGCACAAGTCAGCAATATTCCTGATGATTTATTGGTGTGAAGTTTCGTGCACAATGACAAACAGGAGTGCAACATTCTCGAAAAACAATAAGCCATAACATCAATGAAAAACATTACCATAGTCTTCAACATGGCTGTGTTTACGATTACGCCGGTTTCACACTGCATGCATTAGCAGAGCGTAAGCAGCGCAGGAGCAGTGCGTATGGTGAGCAGGAGCAGGACACGCGCGTTTTGCTTTCACACTGGCAGCGTTTGTCATGCGCGGCTGAACCGCGGCTTGTGTACAGACAGAGTACTCTATAATGGATAAGTTGGCATTGCTTTATTTCGTTTTCAAATACATTTAAGAGAAAAGACTTGTCAAGAAGCTTATTTTATTAATAATTTCATTTATATAACTTTTGGTTTATCTTTGTTTTTATTGTTCTGGCAACAAGTTTGTTTTTGGACATTTGTTTTCTTTTTAAATTGCTGTTGGTCATGACTGTTTAAAACACAATAGATATCATCAATGCACTTTTTGGATAAAACTGCGGCGTATTTTGGCCATGATCAATGCATTGTCACTTTAATTCAGCGTAAGCGGCGCAGCAAAAATAGACTCGGCGCCGAAACGATCGCGGCACTGCTGTTCATGTGACGCTCCTGCTGGACGCTCACGCGCTGCTCCTGCTCCTGGTGTGAATGCACTCATTGATTAACATGGACGCCGAAAAAAATACGCGCTGCTCACGCGCCGCTGGCGCTTGCGGTGTGAAACCGGCTTTAGAAATGGCAAACAAATTTCACCTACGTAGGCGATTGTAGACCGTAGCCCGAATCTGTATCTGCATGCATGAGACTGTCTGCATACTGGCAGAATTCACATTTTTGTAGTAAAAAGAGACACATTATGCAGAAGTATAGTTTGCTGTTATGTGTGTTTGTCAGAGCCTGCAGTTGCTGTGTGACGCGCGTTTGCTGCGGGCGTATCGTGACGAGCTGGACGTGCTCCGAGAAAAGACCGTTAAAATCGATTCCCTATTTTCGTTTTCGAAACTTGCGTTGGTTGGTCCGATCGATTGTGCAATCGATTTTCGAACGTAAAGTGACAGCCCTAATATACAGTATATATATAAAATACTATTTTTGTCAAAAATAAAGTCATCAACTAAGATGTTAGCTGTTCCAATGTTGGCTATATTCAAACTAATGAATACATATGATAAAATGTAGGCCTATAATCATTTTTTTACAAAGAAAGAGTACACTTGAAATATTGTTGAAATTGTAATTATTGTTGTAATTGTAACCTTTTTAATAAAATAGCAAAACATATTTACAAGATAGATGTAAGCAAAATCTTAAATGGTCAATATAAGTCTTCTTCTAAATATATATTTTGTCCTTGCATTGTGGCTCAGTCAGTGTCACACCTGAATGAATGGCTCATTATGCAGAGTGGGTGGGACATTGTATTCTCAGGTGTAAACCACTCCTCGTTCACGCCCCACTCGCATATTGGCTTTCCAAGCAAAACCTGCCTTACACAATTTAAATCAATGTATTGTTTTATGTGAATGATAAAGCAAGACTATTTTCACATAATTTTGAAGCCAGAACTCGAAGCGACAACATCCATTAGTCAAAAGTCTTATTGACACATATTTAGTATGTGTTTTGTGGCCTTATTTCAGCAACTTTCATTTGAATTTTCTTCAATAACCACGCATAAACATTATTCTCTTAAAAATACAAACATCTACATGCATGTTGCTCACATATTATGGTAGCCCTGTTTGTGCTATATAGAGTGAATTTACACCTTTGCCATTATCATGTTTATAAATAACTGAAAAAAGCACAAATGTCAGGGCATGTCAAAACATCCCAAGGGCCCCAAAAACACCTTAGACCCCAGAGGGTTAATTTAGTATTCAAATTACTAAATTCTTTTGACATAAGAGGTCTTTGTACCATTGAAACATCCGGCAAGTTTCACAGCTTAAAACGTCCTAAAAAAAAAAACTAAAAAAAAAGACAAAAAAAATATGTATTTGTCACAGGCTGTGCCTTCCCTCCCCCGTTTGAGCGTACCACCTCGAGGAGTTACCCAGAGACACCAAAAGACCAGACAAGATAATCAGCATCAAAAGTTGTATTTTATTGAATTAAAATAAGTTAAATCCTAAACTAAAATTCACAGGCTGATCCGCCTCTCTTCTTCGACAGGCTGCGTGGGAAGTTCGCACAGCGATCCCTCTTCAGGCAGAGGCAAGTAAAGGAGCAGACACTGGTAAGGGTTCACACAGCAGTTCCTCTTCAGCCAGAGGTAAATAATGAGGCAGACACTGGTAAGGGATCAACAAACAGGGGGGGGGGGTTACTCTTCTCACAGGACAGCATCAGTTAGCTGAGTCTCACCTCTTTCAGGACGAGGGGGTTGGGCAAGGGACCAAGACTACAGATGGGTGGCAGCAGACAGGGAGCTCTTTCGATAGCGGGGTCTCTCTGTTCATAGAACAACAATGGTGAATACAGAATCCAACAGTTAATAACTGAGTCTTCTTACCACAGGACAGTAATGGCAGAATGCAGCGGCGGATGGCGGGGTCTCTCTGTTCATAGAACAACAATGGTGAATACAGAATCCAGCAGTTAATAACTGAGTCTTCTTACCACAGGACAGTAATGGCAGAATGCAGCGGCAGATGGCGAGGTATCTCTGTTCATAGAACAACAATGGTGAACACAGAATCCAGCAGTTAATAACTGAGTCTTCTTACCACAGCATAGCGATGGGAGCGCCAGGGATCCTCTTCAGTGTGAACAATTCAATAAACAGATAATGCTTCCTCTTCAAGTCACGGAGTCAAACAGCAATGCATGAATATTCAACAGATCCTCTTCAAATCAGACAGGATGGGGCTGCATTCCTGTACAGCATACGCTCAACACACAGCAGTTAGTTCATTTCGGTTCGGCACTCGAGTCCAACGAGTATGCCAACTGGGGACACGGGCAGACACAAAATTATAATGTCCACACCTGTGCATGCATCAATCACTTCAAATGGTCACACGTGTTCACTTCACACTAAGCACTGCAACTCACGGTGAATAAGGTCTCCACTCGCGGTCCCAGCCGACTCCCTCCTCTCAATTGACGGAACTGTACATCCAAAACTGTGTGGGAAGTGTACTACGGGCACACAACTGGCATTAGATGCTTCAAACCAGACTTCAATCAACTCCGGGGCAGTTTCACCAAACTGTGGTATACAGCGGGTACTGAAAGCATTAGGTTTCCTAATAGGAATTACAGATGACACTTAACTGTTTGACGAAGTAACATAGATCCACTGCCCCTCTTCCTCTATTAGTGTTATCTCCCTTTATAATCCAGATCCATCAAACCGCTGATTTAAGGCTCCTTCTTCCTAACATGCAGTCTCTCTCCGCTTTGTGTGCACCGTCGGCCGAGCGCCCCTTCCTGGGCGCTGGTCTCTTCCTCGCCTCACGGCCTCCGCTGCCTTCTCCCCCGCGTCTGCCCCTCCACATCAACAAGTCCTTTTATAATCCCCTTCGCGAATACCTGTCTCTCTCGCGGCTCAATCTCCGCTCGTTACACAGCTGATGCTCATTTCCCCATTACTAAGCCCGGCCGGACTGTTTACACGGAAGGACCCGGAACCGGCCTGGTGTTACATCGAAATCGCTCCCCCAGGGAAACAACATTGGGTAAAAATAGTTCCGCTTCACGTCACCCCGTGACATATTCAACCAAGCTCCAAAAATGGCTTGTTAGAATATTGTGGGTTTTGTGACGTCACATGGGCAAATACATTCGCATCAACAAATAGTTTTTGAGTTTTTTTAGAGAGAGTTTGCAAAGAAACTTGTGCAAAGATAAAGCAGCAACTGTATTGGATCTGACAGTGGCTAGATCTCAAAGCGAAAGTATTTTGATTAAAAAACATAAGCACTTTAATAATTCTTTGTCTATAAATGACCGTTTTATATGGGTGTTTTCTAGGGTTGACCGCGAATAGTCGAAGATTCGATGCTTCGATTGGAGGAGCCTTAGGCATTTTGCACACATTTGCTCATCTTGTGACTTGATTCTGATTTATTTCGTTTTGTATTTTTATTTATTAGAAAGGTATATTCTGTTCTAATTTAATTTAGTAAATTAATTGTTTATTTTTTCGGTGCATCGATGTTGTGCTGTAGGCTGAGCCTGCTCGCACAGGTAATTTAGCCGGTTTAATTTGATTTGCATGTGAAATGCAAATCCTGTCTGCAGTGTGGCCTTTCTGGAGTTATGTTATTTCTTAGTTTTATTGATCCAAAATGTTTTTATACATTTTCTTTTATATCTTTGTGTGATTTTCTGTACATCGCGGCTTTGAAATGTTAAAGCCCCGCCCCCATACACATGATTCGACTATTAGTCGACTATAGGCAAGACATGACGATTCTGATTCGACTATGAAAATCCATAGTCGGGGACACCCCTAGTGTTTTCAAAAACACAGGGGGGCATTGATACTTTTTCCTATGCAGTGACATTAGCAAATTATAACACTGGTGTTTACTGAGAGCCGCCTCTTGAAAACGGATCATTTCAGACAGAGGGTCAGAATGAGGTTGGAAAATCTTTATTCAGATTTATGGATTATTAACAGTACAAATCGGGGGTGCCAAACTCAGCTCCTGATTAGCTGTATCAGGTTTGTTTAATTAGGATTGAAGCTAAACCGTGATCCTCTAGGGCAGTGGTTTTCACACTTTAAGAGCAACCTTTTCTTCTTTTTTAAATTGACACAACCCATATTGACCCATTTTATTTAAATTAGTTAAATTCAACAGCAAAAGTTACAATAATTGTTTAAAACCTAAACATTTAGTGAAAAACATTATTTAGTGGAGATGGAGAACAAAAAAGTGAAAAAGAGTAGCACTAAATCTGTTAAAATGTTATTCACTGCTCTTTGTATTGCTGTAAAATACATTCATGAAAAACAATTAATTTCTAATATATACTGTAAAATGAAAAGACATTTCTTTTAAATGTAGAACAAGAAAGGCCATTAATAATCTTTCATTGCCCAAAAGTATTATAATATGAAAGGCTCCGAGCGGCACAAAGCGCTTATGCGTATCCCGTGTGCAGAATGATGCGCTTGAAGCAACATGGAGTCACAAGGCTTCGCATTGAAAACCTCAAAGCAAAAAGGGAAGAGATTTTATGCGTAGTTTCGGTATTATGTGAATGCAATAGCAGAGAATGTCTAATAAGGCGAGAAGTTTTACTCTCAGTAAACTTCCGGCTTCTGAACTGGTTGCAGTTCCACTCTGGCTCCACATGAGGGCGCTCACAGGACAAGTGCAGAATGAATGGAGGTCTATAGCGCTGTACCCATAGATATCATATAATAAAGGATGTCTCGTGCGCGCTGCTGGCCAATGGAGGTCGACGTCCGCACACGGCGGCCATCTTACCACAGGGTGCCCATAGATATCATATAATAAAGGATGTCTCGTGCGCGCTGCTGGCCAATGGAGGTCGACGTCCGCACACGGCGGCCATCTTACCAGCAGGACGCGCTTTAGGAGCGGCAGAAATAGTGGTTTCCCCGGTAACGGCTGTACACAAAGCAGTAACGATCTAAACGCTGCTTTATCAGGAAAGATAAAGAAAGATTCAATCGTAATAACAAATAAACTTTTCTAAAGACTGTCAGTTCACTTCAGATACATTCATATAAAAACAAGCGCACCAACTCATCTTGGAGAGAGTTTCATCATGTTGACTGCCGTAACCGAACGCGGCGCGCTGTTTGAGTGCTGGATGGACAATGACTGACAGCCGCAGCGGAGGGAAGCACTTACTTGAATTTAACGACTTCAATATTAATCATTAAATCACTTTATCACATTAAACTATGGAGTGGCTTTAGAACACTTATAATATAGTGCATGAAAAGTTGACGGTTCTTTATAATGTTTTTGTAGCTTTTGTGAGGCTTAACAATAACACAGAATAGTTTATGTAATATCGGATTTGGATGAGTATCGGATCGGCGCATCTCTATTCGAAACTGCTAATTATTTAAATTCATTTGTGTACACTCATAATAAACCAGAACACTGTGGCTTTGTAAAATAAATAAATCAAACAGGATGTGTTTTCTGCCGTCTCGGTTTCCTTCCTGTTAATTAGTTTGTGGAGCGCTTCACAAAAATAAACCAAACTCAGCAGAATACTGTCACACAGCTTTCTCTTTTCTTTTGTTAATCTGTTAATTATTTAAGTCAAATATATTTAGCATATTTATTCGTTTTATACAGGCCTATAGACTATGACTTTATTATTTGTATTTTATTTAAAATGTAACTCCATTCTCCTTAAATCATCCTGGTGACCCAGGGTTTGGAAACCTGAGCTCTAGGGAACTGAGTTTGGCTCCCCTAGTATAAGTGAACCTCAGAGAATATAATAAATAATGTAAAACTCCACGTCATGACCCCTGTAAAGATGTAAGATGCATTATTAAAAGGATTCTTTAGCTATTAATGATTAAACACTCACAGAGCTTTTCTGCAGTTGACCACAGCTGGTACCAGTCTTCTTCTACCCTCATCTGATGTGTTGTATTTCATGAGGTTCAGCTCATCTAGCGCCTCCTCTGAGATCTGAAGCATGTAGGAGATTGTTGAGCAGTGAGACGGAGAGAGTTCCTCCTCTGAGTGTCTGTCTGATTTCACAAACTCCTGAATCTCTCTGGACAGAGTCTGATCTTTCACTTCCAGCAGACAGAGGAACAGGTTGATGGATTGATCAGCTGAGAGACGAGCATTCGGATGTTTGATCTTGTCTTTAATGTACTGTGTGATTCTCCTAATGCTCTCTGAGCTGTTCTCTGTGTGTGTCAGTAGATCCTGTAAGAGTCTCTGATTGGACTCCAGTGAGACGCCCAGCAGGAACCGCAGGAACAGATCCAGCCGTCCATTCTCACTCCTGAGGGCTTTATTTACTGCTGATGTTAGTAGATCATACGGATAGACTTCATCTCCTGCTGATGTTAGTAGATCATACGGATAGACTTCATCTCCTGCTGATGTTAGTAGATCATACGGATAGACTTCATCTCCTGCTGATGTTAGTAGATCATACAGAGAGACTTCGTCAGACCTGAATTCACCCAGAAGCTGCAATGGTTCCTTGTTCTTGATTAAATAGCAGTAAAAAACATAGAAAGCAGCGAGAAACTCCTGAACGCTCAAATGAATGAAGCTGTAGACTTTCCTCTGATGAATCACAGATTCCTCCTTAAAGATCTCAGTGCAAATCCCAGAATGCACTGAGGCGTCAGTGACGTCTATGCCGCTCTCAATCAGGTCCTCCTCATAGAACATCACATTGCCCTTCATCAGCTGATGGAAAGCCACTCCAGCAAGTTTCACAATCACTTCTCTGTTGGACTGCAGGAGTTTCTCTGGATCTCTCTCTTCATACTTCTGATTCCTCATGTTGATCTGAATCAGCAGGAAGTGGATGTACATTTCAGTCAGAGTTTGAGGGATTTCTGCACTCAGATCTTCTTCCAGGAGCTTCTGAAGCACAGTGGAGGAGATCCAGCAGAAGACGGGTATGTGGCACATGATGTGGAGGCTTCTTGCTCTTCTGATGTGTGAGATGATTCTGCTGGCTTGATGCTCGTCACTGATTCTCTTCCTGAAATATTCCTCCTTCTGAGGATCACTGAATCCCTGAATCTCTGTCAGACGGTGGATGTATTTGGAGGGGATCTGATTGGCTGCTGCTGGTCTGGAGGTGATCCAGATGAGAGCTGAGGGAAGCAGATCTCCTTTCATGAGCTTTGACATCAACACACCCACTGATGAAGTCTCAGTCACATCAGAAACTTCCTGAGCGTCTGAAAACCTCAGTGTGATTCTGCTTTCATCCAGACCATCAAAGATGAACACAACTTTACACTCCTCATAAATCTTTGAGTCCAGATCTTGAAGTTCAGGATGAAAGTCCAGCAGAAGTCTGTGAAGACTGTACTGATGATCTCGGATCAAGTTCAGCTCTCGAAATGGAAGCACAAACATGAAATCTACATCCTGATTGTCTTTTCCCTCGGCCCAGTCCAGAATAAACTTCTGCACAGAGACGGTTTTCCCGATTCCAGCGATGCCTTTAGTGAGAACAGTCTTGATCTGCTCTTTCTCCTGGCGTCCTGGTTCAGGAGAGGCTTTAAAGATGTCATTGCAGTAGATTGGAGTGTCTTGTGAGTGTTGTGTTCTGGCTGTTTTCTCCATCTGTAAAACCTCATGTTGTCTATTCACTCCTTCACTCTCTCCCTCTATGATGTAGAGCTGTGTGTAGATCCTGTTCAGGAGGGTTTCATTCTCTTGGAGTTTCAGTCCCTCAAATAATCTCTCATACTTGTTCTTCATGCTGGCTTTGTGTCTGTGTTTGACTCTCTGTAGTTCATCATTCACTGGCTGAGGAGAATCCTGGTCTCCAGTCTGATCATCTATATTCACACTGCTGACACAACAAAATAGAACAGATTAAAAAAAATGAAAAATAAAGGTTTTGATGTATAAAATAAAATCTAAATCAACACAAATGTCAAATCTTGTATTTTCTGTACAATACATCTCTTTCAATTCAGTTTCAGTTTGTTTAACACTTTTTGCATTTGCACATTTGTCCAAAGCAGTTTCACAACAAGGAAATTACAAGAACAGGGAAAACAATGTCTTTCAATCCTCCAGTGAGCAGCTCAAAGTGACAAAGTCACTCACTTTTTGAATGAGAAGCCGACCCGGCAATAGTAAAGCAAGAATTTCAAAATAAGAGTCCTGGTGTTTTTCAGGCTTGTTTATAATTAAATTCGTGGCTCCGTCTCTCTTCATAGACACATAGTTGGATTCTGCATATGAGATACTGAGAAAACAGAAATAATTATTCCTTTAGTTCTGTCTGCGGTTTCATTTATTAAAAGTAGGGCTGCAACAATGCATTTGATTATCGATTATTTGCATCTGTGCATTGTGTGCAGAAACCATCAACCTTTACAGTAGTGAACAACACATTTCTATGGACAAAATACATATGTAAAATAGCGAAGGACACAGAGTGATCTTTCTGTGGGAAAGGTGCATGATTTATCTGTCTGAAACATGAAAATGCTTTATATTTACAAGGATTAAACTGAAAAAAATTCTTCTGACTGAATTTTTTTTTCAGGCCAAGTCATATTCCTTTAAAGGTGAACTAAGTAACTTTTTTACCTTAACCGAACAGCTTCGGAGTCATTGGAATAGTTATATGACTTTTTTCGGGTTGAATGGTGGTCGTTTGCGTGATATCAGGTCTCGCGGTGTAACGAATTGCTTTACGGCAAAAGAATCTGCTAAAATTCTGTCATTATTGCGCTCCCTCACGCTGTTCGAACCCGAATGAAGAAGACGTTTTAAAGAATGTCCCATCTGCTTTGATGTCGTTGATCTACTAGCCTCTGGTATCTGAGAGTCGCCAAGGAGTTTTTCGACAGTGTTGTCAAATATCTATTCCGAGGCTGTAGGGGGAGCTCTATAGAGAAACCTGTGAGCAAAAAGCGAGAATACAGCGAAGAAATTCCCGAAACTGCATAGCCCTGCTTTAACTTTATTTAAATAGTCGAGACCAATAGCGTTTTAAGGGGAGATGTTTTAAACCGCTTTAATATTGCCAGTTTGCGTATTTTAAAAGCTATTTTAATCTATTGTAGCAACAATGACAATGACAGCCAGATGGTCTGAATTAGCGAATCCTGATTGTTTCTCTCATGCTAAAACACATATGAGCATGTACATGTTCGTATTCAGAAAGCGTTGAATAATGTGGCCTGGTAGCATGTCTCCAGGCGTGCAAGCAGATCTCGCTGGTTAATGTTTACCACGACTTAATGAAATAAACGAACAGGTCCATATTGTTTCTCAAACTATCACGTGGTGCGACAACACCCCTTTTTCTAGGTCTAACGTTTGTTCTTTGTGTACTGAAGGCAAATTAAAAGACTGACTCCTTTCAGTTCTCCAGAACTATCTGCTTCCCTCAGCATCAGTTCTACGACGCCTCAGGCTGTAAGTAACTTGCCACAGAACTACCTTTGTCTTTGCTGAATGCCATTTTCCAATCGAACCCCCAACCCCTCACGTGGTACGCCACCACGAGAGGCAACTTAGGAGACATTCTAACACACACACACACACACACGCACATTGCCATATATGGACTTCCACGTAGTAAAATTTCATTTTACCATTCATTACAAATTTATAAAGAGTGTTTCGGGTGATTTGCATGTTCCTCAGTGTGATATTAGAGTAGTTGTGTTTTGGAATTACAGTAATGTAATCTTTGAATGCCTTTGTTCAACAAAAGAATGTATCCCTATGTGTCTGTCTGTGTCACTATTCGTTCTTGGTATTGTTTTAATCCCCTGTGCACGACGAAGGAGATTTTTGATAAGAGACTGTGATAAACGTTATGGTTCCATGCGTTTTTAATCCCCCGAGCATAATACCATATTTTGCCCCCTCGTGATTCCACACGAGGGTCGGGCTGCATTAACACACAAAGAAACTTCTTCCTGCTTCTGATCAGAATATCTGATTTGCTGTTGTTTCAAAAGAGGGCGTAAACAGATGTCTGTTAAAAGGCAAACACCCCCACTTCTCTCCCCTTCTCTCTCCTCTCCGGCTCTCGCTCTGACCTCCTCCTTCTCCACGTGCAGCGCTGCTCCAACGCAACCAGCTGGACAGGCCTTGCCTTGGCCTCTGGGACGCATGCCCCGCGTCATGTAAAAGCTGCCGCCTTTGCAACCAAGATTGGCAACCTCTCCCTTTCCGGGAGATGAATCTGAACTTTCTCGGTAACGTTACATTCAGTGAGCCTTTCAAGCTTCCCGCGACACCGGAAGACGCAGCAGAAACAGGACACCGTCCGCGCTTCCTGTCTCAGCATCACCCGAACAGGAGACAAAATCTCGCAAGTAACTTTGATCCCACTCTAAAAGCTGTTCCAGGTGTCTCGTGAACTTAGGTTTCTGTATGTAATAATTACTAGTTTTTCCCTTCTCTCTATTTCTTTCTTTCTTTCTTTCATTTCATTTTATTCTGATCACGTATGTTATTGTTTGGTTAAATGTTTGTTTGTGTTTATTGTTTGCATTTTTACGTACGTTTATATTCGTAGCTCATATAATCTCTAGTTTTACATTTATTAAAATTCTTTTATACTTTAACTGTCTCTGTGTTTGAAAACCCACCATTATAAAGTCAATGAAATTAAAAAGATCTAAGCTACAAGCTCGATATTATAGACTAGCCTACATTGAGTAGTTTTAATTAATAAACTCAGAAAGTACGATGTTCGTGGCCAGAAGATAAAACTTTCTTGGAGTTTGTAAATACCCCTTCTTAACTGTGATGATCTTACATTTATTCGCTGGACGAATGACTGATGACCAGACCAGTTACAGAACAAGGTAATCTCGATAATTGATAAAATAAATGTACATGCGACTTATGAATTATGACCATGAGTTATGATTATTAATATTTCCAAAATTCCCTATATCCTTGAGCTAATTCGCATTTACCCCAAGTCGTATTTGTTACACTATGAAAAAAATATATGTGAGACTGTGAACGACAGGTCATGCTCCGCTATGAAAGAACATATGCGCACTTTTAGATCGCACACACGGTCGGCCATAGATGCGTGAACCTCCGTTGTGGTACTTGTCGCACCAGGCAGGGACCATGTGTACTATAGTAGAGCAAAAACGGCAGCATTGTGACTAGCTTCTGATTGATGGCGAGCTAGCACTTTTTTGCCATTATTGCAATATTGAAGTCTCCTGTGACATACTGTGCAAAGACACATACCTGGCTGTTTGATTTTTTTAGCCCACGAACTCCGATACATCGGAGCCTTCCTGCATTATAAGTGTGTCCATGGTAACTGAAATATTTCTACATCAGCGCTCAGCTGTAGCCTGGCATGCACTTCTCCAAAACTAAGATTAATTGAGTGAACACGGAGCAGTTTTTCCGTGAGCGGTAATTGAATACCCGGAGTGGACCATGAGCGAAGTGATTACAGAATGCTTAGAGTGGAGAGAGGAACGTGCTTTCGCTCCACTCCAGGCTTTGATCACATCCCCCTCAGCAGGGTGAATAAACCTCGTCTTTCCTTAATTTAAGACCTATTCAAACTAAAATTAAGACATTTATTACACTATTTGAGAAATGAAAGCCTATTTACGGCCTTAAAATTATGAAAAGTAAATTTAAGACATTAAGGACAGACGGGAACCCTGCAATTAACGAAAATCCGTCGTAGCGAAGGAGAACTTTAATCCCTGTATTTATAAGCTCTTTAAACCATGGGCGTAGCCTGGCCCCCATAACGACTGAAAGGTTTTACTAAAAAATTTTAAAATAACAATATTTCCAACTCAAAAGTAAATATGTATATAATTATTTTCATACATTTTAAATTTTATTTTGTAAATAAATTAATAAATCAAATCAAACTTGCTAATGCCTCCACCACTCTCATTTGCCAGTTGTCGTTTGACGAATCTGCATTTTGGCGGATAATAGCCTATGGCAGGGCTCTGCGACATATATCTACAAAAAGATTGGTCTGTGCAATGAATAAATGTATGATGCACTTTTTCTGAGCATGTAAGCTGTCAAACAGCGCCAAACTGGTCTTTATCTTTGCGTCTGATTGTGCTAATACTGCCAAATACACACGAGGGTTACATAAACACAGTTGGTTACGTCTAAAGTGAACGAAAACAGTTGAGAGAAAATCGGATTCGAGTTTACTGATGTTTGTTTCTAGATGAGTGCAGGAGCCTGTTTCAATAAGGAGGCTCAACCAACTCTGAGTTAAAACTTGAACTCTGAGTTGATTTACCCTAAGATGGGAAACTCAGAGTTTTCGGTTTCAGAACAGCTGAATTGAGTTAGCTCAATCAACTCTGAGTAGGTTGACTCTGAGTTAAGCGTGTGCACCATGACTGTGAAAAGCCATGATCAATGGAGCTCCGAAATTATGATTCACCATGGCAACAGAACTCGACAAAAAGACGTCTGCATACTTCCGAGTCTACGCAATAGGGATGCAACAATACAATTAGCCCACGGTTCAATACATACCTCGGTTTTTTAACCACGGTTTTCGGTTCGGTTCGGTTCTGATGGCTTGACACATAAGAGTGTTTTTTTGTTATTCTATGCTTAGGCAATAGGAACAGTAAGAGGTGTGGTAGATTTTTTCCCTAAACCTAACTATCTGGGGCGTCTCCACTCGACACCCTACTGATCTTAATATCTGTGGCGTCTCCACTCGACACCAATAAAACTGGGGCGTCTACAATCAACACCCAACTGATCTTTATATCTGTGGCGTCTCCAATCGACACCAATACCTTAAACTGGGGCGTCTCCAATCGACACCCAATACCTTTATACTCTAGCTCTTGCATCTTCAGTCGACAACTGGCTGAGTTTTCTAACTAACTTGCTTCCCTAAACTAGCTTCCTGCGCAGGAATAAATCGACAAACAGACCTGCAAATGTCCTTTAAATGCTTTTAATCACGGCCAGGAGATCTTCCCGAGCAGTTCTCAGGGAATCTCTCCCAAGAAGCAAGGCCGGAGGATCTCAGACAAATTCCATTTTGAATCCCACCGGAAAATACAGATACAACAGTTTCTATAGTATAGAGGTATGGCATAAATGTCAGACTGCATTACATAATTTCCCCACTATTTGATTGGTTCTTCATATGCAAACCCCTCTGTTACTAGGTAAAGCAAACTCTGATCTTGTGATTACTTATCACAAGGTTCTAACGATGACTTAATTTGTTAATCACAAGATTCTAACAGACTGTCTAGTTTTCATTTCCCCTTTTCTGTTATTAATACACACATAGACCTACTGTCACAAGTCACAAGTTTTTCCCCAAAGAGTTTTGACACATTAAAAGCATATGAATGTTGTTCCTGCAAGATAAACAAATGTTAGTTGATTAATTAAAGTTGATTAATTAAAATCCATCACAGAGGCTAAGGAGAAAAAAATAAAAACGATTTATTGCAATACTCCTTTATTTTATTTAAAAGCTAAGAAAAGTGCACTAGTTCCTAGTGTATTGTATAATATAAAATGAACACTGACATCTCACAGCTGCTGGTAGCCCATGTGCAAACTGTATGCTGTATGTATGCTGGAAGGATTCAGCGAGGGACTGTTGTTTTTTGGAGGACTTTATTACCTGCTCTGCTATCCTGCCTTCAGGCAGTGATATTGCTGGGTGAGGGCGCCGCAGATGTGCAGTCATTTTGGAAGTGTTTCCGTTTGAGTAGGCTACACGTGTAAAACAATGCTTGCACACAGTCATTTTTTTGTTTACCGTTTTTTTCTTCCTCTGCATTATACTCAACGGCAAAACCGAAATGTCCCCACACCACGGATTTGAAAGACGCCAGCGCTTCCTCGAACTGCAGCCTCACTTCACCGCCGCTCGCCATGTTAAAGTGTGGATTAAGCGCCCCCTAACTTTAGAGCATAGTGATTGAATATACTCGCGGGGAGGAGTTTCCTCATCTCAGCTCGTAGACTTACAGGCACACACAAACAGTCAATTCGGAGAGAAACAAAACGCACATAAATTATAAAACGTAAAACCGAAAAAACAATTCACAAGCACGTATTGAACCGTGGATGTCGTACCGAACGGTTCAATATTATATTGAGAATTGTGGCATCCCTAATACGCAAGTATAATTCTTAATCACTGTTATAATATCAGAGGTGAAAACTGGCAGAACGGTAAGTTATTGAACTAATACTCATTTTTATGGTATCCCACAGGCCAAAAAAAAAAAAAAAAAAAAAAAAACGTGCCAGCAACTAAATTTGAACAATAAAACCATAATTCAATCAGTTAAATCGTTAAGCATAAAAGGTTAATGGCTGTAGGCTACATGACTTACATGTCTACATACAAACATGGCTACATACAAACATTTAACATATTAAATAAATGTAATTGAGTGTGTATTTCAATGTGCCGCAGCGGTTTCCATGTAGTATAATGCTCTTTCACATAATTAAATGCTCTCTAATCCAACCTGTTACATTTTTTAATTAGGCTAATGAAATTCATATTTGAGTTCTCCTCCGCGAACAGAAGGCAGAGGACCTGAACCACCACTGATAGATGAAGCGGAGATACACAAACTATTGAACACATAAAAATATTCAAATCCGACAGGAAAAAAATAATTACTATTGCTTTTGTTTTTGTAGGTCAAATAAGTCTTGAATAATTAGTGTTTATTTAACAGCTGTGGTTGTGGTAATGGAATATATACCCTTCCATCTGGCATCCTCCCATTCCATACAGTAATGTAATGTTTCATTTTCGGCAGGAGCGATTATGGGAGTATGTGTGTCATCAATGCATCCAACCACACTGGAAATCCTAAAGGAAATTCTAATTATTAGGTTACTTCCAGAGGACACAGCAAGATGTTATCAAGTGAACGTCATTTATCAGATTACCTAATTTACACCGATTTCTCCACCACTGACCTGCAATCCTGTGAATCTCCTCTTTGATGGATCTCACGGGTTTGTGTCGAGGAAACACTTTTCTTCCCGCTCTGATGCCTTACTAATGTGCTCTGCATCTCCAATGTTATATAGAAAAATGCACAATGAATGACTGTACTGCACTGCAGAAATGCTTTTCTTTCTTAGCCTTTTGTCTTGTTGTTTCCAGTCAAAATATAAAAAAATTCTTCAATCAAGATGCATTTACTACCGACGAAACCCTGCTCCCAACCAGTTAGGTTCCCTGAGTAAGTTACCATGGTAACTGACTCCAAGTATAAGTTACCTCTCTTTCAGAAATGGGCTTGACTTACTCTGCTTTCTCAGGTTTGACACACCTCCCATTCTGAAACAGAAAACCCAGAGTTTCCCTCATTTCAGGGTTAACATACACAGAGTTTTCACTTCTCCTCCTTTCTGAAACAGGCCCCAGGTCTTAAAGTGACAGCACCTAGTAAACATGCTGTCGCTTGTCCTTAAAGGGATAGTTCACTCCAAAATAATTTGTCATGGTTTACTCACTCTCATGTTGTTCCAAGCTTGGATTTTTTATTTAATTTTAAAAAGTAAACGCGCACATTTCTAAGAGTTTTCTTAGAATTTTGTCACTAGGAGCCGCTTTTTGCATTAAGATTTTTTATGAATACGGGCCCAGGTTTAAAACAGCTTGAGAGTGAGTAAATGATGACAGTTTTCATTTTTAGGTGAACTATCCCTTTAATGTTAATAAAACAACAAAAGAGAAAATCATTCACTACTCTTGACGGAAGAACTTAAATACAGTAGCTTTAATGATAATCAGTGTGTAATTTATACAGTGAAGTGTATATGACGTTTTATTTTTATAATTGTTCATTACATTTCTTTCTTTCTTAATGCTACTGTTAAATACATCTCCTGTAGCTGAAAAAAAAATAAAGCACTATCTATTTCACACATTTCAGTCTGTCATATTGACCCTGAACACCTTCTGTGTGTCTTTGATTATAAACACACACAAATATGATCTTGACAAAAGGATAAAAACAGCAAATTATTATCTTTTTGCCACAAAATGACATTTTATTATGCATGGAAAGCACATTCTCTCTCCCGCTCTCTCTCCCGCTCACACACATACAGTACGGACACACATCGCACAGAAACGTGTTGTCAGCGCTGCTCTGACGATTTTATCAGTACAACTTAAACTTGTAAAAGCTACATGCGATTTCTCACTAGCGATGTTATAACGGCTCTGTTCTGGTGCAGATAAACGTGAAGCTTCGCTGTTATTAGAGACGCTGCTGCTAAATATGTTGAGAGACGCAAAGACTCGAGTAATTCGAGGAAACACATTTAGCTCCGTTCGCTGTTTGAGCTCTTCAGATCGCATAATTCAGTGGAAAATGAATAGAAATGTTATTCTGTATGACCTAATATTTTACTAGCATGTGATAATTAATCATTATTTCTCCAAATATGCGCACCATTGGACTAATAGCCCTGACGGATGCTGTATATTGTATGTATTTGAACACAAATAAACCAGAGAAGACGAGAATTTTATGAGTGATGATTTCTATTCAAAATAACGATCGTTACAGATTAATTATTTTGCACTCCTGGCATAAATTAAGAAATTAATGTCACTGCAAACCAGTTTACTCATAAACAGTGGTCAAATATCGAAGCTGGAGTCTTAAACCTTTCTTATGATGCTGAGTTTGTCCAGATCAAGTAAGAGTGTGATGTTTTGACGAGTAATGAATTTTGAACAACATAATCCAGGATCACCAGTGATCCCTGCCGATCAAGGGGTTAAATACTTAGGTCATGTCATATCCAATGATTGGACGGATGACAAAGACCTATTTCGTCAGCGCTGTAAAATTTACTCTCAAGCTAATATGCTTATTAGGAGGTTTTCTATGTCCATCCTGGCCTCTGACAGCGAGGAATGGTCCGGTTCGCACCGCTCTGCTTCCTCGTCAGTCCAGGAGTCCGGCCATACTCCGGCCAACTCCTGCGCCTCCTCACCAAGGCCGTCGACCAACTTGGCCTCGAGTGGTCACCGCCTAAAGAGCCCGCGCCGAACAGACTCGACGGCGGCTTTCTTCATCGCCGCCGTCAAGCACCTGCGTCCAGGACTGCACCCTTCCTGCCGGAGCTCCACGCTGAGCTTTCAAAGTCGTGGAATGCACCATTCTCCGCGAGAGTCCACTCTCATGTCTCCTCGGCGCTCTCAAAGGTTGACGGCGCCGCCGAGAAAGGGGTATAATTCCATCCCCCCAGTGGAAGAAGCGGTTGCAGCGCACCTTTGCCCGCCCTCTGGCTGCCGCTCAAAGGCCGCCCTCCCGTCCAAAGCCTGCAGGACTACATCAGCCCTTGTCGGCCGCGCTTTCGCTGCCGCTGGACAAGCTACCTCAGCCTTGCACTCCATGGCAGTCCTACAGATCCTCCAAGCCGATGTCCTCCGTGAGCTGGATGAGAGAGGCCCGGATCCTGCCTCCATCACGGATTTGCGCAGCGCGAAGGATCTCTCTCTTAGCGCTACTAAATCCGCTGCCCAGGCTCTTGGAAGGTGCATGTCCTCACTGATCGTCACAGAGAGGCACCTCTGGTTGACGCTCGCCGAGGAGTCCGAGCGGGCTGTTTTCCTCAACGTCCCACTCTCCCCCACTGGCCTCTTCGGCCCAGCGGTTAACGGGTTTGTAGACCGCTTCTCGGAGGTGCAAAAGACCACGCAGGCTATGAACCTTTTCCTGCCTTGACGCTCGAGCTCAGCCGCACGCCGCCCTCGGGTCCAGCCTGCGCGAAGCTCCACCCAGCGTCCAGCTCAGCCTCCCGTCTTCTCAGCGACGACAGGGCGGCCGCCCTAGATCGCGCTCAACCAGCCGCCACAGGGGACCCAGGCCTATGATCGCGCTAAAACCCGAGCCCGCAAAGTCCTCCTTGCAGCTCAAAGGAGGAAAAGACGGTTAAGTCCCGCCGCGGCCGGACCACCGTCAAAGCTTTTCACTCTGCCAGTCCCCGTAGTCATGGCTACTGCAGATGTGTATTACGCAGCCAACGAGCTGGTGATACAACCCGTTCGCCTGGATACAACCGCCATTGTCACGGCGACCCAGGGAAATCTCAAAAAGAGTATAATGTCTGGTTGTCCGGCTCACGCCACATGTGTTTTAAGTGTAGAAAATGTGCCCACGTCCCAGTGTTCACCCCTACACATGAGCACTATAACCCCCATGTCTCTCACGGAGCCCACTCTCATAAAGCTGGCAAAAGCCGCTCGAGTGTTAGATGTAGGATATGTGGCCACGACCCCGTGCCCACACCTACTCACTACCCGCTCTGTTACACGGCCACTCCCTGCCGGTCACATCACGGATGTAAATTCTGTGCCCGCTCACAAGCGCTCACACTTACTGACAAACACTTTACCCCCAGCGCCGCTCTCGCGCCCCGTTCCTCGCACAATATGCTACCGGTCCAAAGGCACCGGGACATCGTGTGTAAAACGGCGAGCCGCCGTATTCGAGCACAGAGAGCGCGCGTATTGCGCCCGCACATCCAAATCAGGTTCTCAAGCCCGCAGAATGCGCCGATCGGAACCCGGAGGCCATTCTGCCCCTAGCCACACATGCAAAATCATGGGAATCTATTCCAGGAGTGTCAGAATGTAAAGCAGTAAAGCAGTAACAGTTAAGCAGGGCTATTCGTTGCAGTCTATTGGCTGATTCTAGCACAGTCAGAGGAAGAACTTATTTCTCACAGAACAGTGCTTCTCGGCCATCTGGAAAGCCTAGGTCTAACGGTCAACTGGACCAAGAGCTCATTACTGCCCAATCAGTCAGCCTCTTTTCTGGGTATAGAACTGGACTCTGTGGCAATGACGGCCCGGCTGTCGACACAGCGCGCGCGCTGTGTTCAACGCCTGGCCGCGTCTTTCCAGAAAGGCAGCATCGCACCTCTAAAAACATTTCAGAGGATGCTGGGTTGTATGGCATCAGCTGCAGCAGTGCTTCAGCTGGGTCTGCTGCGTATGCGCCCGCTGCAACGCAGGTTGAACGCTCGAGTGCCTCACCAAGCCTGAGCTTCCGGCTGCATCCGGATCAGAATGACTCAGAGCTGCGTTTCAGCACTGAGACCCTAGTTAGCGGCCGACTGGTACCAGTGGGGAGTGACAATGGGAGCTGTCTTGCACCGAAAAGTTATCTCGACAGACGCCTCCAACTTGGGTTGGGGGCGCTCTTTTCGAGGGCAAAACAGTTTTTGGCCTGTGGTCAGACCAGTAGAAGTGCTTTCATATAAACTGCCTGGAGATGATAGCGGTCGAGAACGCGCTGAAGCGTTTCCTCCCACACATACGGGGCCACCATGTTCTAGTCCGCTCGGACAACATGTCCGTGGTGTCCTACGTGAATCACCAGGGCGGTGTCAGATCCAGGAACCTCTGCAAACTGACAGAACTCCTTCTCGTGTGGGCCCATCACTCACTGCGCTTGCTGAGAGCCTCGCATATACCGGGCCACAAGAATGTCGGCCCAGACAGACTGTCCAGGGACAACATTCCCCCGGGAGAATGGTCCCTGCACCCTCAGAAAGTCCAGTCACTATGGTGCCTCTTCGGCAAAGCGGAAGTCGACCTTTTTGCGCCGAAAGATAACGCTCATTGCCCGAGATTTCTCTCGAAGAGCGAGGACACGCTGGCAAAAACCTGGCACAGCTGCCGCTGTATGCTTTCCCTCCGATCTCGCTGTTACCACAGGTGTAACCCATATGAAACATAGGGCTACTAAACCTATATTTGTTGTTTAGAGGTGTAGTTCCATATTATTCCACAAGAGTGCGCAATACATTAGAGCGTCATAGACTGTATCAGGATTGGTAGAGAGTGTGCTACGTGCAGTTTTTTTACGTCTTTGTCGATCTCTTCCTGAAATGTCCTGAAACCGCGTGGAAGCTGTGAACAATTGCTGGTATGAAACGCAACATAATAGTGTGAAACTTTAAATAATATACATGTATATACACTGATAAGCTCCTTTATTAGTAGAGCATCAACTGTGAGCACGAGAGGAGCAGCCTTAGTCGGGTTGTTGCTGTTTGAAACTCCGGTGAGTTGAAATACTTTTTTTAGTTAGCCTGTTGTTAACCTCAGTAAGCAGAAAAACTCACTGTAAAGTTCAGATACTTGATTATAATACTTGGTTATAAGACTATTGTGAAATGTTTCAGTGTACTTTGGTGCAGATTGTATCATTGTAATATGCTCTCAAAAGACTAACTGTCTTTTGTCTTTTTGCTAACTGTTGATCATTAGTTGCTAAGCACCAAGCTAATAGTCATCTTGGTTGAAGTATTAAGGAGGATTTATAGCTTTTTGGAAATGTTTGAAACTTAAGTGCAATACATTCATTTTTTTGTTGGTATTAAAACATCCAGTTAATGGAGTTAAATAATGACACATTAATAATCTGTAGCCAATTACAGTGTTGATTTGGTTTATTATTACAATATACATGTTAAATGTGTTAGCACTGATAATTTAATTGAATTCATGTTGAAAAGCATTAATATAAAGATGTGTGTTACCTTAAGCAGTTAAGAAAAAGGATGTTATATATAAATGTGAAGATAAATAATTTGTCAATGTTAATGACAAATTGTTGATATGTAGAAGTTCAAGATATGTATGTAGTGCTAAAATACCAGTTGCCATTACATGGGGTAATTCATTTTACTGTAAGCAAGGTATGTCTTTATTCAATGGTCATACGCTGTAAGATGCACTAAATGAAAGAAATACGTCAATGAGATCTGATGTTGGAAATAGAGCAGAATAACTTATTACTTTACACTGCTTGTGTAGGTTGGTTTTTTTTTTTCGTTATTTTGACTACGAGAGAAATAGATGAATCAAGATGGCGAGCCCAGCCCAGAGTGACGGTGAATGGTCGTGAGGACGGTGTGGCCAACCGTGGGACCAGCCACCGAGGACGTCGGACTATTTTCATCCTAACAGGATACAGATAAGAAAACACTTGCGCTATTAACTCTACCCGGGTAGTAGTAGTCAACTTTATTCACGTGCACAAAAGGACCAGGAATTGAAATCTGAACTCAATTGCATACTCCTCAATTTAAAGGAGTATTAAGCTGAAGTGTCAGCTCACACGGACATTTTCTTTTATTATTGAAAGAGCTCTATTTTTGTTCATTTTATTTTCATTTTGGTATATTACAATACCGTGTTCATTCATTGCTGTTTTTCCTGAGGCAATAAAACTGCCAACTGTTCAACTCTATACTAACTCTTTTGTGAGTCATTCAAGGCAGACCACACCCCGGACCTAGGTAGATGTTAGTTGCCCCGTTCTGGTATTGGTTAGCACTAGGGGCGCTACAACAGGTAATCAAGAGGATCAGGGAAACGCGCCACTCAGTGCTCCTCATAGCCCCGTGATGTGAGAACCAAACCTGGTTCCCAGAGCTGGTGAGGCTGTCGCACGTAGCCCCATGTCCGATCCCGATGAGGAGAGATCTTCTCTCTCAAGCCGGTGGATCAATTTGGCATCCCCATCCAGAGCGCTGGTCTCTGCATGCGTGAATAATCAACGGATACCCATTGCTTTGCCAGAAGGGGTCGTGAACACGATGGTGCGCTACGAAGAGCCTGGACCCACGCACGTGTGGGGTTTCGTGGGTGCTTTCCTTCCTTCAAGAGCTGTTGGACAAGGGCAGATCCCCTTCCACGCTCAAAGTTTACATTGCGGCTATTTCAGCGTTCGCGGAGTCGACGCGCAGCCATACGATAGGAAGGAACGAGCTCATCATCCGCTTCCTTAGAGGAGCCAGGAGGATGAATCCCCCGCGGCCCCCTTCGGTTCCTATTTGGGATCTTTCTTTGGTCCTGGAGGCCCTGAAAGCGTTTCCCTTTGAACCGTTAGAATCCATGGATCTAAAATACCTCTCGCTCAAGACCGTTTTTCTGATAGCTCTGTCATCAGTAAAACGTTTGGGGGATCTACACGCGCTATCTGTTAGCCCCGCATGTCTCGAGTTCGGACCAAATGAGTCTAAAGTTATCCTCAAACCGAGACATGGTTACGTCCCCAAGGAGATTGGCACTCCCTTTAGAGCGCAGATCATCTCCCTATCGGCTCTGCCAGCATCCGATAGTGAGGACAGTGATAACCTCCTCTGCCCTGTCAGGGCGCTGAGAGTTTACATCACGCGCTCCGCCGCCTTCAGGCATTCTGAGCAGCTCTTTGTTACGTTTGGTGGGCGCACCAAGGGTATCGCCGCCTCGAAACATAGCCTATCCAGATGGATAGTGGACGCTATCGCAGCAGCTTATGCGTCCAGACACCTGCAGTGCCCGATGGGCATCAGGGCCCACTCCACTAGAGGCATGGCTTCGTCGTGGGCTTGGTCTAGCGGGATTTCTATTCACGACATTTGTATGGCGGCAGGCTGGCCCTCCCCATCTACATTTGTGAGGTTTTATAACCTGGAAGTTCCCACCTTGCAGGCAAAACTTTTATCAGTCTAAGTGATGTGTATGTTCTGCCCAGTTGTTCATGTGCAGGCTACTCTTGTGTAACTATTAGCTCTTCTGGTAGAGCTGCACAAAGGGATGAGATTCTTTATACATAGACCGGCGGAGCCCCTCTGCATTTCCCAATGATATGCTTGTGTACTTGCGCTGACCCGCGTTGCTGGTCGCCTATTCTCCACACAGCAGCATAAAGGGGTGATACTCTCTATACATAGACCGGCGGAGCCGCTCTATATTTCCCTATGATGTGCTTATGAACTTGTGCTGGCCCGCGTTGCTGGCCGCCTTTCTCCACACGTTTATACATAGACCGGCAGAGCAGCTCTGTATTTCTATCAAGTGACTGTTACATGTGCCTGTTCCTGCATGTTGTGTTCCCCAGGCTTCCCCGGGACTCATGCAGTGGATGCTCGGCGCGCACGGCGTTGACAAGGGGTTCCAGTAGCGTAAGCAACTTACGGAATACAAGAGAACCTCTCATAAGAGAACGTACTCGGTTACTTAACGTAACCCCGGTTCTCTCTAGAAGAGGGAACGAGTATTGCGTAACCTGCCGTGCTCGCGCCACGAGCTTATTCGCTTCAGTCAATGAAAACCAGAGTTCAGCCTGTGAGCCCTTCCTTATATACGCTAAGCCACACCCATTCTGGCGGGCTGTGACGCGTGGAGGGCGCGAAGCGCCCTCATTGGGCGTGATGTCACGCAGTTGCAGCAGGACAGCCAATGAGCACGCTTATACAGCCTGCTATATGGTCTGCTGGCTGCCGCACTGCGTTGACAATAAATACAAAATTAAGGATAATTTTTTGGCTTCAGATCTCGTGAAAAGATGACTTTACCCGTAGCGTAAGCAACTTACGCAATACTTGTTCCCTCTTCTAGAGAGAACCAAGGTTACGTTAGGTAACCGAGTACATTTTTAATTGCTTTTTCATCTGACTAATCGAAAAAGTAATCGACAAATTAAAACATTATTAAAATAATAATTAGTTGCCCTATTAAGAGTCTCATCTCTCTGTGTGAATTCAGTGTGTTTTTGATTCTTATAGAGTAGTTAAATCACCCACTATATGTTTATGTTTACACTCACCTGGGGTCAGAGGTCACTGCTTCATTACTGGGGTCAGAGGTCACTGCTTCATCACTGAGTTTAGGAGGCTTATCCATGGATCCGTCACTCTTCACAGACACACCGCTGGGATCTGGAGAGGAAGATCTCTCACAGCTCTCTCTGTTCTCCATAAGGAGAAACTGACTTCAGACCTGCACATGGAAACAGAGAACAAATCATACATAATATAATTATTCCTGTGAGTTCTTTGAAAACAGAAACCTTTGGCTTTGGCTTGCTTGGTTGGGGACACTTAAAATTCAACAATATTACTGATCTGCCTGCATTGACACCATTATATAAGAACTGAACTGAGCTGACATCACGGTTTTCTCCTGAGTGGCTATATACATATATATATATATTAGTGGTGGGCCGTTATCGGCGTTAGCGTGCTGCGTTAACGCGAGACTCTTATCGGGCGATAAAAAAAATATTGCCGTTAATATATTCTCCAAGGGGAAATATTAATAATAATCCATAATTACCAATTATGATTAAATATTAATATTTGGGTCAGTTAATTAGATTAACTATGAGGTAAGATAAATTAAAATTACAATCGATTAATCAGTTCCAACAAACTGATTGATTATTAATTTATTCTAAGAACAATGTATCTTTCATGGTCACTGAAAATAATTATTCCTTATAGCCTGTACAGCGCTTAGAGCATGTAACAAGATCAAGATCGTAAAAGGGACTTTGTATGCAAGCAGAGGATCAGAAATCAAATCCATATAGTGCACAAGTTTTATTAACTAACTCACAAACATAACTAACACTAAACAAACATACACAAACATACATTCATACATACATACATACATACATACATAGGTAAAGGGGTGAGTGATGTGGAACCGGAAGCAGGAAATAGAACTATGGGAAAAGATCTATTTAACATTGAAAAGAACCATCAGCTGATAATTTTCAGAGCACCTCATTAAATACTTGCATGGTCAGTTACAATCGTGGACAATTCTTGAAGTGGTTGAAAATTGAGTCCGTTGGTGGGTCCGTGAGGGTCAAAAGTCATGGTGCAAGTTGCCATCGTGTGGTTCCGAAGCTGTTGTGGGTCGGAGCTTGCATGGTGGCTTTGAGCACATGGCTGTGGTGAGTCGAAGCCTGCTGTCCTGGCCTGCTGAGTGCACGCTGGACGGTGCGGCCTCCTGAAGTGCCAAGAAGGCCAGGAGTTGATCATTGCCAATTCAATGATGGTAAAGTTGCAGTTTTTCTGGATTGAACAAGAGGCAGTCTGTCTCCCTTTGGGGAGCATGAAAGCATGGCAGGCAGTGCTCCGGCCTGCTGGGCCTAGGGCCCAGGGCCCCAGGGATGGGGGAGGGGTTTTCCCCAGTATCAGCAGAAGCAGTTTTGTAGCTGGATGAGGCAAGCTAAGAGAGAGGCAGGGCTAACGGAACAGCCTTTTAAAGCTTAACAAAAGACACGCCTTGCAGGCGGTCTTAAACCAATCAGAAAGAGTGAATTTCTGGCGGGAGTTTCCTTTTTGTGGGAGATTTACGACGCTGTCTCAAGTACTATTTTCTGTTCATTAATACTCAGATAGATATAACGAAACCAGACTGCATTCTAAGAGAAGGTGATGTACATCAAAGTGTGAGTCATTAAATGAGGAGCAATTAGATAGGAGACATGATACAGGTAGTTACACTGACCGTTGGTTTTATATAATATATAATAAAATATAAAATATAATAAAAATTGTGGTTTTTTTAAGGTCCCATAAAACCTTATCTGATCATTGTCCGGGTAACGGAGACCGTCTTGTCCTGTTTGGAGGATGGGACGCAGATCCCAGAGAAGTTTGAAAGTTTTTATGGTACATGTACCAAATAAGTGTGTCTAATTTGGTCTGATTCATTACACTTTTTTTTAGCACACCAGGGTGACTAGGAACATGAAATTGTCCAGCCATGACTTCGTGTTTCACAGGAGTTTAAATATGAGGAAACACAAATGCCAAATCCCCTTAATCATTCATCACAATGAGTAAAACCAAAGAATATAGTTCTGATGTGCATCAAAAGATTGTTGACCATCACAAAATAGAAAGTGGCTGTAAGAAAATAGCTAAATAAATGAAAATGCCCATTTTGACCATCAGGGCAATAATTAAGAAGTTCCTATCAACTAAAGATGTTACGAATCTGCCTGGAAGAGGATGTGTGTCTACACTCACCTAAAGGATTATTAGGAACACCATACTAATACTGTGTTTGACCCCCTTTCGCCTTCAGAACTGCCTTAATTCTACGTGGCATTGATTCAAAAAGGTGCTGAAAGCATTCTTTAGAAATGTTGGCCCATATTGATAGGATAGCATCTTGCAGTTGATGGAGATTTGTGGGATGCACATCCAGGGCATGAAGCTCCCGTTCCACCACATCCCAAAGATGCTCTACTGGGTTGAGATCTGGTGACTGTGGGGGCCATTTTAGTACAGTGAACTCATTGTCATGTTCAAGAAACCAATTTGAAATGATTCGAGCTTTGTGACATGGTTCATTATCCTGCTGGAAGTAGCCATCAGAGGATGGGTACATGGTGGTCATAAAGGGATGGACATGGTCAGAAACAATGCCCAATTGGCACTAAGGGGCCTAAAATGTGCCAAGAAAACATCCCCCACACCATTACACCATCACCACCAGCCTGCACAGTGGTAACAAGGCATGATGGATCCATGTTCTCATTCTGTTTACAACAAATTCTGACTCTACCATCTGAATGTCTCAACAGAATTCGAGACTCATCAGACCAGGCAACATTTTTCCAGTCTTCAACTGTCCAATTGGTGAGCTCGTGCAAATTGTAGCCTCTTTTTCCTATTTGTAGCGGAGATGAGTGGTACCCGATGGGGTCCTTTTGCTGTTGTAGCCCATCCGCCTCAAGGTTGTGCGTGTTGTGGCTTCACAAATGCTTTGCTGCATACCTCGGTTGTAACGAGTGGTTATTTCAGTCAAAGTTGCTCTTCTATCAGCTTGAATCAGTTGGCCCATTCTCCTCTGACCTCTAGCATCAACAAGGCATTTTCGCCCACAGGACTGCCGCATACTGGATCTTTTTTCCCTTTTCACACCATTCTTTGTAAACCCTAGAAATGGTTGTGCGTGAAAATCCCAGTAATTGAGCAGATTGTGAAATACTCTGACTGGCCCGTCTGGCACCAACAACCATGCCACGCTCAAAATTGCTTAAATCACCTTTCTTTCCCATTCTGACATTCAGTTTGGAGTTCAGGAGATTGTCTTGACCAGGACCACACCCCTAAATGCATTGAAGCAACTGCCATGTGATTGGTTGATTAGATAATTGCATTAATGAGAAATTGAACAGGTGTTCCTAATAATCCTTTAGGTGAGTGTATATCGTCTTAAAGGGTTAGTTCACCCAAAAATGAAAATTCTGTCAGTAATTACTCACCCTCATGTTGTTCCAACCCGGTAAGACCTTCGTTCATCTTCGGAACACAAATTAAGATATTTTTGATGAAATCTGAGAGCTGGATCACTCCTCCATAGGCTTCTAAGGGATTGAAACTTGCTGGCCCAGAAAAGTTATTAAAGACATCGTTAATATAGTCCAAGTGACTACAGTGGCTCAACCTTAAGTTTATCAAGCAACGTGAATACTTTTTGTGCGCAAAACCCCCCCAAAATAACGACTTTATTCCACTATTCATTTCCTTTTCTGTGGGCCTCGAGTGAGTTCACGTAGTGTTTTAGCGCAGTGCGTCTGTGTTGCACGTCACCACGTAGGCTCACTATTGGCCGACGCTGGTCATGTGTGTGATACGTGTGACGTACAACACAGAAGCGCTGCGCTAAAACACTACGTGAACTCACAAGAGGCCCACAGAGAAGGAAATGAATAGTGGAATAAAGTCGTTATTTTTTTTATTTTTTTTGCGCACAAAAAGTATTCTCGTCGCTTGATAAACTTAAGGTTGAGCCACTGTAGTCACTTGGACTATATTAACGATGTCTTTAATAACTTTTCTGGGCCAGCAATCTGGGTTTCAATCCCTTAGAAGCCTATGGAGGAGTGATCCAGCTCTCAGATTTAATCAAAAATATCTTAATTTGTGTTCCGAAGATGAACGAAGGTCTTACGGGGTTGGAACAACATGAGGGTGAGTAATTACTGACAGAATTTTCATTTTTGGGTGAACTAACCCTTTAATGGACGGTGAGGATGAAAGTTTGAGTGGCCAAAGACTCTTCAAGGATCACAGATGGAGAATTGCAGAGATTAGTTGAGTCTTGGGGGCCAGAAAGCCACAAAAAAAAAAAAAAAAAAAAAAAACCTACATCCCCACATGTTGTTTGTGAGGGTTTCAAGAAAAATCCTCCTCGCTCATCCAAAAACAAACTCCAGCAAATTTAATTGTCAGACATGACTCGAACTTCAAACGGCACAGGCTTCTGTGGTCAGATGAGACTAAAAAAAGAGCTTTTTGCAGCAAACACGCTAGATGGGTTTGGTGCACAAAAGGATAAAAAGTATCCCATGTGTACAATTTAATATACCATTGGATCTTTAATGTTGTGGGCATATTTTTCTGCTGGAGGTCCTGAACTTCATATTTAGATACATGGCATCGTGGATTATATCAAATATCAACAGATAAAAAAATCAAAACCTGACGCCTTCTGCTAGAAATCTTATAATTGGCCGTGGTTGGATCTTCCATCAGGACAACAATCCAAAACAAACATCAAAATCAACACAAAAATTTGTTGCGGAGCACAAAATGAAGCTTCTGCCATGGCCGTCCCAGTTCCCTGACCTGATGAGTGGGCTGAACTGAAGAGAAGAAGCACAAACATGGATCTGGGAATCTGAAGGATCTGGAGAGATTCTGTATGCAGGAATGGTCTCTGATCTCTTGTCAGGTGTTCTCCAAACTCATCAGGCATTATAGGAGAAAACTCAGAGCTGTTATCTTGTCAAAAGGAGATTGCAAAAAGTATTTAATAAAAGGGTGCCAATAATTGTGGCCAACGTGTTTTGGAGAAACCCCCCCCCCCCCCCCAAAGGATAAAATATGCAGATTTATTTTTTACAGCCAGTTTTGATCATATTTACCAGGGGTGCCATTAATTCTGACCATGACTGTATATATATATATATATTTGTAAATGAACTAAATTAATAACTTTCTTACAACAGAAATGAACCATCACTGAACTTACTTAAGCTGGACTGTGACGCTATTCTCTTCTACAAACAAACTTTGCTGCATTTTTTCCTGTTATCTCTGTAAAGCTACTTTGAAACAATATGCATTGTAAAAAGCACTATATAAATAAAGGTGATAGAGGTGTTAGGCTATTATGATCCGATTAGATCTATTTAATTTTTTGACACAAATGCAAATTTATGCTTATTCATTATTATTATAATTATGCATTTTCACATTAAACGTACAGTATGGAATTTTTCGCAGCTAGGGGTCACTAACCTATTTACAATAACAAAAGCGTAGTTTGATGACGCAACATTTGCTAAGAATAATGGATCTTGTCGTCAAGCCGACCGATCTAATAATGTTTATGGATGACTGAATACATCAATGTTTTTATCATGACTGTGATATGAAGCAGTTCGGGATTGCTAAGAGACAGCTATCAGCTCCACACGCGACGCGAGTCCCACGGATATAAAAGGAATATGGACATTTCATTCTACCAAACTACACGCAAGTGCAGAATTACAACTCACAGGTCAGTTTATTAGACAAATTAAACTTGTGAGGTAACGCAGCGCTGTTTCACTTGGTCTAACATTCATTATCACACTAAACTGCATTTGAATGTGTTGAAATTAATGTGTTAGTTTGTCTGTATGAGACTAGCAGTAAGCTAGATCAACATTAGAATAACATACAGATCATATTCTAACATTTTATCATTGTTGAACTAACGTTATATAACATTGATTAGTTTTATGTAAATGTGATCACCTGTTTAATAAAGTACATGTAGGAGCGGTCGAAGTCTCGGACGTTGAGCTCTCGGCATCTCGAAAACACCGCGATGATATTGATTCTCTGTCACGACCCGGCCTAGAACTCGGGTCTCTGGTGTACGAGCTAGGTGGTAATATCACTGAGCCGCCAGAAAGCAGGGGTAGGATCCAATCGAAACACAGGATACGAGGTCTCAGGTAAGAAGGTTTAATAAACAAAAGATGATGTCAAAAATTCCAACAAAGGTTCTTCTCAATATGGAGGTATAAAACAAAAGGAAGAAAACAAAAACAAAACAACAACTCCACGAGGGGAGAAAAATAAACAGATGCAAGAGAACTTCTTTAAATAACTTAAACAAAAAAACCTTACTATTTCACAGGGTCTCAAAAAAAATCCTAAGAAACTCAGGGCGCCAGGCAGACATCTCATGCAAAGACCAAGTATCAAGGGAGAACCAAGACAGAGCTTAAATACACAAGGGGAAACAAGGTACAGGTGAAGATGATAACACAAACGAGAGACCACAGGTGAGTGACATGACATCTAGTGGCAGAACTAAGGAAACAGCAGTCCCAAATGCTGACATTCTCGTTTTAGTTCTCCTTTTTTATCCAAAGTCTGCTTGCCATGGTCCATAATGATTGAACGAAACAACAACAGCGTGCAGATAGACATTGCGAACTACACAGTGGTCCACGTCTGTCGCCTTGTAGGCCTACTATCAGAGGGCTCATGTTCATAGCTCTGGTTGCTATGACAGTACGAGCGGAAACCAGGGACAACGCGGATATGACGCCATTGACGGCGACAAAATGGAAATAAAGAAACGGGACGTGTCTTTGAATTAAATTACAAATTTCTCCTGGTTTGAAAGTTGTTGGAAACAGTCGGGATAATGTAAGTACACAACTAAAAAAATATATAACATAGATATAGTGATTTTTGCTATTTTTAAAGCAAAAAAGTTACATATAGTGCCTTTAAAGGTGGAAAAATACTGTAAGCCTGGCTAGATCGGCCCAAAGGTGGTTTCCGATCAGTGAGTGAAGGTTTTCTGTTACTGTCTTTCCTCATGGCAAAGTAATTTGATTAAATGAAATACATTTTTTCATATGTAATTACCTTGTTATTTCATCTGACTCCATAAATGAAAAGGTTAATGATATCTGTGCATCATTAAATGTGAGCGAATGTTTGACTATTCTTTTTAACTCCTTACTGAAAATAATGTCCGAGTCGGTTAGAATAAAATCAAATGTTTACAATTTATTATTTCTTACTTTGCTCTGAAATCAGGTCAGAAGAGTCAAAGATGTCTAAAATGAATCTGATATTATTATAAATGTGCTTATTTTTATAAAGCCAGACTGAGATTCATTATTAGATAGCTCATAACTCTCTGTAATCTCTGGGCAAAACTATGAGCTAGAATCTGGTCATCAGTGTTCAGTAACAGATTGGACACCAGTTTTCAATAAGAAGCGGATCCTTGTTGTGTTTTATGATCAGAGTAATCCCGCCTGTGTTAATCTAGGAGAAGAGATGTTCTCACAATAATAAACTGAAGGGTTCAGAGAACGCCTTATAAAACTCATAATTCATGGAAACAACCATTTACGCTATCCAGACTCAAAATGAGGATGTGTCATCCATATCAAACCTAGAGGTATATAACAACTTATATAAGTAAATAACTGACCGTAAAGTGTGACATTTGTGAGAGTTTCCGAAATGGCGTCTTCTCATCCACGAAGTTTTAACTTGTTTTCGACACTGTGTTTCCCGAAGGAGAGAGTCACACTTGTTCTACATGCTCCTGCATGCAGAGCTCACCTGACCCGGTTACAAGAAAACCCTGAGGCGGATTGAAGAGTTTCTACACCAGATAGTGACTGTATTTTGTAGCAAGTGAGAGCAAACATTCTGAATTCATTTATCCTTCACGTCAGAAATAGCGAAAAATGCGGGAAAAGAATATAGAAATGTGAGAAATACAGAAAAAGTATGACCTTTACTTACCATACTTCATCAGCAGGAGCCGATAGTCTAATATAGATATAGCTAATAGTCCTTTGAGAGATCAACATCAAATGCTGTGCTAGTCAAGTCAAGTCAAGTTTATTTATATAGCGCTTTTCACAATACAGATTGTATCAAAGCAGCTTCACAGTATTAAATTAAAATAATACATCAATGTTTGTTTCTAGTGGAAAACATCCACGTTTGGTAATGCTGATCAATAGTATTGTTGATTGATTAATTAAATTAAATATCCCCAAATATCCCCAACTGAGCAAGCCAAAGGCAGTTATACTACATATAACTGCATTGCTTGAATATAGACATACCAATGGAAATGTGCACCTTTTCATCTTTCTTTCTTTTCTGTTCGGGCACAAGATGGCCATGTTTATTCCTCATCCCAAACAGGACTGGTGTGACTGGATTGCTGTGACTGATTTTCTTTGCGTTTTTTGGTCTTCCATTTCAGCTGTAAAACAAGAAATGTCTGTTGACCCCATGTTTAAATACTATTGTTCTTTAAACATATACATTAAGACAGGAACTTAGACATTAAAGTCCCTGTAAAGGCAATTCTAAAAAAAATCTAAAATTCTTAAACGGTGGCTCGATGACGCACTGGAGCCACTGAGCTCCTGGCCCCGCCCCTACTGTTGATGACGCACTGGAGCCGCTGAGCTCCTGGCCCCGCCCCTACTGTTGATGACGCACTGGAGCCGCTGAGCTCCTGGCCCCGCCCCTACTGTCGATGACGCACTGGAGCCGCTGAGCTCCTGGCCCCGCCCCTACTGTCGATGATGCACTGGAGCCGCTGAGCTCCTGGCCCCGCCCTACTGTAGATGACGCACTGGAGCCGCTGAGATCCTGGCCCCTCCCCTACTGTTGATTACGCACTGGAGCCGCTGAGCTCCTGGCCCCACCCCTACTGTCGATGACGCACTGGAGCCATCACAAAAGACTGTGATTAAGGAAATTAAGATCTGGACTGAGGACTGTATGGAGGAGATGAAATGCGAGCTGGAGACTACTGACTGGTTATTTCTTAACTCATGTGATACACCTCATGAACTAATTGACACTTTTACATCCTATCTGTTGTTTAATGAAAGTAAAATCACTCAAACTAAAATTGTTAGAATATTTCCTAATAACAATTTATGGATGTCTAGTGATCTTAAGGAATGTATCCATGAGAAAAAACATGCTTTTAAAAATGGTAATATTGAGTTACTCAAGAAAAAAAGAAGCGAATTAAGATCGAAACTGAGTAAAGCAAAAATAGAATATAAGGATAAAGTTGAATGTCATT
The DNA here is from genome assembly GCA_022829025.1 of Squalius cephalus. Lineage (NCBI taxonomy): Eukaryota > Metazoa > Chordata > Actinopteri > Cypriniformes > Leuciscidae > Squalius > Squalius cephalus. The sequence continues at coordinate 46,640,324 of CM040796.1, read as the reverse complement.
ATTTCTCAGGAAATGCCAAGAAAGCATGGGAAGGTTTAAATTTGATGATGGGTCGGGAAACTAAGCAAAACCGTACCCCCCTGTCACACTCCTCTCCATCTTTTGTAAATGATCTAAATGTCTTTTTCAGTCGTTTTGACAAAAATGATTTTAGTGCTGACCGTGATAGTGTGTGTAGGTCCATTTCGGGATATGTCCCTATTACACTGAATGAACATGATATTATAGCCAGCCTGTCCAGTATTAAGCCCAACTCAGCCCCGGGGCCAGATGGCCTGAGAGGGAGAGTTTTAAAAGAAAATGTCCATGAACTAAAACGTATTGTGCTGGAGTTATTCCAGTACTTGCTTAATTCCTTAACAATGCCCAAATTATGGAAAATGTCCTATATTGTGCCTATTCCGAAAAAACCTGGAGCCACTGAACTAAAAGATTTCAGGCCCATTGCCCTTACTTCCATCTTAGGAAAATGTTTTGAGAGAGTTATAAGCAAACATATTACAGCATCAGTTTCTAACAGTTTAGATCATCTCCAGTTTGCTTACAAAAGTATGAGGGGAACCGATGACGCAACTGTCAGTATGTTTCACACTTTGGCAAAGCACCTTCAAGCCCCCTCCCACCTTGCTAGGGCCCTGTTTATCGATTTTACATCTGCCTTTAACAGCATGCAGATCCACACCTTGCTGCAGAGACTTATCGATATAGGAGTAAATGGTGGTATTATCCACCTTGTAAGGGACTTCCTCTCTGACCGCCCTCAACAGTTTCTGGTTAATAATACTCGGTCTGACATCCTTGTGCTTAATACTGGCACCCCGCAAGGGACTATTCTATCCCCATTACTCTTCTCCATTTATACAAACGAATTCCAATTAGATCTGGAAAATTTTCGTTTGTTCAAGTATGCAGATGATATGGCCCTGGTTGCTTTATTAAAGAGGGGGGACATAGTTGGAGAGGAAGTATATAGAGCACATGTGTCATCTCTCCAGAAATGGTGCGATGAAAGTTCCTTAGAGATAAATGTAACAAAAACAAAGGAACTTGTCTTCCATGAAAAGGACCTTGTGCAGCCCCTTATAATTAGGGGAAAAATTGTAGAGGTTGTAGACAAGTTCAAATACCTCGGTACATGTATTGATTCTAATCTAAATTTTGGTGAAAACACAGACTACATTTTTAAAACCTGTAACCAACGTCTCCATCTACTGCGCAAGCTCAACTCCTTCAGAGTGAGCAAGCACATTATGGAAACAGTCTATAAGAATCTGATAGAGAGTATTCTAACCTTTAACATGGCGATGTGGTATGGTAATTTAAACGTAAAAGGGGGAAGCAAGCTGCATAGAATAGTAAACCTCGCCTCAAAAATCATAGGGACAAGTCAGAAACAATTAAGTTCCATGTACGAGGAAGTTCTCAGGAAAAAAGCTTTTAAAATAGCAAAAGATCCCTCTCATCCACTCAATAGGGAGTTTGAACTTCTTCCCTCTGCCAGACATTACAAAGTACCTAGGGCAAATCGTAATATTTTTAAAAATTCTTTTATTCCTAATGCAATTCGGACGCTGAACAACACGTCCCGTTGATGCATTGTAACGTAATTGCTACTGCTGTGCTGCATTTTGCCCTGAAGATGTCTGTGTGTTAGTCTTGTTGTTTTTGTTGTTGTTGGTTTGATTGTTGTTTTTTATGAGACCGAAGGCAAATTTCCACATTGTGGACAATAAAATTAAAATGAATGAATGAGCCGCTGAGCTCCTGGCCCCACCCCTACTGTCGATGACGCACTGGAGCCGCTGAGCTCCTGGCCCTGCCCCTACTGTCGATGACGCACTGGAGCCGCTGAGCTCCTGGCCCCACCCCTACTGTCGATGACGCACTGGAGCCGCTGAGCTCCTGGCCCCGCCCCTACTGTCGATGACGCACTGGAGCCGCTGAGCTCCTGGCCCTGCCCCTACTGTTGATGACGCACTGGAGCCGCTGAGCTCCTGGCCCCGCCCCTACTATTGATGACGCACTGGAGCCGCTGAGTCAAGTCAAGTCAAGTCACCTTTATTTATATAGCGCTTTTTACAATACAGATTGTATCAAAGCAGCTTCACATTTAAAAAATGAAAATAATACAACAGTTTGTTTCTAGAAGAAAATTGCATCATTGTCTACCCTAATTAGGCAGATCAATAATATCGTTGATTATTAAATGTCCCCAACTAAGCAAGCCAAAAACCAAGGCAACAGTGGCAAGGAACCAAAACTCCATCAGGTGACAGAATGGAGAAAAAAACCTTGGGAGAACCCAGGCTAAGTCGGGGGCCAGTTCTCCTCTGGCCAACGAGCGAACAGTGTATGATTATGATCCAGGCAGCATTACGGGTCAGAAGTCAGATTGGTCGTGTCGATGAGGCCGGCACTTCAGAGATGCGTCATGGTTGGGTCCACGTGCAGATCCACCATCTAATCTGGATACAGCTGGAGTCCACCTCACTTCAGAAACGGAGAGACTGGTTGACACTTCAGTGCTGCGTTGTCGTCGTGTCCAGGCGCAGGTCCTTCATCGGATCTGGATACGGCCTGGATCCGGCGGACTGCGGTAAACCTCGGTATAAGCAGAGAGACTAATATTAACGTAGACGCCATTCTTCTTATGATGTAACGAGTACATCAAGATTCATGGGAAGTGTTCCCGGTTCCGTCTGAACTAATCTATGCAGCCTAATATGGAATTATAGAAGTCTATAATGTGTTATGTGTATGCTAGGTCAAAGAGATGTGTTTTTAGTCTAGCTTTGAACTGACAAAGTGTGTCTGCTTCCCGGACAATGTTAGGAAGACTGTTCCAGAGTTTTGGTGCTAAATAGGAAATATAATTTGATATTTGATATTCTAGGTATTATCAACTGGCCGGAATTTTGAGATCGCAATAGACGTGAAGGACTATAATGCGTTAAGAGCTCGCTCAAGTACTGCGGAGCTAAACCATTTAGTGCTTTGTAAGTAATCAGCAATATTTTAAAATTTATACGATGTTTAATATGCAGCCAGTGCAGTGTTGACAGAACCGGGCTAATATGGTTATACTTCCTGGTTCTGGTAAGAACTCGAGCTGCTGCGTTTTGAACTAGCTGTAATTTGTTTATTAAGCGTGCAGGGCAACCACCCAGTAGAGCATTACAATAATCTAGCCTTGATGTCATGAAAGCATGAACTAATTGTTCCGCATTTGTCAATGAGAGCATATGGCGTAATTTAGATATATTTTTAAGATGGAAAAATACGGTTTTACAGATACTAGACACGTGACTTTCAAAAGAAAGATTGGTATCAAAGACAAGGATTGCAAACACTGGTCTACTACCTATACATACCTATACATCTTGAGAACAGATTTGAAGTACTAATGAATGTAAATGAGGAATCCCCAAACGTGAATGTGATCGAACACAGACTGAATGGGCCAGTAGCTAACACTGATGTTAACTGGCGCTCAAGGTCGAGCAGACAGCGGCACTCAGCTCAAAGCGCAGCCGAGCCCAGGACTCTGATAGTGGGGGACTCCATAATCAGAAACATTAGCAGCAGGGATACAACTACGTGCTGCCTTCCACAAGCAACAACTTCTGATGTAAACAGGGAACTTCAAAACATTCTGATGAAACATAAGACTGCAAATCGACTCATCATTCATGTGGGGAAGAATGATATTCATAAAGAGCAGTCAGAACTCCTTAAGAAGGATTTCAATGAACTTTTTGAAACACTTAAAAGACTGAAAGTCCAAACATTCATCAGTGGACCACTCCCAGCAAGAGGAACAAACAGGTTTTCACGGTTGCTTGGGCTTAATACATGGCTGCAAAAAACCTGCAATATAAAAGGAGTAAACTTCATTGACAATTTCAATCTTTTCTGGAGTCAGAGACAACTGTTTCATCGGGATGGCCACCACCCAAACAAACTTGGTTCAAGAGTGCTAAAGGACAATATCTACTTCTCCCTAAATCATCCTTCTGCAGTGTGTGCCAATCCACTCAATCTGAATGGCACACACACACCTGGACACAGTATGAATGACCACTGGACTTCACTTCAGCAGCAAAATGGACATGCAGATGACACATCACACAAGGACAATGATAACACCACTCCGCCACAACAACCTCTGCTCACGGACACAATCTCAGCTGAGCCCTGCACACAGAGCTCACCACAGACAGACATACTAGAACTGCTCCAAGATTCAGCACCCAAGGACGACTTCCTGGAAAACAGCCAGGGAAGCCAGGACAGCATATCGCAGCCTCCGATAACACCAGAGCAACAGCCCCTTTCACAAGACACGCTATACCTCTCTCCAGCATCCCCACTACTGTGCTTCTCACAGAAAATGGAAGAACTGGTGCATGCTGGAACCAAACTATCCCACTCTTTTGCTGGAAGCCCCCAGATAACAACCAAAAAACGACAGGCACCTCGACCACCAAAGCCTGCAGGCCCAGCTCGCCCTCTCCGTCCTGTGAGAGCTCTTCGGCCTCTGCCACAACGCCGGGGCCCACACCCTCCTCTATCAGCTCGAGGTGAACCAAAAACAACTGATACCAGCTCTCTGTGATTTGTGCTGGGTCCCCGTTATGATAACAGTAACTTTCTCAAATGTTTACAGAACAGGCAGGAACCCAGTGTGCCCGTATCTTTCTCTATTGGTGTTCTGTTACAAGATAGAAAATCTAAGGCCTTCAATAGCCGTACAGCAAACCTAACTAATCTGGTGCCTATTACACGTCAAACTAATATTTCTGTGGGGAAAAGTAAGTCTGTTAAGTTAGCACTTTTAAACATCCGCTCACTTAAAAATAAATCACTTCTAGTCAACGACTTAATATCCACAAACAACCTGGATTTTATGCTTCTAAATGAAACCTGGCTAGAAGACAGCTGCAGTGCAACAATCCTCAATGAAGCAGCCCCTCCTAACTTTACTTTTATGAGTGTCTGCAGAGCTGTTAAGAGAGGTGGGGGTCTAGCTGCTCTTTTTAAAGATATCTATCAATGTAAGCAAATATCATTTGGGAACTACATGTCTTTCGAATATCTGGGTATTGTGTTAAAAGGTGCTCCACGCATTTTACTTATCATTATTTACAGGCCTCCAAAATACTCTCCAGCCTTTGCTGAGGACTTTACAGAACTGTTATCAACAATTACCTCAGAGTTTGACTGTTTTGCCATTGCTGGAGATTTTAACATCCACATAGATAGTGCAGAAAACAATATGGCAAAAGAAATCAAAACTGTTTTAAAAACTTTTGATCTGACTCAGCATGTACATGGACCCACACACAATCGTGGACACACTCTAGATTTACTTATCAGTAAGGGTCTAAACATTTCATCGATTGTTATTAAGGATGTAGCACTGTCTGATCATTTCTGTATTTTCTTTGATATTTTGATCTCTCCTGCCACTGAAGCTAGATCTGTGTCTGTCAAGAAGAGATGCTTAAATGAGAACACTAGTGTACTATTTATGAAGGCTATATCCTTAACACCAAGCATATCTGCAGACTCTGTTGATTTTCTCCTTGATTCTTTTAACTCAAAAGTTAAAGGTGTAATTGATGATATTGCTCCTGTTAAAGTCAGGAAGAAGAGTGGCAGACAAAAAGCACCTTGGAGAAACTCAACAGCAGTGCAAAATATGAAAAGACAATGCAGAAAAGCAGAGCGCATGTGGCGGAAGACAAAACTTATAGTCCATTATAACATCTACAAAGACAGCCTTCATGCTGTCAATATGGAACTAGGCAAAGCTAGACAGACTTTCTTCTCAAATATTATAAACAGCAATTTAAACAACACACGCACTCTTTTTGCAACTGTAGAGAGACTGACAAACCCCCCAAGCCAGATTCCCAGTGAAATGCTCTCAGACAGCAAGTGCAGTGAGTTTGCTTCTTTCTTCTCTGAGAAAATCAATAACATCGGAAAGGTGATAGCACATCCTTGAGTTGCGCTGGGGTCAGACAGATCAAACCACCTGAGAAAGCAGTTACTATGTCTGATTTCAGAGAAATTGATGGCAAAATTTTGGAAGAAACTGTACAGCACCTTAAAACATCAACATGCGCTCTTGACACACTTCCCACATCATTTTTCAAAAGTGTGTTAAACAGTTTAGAAGCAGATCTTCTAGAAGTGGTAAATGCCTCACTTCTCTCTGGGAGTTTTCCAAACTCCCTGAAAACTGCAGTTGTCAAGCCCCTCCTGAAAAAGAGCAATCTGGATAAGACCATATTAAGCAACTATAGACCGATCTCAAATCTTCCCTTCATAGGCAATATCATTGAAAAAGTTGTCTTCAATCAGCTGAACAAATTCTTATGCTCGAATGGATACTTTGACAATTTTCAATCTGGTTTCCGACCACACCACAGCACAGAGACAGCGCTCATAAAGATAATAAACGATATTCACTTAAATACTGATTCAGGCAAATTATCAGTGCTGGTACTACTCGACCTCAGTGCTGCATTTGACACTGTCGATCATAACATACTTCTTGACAGGCTGGAAAACTGGGTGGGGCTTTCTGGGATAGTCCTAAAATGGTTCAGGTCATACTTAGATGGTAGAGGTTATTATGTGAGTATAGGAGACCATAAGTCTGAGTGGACATCCATGACATGAGGAGTCCCTCAAGGCTCAATTCTTGCGCCACTCCTGTTCAACCTGTATATGCTCCCAATGAGCCAAATAATGAGAAGGAACCAAATTGCTTACCACAGCTATGCAGACGACACACAGATCTACTTAGCTCTATCGCCTAACGATTACAGCCCCATTGACTCCCTGTGCCAATGCATTGATGAAGTCAACAGTTGGATGTGTCAAAACTTTCTTCAGTTAAGAACAAATATCACAGTAACTACGGTTACTCTGGTAAAACCATGGTAAGTGCCGTAGTTACTGTGCTTTAAAGGGATGGTTCGGAGTAAAATCAACCTAGGGTCCTTTGCACCATGACCTCGAGACAAACACCCCCCAGAAGCCTTTTCTCCCTTGGTTGAACATTATTAAAGTTAAAGCTTATTTAGAGAAATCAGCCGGATGGCTTAGTGCAGGCGCTAATGGATCCTATGATGTATCTGGTAAATTACCCACTAATAATGCCCCACTGATGCATAAGGATGTAGTGTAACGACACCCAGTTCCAGGAATGCAAATCTCTTTTTTAGAGCTTTTAAGAGCTTATTTAGAGATATCAGCCGGATGGCTAGCAGGCGCTAATTGATCCTATGATGTATCTCGTATCTCATGGTGCAAAGGACCCTAGGTTGATTTTACTCTGAACCATCCCTTTAACTACAAATACCACATTACAACTAGCCTACAACTCTGGTAAAAGCATGGTAAGTGTTGTGGTTACCATGGTCATCTACGGTGGGAGAAGCATGGTATGCGGTTACTGTGCTTTTACAACACATGACATGGCGGAGCGACAGTTAAAAACATGATAAATGTGTGGCCTTTTTACATGATCCTTTCCCACCACAGGCGAATTTCAAATGAATATAAATGAAAACTTACTTTATAATGCTGGCGTCCGTTTGTGTAACGATGCTGAGAAAGGCAGGCAAAGACGAGGATCTAAACGCAGGGTGATTTAATAAAGTAACACAAAACAGAGAACACAGAACAAAGGAACAAAACCTTGGGAATCACAGAGATAGGCAACCATTACACATACAACAACTGACAAAGTAACAAGTGAAACACAAGGGCTATAAATACACAGGGACAAACAAGCTAAACAAGATAACAAGGGGGTGTGGCTAATTAGAAACACCTGGGAAGACTAATAAACAAGAAAAACTACAAAGGACTACAAAACATGGCACAGAACAGGAAATAACAATATCGCTTATAAATAACGCTTTTATAGGTCGTATTTGAAGATATGACAAAAGACCTACATTGTCGTAAGGGTTGGAGGACTTGTTGGGTTTAAAAATCATTTGTCGCGAAGTAAAAGCTCCCTCAGAAAAGCTCCTGTGAGACTCACTCTTGTCTCTTGCACACAGGGGTGTCAGACAGGGGGTAATAGTGGTATATATTATATACATATATAATGCTGTTGTGAGGGGCCCGCCACCTTGGTTCTGTGACTGGGGCCCAACATTTGGTGCTACGCCCCTGCTCGCGCATATTAATAAAATATACTCTTTTATTCATAAAGATTAAACAAACGTGTGTGTGTGTGTGTCTTGCTCCTCCTAGCTCGCACAGAAGCGTCTTCAGCTTTACATCTGTAAATATCATCAAGCTGATTTTGTCATTTATGAAGCAAACAGTTTGATCATCTGAGAGATTTCCAGGGGTCTGTGATTATAAGAGCAGAAGTTTCATTAATTACTGCCTTTTCCTCAGTTTTACTCACTTAGTTTCTCATTAATTTACCAATATCACATTTAACTAACTCCCAATTATTAATAAAACAGCGTTCATTACAGCTTTTTTACAATAATGGTTAAGAAAATATGTAACTTTAAGCTTAAGGGTATTATGAGATATAAGACTATTTAACGTCAGTATGATGGTTTAATACGTGCTTACAGAGAGCTTAGTCTTTATATAGATAGCCTTACAGTCAGTTAGGAGAATTGAAGAATATCAACTAAAATATTGTGAATATCAACAGATTCAGAGATCAGCTAAAAGTCTACATGAGAGGAATGAGAAGCGGTCTTGTTTCTCCAGGTAAAAGCTTTAGTATCAGTGAATTTGCTCCTCCAGACATCAGTAACATCAAGTCTCTCCAGGAATGGTTTATATTCTGAATTAAGTGATGAGAGTCGGCTTGTCAATCATTTATCAAGAGCGCTGTCAATCACAACACTGAAATCCCCACCTATAACAAGTAGAGAGTTAGTGAATTCAGTCAGTCAGTAATGTCTTCTGCTTTCTATAAACTCAAGAGAAGTAGCATTCTCAGACCTTCAGTTATCCAGAAATATTGGTAATATATTGGAAATATTAGTCAAGTTAAGATCAATGACATTACACAAAAATGTCCATATGAATCCCAGTCTGAATGTAACGGATTCTCTTTAAATGCGTTTCTTCATCACTGCACTTCTCTGCTTTGGTCTTTTTATCTTCAAGTCTTTTTCCTCTGAACAAACACACACGTATTTGATTAATCAGGAATGACATCGGATCATTCTGTCAAACTATTAGTTCAGTTGATTCAGTGTTTGGAGAAGCTCAGTTTCTCAGCTGATGTGACATTTGTGTTGATTCTTATGAGTCTGAAATATGGTCTTCTAATCCAGCCATTCCCAAACTGTGGTCCGCGGACCACTAGTGGTCCGTGAGGGTACTGCAAGTGGTCCGTGGAAAGGCAAAATAAAATATAAAATAAAAAATTTTTTTACCTTCATTTTACCAGGAAATTCCCATTAAAAAAAAAAAGTAAAAAGAATATGTAGGCCTATATTGATATAACATTTTAATTAAATTGGATTGTGTGATTACTAAAATAGCCTAGTGGTGTTCGGCCGTGACATTCAAGTCCAGTGCCGTTAGAACCACAACATTGGTTCGGTGGATAGCAACAGGTTCTCTGAAGAGAAAAGGGCAGAGGCAAATATGTTTTCATTATCACATCACACGCATAGCCTTTAATGGTGCGTTCACACCGGAACGAAATTTCGCTTCAAACTTTTGTTTTTACGCGCGTCAATTTCGCTCTCGACGCGCGAATTGATACAAAGTGGTCAAGCATATCACTAGATGCGGCAGTATGACATATGATCCCTTTTTGAATTTGATGCGCTATTCGCGTCCGGTCTGAACGCACAGTTAGGCATAAGCAGTTTAATGAAACTAAATGTTTATAAACGGAATGAATAGGCTAAGGCCTGTTATTATTTTAATTTCCAGTTAGTTTCTTGATCTCGCGTTTCTGAAATGTTTTGCGGATGTGCTGTTAAGTGGACAAACGTTACTTTTTGAGGACTTGTAAAACTCTGAAGATTAATAATCCCCTAAAATCGCCAAAGGTTTTGAAATGTTGACTATATTCCAGTGTTCTTATTACTGTATAGATTTCATACTCCATTGCTATGGAAATAAGCCTGTTGTTCAAATGAACCTGATTATGCGCTTGAGTAAATAAATAAACTAAATAGGCCTATGTGGCAGCCGTTGTGTGCAGTAAACTTTCTTTTAACAAGCCTGTTGTACTGATGTGATGACCAATGATAGTTAGAGCTAGTAAGCCTATTTAGAGGTGCAGATTAATTCAGGTGGGACTCTGTGTAGACATATTTTATTATGTGTATTATGAGGTGGTCCGCGAAAATTCTTGATTACAAATAGTGGTCCACACACACAAAAAGTTTGAAAACCCCTGTTCTAATCGATTCAGGTTTATCCAGAAATGACATCATGTGACATACAATGTTGTGAATTGCACCTACGATTCTGTGTTATTAATGTTTCCATCAGAGATTGGTTTCATCTTCTTGTGTTGTCTTGTTCCTGCAGAGAATAGACTCCGTGCACAAGATGGCGCCTATCAATTTCCGGTATATGAGAGTGCACGTCAGTGACATGAAGAGGAGACGTCCTGGACACATCCTCGTCATCAGCAGTGTGCTGGACCTGCATGGTAAGACAGTCAGACACAGATACTTCTTCTTGAGGAACAGTAGAAGAGCTTGTACCTTTCATGAGGATCTGCTGAATGACACAAAAGTGGAAACATCAGTGTACAGAAACACAAAGCAGATTCACAGGTGTGGCGTTTAATGACGTCTACTCCACGTCGAAGTTCGCCACGGAGGGATTGTGTGAGGGTCTCGCCATCCAGCTGCTCAAGTTTAACGTCACGTGAGTCTTAGTGTTTGCCATTAAACATTGCCTTAAAATATTATTTTAATATATATTCCATAACTAAAAGAGTAGCTTTGTCATTATAGCAAAAGCATCATAAATCTGTTGCCTACATGGGCTTGAGAGGGTTCTAGAGGGTTCCTCCTTAGGTTCTAGATATGTGCTGATGCCTCTCACTGCAGTCTGACGTACTTTCCCATCTCTGTCTGTCGGTCAGTGTGTCGATGATCGAGCCCGGGCCTGTAACACAGAGTTTGAGATGAAGTTGATGACAGACGTTTCTAAGAAAGAGTTCACCATTGCTGATCCTGAGACGCTCTGTCACTTCAGGAACTGCTACCTGCCCACCCAAGTGAACCTCTTTCAAGGCCTGGGACAAACACCTGAAGAAATCGCCGAGGTCAGAACGCACGTGAACTCATACCTGTTCACATCAAGAACCATAACTAGAAACAAAGCTTTAATCATCATTACAACACTTAAGAGAATAGCAAAGTCCACACTATTACTAAAACAACAACACACAGCAACGATATCGCTGGAATCACTTTCAGAAAGATTTCCTTCCAGGTGATGAACGATTAAAACATTGACAGCCAATCCAAATCCACCGACTTTAAAAAGCTCAAGCATTTATCATCTGTTTGTGTGGAGGCCAAAAATACTTATCTTTATAGTTATCATCCATTGGTGTGGACATGAATATAGTTATTGTTAGAGTTATCGTCCGTTGGCGTGGAGACCAAAAGTTATCTTTACAAATATCGTCCATTTGTGGGGACGTTAATTTAATTATCATTATAGTTGTCCTCTGGTATGAACGTGAATATAGTTATCATTACAGGTATTATTATAGTTATCTCGCATTAGTTGCATTAGTTTGAAATGTAATAAAATGACTAAATAATGAAAAAGTAATGTGAATAAAGGCACATGAGCTTATCTTGAACAGGCTAAGGAGGATCACTCACTCACTCTCTCTGTTTTTGAAGGTCACTAAGAAGGTGATCGAGTTGCCTCGTCCTCCGTTCCATTACCTGACGAATCCTCTTTACACTCTGATCGTGGTGCTGAAGTATGCAGACGAGACGCGCAGCCTGTCGGTTCACACCTTCTATCACATGCTGTATAACCTGGGAGGAATCATGCATGTTAGCATGAGAATCATGAAGTTCCTGAGCTGTGAATGGTTACGGAGATGAACCATCTCACCAATCTAACACACACATCTCCTGTGGATACTTACAACTCTACTTACAACTCGTGAACTTTTTAACTCTGAAATCTTTTTTTTTTTTGTACAGATTAAATTGTAAACATACAAATATTGTTACAGAAGTGTTGATTCATTTTAACCAGTGGCGGATTAACCCTCTGGGGACCAAAAACGCGCCCGCGCGTTTTGCTCGTTTTTTTTTTTTAGCAATGAAAATAAACACTAAATGCTCTGTTAATTTTGATCTTTCATTTTCGTGTAATACATCAATCGATCCTGTTCAGTGTCTATTTTTTTTCTGTATACTCACAATAAAAATAAAGTGTTTTGCTTTTTGACAAATAAAGAAAAATTAACATGATGCGATTTCTGACTTCTCTCTGTCAGTAAACTCCCATTTGAAACGCGTTCGAAAATGATCTATAACTCCGCGAAAATTCAGTCAAACAGGCAAACAGACCCACGGGCATAAAGCTTGAGATCGCATCTTTTAAATGAAGTCATTTATATAAAAAACAAATATTCTCAGCTTCTGTAATCTGTATAAAAAGAGAGCGACTCCAGTCGACCTCATTACGAGATGATTCACAGTAATGTGACCACGCCCCCGGAGAGCGCGTGCTATTCAAACGCAAATTCTGAGAACCATTTCAGAGCTGTGAAACGCCCACATCAGCTGTAAACAAAGCGCGTCGCGACTCCTCGCGAGTGAGACATTATAGCCTACCTTATGGAGAAACGATTCCTCAGAACAGTGCTGATGAGGAGCAATATCTCCTGAAATGAGGAGCAGATTCCGCTGAGGAGTGAGGTAGGCTGTTTTCTTTTCTCACGTGTGGAATAACGTTATGGAATAACGTTAGTGTAGGCCTATGTAAACCGCAAAAAGATGAATCCCATTTCTATAATATGACTCGCCTTTCTGTGAGATGAATGAAGGGGACATATTTGTAAAGACTGTTTAGCCTAAATATGAATCGCGCGTCTGTGTGTAAAATAATAAACTGCTTTGCTATAGCCTACTGAGATGAGTAAAAATTGACTGGAATATGTTGAAATAAAATGTATTTGTATAAGCAACGTATTAAACTGCAAATTAGCATTTATATGCCCTAATATTTCATAAAAACAACATTACAGTCAGGCGAAGTATGAAAGACAACATTTTGTTGACTAGACTAGGGTACAGTTTTTAGGCTACTGTAGAATATACCGCCACATCAAAAAAGCTTTTGTTTAGCAATTTCTGCTCATATCTAACGTTATATATATATAATATATAATATATATATATATATATATATATATATATATATATATATATATATATATATATATACTATTTTTGTCAAAAATAAAGTCATAGACTAAGATGTTAGATGTTCCAATGTTGGCTATATTCAAACTAATGAATACATATGATAAAATGTAGGCCTATAATCTTTTTTTTTTTTTTTTTTTTTTTTACAAAGAAAGAGTACACTTGAAATATTGTTGAAATTTTAATTATTGTTGTAATTGTAACATTTTTAATAAAATAGCAAAACATATTTACAAGAGAGATGTAAGCGAAATCTTAAATGGTCAATATAAGTCTTCTTCTAAATACATCTTTTGTCCTTGCATTGTGGCTCAGTCAGTGTCACACCTGAATGAATGGGCATTAGGCAGAGTCATTATGCAGAGTGGGTGGGACAAACTACTCCTCCTCCACGCCCCCCTCGCATAATGGCTTTCCAAGCAAAACCTGTTTTACACCATTTAAATCAATGTATTTTTTTTGTGAACGATAAAGCAAGACTATTTTCACATCATTTTGAAGCTAGAACTCAAAGGGACAACATCCATTAGTCAAAAGTCTTGTGGACACATATTTAATATGTGTTTTGTGGTCTTAATTCAGCAACTTTCATTTTTATTTTTTCCAATAACCACGCATAAACATTATTCTCTTAAAAATACAAACATCTACATACACGTTGCTCGCATATTATGGTAGCCCTGTTTGTGCTATATAGAGTGAATTTACACCTTAGCCATTAACATGTTTATAAATAACTGAAAAAAACACAAATGTCAAGGCATGTCAGAACATCTCAAGGGCCCCAAAAACACCTTGGTCCCCAGAGGGTTAAGATACTTTGGTGCCCCTGGGCAATGACACCCCCAATAACCTAAAAAGAATAAATAAAAATTAAATGTGCTTCATGTGATAATTTACATTAATTGTTATTATTATTAGTAGTATTATAATTTTACTAAACTCAAAATTAATTCATATTTATAAACTTATCTGATAACAGAAGGTTACATCAACAAAAGTCATTTTAAGTGTTAGCTGAAGTAGAAATAATTCTTACAAAATCAGGTTACTGCTGTTATAGGTATAATCTGCTGCAAGTATGCAGCAAAATTATACATTTTAGAATTAGTGAACCCATCTTTTACAGGTGTAATATAATAACCATCAGTTTCACTTCCAGATAAGATATACATTTAAACAAAGCATGCTGCAAATATAATTAAAGAAATTGAAAAATGTCAGAGAAATTTTCAAAACATGCCAAGGTCTCAGCCAGTCAAAACCAACTGCCCACTAAAATCACGTATCTTAGATTTTAATATTGTAATGAAAACTGATTATTGACATCATGAAAATCTAAACTGTTAACCACTTCAGATTATGGCCAACAAAAGGTCTTGTTTGCAATAGTAACCAGTAATCTGTAACTACATAGTTTTGTGAGGTTTTGAACTAAAAATAAAATTTAAAAAGTCACTTCTTTACACTCTGCCCCTTTTTTGTTTGCCAGCGGCTGTAAAAGTACAACGTGAAAGTGCAAGGCTGATGCTCCGTAGAGGATTCACACATCCAGGAGCAATGCAGTTTCATTTCGGTTGAAGAGACATGAGGCACAACACTGCACAGTCCACTCCCTAAATCTGGTGATAGATTGTGCATCCACGGATTCATGTGGGGAAAATAAAAAACTTTCAACAAAACATTCAGGGAATTTTGAACATTCTGATGAAAGGGTATATATAGGTCATGGCTGGAAAGACGTTAGATGACGTAACATTAACTGAACAGCCAATCAGAGTTCCCTCTTTCACAGACGGCCCGACACCAATTCAACATGTTGAATCGGCCCCGAAAAACCAGACGGCGTCAGACTACAGCCAACGGTGCGGAACACACCGGGAAAACTACGGTGGCCGACGCTCAAAAATCAGTCTGACGCTGCCCAACGGCCGATCATCAGCATGGTGTGTCCCGGGCTTAAGTGTGTGTGTGTGTCAGAGACACTGTAGAAGGACAGTGCCGGCCGACACGTCCACATACACTCCTACTCTATTAGACGATGAACAGACGGCAGGTATATCAGTGTAGTAATTATAGTGCCGGACAGTGAATCGTTCAGCAGAGCAGTACAGACTCCAGGATTTGACATTGGATCCAAACTTACGGTCACTCCCTCCTTTCCAGCTGATTCCTTTAACCCTCTGAGGTCGGCAAACGCGCGGGCGCGTTTTGCTGGATTTTCTCCACATTGTAGCACTATAAACTTAAATTACTCCGTCATTTATGGTCATACAGAAAAAAGAAATATAAAAAAAGAATCTGTGATACTACTTTTGTATGTGTCCACTTACAATCAAATCAAAACATTGTGCTTTTGTAAAATAAAGAAAATAAACAGGGTGTGCGTTCTGCCTCTCAGTCGCAGTGAACTTTTTTTTCTTAAGCACGTCTATAAACTGAAACAAAACTCAGCGAATACTTGTCACACATTTATGAGCCATACACCTTTATAAACATTTAAGTGTGTACTTTTAAATGATCTGGTTCAAAGCGAAAACAAATATTTTCTGTTTAAGTAATTTGTATAAAACCAACAAGATGTCCAGCTTCTCAAACGCTTGCTCATTACAGTTAATTTGGCCACGCCTACTCGCGCAAAAGATATTCACATGCAAATCTCCACATGGAACGCGAACGCGCTCGTTACCTCAACAACAAAACACCAAAACACCAAAACACTTCACTTCACTTTTCGTCGAGTTTGAAAGACGCGCCTAAGCTTACATTGGATTCAGGCTACCTCAGAAGAAGAACGCGATTTGAAGACAAGAAAGATTTAAGGTAAGAAATTCTTACATATTAGTTTGTTATTGTTGCATAAATGTCACATTGCAGTTGAACTGTTGCTAGAAATATGGGGAATATTATAATGTTTAGACCCGTGTTTACTGTTAGGCCTACTGTGTTTGTGGATATCTGGTCAAACGTAGATATGTATGGTAACCATAATGTTTTATATTTGAGCGCGATCGCGTTTGAATGTATCAGATTTTGCAGCGCGATCGCGTTTGAATGTATCAGATTTTGCAGCGCGATCGCGTTTGAATGTATCATTTGAAAATTTGAAAAGCAAAACACACCAAACGGCTTAATGTTTTTACTATTATCTCATTTCATATCATCATAACGAATGGAAACATTTGAAGTAACATGATAATCAATATATTTTTCTCTAGCTTGGTTGTTAAATCTAATATTTATTTCCAAAATCATGCAGGCCTTTCTCTTGATATCAGTATGTTCACTTTTTTTTCAGGGCCCAGATGCCACTGAGTCCTGCCGACTTCAACATTCACATGAGTCTCTGGAACATGAACATGGTAAAGTGAAAATCAAACACCTTGGAAATTAAAGGTAGGCCTATGTACAACGTTTTTAGGAATGGCACAAAGGTCTCTGTCTTTCAATAAGTGCTTTTTTGCCATTTGTTGTGTCTATTTGGATTATGTTGTGTAAATAAATCCAAATAATCTAAAAGCCATTATTTTTAAAATCTCCTCATTTACAGTATTGTGCAAGGTTGCTCAGAATGATAGGGGCCTGATAGCTCCTAATAGGGCCGTTAGGGGAGGTTCTTTGTCTTTCTCAGGTGAGAAAAGCCATACATATTAATGAGCTTTCGCATAAGGCTTATTCACACAAAACACGTCGTAAAAAATTTAAATCAATATATTGTCTTCTCTGAATGAGCAGTCAGGGTGATTTTCACATAGTTTTGCAGCAAATATTCTAGGCTACGTCATACAATTTTCAAAAGTCTTGTGAAGAAATAATCAGTAGGGGTTTCATGGCCTTATTTCAGTGAGAATTTTTTTTTGTATTTTCACAAACCACGCATAAATGTCATTATCTCAAAACTACAAACTTTTACATACATGCTGTTGATATATTATTGTAGCAGAGTTTGTGCTGAATACAGTGTAATTAGACTTTAGCCATGAAAATGTCACAAGTAACAGAAATAACCAGAAATGTCAGAGCATGTCAGAACACCTCCAGGGCCCAGAAAATAGCTCAGACCTCAGAGGGTTAAAGGTCACTGATATTTCAACCCATCCGTCCCATTCAGCCTCCCAGTAAGAGCATCCAGTCAGACTCTCTCTGCACAGAACCTGAGGACACTCATCAAATCTCTCTGGATGATAAGGAATGCTCATGCTATTCCACACGCATCACCTTCCTGTTCTCATCACACAGAATGAGTTGAGTGTTTGCAGTGTTTGAATTCAATGTGAGATCACAGGCATCTGAACAAGAAAAGAGAAACATCTATAACAGTAACAAAACATTTGTGTGTGTATACATACACTTTCGTGTTCCTGCAATCATCCTTATCTCTCCATGATGTCCACACTATAAACACACATTAATGTAGATATGCATCATGCACACATGTTCAGTATGTCAGTATTAGTATTTAACATAACTGAGTGTCTGCAGTGAGCAGTCCTTCAGTTTGCCAGAAAGCAGCTTGACTCCTGAATCTCATGGCTGATTGTTACTCAGATCCAGCTCTCTCAGGTGTGAGGGGCTTGAACTCAGAGCTGAAGACACATAACCACAGCCTTCCTCTGTCACCATACAGCCAGACAACCTACAGAATAGAGCAGTGTATTGTTGTGAAGAAGAGAAAAGTGCATGTGGAGCTGTATCAGCTCCTGTTCAGCTCCAGCCTCATATCCCTACTTGTGTTGCTGAAGGACATCTACAGTAGCTTACACTTTAAACATGGCCTCACTGACACACTGAAAACATATATAATTTCATTTCATGTTTGTATTATGGAGTGAAAACACAGTAGATGATATGTTGGTGTGAGGAGAAACAGCACAAGAACGTGACTTTTTTTATGCTGCAGTATTTTGACAAGTTCATACCCAATTTGTCAGAAGTGCTTCTTGAGAATGACACTGAATGTACCTGGGGATGTGAACAAGACAAAATATTTCAAAAGCTTAAAAATCTGGTCTGATTCCATTCGTCTGACTTATGCTCTCTCTAGAGTTCACGTGTCCTGTGTGTTTCTTTCCTATCAGCTCAATGATGCCAAAAACTCTCTCAACTACAACAGTCACAGATGTTCCTCTACTGGACACATTTCTCTAGAGTTGATGCTGAAGTTCATGACAGATCATTGTGTTCATCACAACACAGCGGTCAAAATGTGTCAAATGAACAGCATCTTTTCTCCAAAGCAATAAGAGCACAAGCTTTGTTGTAGTCCAGACTTTAAAGTTAGGCATCTTTACAGATGATCATTTTAATAAATAGATAAAAACCTGCGCTGACAAACACTTGCAGTGCTGTGGATGTTTTCCAGGAGCCGCTGGAGGAGAAACGTGTGCAAAAGCAGAACAAAAGCTCCTGGAGACAAACTGTGCTGCAACTACAGATTAAACCATGACTTGATGGAGCAACATGAGAAGAAATATTCCAGCTCTACGTGACGAATTTCACATTCTGCTTCTAAAGCATCAGAACGCTCAGCTGCTTTCATGGGAAGAGCATCACTGGACACTTCTTTTCTGCTCTTTGTTGAAATGATTTAGACACTCCAGCTGAATAATGTTTAATCGGACAGATTTTGTCGAGCTTCGTTTAGGTGTCCTGACGTTGGAGGAAGGCTGAGACTGTTGTAGAGGACATGAAGCTCAAAGAACATATTCTTCACTGCCAAATATCTGTGCTTCAGCATTATTATACAACAAATCATATTTCAGCTGTCTTCTATCAGGACAAATAAAGGAAAGGTTCATAAGGACACAGAAATAGAGTTAGTGACACAGAAGTGGCTCAACTTACCCACCATTAGGGGTAAAGTATGTTGTCACTGGGGAATTTGAGTTCAAAATAAATAAATTAAATATCAGTTTTTGTGCAATTTCCCATGACAGTCTTACTTTACAGCACATTACTCAGAATGTTTCCATGCAGTGAAATATCCAAAATATCCCAGTGTTAAATTCTGAGACAACAAAATAAAGTTTACATAAATGCCTTTTATTAGATAAAGAAAATATTAAATGTTCCTCATTGGAGTTCACCAAACTTTGTGTGTTTGCAGAAGAATATAATCATATGAAAAAAAGAACTGGACTCTATCCTTTTTAATAAAATACAACATTTGATATCCATCCATCCATCCATCTTCTTCCGCTTATCCGGGTCCGGGTCGCGGGGGCAGCAGTCTAAGCAGGGATGCCCAGACTTCCCTCTCCCTAGTCACTTCCTGCAGCTCTTCCGGGGGGACCCCAAGGCGTTCCCAGGCCAGCCGGGAGACATAGTCCCTCCAGCGTGTCCTAGGTCTTCCCCGGGGTCTCCTCCCGGTGGGACATGCCCAAAACACCTTCCCGGGAAGGCGTCCAGGAGGCATCCAAAAAAGATGCCCGAGCCACCTCAACTGGCCCCTCTCGATGTGGAGGAGCAGCGGCTCTACTCTGAGCTCCTCCCGAGTGACCGAGCTTCTCACCCTATCTCTAAGGGATCGCCCAGCCACCCTGCGGAGAAAGCTCATTTCGGCCGCCTGTATCCGGGATCTTGTCCTTTCGGTCAAGACCCACAGCTCATGACCATAGGTGAGAGTAGGAACGTAGATTGACCGGTAAATCGAAAGCTTCGCCTTACGGCTCAGTTCCTTCTTCACCACGACAGACCGGTACAGCGACCGCATTACTGCAGAAGCTGCACCGATCCATCTGTCGATCTCCCGCTCCATCCTTCCCTCACTCGTGAACAAGACCCCGAGATACTTGAACTCCTCCACTTGAGGCAGGAACTCTCCACCAACCTGAAGCGGCCAAACCACCCTTTTCCGACTGAGAACCATGGCCTCGGATTTGGAGGTGCTGACATTTGACAACATTTGATAGTTTATGGCTAATCTATAAAAATGTAAAATCAGCAATTCACCAACAAGTATGAAATACAGTTAGACAAACCTAAATATAAATGCTGGTATACATTTACTTTAACACTGAACTCGTTTTACCTTCCCTGTAGAACACTTACTTACAGATGGTAACCAACCAGAATGCCTATTACCGCCACGCCAGCCGCCGTGGCAAAAATAAACCAGTCGCATTTCAAAGTCATTCACGAAATGACCGCCAGGTGGCGCAAAGGGATATTGTGCAAAACAGCAACAATTGCTGCATTTTTTTCAATTGCCATAAGTGGGGTTAATGTCAACAGTAGGATGAAATACTACAACTATGATAAACAGAACAGAACATTTTATAAGGCCGGAAAAATAGAATAACAAGTTAAAAATAGAGACGATAACAATATAACCTGTATTTCAGGGGTCGGCAAGTAACTTTGGCCGCGGGCCAATATTTTTTTTTGCCAGTAGATGGCGGGCCAGCTACACGGAGTAGGCCTATGGATACAAATTAAATACTCTTAATGAACTCTGTCTCACCTCCCATTTCAATAGCAATCGCAATCGAATCGAATAGCAATCATGCCTCATTAGCTTACAGTCCGACTTTTGAACTTTATTCCTTTTTATTATTATTATTTATTCTAGAAAGGCTTTCTACAAAACAAAACTTAATGAAGTGGTCAAAATCATGTCTGACCCGCTTCATGTCTCTCGATATATTGCGCATCCTATCTTACTCGTGCTGTTCACTTTTCATTAATCAACATAAATGGAAAAAAATAACATTATAATATTTTAACAAATATGAAACTAAATGCGCTTATTTAATGGATACAACAAGCCTACAGATTTGTAGCCTACAAATTGCTGCACATTCATTATTCTGAATTTTGCACACACAAGTTGAAAGGCATTTGTTCAAATCAAGTTCACGGATAATTGTGCATGCATTTATTAATCATTATGATACTAAAATCATAACAAAGTAGGCTATGCTATGTACAAAAAATCAGATGAGCCCAGCATATGAATGCAACGTTTAATTTTATTTAATTTTAATTTATTATTATATTATTGTATTTATTTATGAAATACAATAAACGTACAAATAAATATCGGAAATGTCGTCCAGTTATCTAATGCTATTATTTGATGACAACAATACATTTGGAAAACAAAATACAGCCATTTCTGCTTTTTTTCTTTTAAACAAAAAATCAAGCTGCACCCTTTTTTAAATTTCATCTTTCCTTCCGAAATAGAATAATGAATGAACGGAAACATACACGGGCCAATACACGGGGCCTATTGGTAAACCGTTATTGTAAAATAAAAATAGGCTGAAAAAAACAACAACAAAAAACGCACTTCCAAAATAATCTGGCGGGCCAGAAAATATTGCTGGCGGGCCAGTTTTGGCCCGCGGGCCGCCTATTGCCGATCCCTGGTGTAGTCCATTCTGAAACGCGTCCGAAAATGAACAATAACTCAGCGAATACTCAGTAAATCAGGCATACAGACACACAGGCATGAAGCTTGAATTCTCTTCTTTTAAATGAAGTAATTCATATAAAAAACAAATATTCTCAGTTCATGTAATCTGTAAGAAAAGAGCGAGATGTCAGTCGTTCTCATCTCATCTAATTACTTGTAATGTGACTCCGCCCACGGAGAGTGCGCGCTATTCAAACGCGAATGGCTGAGGCAATCCACGCAAACCTGTGAACGCCCCCATATCAGCTCGAGAAAACACAAGTTTAATCAGATCATTGTAGCCTACTTGTTTACACCGTCTCGGATAGCTGTGAGGAATAATAATAATGGAAAATTTACCTCAGCAGTGCGGGTATTTCGAGGAGCAAGGATCCGACTGAGCTAAAGAATACTGTAGTAAGTTTTTTCCCTTCTCAAGTGATTCGCGTTTCTGTGTGATATATATATATATACACATGTACATGTACATATGTATGTATGTATGTATATAGGCCTATATATATATATATATATATATATATATATATATATATATATATATATTATTTTTGTCAAAAATAAAGTCATCAACTAAGATGTTAGGTGTTCCAATGTTGGCTATATTCAAACTAATGAATACATAATAAAATGTAGGCCTATAATCATTTTTTTACAAAGAAAGAGTACACTTGAAATATTGTTGAAATTGTAATTATTGTTGTAATTGTAACCTTTTTAATAAAATAGCAAAACATATTTACAAGATAGATGTAAGCAAAATCTTAAATGGTCAATATAAGTCTTCTTCTAAATATATCTTTTGTCCTTGCATTGTGGCTCAGTCAGTGTCACACCTGAATGAATGGCTCA
The DNA here is from genome assembly GCA_022829025.1 of Squalius cephalus. Taxonomy (NCBI): domain Eukaryota; kingdom Metazoa; phylum Chordata; class Actinopteri; order Cypriniformes; family Leuciscidae; genus Squalius; species Squalius cephalus. The sequence continues at coordinate 46,617,620 of CM040796.1, read as the reverse complement.
TTATGCAGAGTGGGTGGGACATTGTAATCTCTGGTGTAAACCACTCCTCATTCATGCCCCCCTCGCATATTGGCTTTCCAAGCAAACCCTGTCTTACCCAATTTAAATCAATGTATTGTTTTATGTGAACGATAAAGCAAGACTATTTTCACATAATATTGAAGCCAGAACTCGAAGCGACAACATCCATTAGTCAAAAGTCTTATTGACACATATTTAGTATGAGTTTTGTGGTCTTATTTCAGCAACTTTCATTTTTATTTTTTTCAATAACCACGCATAAACATTATTCTCTTAAAAATACAAACATCTACATACACAATGCTTACATATTATGGTAGCCGTGTTTGTGCTATAGGGGGGAGAGTGGGGTGAGTTGTGCCAGTTTTTACTCAAAGTGACTTTAAAGTGAGGCCATGGCAGTAATGCCTTCAACTTAAGGATGTACATATATTTCAGGATGTGGTGCATCCCTGAGAACAATAACTTTGGATCTGAAATAAATTGTTTCAGAAATATAGCTCTTGGAAAAAAAGTGGTCTCATGGCACAACTTGCCCCTGGTGCGGGGGAAGTTGTGCCTTTGGGGGAATACATTGGGGGTAAATTGTGCCAGTGATTTCTGAAGTAAAACAGAACATTTTAATGTTATGAACCATACTGCTATATGAAAGCAAGATAAATTCAATACAAAATTACTAATTCAAGGTTTATTTAGATATTGTCACCCTGGAATACCATAGCATGCGTTTTTCCTACTATGGTCAATTGCATAGGGATTTTGTATTGAACATAACTCTGGATCACAGTGTCATAGAGACAAGGGGATGGGCTCATTTTACTCAGACGACCAATCAGTCTCTCAGGATCATTGTGAAGCTATCAAGCTACGCCCTAGCAACAATTTAGAGCACCATAGCAACACAATATATGATATTTATGAATCATTTCAGGCAAAAAGGCTTTGGCAATAGATGCCTGTTGACATAGCGCTGTCTGTCAATTATGTAACATATAAGAATAAAGTGACTAGGCTAATTTCTAAACATCCCATTGTGACATAGGCCACTTAAAAACGGAATAAAACTTCTCTTTAATAACATAGTGCAAACTCAAAACTGAAATCAGTGTTAGCTAAATTAAACAAATAGCAGGCAGGCCTAAGTCAAACAATGATGAGGCATGCCCATCTCCTCAATTCTCAAGATTATCCCCTGTGAGTATGTAGGTCTAGGTGGTCTGGATCTGGCACAACTTAACCCAGGCCCTTTGGCACAAATCACCCCGGACCCACAAGTTTGAAAAACTAGCATGATCCAGCAGTTAAGAGCTAACATCATGCTAACTGTATAGACTCATTGTGTAGCCTACTAAAGCACTAAAACATGTGTGAAATGTTTTTTAAACTTGTCTATAATTGTTCAGACACTACAATCAAAAAACCTTAATCATAGAAATTTTACTTTGAAAGGGAAAAAACAGTTTTTTGCACTAAAATGTGCTTAACTCTCATGCCATGTGTCTCTCTTCTTTGGAGGACGAGTAAAAGTGATTGCTTTTCAAAATTATGTGGTCACATGACCAATTTCTTCTATGGTTTTCCAGAAACAAGGGTGGAACTACTTCCCCCCCTGGCACAAATCACCCCACTCTCCCCCTATAGAGTGAATTCACACCTTTGCCATTATCATGTTTATAAATAACTGAAAAAAGCACAAATGTCAGGGCATTTCAAAACATCCCAAGCACCCCAAAAACACCCTAGACCCCAGAGGGTTAAAAGAGCCTGTCTGGAGATGCAACAGTCTGCAGTCTTACTTTACAGCACATTATTCAGAATGTCTACCATTCAGAATTAGCCTGGATGCCAGCCGAACTTAGCCCCGCCCACAACATTTGAGGTCGGGAAGTTCGGTCTGGACTTAATCCGTTGTGGAGCATCTATGCTCGAACCAGAGCTGTTTGGACCAATCAAATTGTCAGGGCGGGCTTTATATGATGATGGACAGATGATCAACAGTAACGTAATCATCCACGTCACCAAAGAACGCTTGGGTTGAATTTGTTTACAACAAAGATGCTGCCATTGCGTCTGTTATAGAAGATATTGACAGCGCATTCATTTTAAAAGAGGAGCAGAGAACCGTGATCAAGGCATTTGTCGATCGGAAAGATGAATGAAGAACATACGTCACTTACTCTGTTGCTCTGATTGGTTGTAGGTCTATCCAATTGATTGCAGAGGCATTTTCTTTCCTGGTTCGGTTGAAACACGCCCCATAATCACAGCCCAATGGAGCAGATCAGACTCACATTCTGACTAGAATCTGAGTTTCCATGCAGTGAAATATCCAAATTTACCAATGTTATACCAATGACACAACAAAATAAAGTTTACAAAAAAATACATTTTATTATATAAAGACAATATTAAATGTTCCTTATTGCAGTTCAATAAAACTTTGTGTGTTTGCAGAAGAATATAATCATATGTAAAAAAAAGAGCTGGATTTTATTTGCCACAACTATCCTTTTTAGTAAACCTATACATTTCATATTTTATGGCTAATCTTTCACCAAGAAAAATGTACATAAATTCACCAACATTTATGAAATAGAAACGCATTTATGAAACGCAGTTAAACAAATGCGGGTATTTTCATTTAACTCATTTGACCTTCCCCATAGAACATTTGCTCAGATGCACAAAGACAGGTGTGAGATTTATTTATAATGTAACTATGAATTCATATTTTCAAAAGTTCTGATAAAGCCATATTTTCCTGTATCATCACTAGAGAAGCCTTGGGCACTAGACTGGAGAGTCAGCGACCAGGTGGAACAGGAATCAGGACAAGAACCAACACGAGACACACAAGACAAGACTCAACAAGCCAAGACAACAAGATAAAAAAGCAGAAACTAGACAAAACTAATTAAACTAATGACTAAAGATTGCAAAAGAATGAAAGGTAAAAACAAAAGAAAGAAAATCCTAGAAAATCCTAGAAATGCAAACAAAAGAAACTAAAAAAAGACTGCAACCTTGCAGGGAACTAGAGAAACTCAGAATTAAAAACTAGATGGCAACAATATAAAAATCTAGAGAGAATCCAATATAAGAACTGGAGCAAAAGACTGAAACTTGACTAGAGTGAAAACACAGGAACAAGGGAAAACTATAGAATTATCAAAAGAAAATGATCAAACAAGGAAAACTAAATCTAGCACTGACTGAAAAGAACTGTGACAAACAAACACACACACACACACACCAGCAAAGACATGAGGAAAGGAGCACAATATAAAGGGAGTAGAGTAGGGGTGTGTGATATATATCGTCTGCGATAATATCGTAATTGTTGTTTTAACGATGTGCGATTTGACATTATCGAGTATATCCGTCACACACACCCAGAGAGTGCATGCATACTCTACGTGATGTAGTCTTGTAGATTAGACTAGTGCCGGTGTGCATTTAGTGTGCACACTTTCACCGCGTGATTTAGTCTTTATTTATATAATTTAGTAATAAATATCACAAGAGTGCAGTTTTTCTCCAAATATCAGCATGATAACAAATGTGATATTGATTTTAAGTTTAATAAACAAGAAGTTAATATTAAGTGACTTACATTTTAGACACCATATTGCCTGATTTTGCTCTATTTCGCCAATGAAAATAGTTCAAAACAAAGCCACACATAGCAGTGTTTGCTTACTGAGTGAATCAGCCGTTTGAGCGGATCAGTTGACTAGGATAGATTAAGATCAAATGCTTCTTTCCTTGAAGAATCAGCCGTTTGAATGAATCGGTTGAATCTTAATGATTCGTTCATTAACAGTGCATTGCTGCCACCTACTGGCGGTTTCAATTTTACATTTAAAGTATCTTTTCTTGATTTTAAATAATTTTAAATATCAATATTCAATATTGCAAAGATGAATTTTGTTGATACTGATTTCATTTGATTGGTAACAGCCCTATTGTGTCTTCTTTTTATGATTGAATTTGATTAAATTTATGAAATTGACACAAAAGATGATGCATGCATATAAATAGTTTTAAAAAATGGCTTTATAAAGGTAAAAATGCCCATATTAGGTAAAAATCAATTGAAACATATTGGAAACAATTATTTCTGTCACTGCAGTGAACTGACCACCACACAGAGTATGAAGAACATCAAAAACTTTAGGAGTCGGCTGTCCACGGCAGTCCTAAACCTGCCATAGTACCAACACAATAAACACACTCAGCAAAATATCGGCTAATAATGGTTATTGAGAAAATCCCAAAAAATATTGAGATAAAAATGTTTTGTCAATATCGCACAACCCTAGATAATCATATGAAAAAAAGAGATGGACTCTATCCTTTTTAGTAAACTACAACATTTGATAGTTTATGGCTAATCTATAAAAATGTACATCAGCAATTCACCACCAAGTATGAAATACAGCTAGACAAACATAAATATAAATGCTGGAATACATTTACTTTAACATTGAACTCGTTTTACCTTCCCTGGAGAACATTTACTTAGATGTACAAAAACTTACATTTATTTCCCTGCAGAACATTTACAATGCAAAGAGCAAAAAGAGCAAAGCAAAAACTTTAATTTATTTGTAATGTTACTATGAATGAATATTTAGAAAGGAGTATATTTTGATAAGTTCAGATAAACCCATATCAGATCAAGAATCAGACCAATGTTCAAAAGTGGTAAAGCTTCTCTTTCTGAAGAACTGAGATGAATTCAGCTTTCACAGGATCTCTGTGTTTGCGTATAATATCACAGATCTTTCTCATGCTCTCCTGACTGGTTAAACTCTGTGTGATTTCTGAATATTGTTCCTCATGAATTAGTTCTTGCTGACACAGTTTATCTGCAATGATCTGGACATTTGTAACCCCCTGAATGAGTTCTGGCCAATGCTTATTAAAATATCTTGCTTTATCTGCCTCACTATTCAGACGTGGCTCGTCTCTCTTAGGATGAATCAGATCAAGTTCTTCTTTCTCAATTTTTGTAGTCCAGACCTCCTCCTTATCCTCTTCTCTGATAAGAGTCATTTGAAAATCATTCTCCAGACTTGTGTTGACCCTGAAGAAGTTTGGGGGAGTTTTTCTTGTGAATGTGATCCCTTCTTTGGGAAGGATAGAGGCACCAGGAACATCAAGAGTGTGTGGCGTGTTCATCCGAAATGGCCTGTCAGGTCTGGGATACTCTATTGGGTCATATGACTTTTCTTTCTTAACCTTTTCTTTTGCAGGATCATCAAATGGAAATAAGTAGAGATGTAGAATGGGAGGATCTTTAGAACGCATGTAGAGAAGAAGATCGCAGTGTTCGTCCCATCCCATTAACCAAGTTATTAATGTTTTCAGAGAGAAGGATGGTTGGACAATCTTAGCATGGAATCGGGTCAACTGCACAGGTTCTGTGGTTATTCCCTCATCTTTTATGGTGAGGACTTTCACAGCATCTTTGAGAGAGGGGTCAGACTCTCCTAAACAGGCGTAATGGGGCAGATGAACTTCCTCCAGTTTCCCTGAGATCACCGTCACGTCAATCACTGGACCGATCCGGTTGCACTGCAGCCTCTCCAGCTCTGCGTTGAGGAGGAGTCCGTCTACGGTACGGTACTGAAGGGTGACGACACAGTCACAGACCCATCGCATTCTGGTCCTGACACACTCGTAACGGCCTGGGTCAGTGCTGACCCTGAACTTTGACCCTCCTTCATCTGTACAGGCCGACGGCTCAATCTGAAGCCACTGATCAGAATCAGCTATATGGACACAAGACTGACAGTTCAGCAGCGGGTGAATATCGAGCCCAGAAGGTTTGGGCTGAGAGAACCTGTGAAGAACCAGAAGAAGGCAGAAGCAAAGAGTCAGCTGCTTTTATTAATCTCAGTTAATGTTATTTTCAATGTTTATTAATACATTATTAAAATCAAAAGTTGTATCTGTCAATATTATTTAATGGACCTGAACTAACATGACCTAACAATGAACAGTTGACTAACTAACTTTAACAAATACAGTTGCATTAACGAATGTTAACTAATGGGACCTTATTGTAAAGTATTACCAACAATTCAAAACCAACAACATACAAACAGTTTACTATAAAAACTATTTGACAGGCAGTTTGACAGAGAGAAAATATAAAGCTAGTATATAATGCTGCGACTGACACCTGTGATGTCACTCACTAATAACAAACAATCTAATATAACAAACACATATATACTATAATGAGAGTTTAATTCACACATAATTGTCCATGTTTATGTTTAACTAGCCAACATGAACTCTATATTCTCCATCAATAAGCTCAAGCTGAATAATGTGTCAAGTCTTCTATAAATCAGTGTTTTTAACTGTGGATATTTTCACAGAGGTGGACAGTTAAAGACCATCAGCAGTCTGGGGTGGACAGAAATGTTCATTATCAAACATAATAAATGAGTTTGACTATAAAGAACTGGACTGTTTTACTGCTTACAACACAACTGTCTACAGTTAATTGTGCTTGATTGTAATTGAGGAAGTGCTGGAATAGATCAAGTAATACTGAGTAAATTTGACTATTACTGTCTTATTCCTCGTCTGCAGGAATATTACCTATATTAACTAAACCCATATGTATTAATTCTAGGAATCTTTAAAAATTCCCTTTACCTCCCTTTTTTTATCGCTACAGATAAAGCATTGTCGGGATGATTCCGGTTCGAGTGGCTACGTGGAAGCGATAAAAAATTCTGTATTATAAATTTTAAGGCCAGACAAGTAGTATGTTGAGGGTTGATTTGTAGGGAAGGACTACACGCACATACTTGTTCTCCCCACTGTATATTCAAACGTGCACACCTATAGACGGAACTCATAATAAGCATGTGCACGCCATCAGCGTTCTCACAGGTTCGCGTTTTTGAAGTTTGCGCAGAAAGAACTCAAGAGTTTTCTGTTAGAACGGTGTCGTGTTAGCGGCCCCTAAGTTAATAACTAATGATCGTTGCGACGGAAGTGAATCAATCAAACTAACTTTAGCTGGACAATAACTTATTCTAGAGCTGCTATAAAGCCAAAACACTTTACTTTAGTTTCCTATTATCAGACATCCCAAGTCTCCCGGAAGTTCCGGGAGTCTCCCGCATATTGATAGCGGCTCCCTGATGCCCGCAAATCAGTTAAAATCTCCCGGAAGCAAGAGCGCGCAAGCCTAGCGCGCGCACGGCAGAGAGAGGGAGCGAGAGACCTTGCGTGTGTGCGCTAGTGTGCGTGTGTGCCTCGGGATTTTATCTCTACTCTCGAACCGAATTAATCAGAACCCCCCCCCCCCCCCCCCCCCGTTGGAGATTTCTCGAACCGAATTATTCATAACCGAATTGCACCCCACCCCCCCCACCCCCGTTGGAAATTTCTTGACTCCCGGAAATGACTTTGTGCAGGTTGGGATGTCTGTATTATCACTGTAGAAGCTGCTAAAATCTACATTGTTAAAAGCGCTATATAAATGAAGATGACGACTATTATTCAGTCTGGAGAAATCCTTCACTAAGACACAGTATATTTCACTCACCCGGTTGTGTGTGTATCACTGTTGTTTCTCTCAGGACGCTGTTTAATGTCACACAGAGACACTGAGGAGTTATAATAAACCCCAAATCCAGCATAGAGGGGTTCAGTGAATGTGGTGTTGAGTGTGTGTAAGTGTGTGAGTGTGTGTGTGTCAGAGACGCTGTAGAAGGACAGAGTGCCGGCCGACACGTCCACATACACTCCTGCTCTCTTAGAGGATGAAGAGACAACAGGAATAACAGTGTCTTTATTATTGTGACGGACAATGAATCCGTAATCAGAGCAGTCCAGCCTCCAGGATTTGTCATTGTATCCAAACATACAGTCTCTCCGTCCTTTCCTGCTGATTCCTTTATATGTCACTGATATATCAGCAGATCCGCTGCATTCAGCCTCCCAGTAACAGCGTCCAGTCAGACTCTCTCCACACAGAACCTGAGACCACACACCAAATCTCTCTGGATGATCAGGATACGGCTGACGCTCTTTCACACGCGTCACTGTCCTGTTCTCATCAGACAGAATGAGATGAGTGTGTGCTGTGTTTGGATCCAGTGTGAGATCACAGGCATCTGAACACAAGAAGAGAAACATTTCACTAAATGACACAAATCAACAATAAATCACTGAATGATTGTGTGTGTAGACCTACATTTGTGTAATCCTGCTGTCATTCTGAACTCTCCACAATGATCCACACTATAAAACACAAACATGATTCGCATTCATTTCTAGAGGAAACACAAGAAAGTGTGTGTGTGTGTGTGTGCGTGTGTGTGTGTGTGTGTGTGTGTGAGAGAGAGTGTGTGTGTGTGTGTGTGTGTGTGTGTGAGAGAGAGTGTGTGTGTGTGTGTGTGTGTGTGTGTGTGTGGGTGTGTGTGAGTGTGTGCCCTTGTTTATATTACATTGTGGGGACCAAATGTCCCCATAAGAATAGTAAAACCTGAGATCACCTACATTGTGGGGACCAGCCAGCGGTCCCCACTTTTCAAAAGGCTTATAAATTACACAGGATGAGTTGTTTTGAGAAAGTAAAAATGCAGAATGTTTCCTGTGATGGGTAGGTTTAGGGGCAGGGGCAGTGTAAGGGGATAGAATGTACAGTTTGTACGGTATAAAAACCATTACATCTATGGAGAGTCCCCACAAAGATAGTGAACCAGACATGTGTGTGTGTGTGTGTGAGTATCATCCTCCCTTTGAACACAAGAGTGTGTGAGTGTGAGTGTGTGTGTGTGTGTGTGTATCATCCTCCCTATGAACGCAAGAGAGTGTGAGTGTGTGTGTGTGTGTGTGTGTGTGTGCATCATCCTCCCTTTGAATGCAAGAGTGTGTGTGTGTGTGTGTGTGCGCATCATCCTCCCTTTTAACGCATGTGTGTGTGTGTGTGTGTGTGCGCATCATCCTCCCTTTGAACGCAAAAGTGTGTGTGTGCATCATCCTCCCTTTGAACGCAAGTGTGTGTGTGTGTGTGTGTGTGTGGTGCATCATCCTCCCTTTGAACGGAAGTGTGTGTGTGTGTGTGTGTGTGCGCATCATCCTCCCTTTGAACGCAAGTGTGTGTGTGTTTGTGTGTGTGTGCATCATCCTCCCTTTGAACGCAAGTGTGTGTGTGTGTGTGTGTGTGTGCGCATCATCCTCCCTTTGAACGCAAGTGTGTGTGTGTGTGTGTGTGTGTGCGCATCATCCTCCCTTTGAACGCAAGTGTGTGTGTGTGTGTGTGTGCATCATCCTCCCTTTGAACGCAAGTGTGTGTGTGTGTGTGCATCATCCTCCCTTTGAATGCAAGTGTGTGTGTGTGTGTGTGTGTGCATCATCCTCCCTTTGAACGCAAGTGTGTGAATGTGTGTGTGTGTGTGTGTGCATCATCCTCCCTTTGAACGCAAGATTGTGTGTGTGTGAGTGTGTGTGTGTGTGTGTGTGCATCATCCTCCCTATGAATGCAAGAGTGTGAGTGTGTGTGTGCATCATCCTCCTTATGAACGCAAGAGTGTGTGTGAGTGTGTTTGTGAGTGTGTGTGCATCATCCTCCCTTTGAACGCAAGAGTGTGTGTGTGTGTGTGTGTGTGTGTGTATCATCCTCCCTATGAACGCAAGAGTGTGTGTGTGTGCGCATCATCCTCCCTATGAACGCAAGAGTGTGTGTGTGTGTGTGTGTGCATATCATCCTCCCTTTGAACGCAAGAGTATGTGTGTGTGTGTGTGTGTGTGTGCGCGCATCATCCTCCCTTTTAACGCGAGTGTGTGTGTGTGTGTGTGTGTGCATCATCCTCCCTTTGAACGCAAGAGTGTGTGTGTGTGTGTTCATCATCCTCCCTTTGAACGCAAGAGTATGTGTGTGTGTGTGTGTGTGTGTGTGTGTGCATCATCCTCCCTTTGAACGCGAGTGTGTGTGTGTGTGTGTGTGTGTGTGAGTGTGTGTGTGTGTGTGTGTGTGTGTGTGTGCATCATCCTCCCTTTGAACGCAAGTGTGTGTGTGTGTGTGTGTGTGTGTGCATCATCCTCCCTTTGAACGCAAGATTGTGTGTGTGTGAGTGTGTGTGTGAGTGTGTGTGTGCATCATCCTCCTTATGAACACAAGAGTGTGTGTGTGAGTGTGTGAGTGTGTGTGTGCATCATCCTCCCTTTGAACGCAAGAGTGTGTGTGTGTGTGCGCATAATCCTCCCTTTGAACGCAAGATTGTGTGTGTGTGAGTGTGTGTGTGTGTGCGCATCATCCTCCTTATGAACGCAAGAGTGTGTGTGTGAGTGTGTGTGTGTGTGTGTGCATCATCCTCCTTTTGAACGCATGTGTGTGTGTGTGTGTGTGTGTGCGCATCATCCTCCCTTTGAATGTGTGTTCCAACTATGTTGAACTATGTTCCACTCACCTATATTATGTTCCACTCACCTATGGCCGTGATGAGCTTCTCCAACTACGCTCCTCCTCGCACTGCCTCCAGAAGCCAAAAGTCAACCTACCACGCGAACTCCGACCAAGAAAACGGGGAAGGAGAGGTGGGGTACGTACCAGGCTGAGGAAACGCCCCTTCCGACCCCCACTTCCCACCATTGTTTTGGCAAACGTCCGCTCCCTCCGAAACAAAATGGATCTGCTGCATGCCAAGTGCCAGTTTGACAGGACCTTCAGGGATGCCTGTGTCATCGCCCTGACAGAAACCTGGCTGGACGGGACCAATACGGACTCTGAGGTCAGTCTTGATAACTTTACTATCCTGCGGGCTGACAGGACAAGCAAGTCCGGTAAAACTAAAGGTGGTGGTGTCTGCATCTTCGTTAATAAGCGATGGTGTGTTAACATCAAGACTCACCGCACAATCTGCACACCCGATGTAGAATTGTTGACTCTGTCTCTACGGCCTTTTTACCTCCCGAGGGAATTCCCGTGCGTGGTGATCAGCTGTGTTTATATCTCCCCAAATGCTAACACCCGGGTGGCAGCGGAGCTACTAGCAGAGGATGCTAGCTCTATGATGGCTAAGTATCCGGATGCTCCGCTCTTCATAATGGGTGATTTTAACAACTGTAGACTGGACTGTGTTATGCCATCTTTGCACCAGTATGTGGACATTCCCACGAGGAAGCACAACACCCTGGATTTATGTTACGGTAACATCTTTGATGCGTTTGGTGTCCAAGCATATCCTCCACTCGGCTACTCCGACCACAATGTTATTGTTTTGCTTCCGCATTACAAGTCAGAACTGAAACGCGCTAAACCCACCATCCATAACGCCGCAATCTGGTCGGAGGATGCAATTGCACTGCTGCAGGGATCTCTAATGTGCACGGATTGGGATATTTTTCAGGAGACTTGGAGCACAGGACTTTGGTAATCACAGATTACATAAAATTCTGCATATCATCCACTATACCCACAAGGACATGTGGTATATGTGGACATGAAGTACCCCAACTCCAATCCCTGGATCACATCACATATTAAAATTACAATGAAAGAAAGGCTCAAAGCCTTCCAGCGTGAGGACTGGAACACTGTCAACACACTAAACAGACAGATTAAAAATGACATAACCAAGGCCAAACTCAGGTATAAAGACAAGATTGAACAGGAGTTCAGCTGTATGAACACCAGACAGGCCTACCAGAAAATTAAAGTTCTTACTGGTCAAGCATCTAACACCGGGCACAGCATAACAACTAATCCTGCCACTTCTGCTGACTCTCTGAACTCTTTCTTTACATGCTTTGATACCGTTGACCACTCTGCTCTCTGCGATGAGCTGCTCAGTGCCCTGCCACTAGACCCTCCATCTCGGCCTCCGTTTACAGTGGAGGATGTACGCCAGCAGTTGAGCAGGTGTAAAATGGGCAAGGCACCGGGTCCAGATGGCATTCCAGCCAGGGTGCTTAAGCTGTGTGCTATGGAGCTGTCCCCAATACTACACACTATTTTCTGGGACTCTTTCAAGTCGGCGCACATCCCCACAGCCTGGAAAACCTCCACGATCATCCCGGTCCCAAAGAAGCCCCGTCCATCTGAGCCACATCACTACAGACCAATTGCACTTACCTCCATCATGATGAAGTGCCTGGAAAAGCACATCCTTCACTCCATCCTCCCTGCTGTTAGACCTCTGCTGGACCCACATCAATTTGCCTATAAGGCTAAGCGGGGAACGGAGGATGCTGTGGCATGTCTCCTCCCCCCCACCCTTCTGCAACATCTTGAGCCACCTGGTACCTTTGCATCTATCCTCTTCATCGACTTCAGCTCAGCCTTCAATACAATACAACGCTACCAAATGATCAGGAAGCTCCAAACCCTCAATCTGTCCCCACTCTTCATTCAATGGATTCACAACTTTCTCAGCAATAGACCACAAGCTGTCAGAATCGGATTAGTCACTTCATCCACCATAATCACCAATACCGGCGCTCCCCAGGGGTGTGTACTCAGCCCCTTCCTGTACACACTATATACCAATGATTGTACCAGCCCTTTCCCTGTCACCACATATTTCAAATACTCAGATGACACTGCCATTCTAGCATTTCTCAAGGACAGTAACTCCATAACTGCTTACCACCAGTCTGTCACCCACTTCACTAAGTGGTGCTCCGACAACTTCCTGGAGCTAAATGTAGACAAGACCAAGGAGCTACTCATCCACACCCAAGCCCACACCCCGGATCTGGCACCTACTATCATTTACAACAAAATAGTTGAACGTGTCAATCACTTCAAATACCTCGGACTCACACTAGACAATAAACTTACCTTTGAGCAACATGTTATCAATATTCATAAACGTTCCCAGCAGAAACTTCACATTCTCCGCAAGCTCCGTGCCCTCTGTGTCACCCCTAAACATCTCTTACTGTTATACACCAGCATCATCCAACCCATTCTTCTTTACTGCTCCCCCTGTTACTATAATATGCTATCCATCACCAATAGAAATAAACTCACCAAGGTCACCTACATTGCATCCAAAATCATCAGCCTGCCTATTATAGACCTCGGCCACCAAAACAATAAAGCCATCACACGCATGGCCCGGACTGTCAGCAGAGACCCAGATCATCCCCTCCACAGCCACTTCTGCCTGCTGCCCTCAGGCCGCAGGTACAGGACTTCGCGGTGGAAGCGGGCACGCTTCAGTAAATCTGCGCATCATCCTCCCTTTGAACGCAAGTGTGTGTGTGTGTGTGTGTGTGTGCATCATCCTCCCTATGAACGCAAGAGTGTGAGTGTGTGTGTGCATCATCCTCCTTATGAACGCAAGAGTGTGTGTGTGAGTGTGTGTGTGAGTGTGTGCATCATCCTCCTTTTGAACGCGAGTGTGTGTGTGTGTGTGTGCATCATCCTCCCTTTGAACGCAAGAGTGTGTGTGTGTGTGTGTGTGTATCATCCTCCCTATGAACGCAAGAGTGTGTGTGTGTGCGCATCATCCTCCCTTTGAACGTGAGTGTGTGTGTGTGTGTGTGTGCGCATCATCCTCCCTTTGAACGCAAGAGTGTGTGTGTGTGTATGTGCGCATCATCCTCCCTATGAACGCAAGAGTGTGTGTGTGTGTGTGTGTGCATCATCCTCCCTTTGAACGCAAGAGTGTGTGTGTGTGAGTGTGTGTGCATCATCGTCCCTATGAACGCAAAAGTGTGAGTGTGTGTTCATCATCCTCCCTTTGAACACAAGTGTGTGTGTGTGTGTGTGTGTGTGTGCATCATCCTCCCTTTGAATGCAAGATTGTGTGTGTGTATGAGTATGTGAGTGTGTGTGTGTGTGTGTGTGCATCATCCTCCTTATGAACGCAAGAGTGTGTGTGTGTGTGTGTGTGAGTATGTGTGTGAGTGTGTGCATCATCCTCCTTTTGAACGCAAGTGTGTGTGTGTGTGTGTGTGTGCATCATCCTCCCTTTGAACGCAAGAGTGTGTGTGTGTGTGTGTGTGTGTATCATTATCCCTATGAACGCAAGAGTGTGTGTGTGTGCGCATCATCCTCCCTTTGAACGTGTGTGTGTGTGTGCGCATCATCCTCCCTTTGAACGCAAGAGTGTGTGTGTGTGTGTGTGTGTGTGTGTGTGCGCATCATCCTCCCTATGAACGCAAGAGTGTGTGTGTGTGTGTGTGTGTGTGTGTGTGTGTGTGTGTGTGTGTGCATCATCCTCCCTTTGAACGCAAGAGTGTGTGTGTGAGTGTGTGTGTGTGTGCATCATCGTCCCTATGAACGCAAAAGTGTGAGTGTGTGTGAGCCGGCGCGTGAACTGGAGCTCATCTCATAAATGAACCGAAACTCAGCATATACGTTGGCCTACTTGCCTCACAGACCTGAGACATATAGAAAGCTTGAAATGTCTACTTTTAAACACAACAATTCAAAACGAAAGAAAAAAGACTGCTCTGCTCTCTGCTTATGTAATCTGTATGAAATGTGCATTTCTCTCTGGCGCGTTCACTACTGTGAAGATCACGAGTCAGGATCGTCAACTTCACCTTTGCAGCATACATAATCATTACTTTTGCTGGTTCTTTGTGACAGCTTTTAGGAGCTTCATTGGCAGCGCCACCCTTACATGTTACATGAACGCGTCACCACCGCATCAGCACCGAAAACATGGAGATTTTTGGGGGCATTTTGTTTGTGTTCAGTCTTTCTCAGTTGTCTTTAGGTTAATGTTTCAGTAAACAGTTTTTCAGTTGTTTTCAGTAATTTTTTCAGGGCTAGGCTAAAGGAGCAGCATCTGTACTCTCGCGGCTGTAGATAGTAATGTTTTCTCTTGGTTCATGTCAGTCAGTATGAATTAATTTTGATATACAAGTCGCACCTGACTATAAGTCACAGGACCAGCCAAACTATTAAAAAAAGTGTGACTTATAGTCCAGAAAATACAGTATATCGCAAAGCTAGCATCAAGCATATTTCGTGTTTGTCCATCTGTGCAAGAACCCCCTTTAAGCATGCGCAACGTTTCAGATAGTATGTCAAATGTAAACACATGAATCGGATATGGGGCAAGAACGTGTAAATGGACGGTCAAAAAAAAAAAAATCGGATATAGGCAACAAATCAGAATTGGGCATCAAGACCTGCAGTGTAAACTAGGCTTGCTTGTCCCACATACTTGAGTATCTGCAGTGAGCAGTTTGGATCCTTCAGTTTGCCAGAGAGCAGCTTGACTCCTGGGTGATTGTAGCTCAGGTCCAGCTCTCTCAGGTGTGATGGGTTTAAACTCAGAGCTGAAGACAAATGACCACAGCCTTCCTCTGTCACCATACAGCCAGACAACCTACAGACACAGTCAGATCATCTACAAAAAGACACATGACTGGCAGACTGTAAATAATCTCTTATATGTTCTTTTTTCAATTTCAGCGGACAAATATATACATTTATCAAGGCAGAATGCTTCTTTACAATAAAACAAAAACATATACGTCAATACAGAGACAGCATTATAACCCATCATGTCTACCAATGGTCATGGAAATGAAATATATATGTATATATATATATATATATATATATATATATATATATATATATATATATATACATATTAGGGCTGGGCAAGTTAATGCGTTATTATCGCGTTAACGCATTTATTAATTAACGCCGTCAATTTTTTTATCGCACGTTAACACAGTTTTTTTATATTTTTTTTGATTTTGAAAGTCCGTTGCTCACCGGCTCTGAATACACATAGGACAGTCAAACCATGGGTCACAGGAGGGGTGGGATGTTGGTCAGCCAGCAAATAACCCTCCCAAACCAGCAGTGGAGGGAGGCTTCGGCAGGTTCTCTCAAGTGAACAGAAAGGGAGACAGCGCTCTGCGAGTGAACGGCAAGCGCTCTATGGATAGTAACCGCATGGCAACGGCTTCACTGCGCAGCTACAGCCTTTTTAACTTAAATTAAAATTATACATAACTTTACCTGATAGGCCTGCATTTAGTTTAGCGGGGATGCTCTGCCATGTGAATTCCCTCCTGTTGATGTCCTGATAACTATTTAGATTCTGGAAACTCACAAACAATCAGTCTCTCTTCCAATGATTTGTGCTGCACGTCGTGTACAAAAAGTTCAAGACAATTCAACTTCGGCAGCGGGCGGGCGTGTGTGCAAAACCGCGACAGTTTCACAGGAACGCACCCACGTGTCGCTGCACTTTGTGCTCGAGCACTTCACCTCACTCTATGGTGTGTTCACATCAAACGCGAATAGAGCGTCTGCCGTGAGTGATTTCAATGTTAAGTCAATGCAAAGGCACGTTTATGCGCGTCTGGAGGTCCTGCGGCTCGAATGAGACGTTTAGTGTGGCGCGGTGGACGCGAATTCGCCTCATTCGCGCATCCAGTTCGCTTCAAACTTTTGCTCGATAAAAGGTAATGTCCTGGCAGTGGCAAATAGCTTTGGTTTAATATTTGATTTGATTACATTAATGTTTAAGTTAAGATTTACAAGAAAAAATGTATTGCTACTGTGTAAAGGGAATACTGCTGGTAAAAAGCACATTAGGCTATTTGTTTAAAGTTTTTGCAAACCACATGTTATTGCACTTTTGTGTATATAGCAGTACATTTAGATCAAAAGTGTGCAATACACTACTTTAGAATTCATTATTAAATTTTGTGCGTAATAATGCGTTTAATCACAAGAAAATCATGCGATTAATCGCGATTAAAATTTGTAATCGTTGCCCAGCACAAATATATATATATATATATATATATATATATATATATATATAGTGTAATATGTCAATCCAATCATCAACTGTAAGTGGCTCTGGATTTAGCCATTTCTTTGTAATTACTTTTTTACTAGCTGCCAGAAGAATCAGTTCCCTTTCAGTCGCTCACGTTCGACGTAACGTCGACGTGACGACGTAATTGGGATCACTTCAGGGAGCCCTATCAACTTCGAGTGTCTACAGAACGAGCCAATGAACGTTGGCGTGCGTGAATCGCGTCACGCGCCCCCGCCCCGCAGCGCGGGTATAAACAGGAAGCGGGCGCACGCACACATTGTCTTTCACTTCGGAGCCGAGCTTTTGCTTTCACTTCCGAACAGGAAAAGACTGCCTTTGAAAACGAGAAGAGGACTCTCCTTGTGTTGGTGTGACGGCGCGATCAGCGGTGGCCGCGAGCATTGCAGCTCACAACTGCTGTTTTCACAGCACTATTGTTCTGTGTTTGTGTGTGTGTGTGTCGATTCGGTGGGCGTTTCCCCGTGTGTTCATTCACACCGCGGCTACCCCTGGGTGCCTCAGCACTGAGAGAGTTATTTTTCTATTTTTTTGTTTTCACTAAAAGAGCAACACAAGCGTGACCCTGCGTCTTTTTCAAGATGTCATTCCGCTTGTGCGTTTCTGGATGCCGTCGTTCCCTGGTGCCAGCAGATGGCCACAGCAGTTGCCTCTCGTGTTTGGGCATTCAACACGCTGAGGCAGCTTTTGTGGATAGTTCATGTTCCCATTGCGGGAATATGACTATCGCAGCGCTTAGATCGAGACTCGCTTACCTCAAGGGAGGTGCAGTCCCCTCGCCTATGCCCCGATCTAGTATCTATTCTGCCCCGCAGAATAGACCTACTTCGGTGCATGACCAGGGTGATCTGAGGATTACCGTGAGGGCTTCCCCGTCGAGTCATCCTCCGCGGGCCCCTCACGCCTCACAAGCGCTGTCGCCATTGGGGCTCCTTAGTGAACGTCTTGGTCCTTCTCCGGAACGGCCAACCGTTTCCTTTGGGGCTCCAGCTGACGATCAGATGTCGATCGCAGCATCGGAGGGGGAGCTGTCCTCTGGAAATGACGACTCGGCTGCGTTGCCCCCCTCAGGGTGTGTAGCGTTGTCCGAGCCAGATCCAGAATGGACTGCTATGCTTTCCCGGGCCGCCGAGAAGGTCGGGCTTGCGTGGAATCCTCCACCACGTCCCGAACCTTCTCGGTTGGACGATTGGTTTCTCGGGGCGGGCCGTGCTGGTTCTCAGTGCGCCGCCCCGGTACCTTTCTTTCCGGAAGTGCATGAGGAGCTCTCTAGGACGTGGAAGGCACCGTATAGTGCCCGAAGCCGTTCTAGTGGCTCCTCACCCCTCGCCACCCTCGACGGCGGGGCAGCTAAGGGGTATGTGGATATCCCCCCAGTGGAGCGGGCCGTCGCGATGCAGCTGTGTCCGGCGTCCGCTTCCTCTTGGCGGGGTAATCCACGCCTCCCGTCCAAGGCCTGTAAGTTTTCGTCCGGGTTAACGGGGAAGGCTTACAAGGCCTGTGGACAGGCTGCTTCCGCCCTCCATGCCATGGCGCTCTTGCAGGTCCACCAGGCCCAGGCGCTCATGGACATGAACGAGGGTGGTTCTGACCCAGAGCTCCTCCGGGAGCTCCGTGTGGCAACCGACCTCGCCCTCCGGGCGACGAAGGAAACCGCACGTTCGGTCGGTCAGGCGATGTCCACTCTGGTGGTCCAGGAGCGCCACCTTTGGCTCAACCTGGCGGATATGAGGGACACCGATAAATATCGGTTCCTGGATGCCCCTCTTTCCCAGGTTGGGTTGTTCAGCGACGCGGTCGAGAGCTTTGCCCAACAGTTCTCGGCCGCACAGAAGCAGACGGAGGCCATCCGGCACATCCTGCCCCGGCGGACCCCTGCTGCTCCCACCCGTCCGCCGGCTGCAGACCCTCCGTCTACTCGTCGCCGAGGTCGGCCTTCTGCGACGTCCTCCGCTCCCGCCAAGCCCCAGCAGCAGCAGCCATCATCCAGGCCTCAGCATGGAGCAAGCCGCAGAAAGCCGACCCCGCCCGTCCAGGCCGCTGCCAAACCAGGAGGCAAGCGACGGTGCAAACGACCCTGAGACGGGCGGCCCAGAGGTGGATCAAGTTGCTCTTCAGGAGATGGCGAAGGCGCCACTCCTTCCCCCGGTGGAGGGCCGGGCGGAGAATCTTTTGTTTCCTTTTCTTTTTGTTCCGCCACTGACCCACGGGTCAGTGGTACCCACATTTTCAAAAAAAGAGCAATTTCTGAAACCTCTGGGCCCCAAGAGGGCGCGCTTGGCAGTCGACGACGCCGCCATGCCTTGTCACTCCCGAGCCCCTCTTTCATCGCCAGCGAGCAGCAGTGGCTGTGTTCCGGACGTGCTGTCGCCTCCACACACTCACTCTGCCCTTCGACGGAAGCAGGTATGTGCTGCACCACACACTCAGACCCCACTTCGGGCCGCTGTGCCGTCCGAGTCGGGTCCCTGCATTCCGCCGCGCTGCCCCACCCCGGGTACGTCTGTGGTGCCGTTAGTCCCGCTTGCTCGGTCTCTGGGAGCCTGGTTAACGCTTCCCAGCCCGTCTCGCTGGCTCATCCGTACCATCAGACTCAGCTATGCGATTCAGTTCGCCCGGCGCCCTCCTGCTTTCAAGGGCATCCTGTTCACCCGTGTTCTGGCGGACAATGCCCCCGTGCTCAGGGCGGAGATCGCAGTCCTACTGGCGAAGGACGCGATCGAGCCGGTCCCTCCAGCCGATATGAAGACCGGCTTCTACAGCCCGTACTTCATTGTACCCAAGAAAGGTGGTGGGTTACGACCAATCTTGGACCTGCGCGTCCTGAACCGGTCCCTTCACAGGCTACCGTTCAAGATGCTTACGCAGAAACGCATTTTCAAATGCATCCGTCCCCAAGATTGGTTTGCAGCGATCGACCTGAAGGACGCGTACTTTCATGTCTCGATTCTCCCTCGACACAGACCGTTTCTCCGCTTTGCGTTCGAGGGACGGGCATATCAGTACAAGGTCTTACCCTTCGGGCTGGCCCTGTCGCCCCGCGTCTTCACGAAAGTCGCGGAGGCGGCCATTGCTCCCATGTGCGAGCGTGGTGTTCGCATCCTCAACTACCTTCGACGACTGGCTGATTCTGGCCCAGTCGAGAGAGCAGTTGTGCGAACACAGGGACATGGTGCTCAGTCACCTCAGCCACCTAGGGCTTCGGGTCAACTGGGAAAAGAGCAAACTCACCCCCGGGCAGAGGATCTCTTTTCTTGGTATGGAGTTGGACTCGATCAACATGACAGCGCGCCTCACCGAGGCACGTGTCCAGTCAGTGTTGAACTGCGTGAGCACGCTCAGACGCAGAACAGCGGCACCACTGAAACTGTTTCAGAGGCTCCTGGGGCATATGGCATCTGCAGCCGCGGTTACGCCGCTTGGATTGCTTCATATGAGGCCGCTCCAACACTGGCTCCACGATCGAGTCCCGAGATGGGCGTGGCAGAGCGGCTCGTGCCGGGTCCAAGTGACTCCGCACTGTCGCCAAACTCTCAGCTTGTGGTCGGACCCTTCGTTCCTGCGGGCAGGTGTTCCCCTGGAACAAGTGTCCAGGCACTCTGTGGTCTCCACGGATGCCTCTACCACCGGCTGGGGGGCCACGTACAACGGGCATGCAGCTTCAGGTCTGTGGACGGGGCCTCAACTGCATTGGCACATCAACTGCCTCGAGTTGTTAGCAGTACGTCTTGCACTGAGCCGTTTCAAAACGCTGCTACTAGGCAAGCACGTACTGGTCCGTACGGACAGCACTGCGACCGTTGCGTACATCAACCGCCAAGGTGGTCTACGCTCCCGCCGCATGTCACAACTCGCTCGCCATCTCCTCCTCTGGAGTCAGAAGCATCTGAGGTCGCTTCGTGCCGTTTACATTCCGGGCCTGCTCAACCGTGCAGCCGACGAGCTCTCACGGCAGCAGGTGCTACCGGGAGAATGGCGACTCCATCCCCAGGTGGTCCAGCTGATTTTCAGGCGCTTCGGGACCGCTCAGGTAGATCTGTTTGCCGCCCCGGACACGTCTCATTGCCAGTTGTTCTATTCTCTGACCGAGGGGACCCTCGGCACGGATGCTCTGGCACACAGCTGGCCCCGGGGCCTTCGCAAGTATGCGTTTCCCCCAGTGAGCCTTCTTGCACAGACCTTGTGCAAAGTCAGGGAGGACGAGGAGCAGGTCTTGTTAGTTGCGCCGTATTGGCCCAACCGGACCTGGTTCCCGGAACTAGTGCTCCTCGCGACAGCCCCTCCCTGGCCCATCCCTCTGAGAGAGGACCTGCTCTCTCAGAGACGGGGCACCCTATGGCACCCGCGTCCAGACCTCTGGAAACTCCATGTCTGGTCCCTGGACGGGACGCGGAGGTTCTAAGTGACCTACCCCCTGCGGTAGTTGACACCATCACTTCCGCTAGAGCCCCCTCTACGAGGCGCCTCTATGCATTGAAGTGGAACCTGTTCGTTGACTGGTGCTCCTCTCATGAGGAGAACCCCCGATCTTGCTCGATCAGAGCCGTGCTTTCCTTCCTGCAAGAAGGGCTGGAGCGAAGGCTGTCTCCCTCCACCCTTAAAGTGTATGTTGCCGCTATTGCCGCACATCACGATGCTGTTGATGGTAAGTCTTTGGGAAGGCATGACCTGATCGTCAGGTTCCTGAGGGGAGCGAGGAGACTGAATCCTCCTCGCCCACTCTCTATACCCTCTTGGGACTTGTCTCTGGTCCTTTCGGCACTTCAGAGACCACCCTTTGAGCCTCTGCAATCAGCTGAGTTAAAAATTCTGTCCTGTAAGACAGTACTCCTGGTTGCATTGGCCTCTATCAAGAGGGTAGGGGACCTGCATGCATTTTCGGTCGACGAATCGTGCCTAGAATTCGGCCCGGATAACTCTCACGTCATCCTGAGACCCCGGCCCGGATACGTGCCCAAGGTTCCTACCACTCCCTTCCGGGACCAGGTAGTGAACCTGCAAGCGCTGCCTTCGGAGGAGGCAGACCCAGCCCTGGCTTTTCTCTGTCCCGTTCGCGCTCTGCGTCTGTACGTGGACAGAACGCAAAGCCTCAGGACCTCAGATCAGCTCTTCGTCTGTTATGGAGGCCAGCAGAAAGGGAAGGCTGTCTCCAAGCAGAGGATGGCCCACTGGATAGTGGATGCCATCGCCTTGGCTTACGAAGCCCAAGGCGTGCCCTGCCCGCCTGGGTTGAAAGCCCACTCCACTAGGAGTGTCGCTTCTTCCTGGGCGCTGGCTCACGGCGCCTCGCTGACAGACATCTGTAGAGCTGCGGGCTGGGCGACACCTAACACGTTCGCTAGGTTTTATAGCTTACGTGTTGAGCCGGTTTCTTCCTGTGTGCTCGCTTCTACTAGCCGGTAACACCGAAGTTCCCGCTCTAGTGTCGGCTTGCTGCGCCACTCCCTTCCTAGGAACGGATACGTGCGCTTTTTACTCCAGTCGAGTTCCCCATTGGCGAACCCTGTGAGTTCCTCCGCACCCCTTCGGCAGTCGGACGTTGCGGAGCGTCCGACGCCAGGCCTAGTGCTCGTATGCTTGTGTAACTTGTGCTAGGCTTGGTTCTATATGTGGTGATCCCTGCGGCGATCCCATATGTGTATTCTTCCACGACCAGCTCCCTGCGGTGAGCCCGTGTCTGCTCTGCCGTTGCTCTGCACTGTCCGGTGTGTCTCCCCCTTCGGGTGGAGCCCCCCCAGTGACATTCCATATGTCGCACTGCCCCTATGGCCAGTCCATATGTGTATTCTCCACATGTTACCTCCCTTCGGGCAGGATGTGGCTCCGCAGCGTTCTTTCCCCTGGAGAGGTACGCTTTCCCAGTGTTATCCAAGAGTTCCGCTGTGTGGGGTATAATGGAACAGCAGTTGAACTCCCTCTACGCAGGTCTTCCGCCCCAGCAGTTGGGGGTCTGAGAGTCTTGCGTAGGGCGCTGGATGTGGCAGCAACCGTGGCGTTTTCCATGGGATCCCTCAGCGAAAAACAATGTGTGCGTGCGCCCGCTTCCTGTTTATACCCGCGCTGCGGGGCGGGGGCGCGTGACGCGATTCACGCACGCCAACGTTCATTGGCTCGTTCTGTAGACACTCGAAGTTGATAGGGCTCCCTGAAGTGATCCCAATTACGTCGTCACGTCGACGTTACGTCTCCCGTTCCCTCCTTCAGGGAACGAGGGTTACAACAGTAACCGAGACGTTTCTTATTGATGTTATTCCACCCATCAAAAGAAATATTAGCCAGATGTAAACATTCACAATTACAAGGAATCATCACCTCAAAAACAGCTGCCAAATTTCCTTCAATCCCTTGACAAAACTGGGTTAATTTCTGACACTCCCCAAAAATATTATAATGGTTAGATTCCCTTTTCCCTTTGTATCTTTTCTGTGTTGGTGTGGTAAATCTCTTATATATTCTTAAATACCTCAGTATATGCAGCTGACAGTGTGGGCTCTTCAGTCCTTCAGAAATAATCTTCACTCCTGAATCCTGCAGGTCATTGTTCGTCAGGTCCAGCTCTCTCAGGTGTGAGGGGTTTGAACTCAGAGCTGAAGACACATAACCACAGCCTTCCTCTGTCACCATACAGAGAGACAACCTACAGACACACACAGTCAGACCATCTACAAACACACATCAATATTATGACCGGCAGACTGTAAATAATCTCTTATATGTTCTTAAATACCTCAGGTTCTGCAGCTGACAGTGTGGGCTTTTCAGACCTTCAGAAATAATCTTCACTCCTGAATCTTGCAGGGCATTGTTACTCAGGTCCAGCTCTCTCAAGTGTGAGGGGTTTGAACTCAGAGCTGAAGACACATAACCACAGCCTTCCTCTGTCACCA
The DNA here is from genome assembly GCA_022829025.1 of Squalius cephalus. Lineage (NCBI taxonomy): Eukaryota > Metazoa > Chordata > Actinopteri > Cypriniformes > Leuciscidae > Squalius > Squalius cephalus. Next base: position 46,593,907 of record CM040796.1, on the reverse strand, counting down.
TACAGCCAGACAACCTACAGACACACACAGTCAGACCATCTACAAACACACATCGACATTATGACTGGCAGACTGTAAATAATCTCTTATCTGTTCTTAAATACCTCAGGTTCTGCAGCTGATAGTGTGGGCTTTTCAGTCCTTCAGAAATAATCTTCACTCCTGAATCCTGCAGGTCATTGTTACTCAGATCCAGCTCTCTCAGGTGTGAGGGGTTTGAACTCAGAGCTGAAGACACATAACCACAGCCTTCCTCTGTCACCATACAGCCAGACAACCTACAGACACACACACACACACACACACACACATCAACATTATGAACGGCAGACTGTAAATTATCTCTGATAGATAATCTTATCTCAGATTAGATTGGAACAATCAGAATAATGTCCAGTTCCATCTGACTTCTGACCTATAATGCTGCCTGAATCATAATCATACACTGTTCGTTCGCTGGCTGGAGGAGAACTGCCCCCCCGACTGAGCCTGGGTTCTCCCAAGGTTTTTTTCTCCATTCGGCCCTGATGGAGTTTTGGTTTCTTGCCACTGTCGCCTTTTTTCACCTTTGTTGCCATTGGCTTTTGGCTTGCTTATTTGGGGACTAGTGTTGTCACGGTACCAAAATTTCAGTATTCGGTACCAATACCAGTGAAAATCCACGGTTCTCGGCAGGGTGGGAATTATACCGCGGCCATGGCCGCCGTTGCCCTACACTTTGGCCTTCATGCCCCGTGAAAAAAAAATCATCGTACGGCCACAATGGCCTGTGTGCCCTGGCCCTGTCCAAGTTCCATGTATAAAGCACCAGTGCGTCATAGTGGGCTTGCTTTGAATTACAGCGAGCCACCCAAGTAGTCTCTGAACTTCAATTAGTTCGTGGATTCGCGCAGGTGCAGTGTCATAATCACATCAATGATCTCACGCCTCAAAACAGCAGTGCAAGAAGCATGTAACGTCAGCACCAACAGAAGAACGACAGACACTCAGGTAAGCATTAGCAAACGAGCTAAGCCGGTTTGATATGATACGTAACTGATTAATGTGGTAGTATTTGACTGAACGTAACACTTAGTATTACTGGTATTTGCCATTTTTGCATGCTGAACTAGCAAGCTACTTAGGACAACAAACATCTCCTCGGGGAAAAAGGTCGGCGGCTGCAGCACCATTTAGCATTTAGTTTACTACCTGAGGCTGTGAATGTAACGTTAGCTAGTATTTTTCCTGCTAAGCCGTATTGATAGTATAGCCTACATGACGGACGTATGTGGTGTTACGTTGAACTGAACAGCTACGTTTAAGAAGCAATATTTGGAAGAAGAACTATTAATAATAAACGTCTCGCTGACGTTAGTGCTACATTAATCTTATGCTAGCTGCAGCTAGACACTTTTAAATGATGGGTCGCTAATACTGTTGTACGTCTTTTCCAGAAATGCCAAGCTTAAAAAGAATTCGCGACAAAAATGCCAAACTATTACGGGAGTCTGCTGCTAAGTGCATGTGTCTGGATAGATTTATGATACGGTGAGTATCAAGTTCAATCCCAACAGTGACAAGTGTCTTACTAAGAAGAGCACATTCTTAATGTTCTGATCTGCTGCTGATGTTATGGATAGCAATAACGTTATGCCACAGTGTTTTAGTTGTGCTATTTGCTAGTAGATAAGTGCCCTTTTCAGAAAAGGGCCCTATGCAATGTTAACCGTTGCCAGTGCGTCGGCGCACTGAAGCATTTTTTTTTTTTTAATAGTTCAAAGTTACTATAAGATTTAATGTTATACCTTGACAAACTATACATCATTAAAAAGATATAAGACTCACGTTTCAGTATTTGACCACTATTGTATTCTGAGAAATTTATATTGACAGTTATGTCTTAATTTGTGTCAGGAGTTATGAAATGCAAAAATGAGTCGATACCTTTAATATGAATTATTAGCGTCAGGCGCTCCCATTCATAAAAAAACTCCTGTGCTGTCGTCATGACAGCGATTCACACAACAACGTCCCTCACGGCTTTTAGCTCAAAAGTGTGCAGATTTGGAGAAATATGATATATTCTCAGTTTACATCAGATTTCTATTGACAGGAATAATATTTTATTGAATTTATAGCCAAATGCGTCGATGTAATCATTATGAGCGCTGTATACTAGGGGTGTAACGGTACACAAAAATCACGGTTCGGTACGTACCTCGGTTTTAAAGTCACGGTTCGGTTTATTTTCGGTACAGTAAGGGAAAGAAATGCAAACATTAAACTGCAGGTTGTTTATTACTATAAACTTTTGGTAACACTTTATTTTGATAGTCCGTTTGTTGAGACTTTACTAGTTATTAGTAGCCATTCAGTAGCTTGTCAACAGTGCATCAGTTGACATTCAACAACACTGTTTCAACAGACAAGTAACATGCGTTCAACTGACTGCCTATAGACTATAAGGTACAATTCAAGTGTTAATCTACAGATTTTACGAAAAAGTACCTGTTGACTGTCAATGTTATTTTGCAACAGGTTATTAACCAATTGGCGACTAACTTTCAATTGTCAACTTACTTTCTGTAGATTGAGTACCAACAACTCAAGATCAATCTGTCAGTTAAATGTCAACAGTCATGTCAGCATATGAAGTATATGAGACTGTATATCCTACTCAAGGGGTCTCATGTGCATCAAATTAATGATTATTTTAGCTGATTTAAAACTGTTTTTAAAAATGTTTTAACCATTTGTAGATAATCTGTTGATAGTCAACTAAAGATTACATGTAGTTGCTTATTTGTTGCTTGTCAACAAAGAAATTGTTTATGATCAGTTGACTATTAATAGACATTCTCAACTAAGCATTAGTAGATATATTTTAGGACTATCTAATTAAAGTGAAAAACAGTTTATATCAGTAGAAAGTCTATAACCTATCAACAGATTAATATATGATCAGTTGACTATTAATAGACATTCTCAAGTGTTAGTAGATATATTTTAGGACTATCTAATTAAAGTGAAAGACAGTTGATATCAGTAGAAAGTCTATAACCTATCAACAGATTGCATACCTAACCTGACTGAAGTAGAACAAACACTATGGCCAGCACAGAGAAAAAAAAAAATCACTTTTATTAGCTAAATACATAAAAAATAATACAACCCATTATTTACTAGGATATCACGATCACATCTGAACCATCTGATTATGTGAAAAAAATTATATTGAGCATTCCAAATGAGAAAACTCTCAATAGTCTACATCATTTCAAATGCCTGAGGCCAAGATCAAAAGTTATTAAACAACAAATAACAATAATTATTAATTAATACATTTAGCATTTTATTTTATTAAATGCAGTTTAATGTTATAACAGTTACTCATTTAAGAAATAATCTCTGTTCCTGCTGCAAACTCGCTTCGGAGGATTAACAGACACGACTATAGTTTAAACCCTTAACAATACCTTCTTTAATCGTTTAACCATTTTGTAACATTTAGTTTATTTAACGTTATGGTGAGACACAAAAGGCATTTTCTCCTATAGAACCATAAAACACCAAAACACAATATATTAACAAAATACATAATTTGTATTAGCTAACGTAACGTTAGATGTAATCCAAATCTTTATAATCCATACGCAAGCAAGAAACAGATCCAAATTCAGCCCTTCATCCACATCCAGCGATCTCCATCTCCATTCTCAGCAGCGACCGTAAATGTCAAATCCCGCGCTCGTGATGAATTTAAATTCAAAAATTGCGCCCTCAAGAAGCGTTACGACATGTTTTACGGCAGTAATATCAAACGCTCATTGGCTCTCGCCTGCTTCGTCACAGATTGCAGCATGCCGTGTTTCAGTTGCAACAACATTGAAATGCAGAAGCGCGCGCGCCGTCTTCACGCAGAGGGAAGCTGGGTTAACATTTTCATGGATTAATAACTTAAATTCTGCTCTGTCCCTTATACAAAACTATTATATACTGCCAGAGAGGACTGCAACACATCATCATTTGAGCGACTTTTGGTACCGATTTACATTTTCGCAATAAATTATTATGATTACACATCTGTTGTTTTTCTTCATAATTTTAGCCTGCATAGTTTTAAGAAATGTTTATGGATAGGTTTAGGGGCAGGAGTAGGATTAATGTTAGTGGCTCAAAATATATTTTAATGCTATTAATAAAACTGGCATTTCCCTACACATCTCTGTCCATAAAGTGTTCTTTTTATATTCTGTATAAAATGAGTAATTTATATTTAGGTTTGGGAGTAGGGTTAAGGGAACTTACATTTATCTATAAAACAGTATAAGGGAAATGATACAGATATCTTTATGATTCGTAAACGTTTTGTAGCTGTGAATTCGTAATAATTCTACGTTGCAGACATGTCTGTATCATACGTTTCAGCATCTATCCAAACGTACAAAAAAGTATGTTTTCAATCTGTTGATAGGTTATAGACTTTCTACTGATATAAACTGTTTTTCACTTTAATTAGATAGTCCTAAAAGATATCTACTAACACTTAGTGGATGATGTCTATTAATAGTCAACTGATTATAAACAATATATTAATCTGTTGATAGGTTATAGACTTTCTACTGATATAAACTGTTTTTCACTTTAATTAGATAGTCCTAAAATGTATCTACTAACACTTAGTGGATAATGTCTATTAATAGTATACTGATCATAAACAATTTATTTGTTGACAAGCAACAGATCTAATCTTTAGTTGACTATCAACAGATTATCTACAAATGGTTAAAACATTTTTAAAAACAGTTTTAAATCAGCTAAAATAATCATTAATTTGATGCACATGAGACCCCTTGAGTAGGATATACAGTCTCATATACTTCATATGCTGACATGACTGTTGACATTTAACTGACAGACTGATCTTGAGTTGTTGGTACTCAATCTACAGAAAGTAAGTTGACAATTGAAAGTTAGTCGCCAATTGGTTAATAACCTGTTGCAAAATAACATTGACAGTCAACAGGCACTTTTTCGTAAAATCTGTAGATTAACACTTGAATTGTACCTTATAGTCTATAGGCAGTCAGTTGAACGCATGTTACTTGTCTGTTGAAACAGTGTTGTTGAATGTCAACTGATGCACTGTTGACAAGCTACTGAATGGCTACTAATAACTAGTAAAGTCTCAACAAACGGACTATCAAAATAAAGTGTTACCAAACTTTTTTTAACAATTTGTTTACACTTTTTAAAACTTTTTAATAAAATATAATAAAATAGATATATATAAAAAAAAAGAATAAGAAATAAAATACTGCTGCAAAGTTCTCCACTAAATAAAATACTCTCAGTCTCAAACCAATATCACATAATAAAATATAATGAAAAATATAAATAAATAACTATGATTACAGTGCAGCATTACCAATCCCAGCTTGTAGGCCTGCTCATATTTAAAAATTAAGGCTGGGAATCGATATATATATAAAAAAAAAACGAATTAATTGCACAATTTGCTGTAATTAATTGCAATTCCTCCAAGCTTGTAATCATCAATAATTAAACTTATAATCACCTAATTAAATTAAACACGGGGAAAAAAGGAACAGAAAATAGCCCTATATTAAAATAATATTAAGCATAAATATATCAATGTATTATTATTTTTCAATAATCAATCAACATAATCAATTTAAGATTTTTTTTTTTTTTCACTTTTTTAATAATTATCAAAATAAAATATAGTCCAAAGCTATTATTACCAGAGCATGTGATCAGAGCAGGTCATTTTACCATTGTTGCCAGCATAACTATACCAGCTCAGCAAACAGAAGTCTACTACTGAGAAATTTCACCTTATTTGAGCGGACTTTGCTTTTCCAGTGCGTGATCGGTACATGATTGGAGTGTTTGGACCGTTAACGACAGAGCAGAACGCGCAGCGCAAACACGGACTCGAACATTGAGCAGAGAGCGCAGTGGGCCCACACACACACACACACACACACACACACACACACACACACACACACACGGAACGGAGAGTGCGGCGGCGCACACGGAGCGGAAAAGCTTTTTTTCGCCCTGCAGTCTATTTCATTGGTTTAGGTTACAATGACGACGGGTAAAACACTGGTAAAACATTAGAATCAGCTGCAGGGCGGGATTTGCGCTGAACGCAGAGACTTCCGCCATTTAATATGTTCGTATGGAAACTGTAACGAAAATGTACCTATGTTCCGCACACAAAATATTGCATTCAGTCATTCGGTACACACGCGCACCGAACCGAAAGCCCTGTACCGAAATGGTCCGGTACGAATACACGTACCCTTACACCCCTACTGTATACTGATGTGCTGTGTTTTCAATTCATACCAGCAGCCTGAGGGCGCTCTACTGAACATTATAGTCCATATTTGACACATGAAGAAGAGCGTTCGACAATGCAGGAAATCCCAAATCCCCGACCACAAACAGAGCTAACAGATCGCTGTAACATGCAGATTATGTCGTTTTGAAGACAATAAACATTTTTGCAATGATATTTGACTTACCTGTGTTCTTCGAGCCATGTCAGGCATTTTCATAATAATAGATTATGTGTATAATGTTATGCTAATCGATAGACTTTATCATCGTTGCATTATACATAAAATATTATATTTTCTGTCTGATGTTTTTTTATCAGAAGCCAAATCAGATCACAGAAGGTTATTTAGAACACTTGACTTGCGTTATAAAGTAAGTTTGGAGCACAAACATGGTTTTAATCTCATAAATTGTTGTGTATTGATGGTGTGCTAAGCTAATAAATATGACATGATCTTGAAAAACATTTACCTAAATACAGAGTTTTAGACATATCATCTTCAGATTTTAAGTATAACATGGTCAGACATGTGGCTTTAGCTGCAGTGCATTTCTAGATTGATACAATGCCAACTTCAATTTTATGTTTCATAAAAAAAAAATTCTCATAACTTAATTTTTTTAAATCTATTTATAACTATTTTTTTCATTATGACAATAATTAATTTTACATTTACAATAAACTACCAGGTGTCAGCTTTCAAATGAGATCATACTTGTGCTTTTAGTACAAAGGGTTCATGAACTGTATCTGTTTCAGTTTGGGTATGCCATTTCTGGGGATTTTTCAAAAGTGGGGTTGCAGCTTAACAGGTTGTAGTTGGAAACAGAGACCTCTTTCAATACATTCAAGGGTTGCTGAATTTGACAAGCCCTGATCTCAAGCTGAATTTTCTTATTTGTACAATAGCATAGGCTTCCATAGACAATACATTGCAGACCAGCACATGTGCATTTCCCGATGCAATTGTGTTTTTGTAAATTGCACAATTTTATTTCTCTGAATCCATTGCAGTAAGGCCAGTCAGGCTCACCATGATGCACAGGGAATCAGAGAGGAGACACAGGAACAGGGAAACGGAGAGGAGGAACAGGGAAACAGAGAGGAGGAGACACAAGAACAGGGAAACAGAGAGGAGGAAACATAGGAACAGGGAGACAGAGTGGAGGAGACACAAGAACAGGGAGAGGCTCTACCAATGAATAAACTTAGGAAAGCAACTCCCCACACTGTGGACTCTTGGGGATTTGATTGGCTCTGCTATGAAGTAAAAAACAACATGATTACAAAAGTCTGGTGTTGCATTTGCAGGGATTACTACAGCAAAACCCCCAAATATACCACACAGTGCCCTGAAAGACCTATTCACAGCGAACAGTACATCACAGGAACAGCAAATATAAAAAAGGATACAGCCAACCACCATGGAAAGTCCAAGTCTCATAATGCAGCCTTTCAGGCACTCACAACTCCACCACCAGAAGTGTCTGACACAATTCAATCTCTTCAAAGGCTTAACCCTCTGGAGTCTGAGCGGTTTTCTGGGCCCTGGAGGTATTCTGACATGCTCTGACATTTGTGCTTTTTTCAGTTATTTATAAACATGTTAATGGCAAAGGTGTAAATTCACTCTATATAGCACAAACAGGGCTACCAAAATATGTGATCACCATGCATGTATATTTTTGAATTTTTAAGAGAATAATGTTTATGCGTGGTTATTGAAAAAAATACAAATGAAAGTTGCTGAAATAAGACCACAAAACTCATAATAAATATTTGTCAATAAGACTTTTGACTAATGGATGTTGTCGCTTCGAATTCTGGCTTCAAAATGATGTGAAAATCATCCTGCCTAATCGTTCAAATAAAACAATACATTGATTTAAATTGAGTAAGACAGGTTTTGCTTGGAAAGCCAATATGCGAGGGGGCGTGAAGGAGGAGTGGTTTACACCTGAGAATACAATGTCCCACCCACTCTGCATAATGACTCTGCATAATGAGCCATTCATTCAGGTGTGACACTGACTGAGCCACAATGCAAGGACAAAAGATATATTTAGAAGAAGACTTATATTGACCATTTAAGATTTTGCTTACATCTATCTTGTAAATATGTTTTGCTATTTTATTAAAAAGGTTACAATTACAACAATAATTACAATTTCAACAATATTACAAGTGTACTCTTTCTTTGTAAAAAAAAAAAAGAAAAGATTTTAGGCCTACATTTTGTATTCATTAGTTTGAATATAGCCAACATTGGTACAGCTAACATCTTAGTTGAAGACTTTATTTTTGACAAAAATAGTATTTTATATATATAGAAATTGCTAAACAAAAGCTTTTTTGATGTGGCAGTATATTCTACAGTAAAAACTGTACCCAAATCTAGTCAACAAAATGTTGTCTTTCATATTTCGCCTGACTGTAACGTTGTTTTTATGAAATATTAGGGCATATAAATGTTAATTTGCAGTTTAATACGTTGCTTATACAAATAGCCTACATTTTATTTCAACATATTTCAGTCGATTTTTACTCATCTCAGTATAGCAATACAGTTTGCTAAAACATCATCATTCATTCACACACGCGATTTAAATTTAAACTATCTTTTTGCGAGCTGTGGTAAACAGCGCGCATCTCTGCCGTTCATTCATCACAAACAGAAACCCGATTCACGTGAGAAGGAAAAAAACTTACTACAGTATTTCCTCAGCTCAGTCGGATCCTTGCTCCTCGATATACCCGCACTTCTATGGGACATTTTCCATTATTATTATTCCTCACAGCGCTGCGAGACGGTCTAAACAAGTAATGATCTGAATAAACTTGTGTTTTCTGGAGCTGATATGGGGGCGTTCACAGGTTTGCGTGGATTGCCTCAGCCATTTGCGTTTGAATAGCGCGCACTCTCTGTAGGCGGAGTCACATTACATTTGAATGAGCTGTAATGAGCTCGACTGGAATCGCTCTCTTTTAATACAGATTTCACAAGATGAGAATATTAGTTTTTTATATAAATTACTTCATTTAAAAGAAGAGAATTCAAGCTTCATGCCTGTGTGTCTGTATGCCTGTTTGACTGAGTATTCGCTGAGTTATTGTTCATTTTCGGACGCGTTTCAGAATGGACTTCAGTGGCAGAGAGAAGGCAGAACTCGCTTCGTGTTTATTTTTCTTTATTTGGCAAAAAGCACAACACTTTGTTTTTATTGTGAGTATACACAAAAATAATACACATTTAACAGAATCGATTGATGTCTGAAACTCCTATGGAAAATCAAACTCAACAGAGTATTTATGAGTTTCTTTTACACTGATAAAAAAAAGCGAGCTGGTATCGCCGGCGATACCGCCGACCTCAGGGGGTTAACGATAGAACAAAAGACAAGATGTTGAAATTGTTTGATATTGCATACAACACGGCATATTCTGAGCAGCCTTTCAGACAGTTCCGAACTTCAGTGGGAATGGAAAAGAAGCATGGTGTGGATCTAGGAGCTACATATCAAAATTCAAAAGCCTGTCAAGTTTTTATACAACACATCGCTGGGACGATGAAAGACGAGCTCCATGACCTGATTGAAAAGAAGCCGTTCTACTGCTCTTTGTTATTTGATGGGACCACAGACAAAGCAACAATGGAGAAAGAGCTGATCAGCATCAAGGTTATTGAGAATGGCACACCAAGAATAAGGCTGCTAGGGTAAGTAGCACCCATGTACTTCATTTGTGTCAATTTATGCACCTTGCTTTCGCATAATTGGTTTTAGTATATTTTGGATTTATAGATAATATAAATTGTTTATCAAATAACGCAGTCGTTTCTCATTTCACCCAAAGCCAACATATGACTCAATTTAAATGACTTAAGGTAAATAAATGTTCTCTTTTATGTATGTTTTTCTTTCAGAATTGTAGAGCCGGACACCTGTGATGCTCGGGGGATATTTAATGCTATATTGCAGAAATGTCAGGAAAACCAGCTCAACCTTAGCAGCTGTCTGACTGCAACAGCAGCAGATGGAGCCAGTGTCAACTTTGGCAAAAAAACTGGTGTCCTTACCAGGGGTGCCGCCAGAAATTCTGGGCCCTATGGAAACCAAAATTTCTGGGCCCCCTACATTTTTTACAGATAAAATTTAACCCAATAAACATGCCCTGTATACTTTAAAAAAGATACTTAGCACATTGCGTAGTTAAAATGTCTAAAGATGAGTACAAAGCCTACAAAAACAAGAAAAAAAAAAATTTGTATAAGTCAAACACACACGTAATAACCATATTATTTCTATTGGCCTATTTAGTTTTCTTAATATAAAATATTAAAATATCTATTTTGTAAACTCCTTATAGCCAATGGTTACTACAGACACATGTTTTCTTCAGTTTTTTATATTATTTTTTTCTGGGGCATTTTATTCATATTAAGAACGTCAAGTTTGACATAATCGATCGTAGCAGCAGCACTGTCACTTCACAGAACAAAGGACACACACGGCAAACTGATTTTGTGATTTTTGAAGCGTATAGATTACTTTTTGTTTTGTAAAGTTATAATCATTTGGCGAACACAGTAGATAAGACGTGTTGAGAGGCTTCAATCTTCGTGAAGTTTCGCGCTCAGGCTCACCTTGTTCAGCTGAAGGTCCTAGCACACTGAATCCGAAATTTTCGCATGCGTTTTTTCGTATCCGTCATTCTGTGGCTCTGTCAAAACACCATTCAAACCCTTGTTACGGATGCGAAAAACCGATCCGTTTTTTTTTTTTTTTTTTTTTTTTTTGACGGACGAAAGTTTCGGAGGCAGTGTGCAAGTGTGATTGACATAACGTGAGGTTGTATTTATTTTTTAACATGCTAAAATATCGGACGCGAATTTCGCACGGGGGGAGAAGGAGGACGTGGGTGTGCAGCAGCCGCTGAATCTGTGTAGAGCTATTTTTTTACAGTCTATGGTGTAGAGACATGATAACCCAGAGATGTTATTATTGTTGGATGTAAATCATAATTCAGTAATTATTTTACTAAGCTAGCTAGATAAAAGCAGGTCATGTAGCAACAAAAATAAGTAACTCTGAAAGTTTTGGAATACAGGAATATGGCAAGCTACCTTTCTTTTTGAAAAACTGTGTGACATACTGTCGACTTCGGCGTTCTCTGTCTTCTCTTTCCTTTCCTTTTTTGATGCCCTAACTTTTGATGTGACATGCCTGCGTGTGTCACTGTCTGCGCTGCATCATAGCAAGTGCAATAAGCAAGAGACGTTACACTAGCGATCGTAGCTCGGACAGCGCAGGTGGAATGAAACATTGTAAGGAGGAGGGGTGTGACTGAAACAGTAAATACATTATTTGTTTTTTAAATATTAAATCTATGGTCAAAACGGACAAAATACACATTTAGTGCATGAGGGGCCCTAGCACATTTAATGTATGTATAAAAAAGAGAAAAGAAATAAGAAAAGAAAAAAGGGGGTCTGCTCTTCTGGGCCCTAAATCAGCCTGGGCCCTTAGAATCGTCCTAACCTTCCACCCCTTTACGGCGCCCTTGGTCCTTACACAACTCCAGGAGCAGTTAGCCCTATGGATGATAAGGGTTCATTGCATCGCTCACAGGCTTGAGCTCTGTTTGAAGGATGCTTTCAAAGACACCTACTTCACCCAGGTGTGTTAAAATACAATGCGACCCTTTCTTACAGTATACACACTGTCACAATATGAATAATTACATGTCATATGTTTGTCCATTTATAATTGTGTTGGTTAAAAACAGTTAATATGAAGAAATTTGTAGCTTATTTTTGCTTGTTTGTGCGTGTGTTTGTAATCTCCCCTTCAGATTGACGAGTTGCTAATGTGCATCTACTCCCTTTACCGACGTTCATCCAAGAAGTGGAAGGAGCTGAAGGCGCTTGGAGAGACCCTTGAAGAACATGTGGTGAAGCCAACACGCTCTCAAGGCACAAGGTGGATTAATCACAGGAGGAAAGCCTTAGCCGCCCTTGCCTCCAACTACCGGTGTGTCATAGCCCATCTTCTAAAAGAGCAGGAGGAGTCTGGACCAGACAAGGCAAAGCTGAAATCTTACTGCCGTCAACTGACTTCATCAAAGTTTGTCCTCCATGTAGCTGTCTATCAAGATATACTGGCGGAAGTGGCAGAACTGTCACTGGACTTTCAGGCAGACGAGCTGTCCCTTTCCTCTGTCAGGAGTAGGGTTATGGCGTCCCAGACTGCTCTGCTCCGACTGAGGGAAAAACCTGGTCCCTATCTCCGGCCTGTCCTCTCTGCTTTCACAGACACAGCCAGTGTTGGTGTTTTCCAATACAAGGGAGTCGACATCAAACACCAGTCAACAACCTCTGAGGCATTCCGTCACCAAATGGTTGACATGATTGACAAAATCATAGAGTGCATCACTTACCGCTTTTCAACCTTTTCCACAGATCCAGTGCTCCTGGCTGCAGAGATCTTTGATCCAGTTAACATGCCAGAGAACATCAGTGCCATCAACACATATGGGGACATTGAACTACAAAGGCTCTGTGAGCATTTTGAGCCATTGCTCGTAACTAATGGCTGCAATGTGGCAGAGGTGGAGCGAGAGTGGCTTAGGGTAAAATTTGACATCGTTCAGCATCACAGGCAGCATTTCCTTGTGCTGTGGAACAGGATGCTCAATGAGAAGGAAAACATCTACCCCAACCTGCTTCACCTTGTCAGGATTGTTCTCGTGTTCCCTGTATCCACAGCCCAGTTGGAACGGCAGTTTTCAACGATTAAGAGAATGCAAGGACACTGGCGCTTGAGAATGAATTTGTCCACAATTGAGGATCTTCTTTTCATAAAGTCTCAAGGCTGTGATCCCTTGGAGTATAATGGTGAAAAAGCAGAGGAAAGGTGGTGGAGAGCTTGCCTGAGGAGACCAGGCGTTCGTCCATATGGGTCAAGACTGAACTCCAACCCTGACCCTGAGTCAGATTCTCTTTCAAGTGATGAGTCTGATTGAAATAATCCACTGCATTCCCTCACTCTCTCTCTCCCTCACACACTGTCTCTCTCTCTCTTTATCTCTCTCTCTCTCTTTATCTCTCTCTCTATCTATTTATCTACCTATCTATCTCTCTCTCTCTATCTATCTCTATCAATCTCTCTCTCACTCACACACATTCTCACATGATGTAATGGACTGAATGAACTTTTTGAATGCTTTTATTGGCATTTGTGTTGTTTCTGAATGCTTTTATTGGCATTTATGTTGTTTCTATTGTTGTGAGGGTGTATACCTTCTGGATGAAATGGTTCTATCTCTCACACTCACATGATATAGAGGACTGAATGAATATTTTAAATGCTTTTATTGGCATTTGTGTTGTTTCTGAATGCTTTTATTGGCATTTGTGGTGTTTCTGAATGCTTTTATTGGCATTTATGTTATTTCTATTGTTGTGTGAGGGTGTATACCTTCTGGATGTAATGGCACTCTCTCTCTCTCTCATTAAATTATTTTTTTTTATTATTAAAAAAGTCATAATCCATGTCTTATTCCAAATTAGGATGTTATGGTATCAATCTGAATGGGAAAACCATCGAATTGTACTCAATGGCCTTTGTGCCCTGTCATATGGCCTTGGTGCCCCTAAAAAAAAAAAAGAAAAGGTGGAGGCCAAATGGCCTTGCCCCTAAAATTACATAATTCCCACCCTGGTTCTCTGTACCAATTTCAGTACCAAAGCTTAATTTAGATTAAATTTACATATATTAAAGTGTATATCACGGTTACAAAGATGGAAACTGTAGTATTAAAAACACTTTACAATAAGAATCCATTTGTTAGATAACATTAGATAAAATGACCTAACAATAAACAAGTTATATACTGTCGCAATTATTCTCCTTGTGTCACACCACTGTATGAACGAGGACACAGAGTAAAGGATAACAAAGGTTTATTTAGACACTGTATGCAGCTCCGGATAACTTGGAAGCACAAATGGTCAAACTCAGAGGATATAACGTTGAACTAGAGTCTTTAGAATGCAGGAAACATAGGAAGTCACTCGGGGCGTGGAACTGGATAAACGAAGCTTGGCTGGTTGAGACAAACAGGACTGGTCTTGATCTTGAGGGATTCCAGGAGATCACCGGTTACTGAGGCTGACAGAGAACACACAGAGAGAGAGTAATGAGAGTCTTGAACTTGAGGTATACTTGCAAAATTCGGAGTCATAGAGAATAGCGCTGTAGAGTCACGGGTGTCTGAAGACGAGACCGGACAGTGAGCTGTGGTGTGACTGGGGTTTATATCCAGAGTGAAGTGATGAGTTGCAGGTGCAGACAATCAGAATTCGGGTGAGTGAGATCGCGACCAGGTGTGTTGAGTTGACGCTGGCTGAGGTGTGCTGAGTGGATCCGTGACAGTACCCCCTCCTCCACGGCCAGCTCCTGAGGGCCGTATGCCCCGACGACGAGGGCGACCCCTAGGACGAGGGGCTGGACGATCCGGGTGTTCACGGTGAAAGTCCTGGAGGAGCGTGGGGTCTAAGATGTCGTCCCGGTGTACCCAACAGCGCTCCTCTGGTCCGAACCCCTCCCAGTCCACGAGATACTGCAGTTGGCCCCCCCGTCGTCGGGAATCCAGAATGGCGTGGACCTGATACACGGCTTCGTCAGTGGGGTCCACTGGAGGAGGAGGGGGTACATCACCAGCGTCAGCTTCTGTGGAAGGGGAAGAGAGAGGTGCAATGTAAGGTTTCAGCAGTGATACGTGGAAAGTGGGTGCAATCCTGTAGTGACGGGGTAGTGCGAGTCGATACGTGACTTCATTGACCTGCCTCAGTATCGCAAACGGACCTATGAACCTGGGACTCAGCTTACGAGAGGGCAGCCGGAGGCGAATATCCCGGGTGGAGAGCCACACCAGCTGGCCAGGAGTATAGTGGGGTGTGGCTCTACGACGTGCGTCGGCCTGCTGTTGGAACCTCCGGACTGCCCCCTGAAGATGGACATGGGCTGAGTCCCAGACCCTCTCACTCTCGGTGAACCAGTGTTGGACCGCTGGAACGTCCGATGGTTCACCTGTCCAAGGGAAAAGAGGTGGTTGATACCCTAGAACGCACTGGAACGGTGTCAATCCGGTGGATGTCTGGCGTAGGGAGTTCTGGGCATACTCTGCCCATGGGAGGTACTGGTTCCAGCGGTCCTGAGCTTCATGGCAGTAGGTCCTCAGGTACCTCCCGATCTCCTGGATTTTACGTTCTGCTTGGCCGTTAGACTGTGGATGGTACCCCGACGTCAAGCTGACCGATACCCCCAGAAGTTTGAAGAAGGATTTCCAGACTCTTGATATGAACTGTGGTCCCCGATCCGAGACAATATCCTCTGGTATACCAAAATGGCGGAAGATTTCAGAAAACAACATTTCTGCTGTCTTGAAGGCTGTGGGAAGACCAGATAGGGAAATCAATTTGCAGGACTTGGAAAATCTGTCCACGACCACTAGAATGCAGGTCTTGGAATCGGATGATGGTAGATCGGTGACGAAATCCACGGCCAGATGGGACCAGGGTCGATTCGGAAGAGGCAGTGGCAGGAGCTTTCCTTCGGGAAGACGTCGGGGTACTTTGGTCATAGCACAAGCGGTGCATCCCTGCACATATCGGGAGGTATCCTGAGCCATGCTGGGCCACCAGTACCGTTGTTGAAGGAGTGAGAGGGTCTGTTGGCTGCCTGGGTGTCCAGAGCCCGGAGAGGTGTGTACAGAGTCCATGAGGGGAAGACGGAGATTGGTGGGTACGAAAACCTTCCCCTCAGGACCTCCCGGCGGAGCAGGTTCGGCAAGGGTGGCGTCGGCTATGAGTTCGTCGATGTTCCACTGGATGGGGCTGACAATCATAGTTGGAGGGAGGATGGTTTCGTTGATCTCTGTGGAGGACTCAGGCTGATATAAGCGTGACAGGGCGTCTGCTTTGAGATTCTTGGAACCAGGGCGGTAAGTAACCGTGAAGTTAAAGCGTGTGAAGAAGAGAGCCCACCTAGCCTGGCGAGGATTTAATCTCTTGGCTTCCCGGAGATACTCAAGGTTGCGGTGATCTGTGATCACTTGGAACGGATGATTAGCTCCCTCCAACCAGTGTCTCCATTCCTCTAGCGCCAACTTAATGGCCAGGAGTTCTCGGTTACGACATCGTAATTCTGCTCCGCCGGGGACATCTTACGTGAAAAGAAGGCGCATGGATGAAGTCGTGGAGGGGTCCCCTGCCGCTGGGATAGAACTGCTCCAACTCCGTTGGTGGAGGCGTCCACTTCCACTAGAAATGGTAGTTCTGGATCTGGATGACTTAGCATAGGAGCAGAACAGAAGGCTTCTTTGAGGTTTTCAAAGGCTTGACACGCCTCTGTAGACCAGGTTAGTTGCTTGATGCCCTTCTTCACCATGGATGTCACTGGAGCGCAGATCTTACTGTAGTCGCGGATGAACCGGCGATAAAAATTGGCAAAGCCGAGGAAGCGTTGCAGCTCTTTCAGGGTTTGAGGCTTAGGCCAGTTGATTACCGCCTCCACTTTACTTTGATCCATTGAGATGCCGTCTGGACGGATTACATACCCGAGGAAGTGCATGGATTCTCGATGGAATTCGCATTTTTCTAACTTCAGGTATAACTGGTACTCACGGAGGCGTCTTAGCACTTTCTTCACCTGAAGGATGTGTTCATCGAGGTTGGAGGAGTAGATCAGGATGTCATAAATGTAGATGATCACAAACCGGTGGAGCATATCTCGGAAGATTTCATTCATGAAGCCCTGGAAGATCGCTGGACTGTTGGACAGGCCAAAGGGCATAACCCGATATTCGTAGTGCCCCGCAGGAGTGATGAAGGCCGTTTTCCACTCATCTCCTTCTCGGATACGAACCAGGTTGTAAGCACTTCTCAAGTCGAGTTTGGTGAAGATTTTCGCTGAACGGAGTTGCTCCAGGGCAGAGGGCACCAATGGTAACGGATATCTGTACTTGACTGTGGATGTGTTAAGAATGCGATAATCAATACATGGACGGAGTCCTCCGTCTTTTTTCCCAACGAAGAAGAAGCTTGAAGCGGCAGGGGACGTGGATGGTCGAATGTATCCTTGGCGTAGAGCTTCCTCCACGTACTCCTCCATGGCCTTCTGCTCCGGGATGGACAATGGATAAACTTTCCCATGCGGTAGTGTGGCCCCAGGCAGCAGGTCGATTGCGCAGTCCCATGGCCGGTGAGGTGGAAGAATGGTGGCGAGTTGCTTACTAAACACGTCCTGGAACGCCCGGTATTCTGGAGGAATCTGAGGAGCTGTATCTGTGGCTGGACTCTCGATGGAGGTTGAACCCAGGATAGCAGGAGAAGGGACCAAGGACGGGGCGGTTGAGTTCTTCTTGATGGGACGTAAACAATGCGATTTGCAATAATCACTCCATTGGCGTACCTCTCCAGATGTCCAGCAGATGTCAGGCGAGTGCTGGTTAAGCCAAGGGCGTCCCAGGACGATATCAGATGTGGAGCCCTCCAGTACCAGTAATGAACATCTTTCCTGATGTAAGCATCCGATGGAAAGTTGTAACTCGGGACTGCAGTGAAGAATACTTCTGTTACTGAGGGGTTTTCCCAGAATGGAGTGAATACTCAGTGGGCGACTCAAGCGACGACGGCGGGCTTGTAACCGGTTGAGCAGAGAGGCTGATACGAAATTCCCCGCAGCACCAGAGTCGATCAGAGCTTTCGCTGAAACAGAATGTTTTCGGTAGGTAAGTAACACTGGAGTTTGCTTCAGGTTTGATACAGGAAATGGCAGTTCAACTATACTCACCACCGAACGACTGGGACGAACGGGACATTCAGCTCGGTAATGTTCAGAAGCCCCACAGTAGAAACACAGATTATTGGTACGACGTCGATTACGTTCTGTTGTGGTTAGACGTCCTGAGTCGACCTCCATTGGCTCTGGTACTGGAGGGTTTACGGGCTCGGAGAGGCGAGGGGGTCGTGCAGAGGAATTTTGAAAGCAAGCAGTGCGGTGTTGAGCTATGAGTATGGAGCGTTGAATAAGTTTTTCTATCCCGATGGTGTCGTCATAAATGGCCAGTTGTAAACAGATGTCAGAGTTGAGTCTTTGCCGATAGGCTGTCATCAAAGCGATTTCATTCCATCCACTGCTTGCAGCGATAGTTCGAAACTTCAGGGCGTAATCTGAAACAGAGGAATTGCCTTGCCGTAGGCGAAACAACTGATCATGAATTGATATGGCATTGGATGCTTGCGAAAATACTATATTGAAATGATCAAGGAACCCGTTGAAAGACTGTAATGCCGGTGCATTGGAATCCCAGAGAGCTTGAGCCCAGTTCAACGCTCGACCTGTGAGCAGGGAAATTATGAAAGCAATTTTGGCTTTTTCAGAAATGAACTGAACCGCATTTACCTCCATATAAAGCTTGCACTGTAGCAGAAACCCTTTGCACTCTCCGTCGCCCGAATAATTAGCAGGTTTGGCCATGGGACTTACTGAGGCAGGTCGGTAGTTCTGAAGAGTATGACTGAATTCCCTTAGCGTTTCTTGTAGTGTAGGTTGCGGGGTGACGGCTGCGTGCACAGGGGTACTCTGAGAGGCTTCGGTGGGTGAAGCGGAGATTCCGGAAGCCGTGGGAGCCTGCATTGTGTGTGGTCCGGTCTTCTGTCACACCACTGTATGAACGAGGACACAGAGTAAAGGATAACAAAGGTTTATTTAGACACTGTATGCAGCTCCGGATAACTTGGAAGCACAAATGGTCAAACTCAGAGGATATAACGTTGAACTAGAGTCTTTAGAATGCAGGAAACATAGGAAGTCACTCGGGGCGTGGAACTGGATAAACGAAGCTTGGCTGGTTGAGACAAACAGGACTGGTCTTGATCTTGAGGGATTCCAGGAGATCACCGGTTACTGAGGCTGACAGAGAACACACAGAGAGAGAGTAATGAGAGTCTTGAACTTGAGGTATACTTGCAAAATTCGGAGTCATAGAGAATAGCGCTGTAGAGTCACGGGTGTCTGAAGACGAGACCGGACAGTGAGCTGTGGTGTGACTGGGGTTTATATCCAGAGTGAAGTGATGAGTTGCAGGTGCAGACAATCAGAATTCGCGTGAGTGAGATCGCGACCAGGTGTGTTGAGTTGACGCTGGCTGAGGTGTGCTGAGTGGATCCGTGACACCTTGTGGTTAATTTAAAAATAAATTTTTAAAACCAAAAACATTATTTCTGTTAACATTATTTAATGCACATTATAAAACGGTTAGTTCCAATCCTTGATTCTGATTGGTCAATAGCTGTGCTTTATTCACGATAAAACACAGCTATGACCGCTTCACCCAATGGTTCTATGTATCACTACAACACCCCTAGCAACCACTCTTAGCAACTTAAACTCATGTGTGATCTCATTGATATTGTTCATTGAAGCTATAGTGGAGTATTGTGAGAGATCGAGAAAGCGGGTGTAAAGTTTCCTGCATTCACAGTAGACATTGCATTTTCCTTCAGGTCAGTCCTATATTCATAATAAAATAATCCGTTTGAATGTCCGCTGCGATATCTTGTCCTTTTAACAGTTAGGCCTAACCATTAAGGGGTTTTCCCGTGCCTATAACGTTAACGTTAGTCATCTGTCAGTTGCGTCTTCCTTCTCCGTGAAAACAAGTTTGAGTCTTTTTAATATAAAAGTCTTCTCTACCGACTTACTCACTCATAAGACAGTCTTTGCCGCCATCTATTGGCGAAATAATGTAACTTCTCTTGCTGTTTAACGGTCAGGGACAATTTTTTCCAGCGGAAGGAATGCTTTTAGTGATTTTACTTCATGAAAGTTGCATAGATAAATATTTTTCGGCTTTAATATTTGTATTGTGTGGCAACCGTTTTATAAAAGCACTAAGGTACTCGAGGCAAGTGCTGTATCGTGAATAAGTAACGGCTGAAGGGGTTGCAGGCACTCCGCGTCGTGCCTAACAACGCCCTTCAGCCGTTACTTATTCACGATACAGCACAGCCTCTCGTACCTTAGTGCACAATGAATGAAGTGAACAAACATGACCAATCAAGTGTTTGTATTAAATAACATTCACAAACATTAATTAATGTTGTAAAAATATATTGTTCACTAAATGTGTTGATGTTAGATAACGCATTAAGTAATGTTAATGAATGGTATCTTATTGTAGTGTTACCAAACTATACAGGAGATAAAATGTGTTTTATTTGACTTGACTGTACTTTTATTTAATCCAAAACTGCATTCATATTTAATTTTAAAAGGGCGTTTTAAACCTGCTAAGAGTTATCCAGCCAAGAATAAGCCTAGAACTGCTTTTCTGACGGACTGATATTAATGACATAATGATGGCTTTTTATTTCTCATCTCCATAAATATATCTATCTAGTAGTAAAGCTGATGCAAGGGCTAGAAATCAATTAATTCTTTGCTGATACTTCCTCGTCATCATGGAGAGCGCAGTTCACACCGCTTTCTCCTTTCCTTTCTCCTTTTGCTCTTTTTTAACATTTAATTTAGTATTCAAATTACTAAATTCTTTGTACCATTGAAACATCTGGCAAGTTTCACAGCTTAAAACGTCCTAAAAAAAAAAGACAAAAAAAGACAAAAAAAAAAAAAGTATTCAACCAAGCTCCAAAAATGGCTTGTTAGAATATTGTGGGTTTTGTGACGTCACATGGGCAAATACATTCGCATCAACAAAGAGTTTTTGAGTTTTTTCAGAGAGAGTTTGCAAAGAAACTGGTGCAAAGATAAAGCAGCAACTGTATTGGATCTGACAGCAGCTTGATCTCAAAGCAAAAGTATTTTGATTAAAAAAACGTAAGCAGTTTAATAATTCTTTGTCTATAAATGAGCGTTTTATATGGGTGTTTTCAAAAACACAGGGGGGGCATTGATACTTTTGCCTATGCAGTGACATTAGCAAATTATAACACTGGTGTTTACTGAGAGCCGCCGCTTGAAAACGGGTCATTTCAGAAGGGTCAGAATGAGGTTGGAAAATCTTTATTCAGATGTATGGATTATTAACAAATCGGGGGTGCCAAACTCAGCTCCTGATTAGCTGTATCAGGTTTGTTTAATTAGGATTGAAGATAAACCGTGATCCTCTAGGGCAGTGGTTTCCACACTTTAAGAGCAACCTTTTTTCTTTTTTAAATTGACATAACCCATATTGACCCATCAAATTTAGATTAGTTAAATTCAACAGCAAAAGTTACAATAATTGTATAAAATCTAAACATTTAGCGAAAAAACATTATTTAGTGGAGATGGAGAACAAAAAAGTGAACAAGTGTAGCACTAAATCTGTTAAAATGTTACTCACTGCTCTTTGTATTGCTGTAAAATACATTCATGAAAAACAATTCATTTCTAAGAAATACTGTAAAATGAAAAGACATTTCTTTTAAATGTTTAGTGCAGCTGTTTAATGAGGCAGCAACATATTATAGAACAAGAAAGGCTATTAATAATCTTTCATTGCACAAAAGTATTATAATATGAAAGGCTCCAATACAGAGCGGCACAAAGCGCTTATGCGTATCCCGTGTGCAGAATGATGCGCTTGAAGCAACATGGAGTCACAGCGCTTCACACTGAAAACCTCAAAGCAAAAAGGGAAGAGATTTGATGCGTAGTTCCGGTTCTCTTACGAGAGGTTCTCTCGTATTGCGTAAGTAGCTTACGCTGCGGGAAAGTCTTCTTTCTCGAGATACTGAAGCCAAAAATTATCCTTAATTTTTAATAATCTTGTCAACACAGTGCGGCAGCCTGCAGACCTAGGGCAGGCTTACTAGCGTGCCCCCATTGGCTGCCCTGCGGCAACTGCAGCAGCCTACCGCTGAGCCCTTGGCGTGACGTCACGACCAATGAGCGCGCTTGGCGCGCTTAATGCGTCACAGCCCGCCAAAGGGGTGTGGCTTAGCGTATATAAGCGGGGCTCAGAGGCTGCTTCACTGATTTCTGTCTCTTCAGCGAAGCTCTCTGCATCGCTGGACTCTGAGGAAGCCGCCGTCGAATCAAGCGACCAGCAAGCCGAGGATCTCAGACTGAGGAAGCCCGGCCGCCTTCGCCGCCTTCAGCTTTCCCTGCCTGCTTCGCTATCCGGCGAATATATCCTTTCTTTGCTCTGTGTTGTGTGTGTTTGTGTGTTCGCCCCGCGGCGTTGTTTCAAATGCCTCGCTCATCCTGTGGCTCGTGCAGAGCCACGCTCAGCGACGGAGACCGCCTTGTATCTGCGCTCTCTGCCTGGGCTTCGACCACGTAGCCCGCGCCCTTGGTCGAAGTAGTAAATGTTAATTTACTAGTAAATTAATAGTAAATGTGCCCACAACTCTGTGCTCACACCTACCCGCTGCTCGCTCTGCCATTCAGTTACCTCGGGTTGCAACGGCTGCGGCCGAGGGTGTCATAAGTGTAGAAAATGTGCCCACTCCCATGTGCTCACTGCTTCACACAAACACGGTCCCCATGGTAACGCGCTCAGAGCGCTCTCTCATAAAACGGACTCACTCCGCTCGAGTACTAAGTGTAGTAAATGTGCCCACAACTCTGTGCTCACACCTACCCGCTGCTCGCTCTGCCATTCAGTTACCTCGGGTTACAAGTCAAGTCAAGTCAAGTCAGAATTTATTTATATAGCACCATTTATACAGACAAGCTGACCAATGTGCTTTACAAAGCAATAAAATATCACACAAAAGACAGAGCAATAAAAATTAAAAGACAAGTTACGAGTTATTAAAAGCAATTGAATAAAAGTGTGTTTTCAAGCGTGACTTGAAAACTGACAAATCAGATGCAGAACGAACATGATTAGGCAAGCTATTCCATAGTGTCGGGCCCGCAATGGCAAAGGCACGATAACCTCTGTGTTTTAACCTGTACCGTGGTATAGATAAAAGTTTCTGTGTACCTGACCTAAGATCTCTGGAGGGATTGTAACACTCTAGAAGCTCAGATAGATAGAGGGGAGCTAGGTTATTTAGGCATTTATAGACAAATAAAAGAATTTTAAAATCAACCCTAAAGCGAACCGGCAACCAGTGAAGGGATGCTAAGATCGGGGTAATATGTTCACGTTTGCGAATGCCTTTTAAAAGTCTCGCTGCTGCATTTTGGACTATTTGAAGACGTGTTAGAGTTGTTGAATTTATTCCATAGTATAAAGACTTACAGTAGTCCAGTCGAGATGACAGGAATGCATGTATCACCCATTCAAAAGCTTGGGGACATAAAAAAGGCTTAACTTTAGTTACAGACCCTCTAAAGCTCCCAAACACTGGCCGTGTTATAAGTGTAAACTCTGCGCCCGCTCACGAGCACGCGCACTCACTTTCAGACACGATAACATTTTTACATTTACATTTACATTTATTCATTTAGCTGACGCTTTTATCCAAAGCGACTTACAATTGCTATACATGTCAGAGGTCGCACGCCTCTGGAGCAACTAGGGGTTAAGTGTCTTGCTCAGGGACACATTGGTGTCTCACAGTGGATTCGAACCCGGGTCTCTCACACCAAAGGCTTGTGTCTTATCCACTGCGCCATCACCACCCCCGCTGCTCTCGCGCCAGGGGTGTTTTGACAGCGAAACGCGCTCCATCCTCCGGGACCGAGCTACCGAACGCTGTACAGCCGGCCAACACTGTTTACCAGCCCCCGTGTTCGAGCACCGGCGGCGCACGCGCCGCCCCATTCTCTCTGATACAGGTTCCCCATCCCGCGCAGCGCGGCGATCTGAACCCAGAGACCATTCGACCCCTAGCTATGCGTGCAAAAGCATGGGAAGCTATTCAGGGCGCGTCAGAATGGGTGCTGAATACTATAAAACACGGCTATTCGCTTCAATTCGCTCGTCGCCCCCCCGCGCTTTCTAGCGCAGACGGAGACGAAAGTGAGTTTAGAAGCAGCCCACCTGCTTCAAGCAAAAATAACGAAGCTGCTGCGCAAAGGGGCTATAGAACAGGTTCATCCTTCTCTGAGCGAGTCGGGCTTTTACAGCCGCTACTTCCTCGTACCCAAGAAGGACGGAGCATTAAGACCTATTTTAGATCTGAGACATCTGAACAAAGCCCTCATGTGACGGCCGTTCAAAATGATTACAACCAGACAAATCCTCGCGCAGATTCGCCCAGGAGACTGGTTTATCTCTCTCGATCTAAAGGACGCGTACTTTCATATCCAGATAACTCCTCGTCACAGGCCATTCTTGAGATTCGCCTTCGACGGTCGAGTATATCAATATGTCACGGGGTGACAAATAAGCCCGGGACGATCCCCGCTAGAGAAACGTCCCTGTTGAGATTTGGGAAGTGAAACACCGTCCCAAAGCCGAGTGAGTGCCTGTCGCCATGGTAATTAGTGGCGGATTGACAGCAGGTGTGGGTAATTTGCGCTGAGCGTTTGAATGAGGCCACGCTGGCTCATGAGAGTATAAAAAGTCAGAGGAAGAGAAAGTTGGTGTTGTTCCTCTCCTGCTTGTGGTGCTTTTGTTCCCGTTTGATGTGGCTGGCTCCTGTTGGGAAGTGGTCTCTGAAGTGTGTCGTTGAGGGCTCGTTGCGAGGAAAAAGGAATGTCGTGTGTATGAGGAATTGAAGACGGAGAGAGAGAGAGGGAAAGAGGGAAGTGCATCGTCTGGATGAAAGAGTGAAGATAAGTAACCGATTATTGAATCTCCTACCACACGTTTGATACTGAGATAGATGTGGGTTGAAGTGCTTGGAGTGTACCGTATGAATATCACTGAGTGAATTAAACTGATTCTCTGCCATTCTTATCTCCTCTTCCCGTTCGGATGGTGAAGCGAATCCAGTTTATGCCTATGAAGAAGTGTTTAAAATCTCCTTCCTCTCATTGCCGATCCTTTGCTCTTTAAACTGAGACCCAGGGTGAGTGCTGGCCTTAAGTACACTTAATGAGTGGATTTGCAGTGTTTGAATTGACGTCCCTTTTCTTCCCTCGCGTTGTATATTGGAGTGGAATTCCTGTGAGTGTGTAAAAGTCTGTTTTTAACCGCCGTGCGCTCGCTCAAGAGGCAGGCTGGTATATTGTACATCTTCAGAGCTTGGAGAGATCGAGTACGTCCAACTGAGGAAAGGTTTGGGAAGGACAGCTGGCGTGAAATCCTGTTTCCTCCACGACATACGTAAGAACGTTATATTGCTGTGTGAAGCATTGACTCTGTCTGCCCTAGAGAAAGCCCAGCCCAGTCTGTGACTGTGAGTTCGCTGCAGCCCCGAAGCCCACCTGTATGGAGCGAAGTTTCTGTCTTCTCTACGACACACGTGAGAACGTTATATTGCTGTGTGAAGTATTGACTCTGTCTGCCCTAGAGAAAGCCCAGCCCAGTCTGTGACTGTGAGTTCGCTACAGCCCCGAAGCCCACCTGTATGGAGCGAAGTTTCTGTCTTCTCTATGACACACGTGAGAACGTTATATTGCTGTGTGAAGCATTGACTCTGTCTGCCCTAGAGAAAGCCCAGCCCAGTCTGTGACTGTGAGTTCGCTGCAGCCCCGAAGCCCACCTGTATGGAGCGAAGTTTCTGTCTTCTCTACGACACACGTGAGAACGTTATATTGCTGTGTGAAGTATTGACTCTGTCTGCCCTAGAGAAAGCCCAGCCCAGTCTGTGACTGTGAGTTCGCTACAGCCCCGAAGCCCACCTGTATGGAGCGAAGTTTCTGTCTTCTCTATGACACACGTGAGAACGTTATATTGCTGTGTGAAGTATTGACTCTGTCTGCCTTAGAGAAAGCCCAGCCCAGTCTGTGACTGTGAGTTCGCTGCAGCCCCAAAGCCCACCTGTATGGCGTGAAGTTTCTGTCTTTTCCACGACACATGTGAGAACGTTATATTGCTGTGTGAAGTGTTGACTCTGTCTGCCCTAGAGAAAGCCCAGCCCAGTCTGTGACTGTGAGTTTCGCTGCAGCCCCCAAAGCCCACCTGTATGGAGTGAAGTTTCTGTCTTCTCCACGACACGTGAGAACGTTATATTGCTGTGTGAAGTGTTGACTCCGTCTGCCCTAGAGAAAGCCCAGCCCAGTCTGTGACTGTGAGTTCGCTGCAGCCCCAAAGTCCACCTGTAAGAGGAAGCTGTGGTCATCCCTTCACTGGAGAACTCACCTGTCCATCACCTCCCACTGTGTACTTGATACCAGCGTGGAGAAAGGAACCCAGTTAACCTACTTACTTGCATACTATTGACTGCTGTGAACTGTCTCCCACTTGAAAGGAGGAGAGGAAGTTGTGGCCATCCACTTACCGGAGAACTCACCTGTCCGTCACCTCCCACTGCGTACCTGATACCAGCGTGGAGAAAGGAACCCAGTTAACCTACATACCGTAAGATACCTACTTGTACCCTATCAACTGCTGTGAACTGTCCCCTACTTCAAAGAGAAGAGGAAGCTGTGGTCATCCGCTCACTGGAGAACTCACCTGCTCATCACCTCCCATTGCGAACTTGATACCAGCGTGGAAGGAGCCTGGTCGATCTACTTACCGTAAGATATCTACCTGTATATTTGACTGCCGTGAACTGTTCTCTATTGAAAAGAGGAGAGGAAGCTGTAGCCATCCATTCGCCGGAGAACTCACCTGTCCATCACCTTCCATTGTGTACCTGATACCTGCTTGGAGAAAGGAACTCTGTTAACCTGCATACCGTGAGATACTTACCAGTCCGGTACTCCTTACTGGGAATCGCCGTCTGTGGGGAAGACTGTGTCCATTTGCCGTCTTGGACTCCTCCCTGGACGAGGGAGAGAAGAAGACTTTTAGATTAGGATTACCAATTGTTTTATTCTTAATAAAATTTGTTACTCTTTATTCCTTGACTCTGGTCTCGTCTCTGGCACGCTCCTCAAAGTGTTCTGGGTCTAGGGGTGGGCATAGTCTGGTTCGGCCCATCCCGACCTGTGACAAATACACAGTCCTGCCGTTCAGCCTGTCTTTAGCACCCCGTACATTTACGAAATGCATGGACACGGCTCTCGCTCCCCTGAGAAGACAGGGAATGCGAATACTGAACTATCTGAACGATTGGCTTATTCTAGCGCAGTCAGAGACGGAACTTGTGTCTCACAGAACAGCGCTTCTCAGCCATCTGGAAGGTCTGGGTCTCTCGGTCAACTGGACCAAGAGCTCGCTATCGCTAATGGTGGGAGAAAAAATCGATCCATCGATGCATCGCGATTCTCTCTCCAACGATTCTGAATTGATTCTGAGAATTTCAGAATCGATTCTGAGCTTAGTTTATAACCAGATGTGCGATGACGCAGAGTTTGCTTTAGAAACACCCGTCTTCTGCTTGCTAACAATTCCCCACACACGTACCTTCAGTAAAATAATATTTAATAAAGTTCGGAAAGGTTGAAACGAATTATAAGGACATTCACAGGCTTCATTGTACAGGATGCGCTGTGAGAGACGCGCATGTTTGATGTTACACTTGAAGTGTGCTGTCTCGCGCATCGATATTCTCCTTAAAAATGCTCTACGAAGTCATCGTTTATGTGGTTTGGAATGCAGTGGACTTATATATTTAAAATATGAACCTCGCTAACAGAAGGCTGCTTTCAGTTTCAAATGCTGATGCGCGCTTTGTGTTGACTGCTCGCGCATGCGGCTGTGCGACTCCGTGTAAGTGGTTTAATATACTTGTGCAAAATGAACGTAAACACAGCAAGTTATGTCTTAAGGGATTAAACGGTGAGGACAAACCACATTACTACTTGTATTTAAAAAGAGATCCGAGCGTGAATGCAGCTAAATAGATATCTAAGATATCTCAGTCTAATAAGATGTCAAAGTAAAAAACAAAAGTATGATGAAAATAAATCACTCACAGTTCTTGAATGGAAAATGTTCAGATAATCTTAAATACTGAAAGCACTCTTCTGTTTCTTTGTCATTTGTTTCTATGCTTCTCTTTATTATTTGCTATTTATATGGTTTGAAGTTATATTAGTTTAAAATTCTTAAAATAAAACTGTTTTAATGTTTTATTTATTTTATTTGTAATTATAAAAAAAATAGACTACTTAATTACTTATGTAAACTAATGAATTAATGGGGGGGGGGGGGGGGGTAGATAAAGAATCGTTCTGGAATCGGATCGTGACTCCCAGAATCGGAATCGGATCGGATCGTGAGGTGACTAAAGATTCCCACCTCTAGCTATCGCCCCGTCAGTCAATTTCCTTTCTTGGAATAGAACTGGACTCGGTGGCTATGACGGCCAGATTGTCGGAGCAGCGCGCGCGCCGCATCCGTCACCTCGCCGAATCCTTCCAAATAGGCAGCCTGGTTCCGCTGAGGGCATTCCAAGGTATCCTGGGGCATATGGCCTCAGCTGCAGCAGTGCTCCAGCTGGGCTTACTGCGCATGCGCCCGCTTCAACGCTGGCTGAAAGCGCGCGTGCCCCACCGAGCCTGGGCGGCCGGCGGCTCGCGAGTCAGAGTGAATCAGGGCTGCATTTCAGCCCTGGCTGGCAGCCGAATGGTATCACACAGGAGTGACTATGGGGGTGATCTCACACCGGAAAGTTGTCTCGACAGATGCTTCCAACCTAGGTTGGGGAGCGCTCTTCGAAGGCAGACCGGTCTATGGCCGCTGGTCAGACCAGGAGAATCTCCTACACATAAACTGTCTAGAGATGCTCGCGGTCGAGAAAGCGCTCAAACACTTCCTCCCATTCCTCCACGGTCACCATGTTCTAGTCCGCACGGACAATACATCGGTAGTGGCCTATGTGAATCGCCAGGGCGGTGTCAGATCAAAGACGCTCTGCACCCTGGCGGAACGCCTCCTCGTGTGGACTCAGCACTCTCTGCGCTCGCTGAGAGCCGCGCATGTGCCTGGCCACCTGAACGAGGGCCCCGACAGACTGTCCAGGGACAACGTTCCCCCTGGGGAGTGGTCTCTACACCCCCAAACAGTCCAGTCACTGTGGTGCCGTTTCGGCAAAGCGAAAGTTGACCTTTTTGCGTCAAAAGACAACGCTCACTGCCCAGAGTTCTTCTTGAAGAACGAGGACGCGCTGGCCCAGACCTGGCCCAGCGGCCCGCTATATGCTTTTCCCCCGGTCTCTCTGCTGCCTCAGGTCATCAAGAGAGTCAGGGAAGCGCGCCACACAGTGCTCCTCATAGCCCCATACTGGGAGAACCAAGCTTGGTTCCCGGAACTGATACAGCTGGCAGACTCAGTCCCCTGGCCGATACCGGTGAGGAGAGACCTTCAGAGACCTTGAGTTCTGCTTCCTGCTTTGCTACTGTTCGGACGCTTTTGCCTACTGCTCCGCACTTTGCTCTATCGCTTTCGTTATTATTACATTTTATCACCTAATTTTAACTTCAGTGAATCAGCACAGTGCTCAGAACGCTTGGATTACTATAAAAAAGCAGAATTATTTTCATTCCTTCAGAATTCACTGAAGCTTACATTCCGAGGAAGAGAAAACTGAACTGCTTACATTCCGGCGGAAGAGAAAACATTCACAAGGATAAGAGAAAATGCGTCCTTTTGATTCTACTTGCTGTACTAACTGCCAAAAACTTTTACAAAGGATTACAGTTCTTGAAACAAAGCTAATGGTAGGATCAAACCAGACGGAACCCACAACAGAGTTTCATCATGGACAAATACAGCGCACAGCCGGTGAGTGTCATGAATTTAATGCTCCTCAACAGAACATACCTAGTGCAGAGAAACAAGCCGATCGACCTACAAACCGTTGGTACAAAGAGGGGGCAAAACCCAAAAATAGAGACATTAGACTCTCTCGGGCAAAAATAGTTTCATCTACACCATACACAGCTACAAGGATTACAAACACTGGTCGTCTTCCACAACCTATTCATCTTAAGAACAGATTTGAAGTATTATTGAATGAGGAATGCTCAAATTTGTTAAATGTGGATCAACACAGACAGCCAGGAGCTCACTCTGATACTAACAGGCGCTCAAGGTCAAGCAGACAGCGGCACTCAGCTCAGAGCGCAGCCGAGGTCAAAACATTGATAGTTGGGGACTCTACGATCAGAGATATCAGCTCGAAAGATACAACTACATGCTGCCTTCCACAAGCAACAACCTCTGACGTAAACAGAGAAATTCAAAACATTTTGATGAAACATAAGACTGCAAATCGACTCATCATTCATGTGGGGAAGAATGATATCCATAAAGAGCAGTCAGAACAGCTTAAGAAGGATTTCAATGAACTTTTTGAAACACTCAAAAGACTGAAAGTACAAACATTCATCAGTGGACCACTCCCAGCAAGAGGAAGTAACAGGTTCTCACGGTTGCTTGGGCTTAATTCATGGCTGCAAAAAACCTGTAATATAAAAGGAGTGAACTTCATAGACAACTTTAATCTTTTCTGGAATCAGAGGCCACTGTTTCAACAAAATGGCCATCTTCCAAACAAACTGGGTTCAAGAGTGCTAAAGGACAATATCCTTTTCTCCCTTCATCATCCTTCTGCCAATCCAATCAACCAGAATGGCACACACTCACCTGGACACAGTTTGAATGACCACAGGACTTCACTTCAGGACTTGAATGGACATGCGGCTGACACATCTCACAAAGACAATGATAACACCATGCAACCAAAACAACTTCTGCTCACGGACACAACTTCAGCTGAGACCTGCCCACTGAGCTCACCAGAGTCAGACTGTGACATATTAGAAATGTCACAAGATTCAGCTCCCAAGGACAGCATATTACAGCCTCGAATAACAACAGATTCAGCACCCAAGAATGACCAGGGAAGCCAAGACAGCATATTACAGCCTCCAATAACAACAGATTCAGCACCCAAGAATGACCAGGGAAGCCAGGACAGCATATTACAGCCTCCAATAACAACAGATTCAGCACCCAAGAATGACCAGGGAAGCCAGGACAGTACATTACAGCCACCAGTAACAACAGATTCAGCACCCAAACACGACCAGGAAAGCCAAGACAGCATATTACAGCCTCCATTAACACCACAGCCACTCTCACCGCTATCACTATCTCCTACATCCCCATTGATGTGTTTCTCAGAGAAAATGGAAAAACTAGTGTATGCTGGAACCCAATTCGCTGGAAGCCCCCAGATATCAACCAGAAAAACATCACTACCACCAAAGTCTATGAGCGCAGCTCGCCCTCTCCCCCCTCCCCCTCTTCCTCCTCCTCGAGCATTAAGGCCCCTTCCACAACGCCAGGGCCCACAACTTCCACCGTCTGCTCGAGGTGTTACAAAATCAACCGATACCAGCTCCAAGTGATTTGTGCCGGGTCCCCGCTGTGATAACAGTAACTTTCTCAAATGTTTACAGAACAAGCGGGAACCCAGTGTTCCTGTATCATCTGTTCATTCACATGTTAGAAAGTCTAAGGCCTTTAAAAGCCGTACAGCAAACCCATCTAATCTGGTGCCTATCACACGACAAACTAAGATTGTGGACACAAAAAGCAAGACTGTTAAGTTAGCACTTTTAAACATCCGCTCACTTAAAAATAAATTACTTCTAGTCAATGACTTTATAAGCACATACAACCTGGACTTTATATTTCTAAATGAAACTTGGCTAGAAGACAGCTGCAGTGCAACAATCCTCAATGAAACATCTCCTCCGAACTTTACCTTTATGAGTGTCTCCAGAGCTGGAAGGAGAGGTGGGGGTGTAGCTGCTCTTTTTAAAGATGTCTATCAATGTAAGCAAATATCATTTGGTAATTACCCGTCTTTCGAATATCTGGGTATTGTGTTAAAAGGTGCTCCACGGATTTTACTTATCACTATTTACAGGCCTCCAAAATACTCTTCAGCCTTTGCTGAAGACTTTACAGAACTGTTATCAATAATTTCCTCAGAGTTTGACAGTTTCACTATTGCTGGAGATTTTAACATTCACATAGATAATGCAGAAAATAATATGGCAAAAGAAATCATTACTGTTTTAAAAACTTTTGATCTGACTCAGCATGTACATGGACCCACACACAATCGTGGACACACTCTAGATTTACTTATCAGTAAGGGTCTAAACATTTCATTGAATGATATTAAGGATGTTGCACTCTCTGATCATTACTGTATTTTCTTTGATTTATTGATCTCTCCTGCCATTGAAGTTAGATCTGTGTCTGTCAAGAAGAGATGCCTAAATGAGAACACTAGTGTACTATTTATGAAGGCCATATCCCTAAGACCGAGCATATCTGCTGACTCGGTTGATTCTCTCCTTGATTCTTTTAACTCGAAGGTTAAAAATGTAATTGATGATATTGCTCCTGTGAAAGTCAGGAAGAATGGTAAACAAAAAGCACCTTGGAGAAACTCAACAGCAGTGCAAATTATGAAAAGACAATGCAGAAAATCAGAGCGCATGTGGCGAAAGACAAAACTTGTAATCCACTATAACATCTATAGAGACATCATTCGTGCTTTCAATATGGAACTAGGCAAAGCTAGACAGACTTTCTTCTCCAATATCATAAACAGAAACCTAAATAATACTCGAAATCTCTTCGCTACTGTCGACAGACTAACAAATCCCCCAAGCCAGATTCCCAGTGAAATGCTCTCCGACAGCAAGTGTAGTGAGTTTGCTACCTTTTTCTCTGAGAAAATCAATAATATTAGAAAGGTGATCAGCACATCCTTGAGTTGCGCTGGGGTCAGTCAGATCAGACTACAACCTGAGAAAGTAGTTACTATGTCTGATTTTGAAGAAATTGATGGCAAAATTCTGAAAGAAACCGTTCAGCACCTTAAAACATCAACCTGCGCCCTTGACACACTTCCCACATCTTTTTTTAAAAGTGTGTTAGACTGTTTAGAAGCAGATCTCCTAGAAGTGGTAAATGCCTCACTTTTCTATGGAAGTTTTCCAAACTCCCTTAAAACTGCTGTTGTCAAACCCCTCCTGAAAAAGAGCAATCTGGATAAGACTATATTAAGCAACTATAGACCGATCTCAAATCTTCCTTTCACAGGCAAAATCATTGAAAAAGTTGTCTTCAACCAGCTGAACAAATTCTTAAACTCAAATGGATACTTTGATAATTTTCAATCTGGCTTCCGATCGCATCACAGCACAGAGACAGCGCTCATTAAGATAATAAACGATATTCGCTTAAATACGGATTCAGGCAAATTATCAGTGCTGGTTCTACTCGACCTCAGTGCTGCATTTGACATTGTCGATCACAAAATACTTCTAGACAGGCTGGAAAACTGGGTGGGGTTTTCTGGGACAGTTCTAAAATGGTTCAGGTCATACTTAGATGGGAGAGGTCATTATGTGAGTATAGGTGACCATAAGTCTGAGTGGACGCCCATGACATGCGGAGTTCCCTCAAGGCTCAATTCTTGCGCCACTCCTGTTCAACCTGTACATGCTCCCAATGAGCCAAATAATGAGAAAGAACCAAATCTCTTACCACAGCTATGCAGACGACACACAGATCTATTTAGCCCTATCGCCTAATGATTACAGCCCCATTGACTCTCTGCTTCAATGCATTGATGAAGTCAACAGCTGGATGTGCCAAAACTTTCTACAGTTAAACAAAGACAAAACTGAAATCATTGTGTTTGGAAACAAAGATGAAGTTCTCAAGGTGAATGCATACCTTCACTCTAAAGGTCAAACAACAAAAAATCAGGTCAAGAATCTTGGTGTGTCTTTAGAGTCAGACCTTAGTTTCAATAGTCATGTCAAAGCAATAACTAAATCAGCATACTATCATCTGAAAAATATTGCAAGAATTAGATGCTTTGTTTCCAGTCAAGACTTAGAAAAACTAGTGCATGCTTTCATCACCAGCAGGGTGGATTATTGTAATGGACTCCTCACTGGCCTTCCCAAAAAGACCATAAGACATTTGCAGCTCATACAGAACGCTGCAGCCAGGATTCTTAGCAGAACCAGAAAATATGATCATATCACACCAGTACTCAGGTCATTACACTGGCTGCCAGTTACTTATAGGATTGATTTTAAAGTATTATTACTAGTATATAAATCATTTAATGGCCTAGGACCTCAATACATTGCAGATATGCTCACGGAATACAAACCCAACAGATTACTCAGATCATTAGGATCACATCAGCTAGAAGTTCCAAGAGTTCACTCTAAGCAAGGAGAGTCTGCTTTTAGCTATTATGCCAGCCGCAGCTGGAACCAGCTTCCAGAGGAGATCAGATGTGCTCCTACATTAGTCACATTCAAATCCAGACTCAAAACACTTCTGTTTAACTTTGCATTTAATGAATGAGCACTGTGTCACTGTTTGTCCGACTGTTTATCCTGTGTCTTATTTTAGTCTTTATTCTAAACTGTTTTAATTATTTTTAGTTCTTTCTTGTTTCTTTATTTTAAACTGTTCTTTATTCTAAACTGTTTTAATTATTTTTAGTTCTTTCTCGTTTCTTTATTTTAAACTGTTTTGTATATTCTTATTTCTTCTGATTATTTTTAATAGTATGTAAAGCACTTTGAATTACCATTGTGTATGAAATGTGCTATATAAATAAACTTGCCTTGCCTTGCCTTGCCTTGCCTTCTCTCTCAAGCCCGCGGCTCGATCTGGCATCCCCATACAGAGCGCTGGTCTCTGCATGCATGGAGCCTCAACGATTACACGTTGATCTGCCAAAAGGGGTCATGAACACGATCATACAATCCAGAGCTCTACACGTCAAAATGGTCGGTGTTTAACAAATGGTGCACTGCCAAGGGGCTCGATCCACAGACATGTGGGGTATCGCAAGTATTGTGTTTCCTTCAAGAGCTGCTGGACGCGGGCAGGTCCCCCTCCACGCTCAAAGTCTATGTTGCGGCCATTTCAGCGTTCTCTGTCTCAGAGCTGGGCCGCACATTAGGAAGGAACGAGTTCGTCATCCGCTTCCTTAGGGGAGCCAGGAGGATGAACCCCCCGCGACCCCCCTCGGTGCCTCGAGTTCGGACCTAATGACTCTAAAGTTATTCTCAGACCGAGGCATGGTTACGTTCCCAAAATATTGGGCACTCCCTTCAGAGCACAGGTCATTTCTCTCTCAGCCCTGCCAACTCCCGGCAGCGAGGCCGATAGTAATCTCCTCTGCCCGGTCAGGACGCTGAGAAACTACATTTCACGCTCCGCCGCTTTCAGGCGCTCGGAGCAGCTTTTTGTTTCGTTTGGCGGGCGCACCAAGGGTCTCGCCGCCTCGAAACACAGCCTGTCCAGATGGATAGTGGACGCTATTGCTGCTGCTTATGCATCTAAAGACCTGCAGTGCCCACTGGGCATTCGAGCTCACTCCACCAGAGGCATGGCCTCATCGTGGGCGTGGTCCAGCGGGATTTCCTTTCATGACATTTGTACGGCGGCAGGCTGGGCCTCCCCCTCTACATTTGTTAGGTTTTACAACCTGGAAGTTCCCGCCTTGCAGGCGAAAGTGTTATCAGTCTAAGTCTCACGTAAGCCAGCCCACTATCTGTGCGCGGGCTACGTTGGTTGATTTAGCTCTACTGGTTGAGCTGCACTGTGCAGGGAATTGTCAGTTCGGACCGGCTGTGCCGCACCGTGCTCCCTAGTATGTGCTTGTGTACTGCGCTAGCCCTCTGTTGGCCGCCCGGCTCTCTGCTATCACGTTCCCCGGGCTCTCCCTGGGACTCATTCAGTGGATGCTGGGCGCGCACGGCGTTGACAAGGGAGTTCCCGCAGCGTAAGCTACTTACGCAATACAAGAGAACCTCTCGTAAGAGAACGTTTCGGTTACTAAACGTAACCTCTGTTCTCTCTAGAAGAGGGAACGAGTATTGCGTAACCCGCCGTGCTCGCGCCACGAGCTCATTCGCTTCATGCGACAGAAACCAGTGAAGCAGCCTCTGAGCCCCGCTTATATATGCTAAGCCACACCCCTTTGGCGGGCTGTGACGCATTAAGCGCGCCAAGCGCGCTCATTGGTCATGACGTCACGCCAAGGGCTCAGCGGTAGGCTGCTGCAGTTGCCGCAGGGCAGCCAATGGGCACGCTAGTAAGCCTGCCCTAGGTCTGCAGGCTGCCGCACTGCGTTGACAAGATTATTAAAAATTAAGGATAATTTTTGGCTTCAGTATCTCGAGAAAGAAGACTTTCCCGCAGCGTAAGCTACTTACGCAATACGAGAGAACCTCTTCTAGAGAGAACAGAGGTTACGTTTAGTAACCGAAACGTATTATATGAATGCAATAGTTCCGATATTATATGAATGCAATAGTTTATTGAGCCTTTTCTTTTTAACAGTTTAAACATGTTAGATACTGTGCGCATTAAGAACAAGTATAGCGCTCTCTACTCCAGATCTAAAAGACACCCGGGAGAAAGTTACATGAACAGCAATAAACTCCAGAAAGATAAAGTCATTTTATGCGAAACCATAGACCTTTTTTTCTACAGATCAAGTATAACAATAGTAACATTGACTCCAGGGTTCGAATTATGATTTCATCTTTGTGGGGGTCTCTTTAAAGGGGGAGTGAAATGCTCATTTTCACTCAATCTCCTGTTAATCTTGAGTACCTATAGAGTAGTATTGCATCGTTCATATCTCCAAAAAGTCTTTAGTTTTATTATATTTATTAAAGAAAGATAGGCTGTACCAAGTCTTTCCGGAAAAAACCGAGCGGCTGGAGGCGGGCCGTGTGGGCGCAGCTAGCTGTGCTAACGCGCCGAGCTAGTAACGTTAACAACACACAGATACATTTGTTCAACAGTTTTACTCACCGCCTGCGGTTCCAACGCACGACTGCGGACCTTTATCATTGTGACTGCTCGATCCTTAAGCATTAGACGATCTGCAAATCCGTCGATCTGGGCTTTGTTTATAAAACAATCATCGTCGAAATGCAGGGAAACAGTCTTGCTCAACTCATTTTTGCCCCGGAAAAACAAACTGCATCCACTATTCCCTTAACGCTGGGTTCTTTGGGAATCTGTGCAGGTTTGTCTTGCCCTGGCAACCAAAAACCCACTTCTTTGGTGACACTGACTTCCCTAAAGCCGAGCACAGCGCTTTGATGGGCGTACTGCTTTCGCTCTCTTGCTCTGGTCTACGAGTGCGCGCGCCCGCGATCTTACCGGAGAAGTGCCCTTAGGACCCGTATAAGGAAATTCCGTTCCATCTGACGTCACACATGCCCATACTCGAAAAAAACTTTCCGAAACTTGTGACAAACCGGAAGGACAATTTTTGGCACAGAAATACTCCTTCAAACGTACAATTTAATTTTTGAAACTTTGTCCATGTTTAGCATGGGAATCCAACTCTTTAACAGTGTAAAAAACTCAGTATGCATGAAATAGCATTTCACCCCCCCCTTTAAAAAAAAAGAAGAAAAAAAGTAGCCTATGAGCAGGCGCGGCGTAGCTTAATAATGTAATATAAAAATATAAAAACTTGTAAATATAATACAAATTTAATTAAAAAAAAAAGCGTTGGTAACACAATTCAATTTAAATGGTACATTTGGTTTAATTTGTCGTTTAATGAGGTCTAATATGTAGTTAGTTGTGAAAATTTTCACGCGAGTTAATAAATAGATCCGACAAATTTG
The DNA here is from genome assembly GCA_022829025.1 of Squalius cephalus. NCBI lineage: Eukaryota > Metazoa > Chordata > Actinopteri > Cypriniformes > Leuciscidae > Squalius > Squalius cephalus. Next base: position 46,555,870 of record CM040796.1, on the reverse strand, counting down.
AGAGTATTTAAGTGGTCCAGTGGTAGAACTTTTGCCAAGCGTGTCAGAGGTTCTGGGTTCGAATCCGTACTCATATAGGTTTTTTTTTTCTTTTTATCAAATCCGATTGTTTATCAGTGGTTGTATATCAGGCAGAGACAAGTTTGTGTGCATTTTGTTTTGTAATTTCACTGGAACGAATAGAGTCTCCACAACGGATTGAAGTGCGCGTCCGAGTGAAGACTGTGCGTGAGCCACAAACAAACACAGTATCCGCGCCACTGATCGCAGCGGCAACGAGCACTTTGATCACTTGATTTAAGCATAAGGATGTGATGACGATCCGAGATCCCGTGAGATCCATGTGTTTGGCATCTTGTCCTATCTTTTAAGTCATGCTACAGTAGTCTGAAGGAAAAAGTGCTTTATTTGTAATTTAAAATAATGGTGCTGACGCGCAATGCGCCTACATTTGAAATAACGAAATTGTAATTGAAATCGGCATTGTAAGCATATGATTTTTTAAAAACTTTGAAAAAATATTTTTATATAAATTTATTAGTGGAACATTTTATGCATCTTTATTCACCTCAAAGCATATCCGCTCCCGCGCCCCCCCTGTGAACTCTGGCGCCAGGTTGGGAACCAATGCTCTAGGGAACTGAGTTTGGCACCCCTAGTATAAGTGAACCTCAGGGAATATAATAAATAATGTAAAAACTCCATGTCATGACCCCTGTAAAGTTGTAAGATGCATTATTAAAAAGGATTCTTTAGCTATTAATGATTAAACACTCACAGAGCTTTTCTGCAGTTGACCACAGCTGGTATCAGTCTTCTTCTACCCTCAGCTGATGTGTTGTATTGCATGGGGTTCAGCTCATCCAGCGCCTCCTCTGAGATCTGAAGCATGTAGGAGATTGTTGAGCATTGAGACGGAGAGAGTTCCTCCTCTGAGTGTTTGTCTGATTTCACAAACTCCTGAATCTCTCTGGACAGAGTCTGATCTTTCACTTCCAGCAGACAGAGGAACAGATTGATGGATTGATCAGCTGAGAGAGTATTAATATTCCACTTATCTTTGACATATCCATCTTTGATCTTGTCTTTAATGTACTGTGTGGTTTCTCTGATGCTCTCTGAGCTGTTCTCTGTGTGTGTCAGTAGATCCTGTAAGAGTCTCTGATTGGACTCCAGTGAGACGCCCAGCAGGAACCGCAGGAACAGATCCAGCCGTCCATTCTCACTCTCAAGGGCTTTCTTTACTGCTGATATTAGTAGATCATACAGAGAGAGTTCATCAGACCTGAATACACCCAGAAGCTGCAGTGGTTCCTTGTTCTTCATTAAATAGCAGTAAAACACATAGAAAGCAGCGAGAAACTCCTGAACGCTCAGATGAATGAAGCTGTAGACTTTCCTCTGATGAATCACAGATTCCTCCTTAAAGATCTCAGTGCAAATCCCAGAATGCACTGAGGCGTCAGTGACGTCTATGCCGCTCTCAATCAGGTCCTCCTCATAGAACATCACATTGCCCTTCATCAGCTGATGGAAAGCCACTCCAGCAAGTTTCACAATCACTTCTCTGTTGGACTGCAGGAGTTTCTCTGGATCTCTCTCTTCATACTTCTGATTCCTCATGTTGATCTGAATCAGCAGGAAGTGGATGTACATTTCAGTCAGAGTTTGAGGGATTTCTGCACTCAGATCTTCTTCCAGGAGCTTCTGAAGCACAGTGGAGGAGATCCAGCAGAAGACGGGTATGTGGCACATGATGTGGAGGCTTCTTGCTCTTCTGATGTGTGAGATGATTCTGCTGGCTTGATGCTCGTCAATGATTCTCTTCCTGAAATATTCCTCCTTCTGAGGCTCATTGAATCCCTGAATCTCTGTCAGACGGTGGATGTATTTGGAGGGGATCTGATTGGCTGCTGCTGGTCTGGAGGTGATCCAGATGAGAGCCGAGGGAAGCAGATCTCCTTTCATGAGCTTTGACATCAACACACCCACTGATGAAGTCTCAGTCACATCAGAAACTTCCTGAGCGTCTGAAAACATCAGTGTGATTCTGCTTTCATCCAGACCATCAAAGATGAACACAACTTTACACTTCTCATAAATCTTTGAGTCCAGATCTTGAAGTTCAGGATGAAAGTCCAGCAGAAGTCTGTGAAGACTGTACTGATGATCTCGGATCAAGTTCAGCTCTCGAAATGGAAGCACAAACATGAAATCTACATCCTGATTGTCTTTTCCCTCGGCCCAGTCCAGAATGAACTTCTGCACAGAGACGGTTTTCCCGATTCCAGCGATGCCTTTAGTGAGAACAGTCTTGATGTGCTCTTTCTCCTCGCGTCCTGGTTCAGGAGAGGCTTTAAAGATGTCATTGCAGTAGATTGGAGTGTCTTGTGAGTGTTGTGTTCTGGCTGTTTTCTCCATCTGTAAAACCTCATGTTCTTCATTCACTCCTTCTCTCTCTCCCTCTATGATGTAGAGCTGTGTGTAGATCCTGTTCAGGAGGGTTTCATTCCCTTGGAGTTTCAGTCCCTCAAATAATCTCTCATACTTGTTCTTCATGCTGGCTTTGTGTCTGTGTTTGACTCTCTGTAGTTCATCATTCATTGGTTGAGGAGAATCCTGGTCTCCAGTCTGATCATCTCTGAACAAAATACAAACATAAAACATGTTTGTGAATAAAACATGCAAGGAACAGCAACACATTAATGAAAATTGTCAGTTTAACAGATTCTCCTTATATACAACATTCAGGGTTTCTCCTGGCTCAAAACGAGGCGGAGGTGGTAAAATCCTGATCATGCATTTTAACCCTCTGGGGTCTGAGGGGTTTTCTGGGCCCTGGAGGTGTTCTGACATGCTCTGACATTTGTGCTTTTTTCAGTTATTTATAAACATGTTAATGACAAAGGTGTAAATTCACTCTATATAGCACAAACCGAGCTACCATAATATGCGACCAACATGCATGTATATGTTAGAATTTTTAAGAGAATAATGTTTATGCGTGGTTATTGAAAAAAATAAAAATGAAAGTTGCTGAAATGAGACCACAAAACACATACTAAATATGTGTAAACAAGACTTTTGACTAATGGATGATGTCGCATATTGTTTTTTCTTCAAAATGATGTGAAAATCATCCTGCCTAATCGTTCAAATAAAACAATACATTGATTTAAACTTTGCAAGTCAGTTATTTTGTCAGAAGAGGTTTATGCATGGGAGTGGTAATGGCCTATCAATATTAATGAGATTCAGACCAGGGGTGTGACATAGACACCCCCCAATGGCTAATGGGCCATCAAGTGAGGCAGCCTGAACAAAGAAGTAGAGGAGATTCAAATGTTTTGTTTTTCAATCTGTTTTATTGTAATTCCTCTATGTGGAGGAACTAAATGTTCTAAATTTGCTCTAAGCAAATCAAATGTGAGCAAAATAAAAAAATAATCAGTCTGCTATAAACAAAGCAATGATAAACGATAAACAAAAGTAAAGGCAGGTATCTCACAGTAAATGCTCATGCCCCGTTGATGCGGGCTCTAAGCAAATCAAATGTGAGCAAAATAAAGAATCCTGAAAAAACTATCACAGGTTATAAAAAAAATATATTAAGCAGCACAACAGTTTCCAACATTGATTTTAAAAAATAGTCATCATATCAGAATGATTTCTGAAGGCTGGTGGTTAGTGGAAGTTGGTCAGCAGAGCACACACATCTGAACACAGTCACACATCTTTATGCCACTCCTGAAAACAGTTCCTGTTTAACTGAAGACATAAGTGAACATTGCATGCCTGGCATTTCCATGGTGTTAATTGTCTTTTACCACGCACTGCTGTGCAATGCACACAATTGCGGCGACCAACTGTGGCAGCATCCCTGTCATCTGATGTCAGCTCAGCTCCTGGAACCGGTACATGGTCACTATTGGTCCGTTTTGGTGTTGTTTTCTGTGACACACCACAGAGCTCTGTTATAAGTTGCTCCATAAACTCTTTATGGGACAAGTTACCATGTAGCTCTTTGTGCACAATGAAAGAGTTGGTGGAAGCAATGTCCAAGAAGTGTAGAAAGATCTTTCTGTACCACTTCATGGTTTTGTGTTGTGCAGTGTAGTACTGTATCAGCTGATCAGACAGGTCAACACCCCCCATGTGTTTGTTGTAGGCAGTCACAGGTGCAGGACATGGAAATGTCTTTGTCTGATAACACAATAAAAGAACTTGTATTATCATTATCAATCACTAATGGCCATGGATAAAAAAAGACAACGGTTTTTGTCATTTCACACAAGAATAGGTATAGGCTACTTTTATATTATTATTATGTAAACACAATTAGGCTACATTTCATCTGTAAAATATTAGGTCTATGTACTTACTCAGTATGATTCTCGATCGCACTGAGACCTGACCGACACCTGCGTGCCCCTCTGCAGGGTGCTGGAGAAGGAGAGCTTGAAGCAGACACATTCCTAAAAAAATAAAATAAAAATAAAACTGTTAGCATACATTATTCAAAGTAAACTGATAAGCAATTGATGGTTATGGACCATTGATGGGCCATATAGACCGCACGCATTTAGTGAAGCACGCAATAAACGGATCGTTTGCGAACGACACATCACTAAAACATTTACACAGTCTGTATTCAAAAACATCTGCAGCATGATAAATACTGTCATAGGCCAACCAAAACCAGAACATTTATATAAAAATATAATGTATTTAGACAGTATCACATATTTTACCGGAGGCTGAAATATAGTTGCACTAAACCACATATAACCTATAAGCAGATATTCGCAAACAATCAACATTATGCATAATGCAGTATTTTAGCATGAATCAGTGTCATAAGCTAATCAAAACTGAGTGAAATATATTTAATATACAAATATGTTTAAAGAGCAATATCACATTTAAAAAAAAGTTTACACTTGAGCATATAAGTTCCACGGATGTTAGGGATATTGTAAGGCAATCGTTCCTGTAAGTTGTCAAAAGCTAGCCAAAACTAGGGAAAATATAGTCTAAAAATTCAGAAATTAAATATATATAAAGTTCTATATTATCAGAAAAGGAATTATATAACAGTAAACAACTTACTCTGAACTTGTATCCTCTGCGGGATCAATTCGCTCTTGAAAATGCTGCCGTTCTTCGTCTGAATTACAATCTTCCTCTGAGGAAAAGGTGAATTCTTCCTCGCTGTCCAGAATCATCTGAAGGGCATCTTTACCGGAGAAACAAGCCATCCTCTCTAAACACGATGAATTATCAGTGAATCTGATCTGATGAAACTACGTGTTTTCAAGGCATTGATCGGGGGGCGTGTGCGAAGCAGAGATTACCTAAACTATTTACCATGTGAATAGTGCCGGGGGCGGGGCGGCCTCAGCTTATTAGAGATAATGAGGGAGAAGGAAAAAAACGGCACCTCTCCTTGCTTTCAAACGGATTACATGAGTTAAAAATATTTGTTTTTTATATTCATTACTTCACTTAAAAGAAGAGAATGCCAGCTTCATAAAGACATATCTCACGTGTCTGTGTGAGAAGTATTCGCTGAGTTACAGATCATTTTCGGACGCATTTCAGAATGACAGAGAGGAGGCAGAACTCGCATCATGTTTATTTTTCTTTATTTGGCAAAAAGCACAACACTTTGTTTTTATTGTGAGTATACACAAAAATAATACACACTTAACAGGATCGATTGATGTATAACACAAGCATATAAGATAAAAAGGATTTTTTTTTTTTTTTTTTTTTTTTCACTGATAGGGAAAAAAACGAGCCTATCGCGCCGGCGCGATAGCCGACCTCAGGGGGTTAATAGTAAGGTAATTAGATTAGTATTTTCTGTAGACCATCATATAGCCGACTGTGTTTCCCACAGTATTTTAGTGGGTGGAGGTCGGTACCTCTCTGGGGGTCATTTACATTTGACTATTTTGTCAATGTTATCAAAAATAACATTTTGTATATTTTAAAGATAAATTCATTAAACTGGTGCACTTTGAGTCTCCCGAGTCTCTTTCCTGTTCTAGTTGGGGTTTAAAACAGATTTATTTTTAAAAATAAATTAAATTATAATTTATTTATTTATTAAATTATTCTTTGTTAACACTAGTTTAAAAAATACAACTGGTCATTGTTAGTTCACATTAATAATAGCGTTACAACTTTTGATTTTAATAATGTATTAATTAGTAAAACTGAAATTAACATGAACTAAGATTAATAAATGCTTTAAAAGTATTGTTCATTGTCCGTTTATGTTAACTAATGAATTAACTGATGAATTCTTATTGTAAAGTGAGACTGAATAATAATAAAGAATCTGACCGATTTCAATCAATATCTAGGGCATGTTTTAGGTCAGATTAAAATGTAAAAATGTTTAAGTTTGAAAATAAATATCCTATTAGATCTTTAAGCATGTCAGCATTTGGTGCTGTGATGAACACTATTGTGAATACACACGTGTGAATGGCAGCCAGCTTTGAGTACAGGGTTACCAGGGTAACGGCTGCATTTCTGCGGCTGCATCAGCGCCATCTACTGTCAGAAAGTGGAAGTGCGTTTGCGTCTCCTTCCCTCGTTCCGCCATGCGCTTCTCATGCGTGTTGGTGTTGTTCACATCAGAGTGCTCATGCCTCTGTGACGCAGCATACAGCAGCGGTTTAACACAGCGGATGGAAAAGTATTCTCAGAATGCATTCTGGGTAATTATTCACAGTATTGTGAAGTTCCCATGATAGCAATACCGTGCATGTTCATTATTGCGATGTGTATCGTATTGCTGTATATCTGCATGTCTAATTGCACATGTGACTCAGCGAGTTCATTTCTGTTCTTTAGTTTAGCTTAAACAACACATCAAGCACTGATGTAACGTCTCGTTTGTGCAGTAATGCCTGTTATGTTGAGCACAGTTTATTAATTAAAGCAAAGCTGGCTACTTTACACCACTGTTGACTCGTCTCCCTTCAGACGCGCCATTGATCGGTGGAGCCGATATTACAAAACCAATATCCCATAATTGACAAAATAACTCAAATTAACACTATTGTCCTCTGTAGAGCCACTTTATACCTGTAATAATAACATGTGACTTATGCACAGATTCAGCTTATCTGATTCGTTTCTTTCAAAAATGCAATTTCGACACAAGACTTATAGTCAAGTGTGACTTGTAATGCCAGGAAAGCCATTACAGTGTTTTCTGCAAAAACAACTACACATTTTGGTCTTAGGTCTAGGTCACGTTTATCCTCACCTGAGGTCAGAGGTCGCTGGTTCATCACTGAGGTCAGAGGTCACTGGTTCATCACTGAGGTCAGAGGTAGCTGGTTCTTCACTGAGGTCAGAGGTCACTGGTTCATCACTGAGGTCAGGAGGAGGAAGAGGAATGGATCCGTCACTCTTCAGAGACACACAGCTGGGTTCTGGAGATGAAGATCTCTTCCACTTCCTGGAGATACTAAGAAAATATATGATAATTTATACACGTCTTTACAATGGATTAGTGTTGTCATGGTACCAAAATTTCAGTATTCGGTACCAATACCAGTGAAAATACACGGTTCTCTGTACCAATTTCGGTACCAAAGGGCTAGAAATCAATAAATTCTTTGCTGATGCTTCCTCGTCATCATGGAGAGCGCAGTTCGCACCGTTTCAAAAATTTAGAATTGTTCTTATATGAGGATCCTTTTTCAAATACAAGTCAATATTGATTTTCACTAACGACAAAACAACAAATTATCCATGAATTTATATGGAACTAATCTTTAAAAGCTTTCCATCTTTACTTTCCTCATGTAACGTTGCATTCAGAGATCAACAAGTTTCTCCAAGCGCTTGCTCTCCCGTGGCGTCTGTCATTGCTATGCAACCATGAACATACATGTAGGTGTGCCTGGAAAAACGAGCGCGCTGCGCGCCTACATTTGGAATAACGAATCTGCACGCACAAAAAGCGTGCTATGTGAACGGCCATTTATGGCAACGTGACATTAGCCTAATCCAAAATATTTCCATATGTGTCTCCTTCCTTCTTTCTTATCGGCACAACACCTGTCGCCATGTCTCAGCGCTTTAATAAAGAGGACGTGCAACTGCACGCGCTCAGTGCATGCGTGCGCATCAAGGAACCGGGTTTGAACGGGTCCTCGGTACCAACGGTACTTAAGAAAACTTTGTACCGTGACGTTTACATTTTTTTAGTACCGACTTGGTACCGAAGTACCGGGTCTTTTGACAACACTACACTGGATTAAATCTAAATGATTAGTTCAGATGATCTGTGATGTTGTGTGAGTCGGTCTAATGTGTCCAGCACTGGATTGTGTCTCACCTGGGGTCATAGGTCACTGAGTCCATCTCCAGGATTTGTGGGATTATTCATAGATCTGTGACTCTTCAGAGACTCAATGCTGGGTTCTGGAGACGCTGCACTCGTTCTCAGAGACTCACATCTTCCCTTTATATGGAGACACTGAGAGCATTACATTTATATCACATTCAGCAGCTTTAATTCACAGAGGTTTACATTACAGTGTATTCAAGATTATTTTCAGCACATGTTCGCTGCGATGGAAGAGAGAGAGGGGGGGGGGGGGGGGAGGCGTCGTCCATATTTGTTTACAGTCTATGGTCCCAATAGGCCTGGGACCTTTTGTTGTCTTAGCCCATTACTATTGTCATTATTGTCATATAAATTGTTGTCTGGCATCTTAAAAATAGATAAAAAATAAATAAATGAATATAAAAGTATAATTTAGAAATAAAATAAAAAAATCATAATATAAATATAAAATTATATTGTAAAATATTATAATATAAAAAGTATTACACATATACTCTCGCAATCCATATCAATTGCACTTTGTAACCATAAATGATTGTGGTAGAAAAGACATTTCTGTATTTTTTTTGTGAAAAATGGAAGATATCTTCACTGATTAGCTCTGAATTAATACTTAGCATTTCATGTATGCAAAATACTCTTATTTAACTAAAAATTTCTAGTATTGACATCAATACTGACAGCTATATGTTTTTATAAAAATGTATATTGATAGTGGTCTCACATTAAATACTATAATGTATTATTATTATTTTACTAGTGCTTAATTCAGGTAAATTAATAGTTACAAGTCATATTTTTAAACTGTATTATCATTGTTGAAGTTAAAAAGTCTGGTTGTGTAACAAGGAGAAATCAGTGATTTTGACACCTATAAAGAGGAGGAAAAGTATGAAAAAAATCATAATAGAAAGGTAGTAAAAAATCAGAAAATGTAAAAAAGTAGTATACAAATGTACAGTGGTTTTACTGTTAGTTTGACAAAGTCAAAAATAATATTATTAAATATTAAAATAATAATAATAATAATAATAGTAATAAAATGAGAATTTTCACATAGGTGAAATAAAACAATAAATCGGGCATAATTTATCATATGATTTACTCAGGCTTCTTCCTTTAAATATCACAATCCAGACACTTTAATTGGAGAGTATAGATGTTCTGTAGCGATCAGAAATACATCAGTTTGTCATAATCAATCTTCTCACTAAAGCTGATCGTCTGTGAGTCGACGCCTGGGCTGCGTTCAGCCCCGACAAAACGTTGCGGTCTTTGGTGTTTTATGCCCCCAACGGCGCCTTCCAGGCAGCGAGGGGATGGGTAGGTTTAAGGTTGAGGGTAGGGTTAGCTGCCTCTAAGGAGCCATTTTTTAAACAGAAACGGTGATGCGTTGAACACACTGTTCTGATGACGCAAGAGTTGCAACTATGGCAGCTGAGAAGGCCATTCTTTGTGTTCTTTGTGAAGACTTTTCGGAGCCTGATGAAGTCAGTATAAATATGTTTATAAGTATGTTTATATATGTTTATATACAAAATATGCCCGATGCTACAGTTATGATGTTTTATTAACAAGGTTCGGGAGGAGCACGTTCAGATAATTAACACAGGTGGAGAGCACTCAGCAATCAATGGTAAGAGGTGTATATATACTCAGCAGTCTCACCTCATTCCATTGACAGTTTTTGCAGCATCCCTCCACCACCCCTTCTCCACGCTTCTAGTCCTAAGCACTTACATACGGGGGGAGTACTCTGGGTTCGGGCCGAACTCCGAGCTCGGAGCCCTCCCTCCGGACAGCACGCCAAATACGCATTAAACTTACCCCTTCAAATTATATGTAAGTGTGAACTCGTGAAACTTCACTTGCCGCCCAGAACAAAAGAGAACATCCCAATCGAGTGAAGGGATTGCTGAAACTGAAGCACACATCTTACCTAATTCAGACTAAAACACATCTATTTAGCCTCACATACTGACTTTATTTGTAGTTCATACTGTTTTAATACCCTGTATTTTCTTTCTCATTTTTAGGAAAAGCGCTTAATTACCATTGTTTATTTCTATACCAAATGTCATACACTTGCAATGAAGCTAAAAATATAAACAACTACATCATTATGTTGATATCCTATATTTTTACAATAAAACGACAAAATGTCTTCTAATATCCTCAGTTGTTGCGTATACCGAGCTGCATCGAACACATTTGTAAATGACTTTCCTTGAACCCATTGTGCGAGTTCACTTTAATACCGCGTGCTTTATATACATGTTGCTGCTGATTGGACTGCAGTTCTGACACACCCACCAAACAAGAGAAAACGTATCTCAAACCCCGTTGCACACCGGTGCACGCCGTTTCCAGGAAACATGACGTTCAATCCGGAAACCGTAGCAAAACGTTGCGCACCGTTGTGAACTTGTTCACTTTTACATGCGTCACAACCACTGATCTATATAGAATGACATTATATAGATCAGTGGTCACAACACCATAAGTATTAACAAAACGCTTGAAGATCGAGTTTAATATGATAGCGACGCGAAAACATTGTACAATAATATGACATGATATCTGAAACAGATAAATGAACTTACCGTGATGTGATAACTACATATGTTTCAAGACTTCTAAAGGTGAATTTCCTAAGGATCTTCTTTACTTTCGGTTTCTGAATGCGCATGCGCAGAGGGCTCAGGTATCAACGATAAACCCCGCCCATCTCTCTTCTTCTTCATTCAGTGTTCTGGCGGGTTTAGTTCTGTCGTAAAGGATGTTTAGCGCCTCCTACTGTATACTGGAGTGTGTGACATCATGACTTCCTCAATCTCTAAGCTCAGAAATGCTGTAATAATGGCGTTAGACTTCTCTTTACATCTGTAAATATCATCAAGCTGGTTTTGTCATTTATGAAGCAAACAGTTTGATCATCTGAGAGATTTCCAGGGGCCTGTTTCAGAAAGGAGGTTAAGTGAAAACTCTGAGTATGTTAACCCTGAAATGAGGGAAACTCTGAGTTTTCTGTTTCAGAATGGGAGGTATGTTAAACCTGAGAAAGCAGAGTAAGTCAAGCCCGTTTCTGAAAGAGAGGTAACTTATACTCAGAGTCAGTTACCATGGTAACTTACTCTGTGAACCTAACCTGGTCGGGAGCAGGTTCTCTTCGGTAAACCCAGAGTTTCTATCGGTCTCCTCCCCTTTTTTAAAGAGGAAGTGGTGTTTAAACACCTCATTCATTCTTTCAGTACATTTATATTAATACAATTAATATTTTATTAATAAATAAAATATTGCTATTTTTACTGCAGTTTTTTTCTATTTTTTTTTAATAAGATGAAGTCTATATAACTCCTTAACACTGAAAATACAGTAGTAGATTAGAGTTATATAATGTAGTTCTAAACAAATTCTACAGAATTAAACTGTGGCATTTACTGGAAATCACTGAACTGTGTTCATCTGTGCACCAGAAGTTGATGGACCGTCCTCCTGCTGTTCTTCCACACTCTGGGGGCGGAGGGAGAGATAAGAATACCTGTTTATACTTAGATTTAAACTTAGATTATCCACATAAAAATTTGAAAAAATCTGAATGGGTAGATTGTTTGATGTGTAGACACATAATATTAACATTACCTCTGTAGGCCTCTCTGTGGCAGCAGAAACTATTTATCCTCATCGTCCTATGAAGATGAGCATTTGATTGAGTGCACTTTATAACACTATTTGTCATGATTTCTGGTGTATTGAGTAGGCGACTTACGACTGCCTGGGGTTCTGTTGGGACAGGAGGCTCCAAAGACAGATATTACCATCAGAATCTGTTAGGACCAACAAAAAACCCAACCCAAAGTAAAATAAATGGAAATATCAAAAATAGCCTATCTAAAAAATTACACATATGTAAACCTCTTACATTTTATGAGGCCCTTGTATCTTTGGGAGTGACTGGCTCTGAAGTCCATCCAGGAATTCCTTCAGCCAAAAATGCTGCTGCACTGCTAGACACTGGATGCTATTTAGTTATTTAATATGTCAAATGTTTGTAAAGTCAGGTAGCCTTCACCCATGATATGCTCAAGCCTTACCTGATTGAATTATGTTTTTATATTTGATTTTCAGCTGCTGCCATGTTCTTTTAATGCCTTTAGGATTGCTCCACATGAAAATTAAAATTAGGTTGAATAACATAGGCCTACTGTTCTTCCAGTTTCACCTCTGATATTATAACAGTTGGGTAAGTTACTCTAAAATAGTTATCAATGTTATCTTCAACAGTCTAATTAGATTAATGTAATAATTACTATCTTTAGAAAGTATTGGTCTACTTATTACTAATTACTAAATCCTCAACCACTTGAACAATACAAGGAGAGACAAGAAACTGCACTTTTAATGCTTTCAAATAAACAATATACAATTGCATGAACTATTCTTGAATTGACCAAAGTGTGTAGAGGGAGAAGGTTACATAAAAATATACCTTTTTAAAAATGTATGTTAAATCCACTATTGTTTTATACAGAATTGTTCTCTATAGTCTATGCAGTAGACTGTAATTACCTATTTAATTTAATTACATCAGATTTTATTTTAAATTACAGAAGAATTAAGAGTTATCCCTTTAATTAAATCACAATATTTAGATTATTTGGTAATTAATTACACCCAACACTGTATAACAGTAATTCCTCTTTTTGTTTGACGCTGTTGCCATGGTGACTCGTAATATCTGCGCTCCATTGATAATGGCTTTTTATAGTTGTGGTGCACGCGCTTAACTCAGAGTAGGTCAACTCAGAGTTGATTGAACTAACTCATTTCAGCTGTTCTGAAACCGAAAACTCAGAGTTTCCCATCTCAGGGTAAGTCAACTCAGAGTTCAAGTTTTAACTCAGAGTTGGTTGAACCTCCTTATTGAAACAGGCCCCAGGGGTCTGTGATTATAAGAGCAGAAGTTTCATTAATTACTGCCTTTTCCTCAGTTTTACTCACTTAGTTTCTCATTAAAGGAGCTGTATGTAAGAAATTTATTTAAATTAATCATAAAATGGCCCTGATGTGTCACTCGACATTAAGAAATCATGTTCATTTCAAATACTTATATCACTGACAACAGTAGTATGGCTAGGATATTGTCATTTAAAAAGTGGACTTGCAGCCCTCAACTGATGTTGATGTTGTCATGTTGTGTTTTGGCCTGACGCGCCTCCCTCCACCTATCGACCAATCACAAAGTCAGTAGTGTTTCGGGATCCGGGTTGCCAGCTTTGCTCTAACCTACCCTAACTCTAGTCGGATAAAAATGTCTAACGTTACTAAATCAAAAAGACCTCGTTATAATTCAGAAATTTGTCGTGACAAAGTCCGAAATAAAACCAGAATTTGTATAGGAGATGCTTTTGAAAGATGGAGACGGCTGAAAACGGAGAAGAATTTGAACACAGACGCCAACGTAACGTTAGCTAATTTTCTCCTGGACAGGTAAGATTCATCTAACTTATGCTTGGCTAACTTGTACTTGATGTCAATGGACATTTCATATATTCATGACAGTCGAACAAAGTTATGCATGTTCGTGCAAAGTAACGTAACGTTAGCTCACATGGACGTATGCTAACATTAGCAATGCACTATAGGAGCCCGTTTCTCTGTCATTATGCTGAGACGCTGAGGAAAACAACATTAGCACGCCCAAGCCTAACTTTACCTCAGAAAAAATTATTCGTCATTCGTTCTTCACGTATATCGTGGACTAAGTTACACATGCTGCAAGTTGACCTGTATTTCACATCACATATTTTAACGTTATGGACGTGTGCTGCAGGGTAAGTAAAACAATACAGCTGGCCACTTTCACTTATAGCATCAGCTAAATTAATAGCTGTATCTTTGATATTGGTTACACAGTATTTTTAAAGTGATTGCAGTACCAGTTTTGGCCACAATCCTACATACAGTTCCTTTAAATAACATTCTAGTACAGTGATCTCAAACTCAAATTGGCTAGGGGCCACTGCTGTGAACGAAAGCTCATAGGAGGGCCATTTTAACATTCAAGCACAACAAGAACGTGCAATATGTTTTTCAGGAAATTTACTTCACTCGCTGAAATGTTAGCTCTCATTTACCTCAGATTATGTAACTAACATATTTGTGTCATACTTAACAAAAACATTTAAACATCAGTATATTAAACATATATTTAACAATATATAATATAATTTTAACAGTTAGTGCAACCTTTTTTCCCTTACTTTACTTTAACTTAAATAAATATATCAAAATATTGCACTGAACAACATTGCAGTGAACTCATGCAATCCTTGAATACATTTGCACACTATTCTATTTCTTGCCAGACACCTGGCAGCGCTTCTGCTCACACAACTGAGCCACGTTTGCACTGATGGAGGTCACAGTTGAAACCCCGAGTACAGCTTCAAGATGGGCATCACTAAGCCTGGACCTGTACTTGCATTTATTGAAGTTCATAGTTGAGAACATTTTCTCACACAGGTATGTGCTTCCAAAAAGGCACATTACCCGACTGAACACTTTGGACAGCTCTGGAGGTCCAGTCTTGTCTGCTTTTCCCTGTGCCCCTCTGAATTTAGTTTTTAGCTCACTGTTGCACTGCAAGTCAATAAGCTCTATTTGCAACACACTTGGGACACTCTCCACGTCAGTTGAGAAGGGATCTGCGAACAGCTGGAAAGTGTCACGGTGTGACTTGAAGTCAGCAAAACGCTGATCAAATTCCTCCAGTAGGTTGTCAATAGCAGAAGCGTATTCATCACCACTGAATGCTGTGCCCTCCTCCACAAGAGATCTGCATGTAGTAAAGTAGCACATCTAAAATGAAACTGGTTAAGTCGATCCATGCGTTTACTGTGAGTCTGTGAAGGCTTGTTAAAGCTGCTCTAATTGATGTTGAATGACGTCACTTCTTGTTGACGTTCGAGGTATTGGAGTTGTCCTGGTGTGAGGCTGTTAATAGTAAGAGAACAGTGGTTTGCTGGATACTGATTCCCCAGTCTGGTGCTTTCTGATGGCATAATATTGCCCTTGACTGACATTCATAAATGTTGTTCAATGAATGTCAATATGCAAACATCTTTAAGAATATTTGATTAAATACTGAATGTTGTGCTTGTTCAATTTAATAAAATTAATAAACTTAAAACTTTAATTGAGATAAATAAAATAACTGAATATTAAATACTGAGTGGCCAAGTTCTGCTCATTTATTAATAGTAATATTAATAGTAATATGATCTGGCGCCGGCCCTGCTCTGTGGGTTATGAACTCAAAGACAGCCTATGTCAGGGCTATTCAGATACATTTGCAGGGGGGCCAAACTAGGAAATTTCAAAATTTGTGAGGGCCGGACGGTCAAATTGATATCAGCTAAAGGAAATTAAAATATACTATATACTAAGGTACATAATATATGAAATAAAATAAGGTACATTATTCTTTTGGTTTCCTTTATTATTTCAACACATTCAACTTGTATTGATTAGGCCTACAACAAAGTGCAAAACTGCAAATACTGAGACATATACACAGCTTTTAAAACAGTAAACATAAGTAATAGCTTATACATATATAAATCAAACAATCAAAATAAAGCTGTCATAAGTGCAAAACTGCAACTGCAGTTTCAAGTATCAAATCTTATTTGGGGAAATAACAACATTCAAATATCCCAAAGTATATCTTTCAGACAGTGAGTACACATTTTAAAATTAGAAAAAACATTTCAAGTGTACAGTAAGTACAAATCTGCTAACTATGTGCTGTAAACATACTCTTGATGAAAACTATCTAATAACAAGAATATTTCTTTCCTCATTCCTCATCCTCAGTAAACACACAGGTCTATCGGTCCCTCGCTTGCTTGCCGTAGTTGGCACAGTAAATAAGTACTTCTCCGTCCATTCACTCTGAAACTTACGATTTTTTCTGTCAACTTTGCGGTTTGGCTTGGACAACGCCATGTTAGATGCATGTGTCATAGGCAGCGTGAGAACATCGAATCAGCGAGAATGAGTGTTTGTCACCATGGAGACGACCTGCTCCGCTCTAGAATCTTTGCCTGTATCAGAGCCCATCTACGGAGAGCCTGCCCACTCCCTATTAAGTCCTATTGTACCGAATGTTGGTTGTAGTACCACCAGAGTTCCACTGGGGGCGATCGCCATGAGTGCAAAATGAAAGGGAGTCAATGGGGCTAGACGGCTAAATTTGTCTCTTTCACCCGATCGCCGTTGAGAAATCTCAGGTTTGATTGTAGATTTTGCAAGTTCAACATGGGTTATAGGTCGAAAGTTGAATGAACGAGTACTTACAGTACAGGCCAAAAGTTTGGACACATTACTATTTTTAATGTTTTTGAAAGAAGTTTCTTCTGCTCATCAAGCCTGCATTTATTTGATCAAAAATACAGAAAAAAATGTAATATTGTGATATATTATTACAATTTAAAATAATTGGTTTTCAATTTATTATACTTTAAATTATCATTTATTTCGGTGATGCAAAGCTGAATTTTCAGGATCATTACTCCAGTCTATCAAATGATCCTTTAGAAATCATTCTAATATGATGATTCGTTATCAAAGTTGGAAACAGTTCTGCTGCTTAATATTTTTTCATAACCTGTGATACTTTTTTAGGATACTTTGATGAATAAAAAAAAAGAAAAAGAAAAAAGAAAAGAAAAAAAAAGAAGCAAATGTTTTCAAGATAGAAATCTTTTATAACAACAATATACACTACTGGTCAGTAATTTGGGGTCAGTAATTTTTTTCTTTATTTTTTTTTTAAATAAATCAATAATTTTATTCAGCAAGGATGTGTTAAATTGATAAAAAGTGATAATAAAGAAGATTTATCTTAAAAAAAAAAATTTTTTATTTTGAATAAATGCAGTTCTTTTTAACCTTTTATTCATCAAATATATTAGGCAGCAGAACTGTTTCCAACACTCATAATAAATCAGAACATTAGAATGATTTCTAAAGGATTATGTGATTGACTGGATGTCACATGTGACACTGAAGACTGGAGTAATGATCCTGAAAATTCAGCTTTGCATCACCGAAATAAATGATAATTTAAAGTATAATAAATTGAAAACCAATTATTTTAAATTGTAATAATATATCACAATATTACATTTTTTTCTGTATTTTTGATCAAATAAATGCAGGCTTGATGAGCAGAAGAAACTTCTTTCAAAAACATTAAAAATAGTAATGTGTCCAAACTTTTGGCCTGTACTGTATGTCGTTTTGATTTCTTACAGGTTGAGTTGTTGTTGCCCATAACACGCTAGCATTCTGACGTCATTGACATTTTGAAAGACTTTTTAAAGCAAATAAGTGACTCTAAAAAATCTAACACCCAGCAATGTGTAATTTATTTGCATCTCCTTTCGAATACAACATTCAAATTACTAGACAAAAAATTATATCCTGAGAAAAGTGGATTTTGAGGGGTATACCGCCATTGACCTCCATTCATTCTGCACTCGTCCTGTGAGCGCCCTCATATGGAATCAGAGAGGAACTGCAACAGTTCAGAAGCCGGAAGTGTAGTGAGAGTGAAACTTCTCGCCATATTAGACATTCTCTGCCTGTACTTTTGTCTGTGCGCCGCGGCAGGTTCGTAGATTTTTTTAGACGTTTTTTTTTAGACTTTTTTTTATTTTTATTTTTTTTAATCTGCCGCGGGCCAGAATAAATTTCAATCGGGCCAAATTTGCCCCCGGGCCGCTATTTGAATAGGCCTGGCCTATGTATAGATTATGTGTGGGTGGCTGTTTGCTGTCTGACCTTTCAACTCGTGTGGATGAAGTATAATAGGGTAAACCTGTGTGGTGATGTGTCCTATAGTGCTGACACTTGTGGCTGTTGTGTGCAGGGCCGGATTAACATAAGGGCTAGGTGGGGCTGAAGCCCCAGGGCCCACGGGATGAGGGGGCCCGTGATTGGCTGGAGGAAATGAGATTGTCAAGTCATAGGTGGTTGATTTGTGTATAATAAAATAACAAGAAGTTATTGGAAAATGTGCCTGACTGATATAATTCACCGGCCAATCAAATTAACTCTACAATTTGCGCTATGACGTTTGGAAACGCCTCTTTTCGTTATGTTTTCATATAGAACATGGGAATAAATCGCTCGCAGGAGTTCAAAAATGATGAAAAAAAAAGTGATAGTGGTGCACAAAAAAAGAAAAACAAACTCGAAAGGCTGAAAAGGGATGCAAAAAATTCCTAAACTAACTAACTACTTGGGTTCACTTTCATCCGTGCCCGTGGAAGACCCCGAGTGCAGCGGCAGCAGCCCACAGTTAGCTTCACCCTCCTGCCTCGTCACCGATCCGCGTGTTTTAGATGTCGAAGAAGGGAAGCAAGCAGCTGAAGTAAGTTAATGAGTTAAGCACTATTTGGATGTTTCTCGTGGAGTCCTAAGGTATTTTCAACACGGGCTATAGGTGATTTTATTGCAGTCTGAATCGGAAAGTCAGTGTTTTTTTCTCCCACCACCCACCTGCGTAAAAATCCCCGGCCGAATTACGAACATCAAGGTCCAATATATCCAAGGTACATGGGCATTTTTTGCCCTGATGAGTTTTTGTCTTATTGTAATATTACATAATATAAAATAAATATATCACACAAGTAAAAGCGCAGTTTTCCCCAAATAGCAGCACAATTGCTAATGTGATATGTTATGCAACAATGAGTTGACCAATAAGTTAACATTGAGAGTTACGTTTTAGTTTATCGTCATTTCGCCGATGGAAATTCCAAAATGAAATCACAGCAGAAACAATCTCTGAAACTGATAGTTGTGATTCGTTACTGAATAATCTGCGTTTTGAACGAATGGGTTCATTTAATGATACATTGACTCCTCGTTTGCTTCGTCGTTGAATCAAACAGCTGTTTGAACAAATCGGTTGAATGAATGACTCGCTTATTAAGACAGTGACTTGCCGCCACCTACTGGTAGTTTTAGTTTCATTCTTAATGTACCCTTTAATTAGAAATTAAAAATTAAATATTTTATATTTAAATATTAAATAAAATAACAATCATAGCATTTATGTAATTGTAAATGCAGTGTAAATGTATTAATATTTTATTTACAGATATCCACATGAGAAACAATTACCATCTAGGGCTTTAGAAAGCAAATGTTTTATTAATGCTTACTTTGTCCCTTTAGATAAAATGAGAGAAATAGCCATAAATGCACTTATGGAAGGGGAGGGGGTAAAAATGTTTTATCAATAAAATGTTCCCAAAATGAACCAAGAAATTATGTGGAGTAATTTTTATCATGATGTTCCATCAAAATATGTGCAGTAGAGGGTTAATGTGTTAAATAGCTGGACTATTTAGTGTGCAAAAATAATAATAATAAATTATGATAAAGAAAAACATTAATTAAATACATTGATTAAAAACAATAAAACAAATTTATTGCAGTAGAAGACTGTGGCGTGGCAATCAGATGAAAGGGGGCCCTTGGTGTTGCTATAGCCCCAGGGCCCAAAGTCCTCTTAATCCGGGCCTGTACGTGTCAGTGTAAGTATAGGTCAACACTGGTGTCACACTGCCTCACAATGAGCCCCTATTAGAGGTATCATATTATATTCTATACGTTTATGAACTCTACTGAGAAACCAGGAGAAAAAGGTGAATAAAGACTGAGAGACAATGTTCAGTAATGATTCATTATTATGATGTGTTGAGCTGTGCTGTATAGCTGTGTTTTGCAGTGTGTTCAAACTCAAATTACTTTTTAATTATTAAAAAATTATTTCATATGAAAAAGTTAATTGTATTTTATCGACAAAATGTTTTAGTTTGTCTTGTATATTTTTTATTATATCAGATCACATTTTAATCTGTCATATGGTCATGTTGCATGTACTCCACATGTTGTCACACTTCACTTCCATTCACACTAGATTAAATGAGCTGTAATGTCATAGTTCTTCTTCCCTATTCTGCTATCGATCAAGCTTGCGTTATGATTTGTGTTATTGCTGCTTCCAGCTAATGTCCTCTATATGGAAATAAATGAGTTTAATGTGTTTATGCACACTGGTTTTCTGTTCTAGAGTCACTCAGCTGTCAGACCAGCCAGATAATGTAAGTGTTTGTTTATCAATAACCAAGAGAGGCCAAGACATCAGTGTTGGGATCTTCATGGCTGCTTCTTCTCTGTTATAATCAGCTTCACGCGACTCGAGCTCATCCTGAGATCAGCAGCGGGCGATCTGGAGCCCGTCATCTGGGCGAGCGTTTATAACCTCAGTCTCTCGGCTCCAGCAGGTCAGCGCCGTGCCATCTGTGCTTCTCTGAGCCATCATGTCTGTTCCCCGTGCTCCTTAATGCTGTTTCTGCCTTTCCCACAGGTTGCTCTCTACTCCCAGTTGTGGATGAGGTGTGTCTGTTATTTAAAGGTATTTTACAGAACTCTAAACTAGTGTTTAGTTCGGTACATTTTCTCACCGTATTTGTCTTTTCCTCCACAGTGTCCTTTGACTCCACACAACGGTAGTCAGCGACTCCTCTTCATCTCTGTCTCTGCGTGATCATGTGTGTGAGTGTGCAGGAATGTGTTGTGTGTGTCTGTGTGTGATGTGTTCCTCTGTTTGTGTGTTTCAGAGACTCAAGTGTGTCGTGGAGTGGACAGGTAGACGTAGAGGTTTTAATGACTGCTGTATTTTTCTGTTCCCCCTGTTTTTTTAGAGTGTCTGTGTTGTGATTGGCTGTTTTTAGAGTGTCTGTGTTCTGATTGGCTGTTCTTAGAGTGTCTGTGTTGTGATTGGCTGTTTTTGTGATTGGCTGTTCTTAGAGTGTCTGTGTTGTGATTGGCTGTTTTTAGAGTGTCTGTGTTCTGATTGGCTGTTTTTAGAGTGTCTGTGTTCTGATTGGCTGTTTTTAGAGTGTCTGTGTTGTGATTGGCTGTTTTTAGAGTGTCTGTGTTCTGATTGGCTGTTTTTAGAGTGTCTGTGTTGTGATTGGCTGTTTTTAGAGTGTCTGTGTTGTGATTGGCTGTTTTTAGAGTGTCTGTGTTCTGATTGGCTGTTTTTAGAGTGTCTGTGTTGTGATTGGCTGTTTTTAGAGTGTCTGTGTTGTGATTGGCTGTTTTTAGAGTGTCTGTGTTCTGATTGGCTGTTTTTAGAGTGTCTGTGTTCTGATTGCCTGTTTTTTATACAATACAATACAATACAATTTTATTTGTATAGCACATTTAAAAACAACTAGCATTGACCAAAGTGCTTAACAAGGCAAAAGAGATAGAAAACAAGCACAATATCAACATAGTACACAAGAGATACCCACAGAAAATACACATATCAAGATATTTTAAAAGCTAATGAAAATAAATGCGTTTTCAAGGAAGATTTAAAAAGTGACAAAGTTTGTGCAGATCTAATATGCGGCTTGGGTCCATAGGCTGCAAATGCACGATCACCCCTATTTTTTTGTCTGGTTCGTGGGACAGACAGAGAGTTTGAATCCCCCGACCTTAGTGATCTTGATTGAGATACTGGATGGAGCAATTCAGATAAGTACAGTGGAGCCTGTTTCTGTAGCGACTTAAAAACAAATAACAGAACTTTAAAATCAATTCTAAATTTGACCGGTAGCCAGTGGAGCGAGATCAGGACTGGTGTGATGTGTTCGAATTTACGCTTCCCTTTGAGGAGGCGTGCAGCTGCATTTTGGACTAGTTGTAGACGGGTGATGCATTTCTGTGAAATACTGATGTATAGAGAATTACAATAGTCCAATCTGGATGTTACAAATGCATGCATAGCAATCTCAAAGTGTTTAGCAGACAGAAATGGCTTAACCTTAGCTAAAAGACGGAGGTGAAAGAAACAAGATTTTACCACAGCACATATCTGCTTTTCAAATTTAAGGTTATTATCAATCCAGACCCCCAAGTTCCGAACATAGGTGGTGCTATATGATGACAACATTTGGAGGTCAAAATCATGTGTGGTACGATCGTTTGGACCAAACATAATAAATTCCG
The DNA here is from genome assembly GCA_022829025.1 of Squalius cephalus. NCBI lineage: Eukaryota > Metazoa > Chordata > Actinopteri > Cypriniformes > Leuciscidae > Squalius > Squalius cephalus. The sequence continues at coordinate 46,533,411 of CM040796.1, read as the reverse complement.
TCTTTCTCTCATTTAGACTCAAGAAATTACCAGAGAGCCATAGTTTCAATTCGTCCAGGCAGTCCATTAGAGGTTTTAAAGCAAACTTGTCGTCATGCTTCAGAGGCAGGTAAATTTGAGTGTCGTCAGCATACAGGTGGAAGGAAACTCCGTGTCTAGACAAAATGGAGCCCAGAGGTATACAGATTAAACAGTTCCGGGCCAAGAATAGAACCCTGCGGGACACCGGACCCCAGTTTCATTTTGGATGAACACTGTTGCCCGATGTGAACAGAGAAGCTTCTAGAATCTTCTATTAGACAAATATGAGCGGAACCAATTTAAAACAGCACCCCGAAAACCCGTGGACGCTTCGAGACGAGAGATTAAGATATTATAATCAACCAAATCAAATGCAGAGCTGAGATCTAACAAGACCAAAGCCACAGATTGCCCAGTATCAGTGGAGAGCATTATATCGTTCATGACTCTTAAAAGTGCAGATTCAGTACTATGACGTGATTTAAAACCGGACTGAAATTTCTCATAAATCTGACTATCAGTTAAAAAAGACTGGAGTTGACTCTGAACCACTTTTTCCAGAATTTTCGAGATAAAGGGCAGATTTGAAATAGGGCGATAGTTACTCAGGATTGACGGGTCCAAATTTAAGTTTGGGCAGAACTGAAGCATGTTTCAGGCTGTTTGGAACAACCCCAGTACAAAGACATTTGTTGATAATAGACAACAAGTCTGGACCAATAGCACAAAATACTTGCTTAAAAAATCTAGTAGGAATAACATCCTGAAAGCAGCTGGTAGGTTTCAAAACTGAGACAATCCTAGTCAGAGAGTCAAGAGTAACAGGCTCAAAGACAGACCATGTAGAAGAGCATATAGGCACTTCAAGTGGCATAAAAGTTAACGAAGGCATTTGAGATCTAATCAGTGAGGTCTTCTCTTTAAAGTGAATCGCAAAGTCTTCACAGAGAGAGTCAGACATCTCTGGGAATTTGTTAGTGGTGGGATGAAGAGCAGAGTCAATTACTGAAAATAAAACATTAGGCCTATTAATATTAAGTCTGATCAGTTCCGAAAAATAGTGTTTTTTAGCAGATTTAGCAACTCGCTGAAATGCAGCGAGTGATTCCTTTAAAAGTTCATAGGAGACATGTAGTCCGTCCTTATTCCACTTGCGTTCAGCCCTTCTACAGATCTGTCTTTGAGAACGAACATTGTCATTTAACCATGGTTTCGCCACATGATTGAGTTTGTTTTTCTTTTTACTGATAGGGGCCACAACATTTAAAACATCAGAGCAAATAGAGTTGAAACATATCAAGTGGTTATCAGCATCTAGGGAGCTTAATGGTGGAACCATGGCTTGATTCGCAGGTAAACCAGGATATAGTGCCACAAAGTCCTCCTTAGCAGATTCTTTAAAAATTCGAGTTGTCCGTGAATAAGTATGAGGTTTATGTATAGAAGCATTAAGAGGCAGAGAAAACAGAATCGGAAAATGATCCGACAAGCCAGTATTACTGATGCTGATGTCTGATACATGTAGTCCACGTGATAAGATTAAATCTAAGGTATGTCCCTGGATGTGAGTGTGACCAGACACCCACTGATCCTGTCACGGTTGTTGAATGCATTGTTTCCTTCTTGTCTCGTGTCTATGTTTGTTTATGTGTGAGTGGGCGTTGTCCCGCTCACGTGTCTGTCAGCGCTCCAGCTGATAATCATCATCATCACAATCACTGTTCACAGCTGCGATTCATTTCCGTTCCATATATATACTCACACCATTCTCTGTTCCAGTGTCGGATTGTTTGTTGAGGTCCTGTGTTTTGCCGTGTCTGTGTTCCCGTGGAGTTGCCGTGTCTGTGTTCGCCTTGCCTTGTCTTCCTGCCGTTCGTGTTCATCATCATTGGGTTCACCGCACTCCAGCACCGGGATTGGGATTCTTCACCATCACTGCACCAGCGCACCACAGACCATCAAGTCCCTGCACGAGCCTGAGTCGCCGCCCTCCCTGAACAGAACTGTTTTGTGTGACCATTTGAGCCTAATAAACGCTTTGAGTACCTGCTATTGCTTCCTGTTTTGTTCGACCATGACAGAACAATCCGACCGTTCCATGGAAGCAGCAGGTGGCGCCGCAGCAACGATGGATGACTTTGTTCGTGCAAGTATTCAAAGGATGGACGCTCAGGACCGCCATCAAGGAGAAGCGGCGCGTGCGATTCAGGCTCTCGTCACGCAGGTGTCCGAGCTGACTCAGCGATTTCAACAGCTGCAACCTCCCGCTGCGCCAGCCGCACCGCCCGTCCCTCCCACACCACCGATGCCCGCCTCCCAGTCGGAACCTCGCCTTCCGACTCCTGAGCCATACTCTGGTGAGCCTAACTTTTGCCAGCCGTTTTTGACTCGATGCGGCATGCATTTTGCACTCCAGCCCCGGACCTTCGAGAGAGAGGAGACTAAAGTGGCGTTTGTACTCACTTTACTGACTGGGAGAGCGGCACTATGGGGGACGGCGGTGTGGGAGAACCAAGAACCATGCTGTTCCTCGTTCCAGGAGCTCTCCTCGGAAATGAGACGAGTTTTCGACCGCGCGGTCGCGGGGAGAGAGGCTGCCAGGGTCTTGTCTGAACTACGCCAGCGGGAACGATCTGTTTCGGATTATGCCATCGAGTTCAAGACCCTGGCGGCCGAGTGTCGCTGGAACGAGGAAGCGCAGTGGGATAGGTTCCTGCATGGGCTGGCCGACCGCGTCCAGAGGGAGATCTACGCCCTGGACCTACCCCCCTCACTGAACGGACTGATCGACCTGGCTCTGAGGGTGGATGCCCGACTAGCCCGGGTCGGACCACGCGCTCCTCCCAGCCTGCCTCGTGGGGGGGTGGAACATCAGTGGTCCAGCGGCATGGACGCGGCCGGTCCCTCTGATCCCGAGCCCATGCAGGTGGGTCGAGCTCGGCTTTCCCGGGAGGAGAGGGAGAGGCGGAGGTCCCTTGGCCTTTGCCTGTACTGCGGGGGAGCGGGACATTTTGCTAACAACTGCCCGGTAAAAGGCCAAGCCCGATAGTAAGCATGAGGCTACTATCGGGTGGGATCTCCGCCGAAAAGTCCTCATCTACATCCACCATCCTCCCGGTAAGACTTAGATGGTCTGTCCACGATCACCACTGCACCGCACTGGTTGACTCCGGGGCTGAAGGTAATTTCATGGATCGCACCTTTGCACTAAAGTCCCACTCAGAACACTTCCCCAGAGAATCACCGTACATGCACTCAATGGACAGTCACTACCAACCATCTCCCAGACCACCGAGAACATCACGCTCATCACCTCAGGGAATCACGCAGAGACAATATCATTTTTCATCATGGACTCACATCACACACCCATTGTCTTGGGTCACCCCTGGCTTAATCAACACAACCCCCGCATTGACTGGAAACAAAGAACCATATCAGCCTGGAGCACTGAATGTCATAGTTCTTGTCTTGTGTCTGCCTGTTCTGTTGTCTCTGTTCCTGTGTTGCAGGAGGAAGCAGTGGATTTATCAAACGTGCCCGTGGAGTACCGTGACCTGAGGGAAGTGTTCAGTAAGTCAAGGGCTGCTTCTCTCCCTCCGCACCGTCCCTACGACTGTGCTATAGATTTACTGTCAGGTAAGTCTCCGCCTAAGGGCAAGATTTATTCACTCTCGGTTCCGGAGAGGGAGGCTATGGAGAAATATATTTCTGATTCTCTAGCATCCGGGTTCATCCAACCTTCCTCATCTCCAGCGGGGGCGGGGTTCTTTTTTGTGGGGAAGAAGGATGGATCGCTGCGACCTTGTATTGATTACCGGGGGCTGAACAACATCACGGTAAAGAATACTTATCCTTTGCCGCTGATGTCTTCAGCCTTCGAGAGGTTGCAGGGAGCATCCATCTTCACAAAACTGGACTTACGTAATGCTTATCATTTGGTCCGTATCAGGAAGGGGGATGAATGGAAGACTGCCTTCAACACCCCTAGGGGGCACTTTGAATACTTGGTCATGCCTTTCGGTTTGTCCAACAGTCCCGCAGTCTTCCAAGCGCTCGTCAATGACGTGCTGCGAGACATGATCGATCAGTTTATTTATGTTTACCTGGATGACATTCTGATTTTTTCCTCGTCTCTCCAGGAACACGTGCAGCACGTCCGACGGGTACTCCAAAGGTTGCTAGAGAATGGGCTTTTTGTCAAGGCGGAGAAATGCGCTTTTCATGCACAGTCGGTCCCTTTCTTAGGACACATCGTGTCGGCTGAGGGTATGCGTATGGATCCTGACAAAGTTAAGGCTGTGGTAGAGTGGCCAAACCCAGATTCCCGTAAGGCCCTACAGAGGTTTCTGGGGTTCGCCAATTTCTACCGGCGTTTTATTCGCAACTTTAGCCAACTAGCCGCACCTCTGACTGCCTTGACCTCTCCCAGAACTGCGTTCAGGTGGTCGGAAGCAGCCGAAACTGCTTTCTCCAACCTCAAGAGCCGCTTTGTTTCGGCTCCCATCTTAATCGCCCCTGATTCCTCACGTCAGTTTGTGGTGGAGGTCGACGCGTCAGAGGTGGGGGTAGGCGCACTGCAAAAAATGCTTTTCTTACTTAGTATTTTTGTTTTGTTTCCAGTCCAAATATCTAAAAATTCTTAAATCAAGAAGCATTTACTAGAGAAGTAAAATGACATAAGAAATTCTATTTTGTTTTAAGGTAAAAAGAAAGTAATTTAAGTAATTTCTGCTTAAAACAAGCAAAATTATCTGCCAATGGGGTAAGCAAAAAAATCTGAATAAGAATGGAAAACAAGAAAAAAAATCTGAATTCGAATGGAAAACAAGATTATTTTGCTTACCCCTTTGGCAGATAATTTTGCTTTGCAAGCCAGAGGACATCGGGTTCAGTGGGAGAGAGTTAAGCTATGTTATATAACTTGCTGAGTTATATAAAGTAATTTAATAGTACAATTTATAAATAAAATACTGATTAATCCATTTCATGAACTGTACCTTCAGCACCTTGACTGGGAAGATTGTGGCCTGGCTTATGATCCACAACATGGAGTCATTGTTCCCACAGCGGACAGCCTGTTGATCCCAGAGGAGCTAGATTTGACCATTGTTCCCACAGCGGACAGCCTGTTGAGCCCAGAGGAGCTAGACTTGACCATTGTTCCCACAGCGGACAGCCTGTTGAGCCCAGAGGAGCTAGACTTGACCATTGTTCCCACAGCGGACAGCCTGTTGAGCCCAGAGGAGCTAGACTTGACCATTGTTCCCACAGCGGACAGCCTGTTGAGCCCAGAGGAGCTAGACTTGACCATTGTTCCCACAGCGGACAGCCTGTTGAGCCCAGAGGAGCTAGACTTGACCATTGTTCCCACAGCGGACAGCCTGTTGAGCCCAGAAGAGCTCGCAGGACTTCAGCAGCCATTGACCCCATGAGACCCTCAACATCATACGGCACAGATATCTATCTGGCAACCACTCACTACATACAGCACATACTGGGCAAACAGTGAAGCACAGGTTTATTGTTATTCTTCTCAATCTCTTCTCCATGTTGAACCAAGTAAACAAAAAGAAAAGACTGATGTATGTAAACATACAGAAACTTCAGGTGCATTATATGCACAGGTTGTATAGCACATTTCACTGCACAAACAGTGAAGAACAGTTTGCTTTTTATTCTTTTCAACCTATGTAGTGCTTTTATTTGTTCAAATAAATCAATAAAAAAAAACAATTCCCCCTCACTATCCACGAACAATGTTTGGATAGAATTAATAGATGGTTAATAAAGCAAGAAATAGGCCTCGTACTGTTAAAGAACAGTAATTACACCCGTCCACATCCTGTATCCACAGTGCTGATGCAGGCAACTAACCCTTTCCTGAACGCTGGGTAGTCATGATATCGCGCTGGAAGCCGTAGTGTCTCAAAGCATGTGGATGCCTTAGGTGGGTTTCAGCTGGTTACCTCCAGTCTGAGGGAAGAAGTGGGAACCGCCCAACCGACCCAGAACTTAACCAGGGCCTTCAGCTCATGACTGGGTGATGGGAATATATTATAGTGACAATTTTATAAAAGAAACAAAAAGATATCCAAATGCTTCTGTTTATTTACATTAATAGCACATTGGCTGATGCATTTTTTTCCTGCACATGCATCTCAATGTTACAATTAAAAAGGCGTGTGTGTGCACTGTCAAATCGATTAATCACATCAAACTAAAGTGTATACACACACACACACACTACTGTGCAAAAGTCTTGCGCACGTTAGTATTTTCAAACCATAAAAATGTTTTTAAGCCAGTTATTTATATATTTTGCTGTAGTGTCAGTAGGAAATACTACTTTACATTTCCAAACATTCATTTTGTATCATTTTTCATCCATTAATTGTAATAATCCAGTGAGATGTTTGAGTATGCACAAGCAGTCCGACTAAACTCATAAGCACTGTGGGAACGTCTCCTAGACGCTTGAAGAAACCTTCCTGCAAAGCCACCTAAAACTATGTGCAAGTAAACCTGGTCAAAAGCTGCTTTACACACAAAGGGTGGTCACACCAAATATTGATTTGATTTAGTTAATAGAAGTTGATAGATAAAATCTGTTTATGACTTTTTTTGAAAGCATCCTCACTTTACAGCATTTTTACACAAGTGGCTAAAACTCTTCAGTTTGCAGGAAGATGTCTGTCTCAGTTTAATCTGTTTCTTCATGTAATCACAGACAGATCTCCGTGTGGAGCACCGGCTGTTGGCAGACTCCTCGTGCATACAAAAATCTCGCTGGATTATTACAATTAATGGCAAAATAAGTCTTTGGAAATGTAATCTAATATTCCCCACTGACACTACAGCAGTAGATATAAATAACTGGCTTAAAACCCCTTTTTTAAAATACTGATGTGCCTAAGGCTTTTGCACAGTAGTATACTGTATACACACACACACATATACTAGAGATGCACCGATTGATCGGCTGGTGACCGGAATTGGCTGGTTTTCACATGTCTGACATATGCAGATTTTATGCCGGTCAAAAGCCCTCTGGCGCCGCATGATTAACGCCAGCAACAGCAGCATCACACGTGCTCACGGACCCACATGTAGGAAACCTCGGGAATTACGCCCGTTTTACACTGCAAGCGAGCGGTGCGTATTTTTTCCCGGCGTGCATGTTAATCAATGAGTGTGTTCACGCCGCGAGCGGGAGCAGCGCGCGAGTGTCAAGCAGGAGCATCGCGTGAGCAGCAGTGAAGGGTTTCGGCACAGAGTCTATTGTTGCTGCGCTGCTCACACTCAATTAAAATGAAAGCACACTTTTGGACAAAATAAATGCACAGAATTTGCATGTCTAGTGTGTTTTAACAAGAACTGGAGTAGGCTAAAGGCCTCATTATACTTCTGCGTCGAACTCACGCCGTAGCTACGTTGTAGGCTGTGTGTAACGCGCGTACCCTGACGTGCAAGCGCTGTGATTTCCTCGGGTTTCGCCTCGGGTTTCACGTGCTCCCTCTGCAAGTGTAATTGCGCGTCAACGGTGACAACGACGCAGAAGTATAAATGAAAACCAGCGCGTTGCCTACAGCGTAGATGAGGCTCCGGCGCAGGTCTGACGCAGAAGTATAAATCAGCCTTAAGAAAAGAAAATGAAGACTCAAAAATATTTATAGAAAATGTACCCATTTAAACTTGTTTTTATTATTCAGTTTGGGTAAAAGTATATGGTGTTTTATAAAAAAGAAATATATAGAAAATAAATATTTGTGTGTGCTGTAAAGTGGTTAGAAAATTTTTTATCGGCTAAAATCGGAATCTAATATATACACGTATGTATATGTATATATGTATATGTGTATATATATTAGGGATGTGAATTTCTGCCAAAAATGCCATTTGACAATCGAGGAGCAAAAGTCGAAGATCGTTCAAAAAAAAAAACCGCACACTCTCACAATGACAGAAAGGAAGGCCAATTTCATCTTTAGCGATTTATCATCAAACAAACTGTTTATTAATTGAACAGGTAACATGTTCTCGTCATTTCTTTTTTACATAGTAGGTGTGGCGAACACTCAAGTTGAAGGAACAATTAACCTCTAATTTTAATCCGACTACGCCACCCTGGGGGCACCAGGGAAATAACTCCCAAGAAGGACACACAGGTAAGTGTTACCATTTGGACAGGCAGAGGACAGGAGACGTGAGGGACAATACAAAAATACTTTATTATAAAATGATCAGCACCAATAACAACTCGCTCTCAGGACATAAACAATTACACATAACAAATACTTCCTCCGAGCCAAGCTTGGCGGGAACAGGGCAGGCCGGCTGCAATCCAAGAGGTTGTCCAAACCCACCTCACATCACCGCAAATCAACCCAACACACTCACACCCTAAGGACGTTATGTCAGCACACACAGCACCCGGGGTAGCACACGGTGTAGCACACCACTCGAATGAAGCGGCTAGCCTCCCCCGTTCCACGCCGAATCCTCGCTGGCTCCTGGAGAGAGAAAAAAGGACTCGTAGTAACAATCAAAAATAAAATACACCAAATAATGAAGAGGAAATAAAAGAAAGCCACCAAATATGGCAGATATGACACTCCAGCCCACTAACGGTGCCTTCCGCCGCTCCAGCTGAAAATCGGCGGTTAGTGGCCCAAAAATAACAGGACAGGGGATGAAAGAAAAACAAACACAAACTTATATTATAATAAACAGGGGAAATGTCCACAAGTAATCACACCAAACGGACTTTACCACAAAGTAAACACACTGTTAGACAAAACCAAAATTCAAAATAAACAAATGTAGAAAACAACCTGGCGAAACAAACAAACAAACAAAAAAAAAACTAAATAAACTAAACAAAACTAAATAACCCTGGTAGGCAGTTAGGTAGGCTAGAGAATTAGCCTTCCACCATATCGGCCATGTAATCACCAGGCGTTAGTCCAACAGTGCATACACTGTAACGAATTAAACTGAGAAAACGTTGCAGGGAAGCAAAACAGCAGCGGCGTCGCGTGCAGCGTTCTCCACATGGATTAGAGACCGTAATGATCCATTCTCCATTCACAATTTAGGCAGAATCACAAACGACGCAGCGTTGTAAGGTTACTCACAACCGGAGATGCAGCTGTTTACTGGCCAGCGTTCACCCGCGTCTGCCAACGCGTCCTTACTGAAAGCAACTCCGCCAGAAACCGATTACAATGCCATCGCCACCAGCCCCGCTATTAATACACTTAAGGGGACCGAGAACCGAAACAGAATGCCAGGAAGTGAAAAACCCAGACCTACGAGGACCTGTAAACCCGTCAAAATAAGGGTCCTTAAATACTACGACCGCTTTCCCCTTATTGGAGTACCAAAGCCCCACTCAACAAGGGCCAATCGGCAGGCCAAATCACTTATCCGGCCACATTCTACCCCCATTTTCTTTTTTTCGGCGCCCCGACGAAGACCCAAAGACCCCCACCTCTGCCGTGGCATACTAATACCCTATTCTTGGTCCATGTCCCACGGCCTAAACAAAACAGAGATCCTATTAGACGTAAGAGCTGGTATTGCAGCAGCACTCAAACCCCCCTCCTCGATGGCACGTGGTAAACGGTGCGGGTTTGAGTGGTGACCTGCAGTAGCACGACCAGTTCTCCGCAATGTGACATTCTCGGTGCACGGAAGACTCTCCAGCGGACTATCAGGTACTGGTATTACCCCGAACGCCAAATTAGGAGCCCCAGAGCCCCCCAACACCGGTGCCCCTTCCTCAGCATCTACTGGTCTACCCTGTGATGTAGAGGGCGCCAGTGACGCCAAAACCTGAGGCACCAGGCCCTGACTTACCGGAGGAGTCTCTGACACCCACATCACCAGATCAACATCTTCAGAGGACCCCTCTAGGGGAAGCTCCTCTTCCTCCATCACTGGGGGATCTAGGGAAACTGGGACCGGACCATCCCTCCGGATCCGGGCCTTCAAGGCTGAGCGATGAACGCATTTAACCTTACCCAAGTCTCCCGCTGGTGCAATAGTATATACCGCCCCACCCTTCGTAGGTGCCCTCACGACCTGATACACCACCGGGCTCCACAGGTCCTGAATTTTATGACGACCTCTAGCGCCATACTCACGCAGGTATACTAACTGGCCCTCCCCCAGTGGTGCATCACGGACATGGGCATCATGTCGCGCCTTACGGCGACCAGCGGCAGCTTCCAGTCTTCCCCGTGCCCCCTCAAAAGCCACCTGAAGCCTAACCTGATGTTCCCTCATCCACTCGTGCACGCTACCCACCCCAACCTCCTGTACTCTACCCAAGAGGAAGTCCACGGGGAGCCTTGGTTCTTGCCCAAACATTAAAAGGTATGGGGATTCACCCGTCGCCTGATGAGGGGTAGTGTTGTAACAGAACAGCACTTGTGGGAGGCATAAAGCCCAGTCAGCTTTCCTGGACAAAGGCAGAGCACGGAGAAGATTGTGCAAGGTCCTATTAAAGCGCTCGCACTGCCCATTCCCCGCCGGGTGATAAGGGGTAGTACGGGACTTTTCCACCCCATATAATACGCACAGCTGCTGTACTAGGGAGGACTCAAAATTTCGGCCCTGGTCCGAGTGTATTCGACTGGGGACACCGAATCGATAAAACCATTCCGCCACCAGGACTTGGGCCACTGTTTCCGCCCGTTGATCTCGTGTAGGGACAGCCCAGGTGTACTTCGTGAAGACGTCTGTCATAACCAACACGTTCTCCAGCCCTGACCGAGACGGCTCTAACACAGTGAAGTCTATGGCCACTATTTCATTAGGTCTAAAAGCCAAAAGATGGCCCATGAAGCTACTAGGATGGAGTTGAGTGTCTTTAGCGGCCTGGCACCGTTCACACTCTTGACACCATTGTGCTACATCAGCTGCCAGGCCCGGCCAATAGCAGCGCTGCCGCACCAGCTCAGTGGTGCGTTCCCTCCCCTGGTGCCCATGCTCCTGATGTAACAGCATCAGCACTTCGTGATGCAATAGGGCTGGTAACACCACCTGCAGGGACTCTTCTCCCCCATCAGAGCGGAAAATTCGGCGATGCAGTACTCCGTCCTGCTCACACAACCGACTCCACTGGCGCAACAGGTTCACCACAGCTTTAGGCAGCCGTTGACGCTCCTCTGCACTCGGAGGAACCCCACGCCTCCAAAACCTCACTACCTCACTTATAATGGGGTCCTCCTCCTGCAATGACTGCATGTCCACGGCCAAACCGGGAAGAGCCGTAACGGCTGCTTGAGAACCAACCTCGGTCTTCTCCGCCTGCCTTACGATGGCTGGAAGAGCTGTACCGGGAAGTAACCCCTCCAATTCACTCTGAAGGGAGGGACCCTGCCGGGAGAGAGCATCCGCGTTCCGGTTGCTCCTTCCAGAGCGATACCTTAGTTCGAAATCAAAGGCCGCTAATTGCGCAGCCCACCGCTGCTCCGTGGCCCCGAGCTTGGCGGTAGTCAGGTGGCTGAGGGGGTTGTTATCAGTGAATACGACACACCTCTGCCCCAGCAGGTATTCTCTGAACTTCTCAGTCATGGCCCACTTAAGTGCCAAAAATTCCAACTTCATGGAGCTGTAGTTTGACATATTTCTCTCCGTGGGCCTAAGACTGCGGCTAGCATAAGCTATGGGCCGCACCTTCCCTCCCTGTTCCTGGGACAGCACCGCTCCCAAACCTCCATGGCTAGCATCTACTTCCAAGATAAAGGGAAGGGAGAAGTCAGCATAGGCCAATACCGGGGCAGAGGTGAGCCTACTCTTCAATTCCTCAAAGCTCACCTGACACTGCTCTATCCATGCCGCACCAAAACTTAACTCCGCTCGGGCCCTGGGCTTACGACCAGCAAACTCCGCTACCAGCCGGTGTAGAGGAGCCGCCAACTTGGCGAAACCGTCCACAAACCGCCTATAATAACTGGCGAAACCCAGGAACGAACGGAGCTCGGACACCCCTTTAGGGCACGGCCATTGCTTCACTGCCTCTATCTTGCTTGGGTCTGTCGATACTCCTTTGGCCGAAATTACGTGTCCCAGATAACTTACCTCCTGTTGGAAGAACGTACATTTAGATAATTTAGCCTTCAACCCCTCTCGCTCTAACCGACTCAAAACCAACTCTAACCGCTCTAGATGTTGTTCCACCGAGGATGAAAACACCACTATATCGTCCAAGTACAAAAGAAGGGACTGACACTGCTGGTCCCCAAACAACCTTTCCATCAACCTCTGGAAGGTGCTTGGGGCGTTGCAGAGCCCGAATGGCATACGGTTCCATTCGAAAAGACCGAAAGGGGTACAAAAGGCGGTCTTGTGTTTATCACCCTCTGTGACCGGAACCTGGTTATACCCACTGGTGAGGTCCATAGTGGAAAACCACCGGGCCCCCGTCAGTGAGTCCAAGGTTTCCTCTATTCGCGGCAGAGGAAAAGCATCTTTTCGGGTTTTTGTGTTCAGCTGGCGATAGTCTACGCACATACGTAACGTACCATCCTTCTTTTTGGCCAACACAATGGGGGAGGCGTAAGGACTGCAACTCTCTCTAATAATGCTTGTATCCAGCAACTGGTTTATATGCGTTTTTACCACATCGTACTCCGACGGAGGTATCCGCCGGTACCGTTGTCGGACCGGAACCGAATCGGTCAAGGGGATGTCATGAGAGAGGAGTTGGGTACATCCCAACTCGCCGTCGTACGCAGAGAAAACCGTATGAAACTTTAACAGCAGAGACCTCACCTGTTCTTGTTCAGTCACTGTCAACACAGACAAATCAAAATGCTTGATTTGTTCCTGCACTGAAGTAAGAACTGTGGGAATCTGAAGATTCACTGACGCCGAAACAGATTTAACTTCCGAGACACCCTGGGGCAGGCTCACAATAAATACTCGGTGCAAAGTGCCCAACACGGAGTTACGAAAAAGCATTATATCAGTTTTACCTACATTGACGACTGGTACATACACCGTGCCTCGGGTTACCCGCATTAATGCAGATGACGCCAAAAGACCCGCAGGCAAACCCATTTCTGGAGGTTCAAAAAGCACTGAGTCCCCAGCAAAGTGTCCGGAACAAGTGGCGGCCACGACTTTCATGGTGCCACCCGGAATACGACATGCCCTACGACCCCGCAAACGGACCTTACCTATCTGGCCATCTTGCGGGGTAGCCCTCACCTGGCGACAGTATTGCAATGCTTGAAACACTGGCCTGGAGGCCTCAGACACTGATGGTGCATCAAAAAGGGCCGGGCCGTGTTGTCCAAACAGTTCCTGATAGCACCGGCTCAACACATTCATCCCCAAAATACCAGGGACTTGGGCCCCGGTGCCACCAGGAGGATCTCTGACAACTAGCACGCCACACCCTGGAATTACCTGACCACACAGCTCCACGTCCAACTCAAGATAACCTACATACGGTATCAACGACCCATTGGCCGCTTGGAGCTGCAACCACTGACATGCCCTGAGATGATCCTGGCCCCATGGTGCAAACTGCTCTAGAAAACAACTTTCCGTAATAGTAGACACCATGGAGCCAGTATCAATCAAACAGGGCACCCGCACCCCCCCTATACGAACAACGAGGTGCGGACACGACGCCATTAAACGAGGAAGGGGGCCCAAGGTCATGGAGTCTTGATCTTTCCCTACCGAACTGTGACTCTGCAGTTCGGCGGGACCTAGTTTTCCGTCGGTCGGGAAAAAGTCTGACCAGCCCTCGTCCTAGGAGGCGACTCTCGCCGAGCTAAAGGAGGAGGGGGAACACGTTCTCCATCACATTCGCGGGCAAAATGGCCTGGTTGTTGACACCGACGACAGAGCAACGCCTCGGTCCGGGAAGGTCGACGAACACTCGGGGGAACCCTCATGCCTGCAACACTCTGAGTGAGTTGATCTAACTGTTTCTGCTGTGATTTTAACATCTCCCGCAGCTCACTCAACTCCGATTGAGAGTGCCCTTGTACTCCATACTGGATACCGTAGGCCATTGGAACAGACTGACTCCTACCCCTTGCACCTCCTGGCATTCCCTCCCGCTCCCACCTAATTGCTTCCCCACGCACTACCAAAAGGCTGGAGTCGGGCTGGCGGCGAACAAACTGCTTCAGTTCCCGGCGGAGGGCGCTATCGGCAACGTACTCTACAAACTGATCGCGCAACACAATTTCAGCGTTAGGGATGGCATTGGGTGATTGTTGTTTAACCCTCTCCAGGAGAGTCATCAAGCCCAGGGAGAACTCTAACAGAGATTCTCCGTCTTGCTGCCTCCTGGAGAAAAAGGCTTCTTGAAGTGCTACATAGGATTGGGAGCAACCATACAACTCACGCAAAATCGTAATAACCCTATCCGGGTCTCCCCGTTCTTCACTGGGACGATGCCTAATCTCCTCCCGTGCTTCACCCTCCAAGTGGTCAAAGAGAAAAAACGCTTTATCTGTTTTAGACAAATAACGAATCCGCATGCATGCCTCAGCCTCCTCCACCCACTCGTCAACACCGGTGCCAGATTTGCCACTAAATTTCGGGCATCGTCTGTCCCTGGGCACACAAACAAACCGGTCCGGCACGACAAAATTAGTTTCGACTGGCAGAGGAGGGTCAGGCCCTACTGCAGGGGCAACCACGGGAACGGTACTAGGACCAGGTAACTCACCTAGCCCCTGCTCCCTCTCACGACGCAAACGGTCATTATCTGCTCTCAACTGTGCCACTATTTCTCGCAACTCCTGCATCTCATCCTCCATACTGGTCATAGCTACACTCACTCCAAAGATAGAAACGGGGCCACCGATAAAGAAATACCTCTTGCCCAAAGGGTCGGGACACACGCTGCTGCTTTGCTTCTGAAAAGAAAAAAAAAAAGAAAAACACAACAACCAAGATCACATTAAACACCAAATTACCCTCTCGTCTCACTTAAATCTCTGCCGGACCCGGTAAACCCTGCCGACTACGCCAAGATGTGGCGAACACTCAAGTTGAAGGAACAATTAACCTCTAATTTTAATCCGACTACGCCACCCTGGGGGCACCAGGGAAATAACTCCCAAGAAGGACACACAGGTAAGTGTTACCATTTGGACAGGCAGAGGACAGGAGACGTGAGGGACAATACAAAAATACTTTATTATAAAATGATCAGCACCAATAACAACTCGCTCTCAGGACATAAACAATTACACATAACAAATACTTCCTCCGAGCCAAGCTTGGCGGGAACAGGGCAGGCCGGCTGCAATCCAAGAGGTTGTCCAAACCCACCTCACATCACCGCAAATCAACCCAACACACTCACACCCTAAGGACGTTATGTCAGCACACACAGCACCCGGGGTAGCACACGGTGTAGCACACCACTCGAATGAAGCGGCTAGCCTCCCCCGTTCCACGCCGAATCCTCGCTGGCTCCTGGAGAGAGAAAAAAGGACTCGTAGTAACAATCAAAAATAAAATACACCAAATAATGAAGAGGAAATAAAAGAAAGCCACCAAATATGGCAGATATGACACTCCAGCCCACTAACGGTGCCTTCCGCCGCTCCAGCTGAAAATCGGCGGTTAGTGGCCCAAAAATAACAGGACAGGGGATGAAAGAAAAACAAACACAAACTTATATTATAATAAACAGGGGAAATGTCCACAAGTAATCACACCAAACGGACTTTACCACAAAGTAAACACACTGTTAGACAAAACCAAAATTCAAAATAAACAAATGTAGAAAACAACCTGGCGAAACAAACAAACAAACAAAAAAAAAACTAAATAAACTAAACAAAACTAAATAACCCTGGTAGGCAGTTAGGTAGGCTAGAGAATTAGCCTTCCACCATATCGGCCATGTAATCACCAGGCGTTAGTCCAACAGTGCATACACTGTAACGAATTAAACTGAGAAAACGTTGCAGGGAAGCAAAACAGCAGCGGCGTCGCGTGCAGCGTTCTCCACATGGATTAGAGACCGTAATGATCCATTCTCCATTCACAATTTAGGCAGAATCACAAACGACGCAGCGTTGTAAGGTTACTCACAACCGGAGATGCAGCTGTTTACTGGCCAGCGTTCACCCGCGTCTGCCAACGCGTCCTTACTGAAAGCAACTCCGCCAGAAACCGATTACAATGCCATCGCCACCAGCCCCGCTATTAATACACTTAAGGGGACCGAGAACCGAAACAGAATGCCAGGAAGTGAAAAACCCAGACCTACGAGGACCTGTAAACCCGTCAAAATAAGGGTCCTTAAATACTACGACCGCTTTCCCCTTATTGGAGTACCAAAGCCCCACTCAACAAGGGCCAATCGGCAGGCCAAATCACTTATCCGGCCACATAGGCATATAAAACAATAAGCACGACAGTCCATTTGTGCATTGCCAAACCAGATGCTCGTAAGATCAAAAAACTAAATAAATGCGGTAGGATATGTCATAATGATTTTATGCGAACCTGCCCTGTTACCGGCAATGGCCTACTTTTTACACAGATTAGTTTCAGTCAAACTATTCATAGCCTAACGCTTAATAGGCACATGTCATATTCTTGTTAAATGAGCATGCCAACATGTTCTGGGAGGAGACGCGAGCGTAACGTCCAGCCACGGAGAACACCCGCTCGGATGGCACAGAAGTCAAAGGCACACTGAAGGAGGAGATTGCTCACTTTGCCAGGCACGGCATTTACACTCAACTTTATCATTGTTCATTTCCTCAAACGAGTCACACACAGAGCTTCATGGTTGTTGCTGCATGGTTGGTCGCAGAGTTAACGGTCACTCACGACAATGCTCTTCTGTTGTCTGTTTACAGTATGTACAACGCAGGTTGCCTAGATCGCGCAGTAGGGGGTTTCATTCAGGTTAGCGCCACCTTGTGTCCCCGACAGGGAAATACCCTGCTGCACGATCTGTGACAATCCGCATCAATGTAGAAGACGCTGGAATTGCGTGAAAATATAACGATATTCGAAAAAGCTATTTTATGATCAAATTTAGCACGCAGTTCGACTATTCGAAGATCGCGACGCATCCCTAGTATATATCATACATACAAACATACACACTCTGAATTAAAATGAATAGCCTACTCTACCACTTTCAATGAACTGAGGAAGGTAGCCAGCAACTCGGCTCTTCTCCTCCAAAGAGCATTCGTCATCATCGTCGTCTTCATCATTTTCCACCATGGAAGGCCAGCTGATGCTGTTTATGACACACTACAGATAAAAATGACAAAAACAACATGCAAAAATCACTGTCAATTATAATCAAATACACATTTCAAGAATCACACACGATAATCAAGAGTATTATTCGGAGATGAGATGACTAATTCCATTTCATTCAGATTTACACTTCTCTGAGATTATTACCAGAATTACGTACCACTGGGGTCAACACATCATTTCTCTCTCGTGGGGAAATGACTGGATGCACATCCGGACGCTGACCACAGCATGGTCTCCTTCAATCCTTTCCTAAGCTGCTTGATTTGCCTCATAGTTTGTCCGATAACCTAGTAAGAAAAAACAAAACATTAAATAACATTACAGAACGGGTTAAGAGTCAAGAATGTTCCACCTGTGTTGAAATGCACACGACCGCATGATGTAGAAGCCTCTCATAAAGCCATCGTCCATTAGAGCTGTTCACTGGAGGAAGGTCCCACGAAAAGCACACATCATTAATGCTTTCCTTCTCGTCAGGTGTTCGTTCAGATTCTCCTTCAAGCTGAAAGTCACAAATGTTTTAAGAAAATGGATTTATATTTACTATTAAATAAGCAAATGCTCTCAATTATTAACATTTGCTGCATAACAACAGTAACACAATAAATAAATCTCCAAATGCAGCATATATACCAGCATAATTGTCTGACGCAAATCTAAATCTGGACAGTCTGAAATCTGTCCAACAGCTGTTTCGGCGCTGCCGCCAGACATGACATGGTCGACAGCAGGGCTAAGTCCTGACAAGGGTGGCCCTCCATGAAGAAAGCAGTGACCGATCATTCTACCAGCCGTCAGAAACGGGTCACTATCCACCAGATGTGCAGAGGAAGATGGTACGAGATGATCTGGCTCTCCATCAAAAAGACTTGTAATATGAGCATTTCCTGAAAAACAAGATGTTTTGTGGTCAGACACTGAAGGAGGCAAAAGTTAGGCAGTGCTGACTCAGAAACTGATGAAGTAAGGGCATACCAAAGCTAAGGTGAAAGCCACATTTCAGTTTCTGTGTGGTCATTGAAAATAAGAAACGGTTTACACCCTCTCCAATAGCAGGATCCCCTAGGAAATAAAAAAAAGTGTAAATATTGTTCTTATTCACTTCAGCTATTGTTTGCACAAAATACATACAAAATGTAGAAAAGCACCTTCAAGCCTGGTTTTCAGAGGACATGCCCATTTCGCATTGCATGCTTTGTAAAAAGCAATGAGAGAGCCTTCTTGGTCCGAGATGCTGCTTGTAAGGTCAAGGCGCATGTAGAGTGGTTTCTCAGATGCATGAACTCGGATAACAGATCGCCTGTACAATTCAGCTGCAGTAATGGGGCCTTGTACAGTTTTCCAATCTACAAAATAATAACATTAGTGGTTTTAAAGAGTCAGGGAAGGGTTGTGAATAAAATCTCAAGACCACTTGACCTGTAGGCTTTCCAGCATAAGATTTCAAGGACTGCCTGTATGCAAACATTATGAAGATCATAGAGAAAGAAACATGTATGTAATATGCTTCAAACCCTTTGCTTCATCAGTAAAATCAGACAGTGATGCTGATGAAGTAGATGGTAGATTGTGGTTGGGTGTAGTCTGGGAAGCTATGCCTGATGGGCCAGCCTCTTCCGCGGTGTCAACATCCACTGTGTCAATGCCGGACAAATCCCAAACAGGACACTGGCTGAAAGACAAAAGTAATTCAATTTTGTACAACAAAAATACATTGGCGGAAGCATGTTTTCCCCCAAGATACTGATTTTGCCATCTAAATAACACAAAAGTGAAAGAGTGATGTGACGGGTAGCCAAGTATGGTGTCCCATATCCGGAATTTGTGTTCTGCATTTCACCCATCCATGTGCACACACACAGCAGTGAGTACTGAACACACACTCACACACACACTGTGAACACAGACCCAGAGCAGAAGGCAGTGGCGCCCGGGGAGTGATTGGGGGTTAGGTGCCTTGCTTAAGTTTGGGTTTACCAGTTGTGGGCAATGAGAGTGGAAGAGAGCGCTGTTCATTCACCCCCCACGCTACTGAGTCTCGAACCTGCGCCCCTCAGGTTACAAGTCCCACTCTAATCATTAGGCCACAACTGCCAGTCACACAATACATTTATAAATAAATAAATATCCAAATGCAGAATGTATACCAGCATAAATACATCCACTTTGGAAATAACACTAATAAATATTGGTTGAATGACAGCAAACTCTTTGTGCTCCAGTACAAACCTTTCTCCACAAGCACTGGCGTGAATCTCGATATAACCAGGAGGGAACATAACTTGGCATATTGGGCAGCTTTTACTTGTGGCGGATTGGTCTTCTTTACTGGTGGGATCACTTTTAATAGATGTTTCAGGGGAAGCTAAAATAAAAACAAACAAACTGGTGGTCAAGGGTCAACTCAACAGAAGCGCACAACCAAAACATAAAAAAAGCATAGTTAAAGTAAGAATAACTACTTTAAAGTTGGTGTTAATCTATGCAATTATAATGAAGTAATAACCCACTAAACATTGGACGTCGGATAGACGTGCAGATCAAGTCTATATTGGGTCCGTCGGTCCATGACCAATTCTGGACATCAATTCGACGTCCAAACTAGGTCCACTATTTGGACGTCCAACCATGACCCAACTTGGACGTCATATTTACGTTCAACATTGGACCTTTGAACTGGGTAATTTTTTTCGACGTCCAAACTAGGTCCACTATTTGGACGTCCAACCATGACCCAACTTGGACGTCATATTTACGGTCAACATTGGACCTTTGAACTGGGTAATTTTTTTCGACGTCCAAACTAGGTCCACTATTTGGACGTCCAACCATGACCCAACTTGTTTGATTCCCAGGTAAAGCAAGAATGTGTGTGTGTGTGTGTGTGTGTGTGTGTGTGTGTGTGTGTGTGTGTGTGTGTGTGTGTGTGTGTGTGTGTCCACTGTTTTGTTTGAGCGCACTGAGCGCGATTATTTTTTGAAAAAGACGTATCTAATAAAACACAAAATCCACAGCAAGCCGACCCCGTCTCCTTCCTTCTTCCCACAAACAAACTTTTGTGGACGGACGTCAACATTAGACGTGCGGAAGACGTCGAAAAAAGACGTCGCCTGGCGTTACAAAACAACCCCTTCAATGGACCAAATTTGGACGTCCAAAAATTACATGAAAATGACGTCACTACGACGTCACATTGCGCAGTGGGAAATGTGATCGTTAAGACTTACAGACAATCTGTGTACTTGCTTCCAAGCAATCACTTGATTCTTCTTCTGCCTCCTAAACAGAGAATATGAAAAAATAAATGAATTAAATCAAAGCGTATATTTTCTATAATAATAACAAAAACAATGCAAGTTCAAAACAGTTTAATGAACATTTCAAACTTACTTGGTCCCTGTCTGGCTTGCTACAGGACTCGTAATGCAGAGCCAGAGCTTGTAATGGCACAGTTTCACCACATGTCTTGCACTGTGATTTTGGCATTTTGCTGAACTCTTGGGCATCAAAAGGAAGTGGTGAAATATCGATTTCATCCTGAAGCGGAACAATGAAAAGCATATGCCTTCCATTATTAGATGAGCTCTTGAGTGGCTTTGCTGTGTATCCCTCAGATTCTGGTGGGATCACTGTCAATTTCCTCTTCCACCTTCAATACATGAATAACATGTGGAATAATGTGCATTGTCTATGTTAAATAATGCATGCACTAAGCTAGCAGCATTAGCACTGGCTAACAAAAATTATACAAACAATGGAGATATATTAAGAGACATCAAAGAGTTAAACATCAAAGTCATAAAAGAGTTAAACAAGGGATAATAGATTATAACTACTGACCTGACGCCTTGTATAAAAGCCATCCACCCATTAAGTTCTCCAATTTAGGATAGGCTACTCAACTGCCAGAGATGCTGTGATCTACAGAAACAAAATGTAATGAATGCACATATCAAATACATTGTTCCTGCTTACTGGAAATAATACTGAACTTAAAGGGACACTTCATCCATTTGCATTAAGCTTTGCATTGTTAGAAACCCAGTCATACTATTGAATGGTCATGCAACATTTTTTCATTTTCCCCCGAGACGAGAGAAATCTGTATTTACCTCTTTACACTTCCTCCTACAATGACGCAAAAATCGTTATTTTGCGTCATTGTAGGAGGAAGTGTAAGAGGGGGGGATTTCTGTTAAGACTACAAGCACTAGATCCACCCTTTCAAACCCGCCCATAGGGGGTTGGACCTAATGCGCTAACAGACCTATCACAGATCAGTGCGAGTGCGTTTGATTTCAACGGCAGAAAACGGCAGAAAACAGGGACGAAGAAAGCTGAGTAGTAGGGGTTACCATACTCTATTTCCCGGACATGTCCGGCCGTCGAGATCTACAAAAATGTCCGGGATTCAGCTTTTGCTTTCTGCGGTCGCCATCCATTGTTTACATGCTCACCTTTTGTTTCAATCTAACTGAATTCACCCGGATTGGTGAATCTGAATGTAATGTTTACATAAATGCTAAACAAGTGATCGGTTGATTTGCGTTTTAACATTGCTAAGAAAATACCCGCACCTCCGTGAGAGATAGCCCATGAGACCGGTGCATCTCACAGGCGCGCTCATCAGTAATCACAGTAATACAGGGAGCAGGACGAGGCTAGCGCCGCGGGAGAAAGACGCGAGGCCGGTGGCGTGATCGGTTGAAAGACGCGAGGCCGGTGGCGTGATCGGTTGATGTGTGTTTTACCATTGCTAAGAAAATACCTGCTCCTCCGTGCGAGATACGAGAACAGTGCCTCACAGGTGTCGGTCGTCAGTAATCACGCCACCGGCCTCGCGCCGTTCTCCCGCGCCCCTCAGCCTCGTCCTGCTCGCCACAGTAAACATGATGAATGGCGACTGTAGAACGCAAAAGCCGAATCCCGGACATTTTGGGCAAACTCGTCACGGAGACTCACTCGTAGCCTAGCCTTGCCTTGATGTTTTTGTTTTCAATGGCGCTGTCTTACCGGTAGGCGTGGCTTGGGAGTGGCCTTGTAGGGCAGCGAAGAAAGTGCATTCTGGGAGTTGTTGTCTTTCATCCACATAAGCCAAAAATACATTTTCTGGCTTTTCTCAGTCTAGAAAGCTCCAAATTCAAAAATAATTTCACATTTCTTCTACATAAATGACCCACTTTCAATACACATTCATGTCTCCACGGGTGAAATGACCCTTTAAAAACTCTCACCTCTGCATGGTTGCTGTTATCAGGTAAAGAAATATGGCGCTTACCTAACCCTGCCATTAACAATGTAAGTTCTTGAGATGCTTGTGGGGTCCTATCTGTTGGTGCTGGGAGCAAGTAAAACTGCAGACTAGTGTGCTTTGTGGAGCTACAACAGCTTTGCTCACTGGAGTAGGAAATCTGTGTTTGCCGCTGGTTCTTTCTTTTCTAAACATACTAGGAAAGGACCTGTTGAAAGTATTCAAAGAAGGAGATTTTAAAAACTTGTATTTGTTGCAAACACAATAATATAATTTAAGAAATGATATGTAACCTAGTCATCTCTTGATGAATGCTGGGCTGCCTCAATCCCGGATTTTGACTGCCAGGCGGATTTAGAATCAGACCCCGGGATTGGTTCTGACCCTGAACCTGTTCCTGACCAGCTGTTGCCGTTATGAGGGACAGCAAGTTTCTTGCTGCACTTTCAATGACTCTTAATAAAAAAGAAAGAGAAAATAAATTAAATAATAATAATGTGATTATAACAGTACACTCGTCGCACAATTGAGTTTGATACACGATACTGATCTTGAATACACTTACTTTAAATTCAAAATAGAGTTAAAATGGTATTTTGTTATTATAACTTTTAACACATATGGCAACTCATTAATACTGATTATTAAAGTGCTATATTTGATATTACACTAGAGGTGAACTTAGGCTGTACTTGGTCGGTCCTCCCCCCATTCACACGGAAAGGATGACAACAGAATATAAATATTCATCATTCTGCTTAGCTAAAATACAGAAATTTGCTTGCACTCTGTTCCTGCTGTCTACATACTGTAGCATACTTTTTAAAAAAGGTTGTATTTAAATGTTGTATTTTTATATATATATATATATATATATATATTAATAATAATAAAAAAAGCAATCTCAAATGTGTGGTTTATGGTTTACCATATTTGATGTGACATTAACATATCTGACACAAAACTAAATGTCTAAACTTTATAAATGACTCTTTACTTCATATTGCTGCTATCCACAATATTGTTGCATTTTTGTATTGTAAAATATTGTGACAAAACATATTGATATACCCCTGCATTATTTAAAATGTTCTCTGCAAAAACAATTTCATCATCATATGTACAAATAATATAAAAGTATATATTTTTTATATCCCCGTGACCCTAAGTGGATAAAAGGGATGGACTGATAGATGCATTTTTATGGAGAAAAACCTCCCTAGCTTAAATGTTTTCAGCCATGTTTGTCACTACTGATTTTGCACTGATCGGTCACAATATCTTTAAATGATTGTTTTCGGGTTGGCATTGTGAAAACCTCAAAAGGTTAATTAGATATTATAAGACAGAAACTCCCCTGTTCACCGCTCCTTTTCCTCAGCTGTAGGCTGTACCAGAGAATGTCCGTAGACGGGCTCTGGCTGTACGTGTCACAGGTCGGGGTGGGCCAAACCAGACTGCCCCCACCCCTAACTCACTATCACCCAGAGGAGCGTATCAAAGGAGGAGGCAGAAGGCAGGAGTAAAAGGAATAACAACTTTATTTTGTATTAAAAAGCAATTAAGAAGTCCTAGTCTAAAATTCCTTGTCCTCTCCTTCCCAAGGACCCAGAGCAGCACCGCCGCGGGTATGAACCGGCGAGACTCCCAGTGGGAGAGCGTTGGACAGGGGAGTATCACGGGTGAGTAGGGAGAACGGAGATCACTTCCTCCACAGACTGGCGTCAGACTCACAGTGGGAAAGCGTTGGACAGGTGAGTATCACAGGTGAGTAGAGAGAACGGAGATCACTTTCTTCACAGACTGGCGTCAGACTCACAGTGGGAGAGCGTTGGACAGGTGAATATCACAGGTGAGTATCACAGGTGAGTAGAGAAATCCCAGCTCGCTCCCTCACAGACGGATGCCAGACTCACGGTGGGAGAGCAGTGGAAGAGCGTTAGACAGGCGAGTATCTCCGGTGAGTAGAGGGATCAAGGCTCGGCTGCAGCAGACTCCAAGTCGCAAGCGGAACGGGGCTTCACTAGGACAGACAGAATCAACTTCAACAGCAGTGCACAGTTCTCACGTGTGTTACAGGGGACAGATAACTTCACACCATGCAGGTAGGCTTAGGGCTGCAGCAGACTCACAATCGCAGGCTGAACGGGGCTTCTAGTCGCAGGCTGAACGGGGCTTCTCTAGGACAGACAGAATCAACTTCAACAGCAGTGTACAGTTCTCACGTGTGTTGCAGGGAACAGATAACTTCACACCATGCAGGTAGGCTTAGGGCTGCAGCAGACTCACAGTCGCAGGCTGAACGGGGCTTCTCTAGGACAGACAGAATCAACTTCAACAGCAGTATACAGTTCTCACGTGTATTGCAGGGGACAGATAACTTCACACCATGCAGGTAGGCTTAAGGTTGCAGCAGACTCACAGTCGCAAGCTGAACGGGGCTTCTCTAGGACAGACAGAATCAACTTCAACAGCAGTATACAGTTCTCACGTGTATTGCAGGGGACAGATAACTTCACACCATGCAGGTAGGCTTAGGGCTGCAGCAGACTCACAGTCGCAGGCTGAACGGGGCTTCTCTAGGACAGACAGAATCAACTTCAACAGCAGTATACAGTTCTCACGTGTATTGCAGGGGACAGATAACTTCACACCATGCAGGTAGGCTTAAGGTTGCAGCAGACTCACAGTCGCAGGCTGAACGGGGCTTCTCTAGGACAGACAGAATCAACTTCAACAGCAGTATACAGTTCTCACGTGTTTTGCAGGGGACAGATAACTTCACACCATGCAGGTAGGCTTAAGGTTGCAGCAGACTCACAGTCGCAGGCTGAACGGGGCTTCTCTAGGACAGACAGAATCAACTTCAACAACAGTATACAGTTCTCACGTGTATTGCAGGGGACAGATATCTTCACACCATGCAGGTAGGCTTAAGGTTGCAGCAGACTCACAGTCGCAGGCTGAACGGGGCTCCTCTAGGACAGACAGAATCAACTTCAACAGCAGTATACAGTTCTCAAATGGGGTGATGTTGTCTCGCAGAGGTTCTTCTTTCTAGACACCGCACGTAGATGTAAGCAATCTCACTCAGCTCTCACGGTAAATAGTAGATACCCAGGGCACATGGGCAGTTGCGGGGCAATAACAGGTGTTCTTCCACACACACACTGCAATCCACTCTAAACATGTATTCGTGAGGGGAAACGTCAATTTACACACTGCAATTCCACTCTTCTAGTGCGCATAAGGCCAGCACTCACCCACAGATCCTGGTCTACCGGACTGATGATCGCCAGGGGCGGACAGAACACTCGAGAGATTTGTCTTCACGGTCACAGACGGACTTCACTCTGCTGGACTCCAATCGGGGAGAGGAGATGAGGAAATCAACAGGAATCAATATTTCACTCGGTGAAGGGTGTACACATGCTCCAAACACTTCAATCCAATACCCAATTTAGTGTAAACACATGTAGTTACGAGATTCAGTTTGATAACTACTCATCTCTCTCTTCCCCAGCTCAGTCAGCGAATTTCATTCCTCTTGACCGTCCCGAGTCCTCTCAAATAACACTCCTTTTCCTTCAAGACGACCCCTCAACTGCAGTTCCATAAACAAATCCCCACGGGAGAGAAGCCACCAACGATCAGGGGGAAGAACAATCCAGATCAACGGGGCAGAAGAACAGCGCAACACCACAGCATGGCACCGCACACACAACACAGCCCAGCCTTCTCTTCCTTGTGTGTTTTTATCCTGTCAAGAAGCGGGAGTGGTCTCAATCAAACGCTCAGCGTGAAGTCCCTACACCTGTCACCAATCTGCCGTTTAGTCGTCATGGCGACAAACACTCATACTGGTCCGGGGACGGTGTTGCGCTGAAGGCGTCCCAACGGGAACAATTCTCCCGAGGGGAATTGTTCCGGGGCTATTTGTCACCCCGTGACATACGCAGCAGGCAAGCACGCGTTTCAGTGCTTCTCCTGGGAGACCAGCTAAACTAATCCCCTAGCTTAGCGCCATCTACTGTTGTGGAAGAGGAAGTTACTCAACTGCATTTGTGAGAAAATCGAGCAGAGAGATCTCGTAAACAGACAGGTATGCATTTGTATGCACTAGATTTGGTATTTGTTCAAAGGTTACATACAATTTGTAGGATGGTTTGTATTTATTTGTGAAATATCATTTAGGCTCATTTTTTTATATATTTGTAAAACACAATATTACTCCACTACGTTTTCGCTCAAATTGACCTTTGTATTTGAACATTGCTCTCTGTTTGTTCGCGAGTCGAGTTTTCCTTTGCAAAGCAGATCGAGTTCGTTTGTGAGTCGAGTTTTCCTTTGCAAAGCAGATCGAGTTTGTTTGCAAAATGCTGGATTTGTTTGTTGAATTATGGGACATAATTTGCTCCATAGTTTTTAGAGTGTCTGTGTTGTGATTGGCTGTTTTAGAGGTTCTGTGTTCTGATTGGCTGTTTTTAGAGTGGCTGTTTTTAGAGTGTCTGTGTTCTGATTGGCTGTTTTTAGAGGTTCTGTGTTCTGATTGGCTGTTTTTAGAGTATCTGTGTTCTGATTGGCTGTTTTTAGAGTGTCTGTGTTCTGATTGGCTGTTTTAGAGTGTCTGTGTTCTGATTGGCTGTTTTTAGAGTGTCTGTGTTGTGATTGGCTGTTTTTAGAGTATCTGTGTTCTGATTGGCTGTTTTTAGAGTGTCTGTGTTCTGATTGGCAGTTTGATGCATATCTGTCATACTCATGGTTGTGTGTGTTATAGCTCTGGTCTGTTGGTGTATCTCAGCTTGTCTCACGACGGCAGTCGGCTCTGTGAATTCAGCATCACACAGTACGCTTGTGCAGAGGTACTCAAACACACCCGTACACACACACATATGAACACACACTCTCTCTCTCTCTCTCTCTCTCTCTGTGTAAACGTGTGTTTTGTGTTGTGTTCAGTTGACAGATCTGAGCGCGCAGGACTTGGTGACGGTGTTGACATGCAGTCTCAATGGGAACGACAGCGCGTCCGCAGAGACGTGGAAGCTGTTCACGCAGAGGGTCAACCCTGTGCTGGGTCCGGCGCTCGACCTGCTCGCCAACAGGGTACAGACAACACACTCGCTCTGCCCGTCTCTCTCAGTCCAGTTCAGGCTACTTCTACACCCAGATAAACCTGAACCCAGCTGTTCTCCATGTTTACACACTAAGCCTGGAGTTTTCTAATGCGAATATGGCGTTTTTTTTTATATGCTCTTCTAAGTGAATATATTTGAAAATGGCCAAAAACTCTGTATTTGTATCACAAAGATGTCTGACATGTCTGTAGAGAATGACAACAGTGGAACGACTCTTAAGAAGCAATATTGACAAATAAAGTACAACGTAATAAAGTACAAAATAAAAAAGCAGAGTAAAATAAGCAAGAATATCAGTGAGTAATTAAGAAGGATGAACTGTGCCTGTCTCCATCAGAGGCTGAATAAGTCCCGCCCCTCAGTGTCATTCTTGAATATGATTGGAGAAGTCACTCTGAGCTCCTTCAGCTCCACCCACCTGAGAGATGATTCGTTCGCCCAGCGCTGGTTTAACTCCAGACTCCGCCCATTTTTACCCTACGCCTCCGAGACGTTCCTGTCCTGTCTGTCCACCAGAGACTTCAGCTGTGACACCTTCAGGAGCGTGTGAGTTTACAACACACACACACACACACACACACACACACACACACATGTTGCATGTTGACGCAGCTCTAAGACTTCATCTCCTTCACAGTGTCCAGAGCTTCAGTCAGAGTTTTGACATCATGTCCGCCGAGACTCAAGCGAACGTCTACGTTGACTTCATCAAAGTTTTCCTCTCTAAGAACAGCACTGCAGGTTGGCGTCTCTCAGGAACAGGTGAAGCTCAGGGTTTGTGGCTAGCGCTCAGCTGTGACGTGTTGCTCTGTGTTTAGGGTGTGTGGGCGTGTCTCAGGGCAGCTCTGATTGGCTGATCAGCAGCTTTGGACGGTTCTCGGTCTTCACCACAGTGACTGACCTGCAGAGACTCAACCCCGGCTTCAGTGTGGTACGCACACACACACTCACAGCACAGCAGACATCCAGCATGTACAGATGTTGAGGCGTGTTCACCTGTGTGTGTGTGTGTTTGTGCAGTTGGACACTCTGAGTCTGTTGAGTGTGAGACAGTTAGTGGGGGTTTCCAGCACTCCTGGAACTCTGTCCAGCGCCGCCGCCGTCTATAACCTCCTGCTCTACGTGCCGGACACACAGCTCACCGCTTTCTACACTTCTCTCTCTGCAATGCTACAGGTGACGCTCACACACACACACACACACACACACACACACACACACACACTTTGCTTCTCTCATCTACACAGAAGCAGCAGTTTTCATTTTTGCAAACCATACATAATTACATCATTGTTGTGTCCATGAAGATGTGAAAAATAGGCATAAATCTAGTTTTCACATTTACCCAAATTATTATACGCCTGTTTAACCGAAGCTAATCTGGGTGTGTTTCTCCATCCCCAATGTCACTTCTCTGTGTTTTACGGCCCGGACGAACCGCTCCTGGCGTGCGCCTGGCAAATCTGCCGTTATAATAGCAATCCTCCATGGAACAAGCGCGCCTGCTCTTAAAGGGAATGTGAGATGACGCTCTGATTGGTTTATTTCACGTTACGCCCAAACCACACCTATGAGTAATGAAGCGACTTCAGACCAACACATTTTAGATTTGCCTGAGACCCGCCCACAAAGTTACTTGCGTTTCGAACTTGATGCCTGTGTTTCAGATTATTAAAATAGGGCCCATTGACTACAAACATAGATTAAAAAAACATAGATTAAATAGATTAAAAACATAGACTACAAACATAATTACAAACATTGATTACAAACACAGACTACAATCATAGATTAAAACATAGACTACAAACATAGACTACAAACATGGATTACAAACATGGATTACAAACATGGATTACAAACATAGGTTACAAACATAGATAACATAGATTACAAACATAGATAACAGACTTCAAACATAGATAACATAGACTACAAACATAGATTTCAAACATAGATTACAAACATAGATTACAACATAGATTAGATGACGACAAGCTGCACTGCTCTTCTGATGGCCTGTTATTAATGAGAGTTATCAGGAACTGAGAGGGGAGTTTCACTATATAAAATGTGTAACGACTGGGCTATTGAATCATTCGTTCGTTTGGTCTGAATTAACAAATTCTGACTCTCTGTGTTTTCTAAACACATTTCTTCTAAACACATTCCTTGCTAAGAGTACTAAAGTTTTAACCTCCTGACTCGAGCATCTAAATTACTGGCATGGAGCCACCAGGTCTGGGTTTAGGTTGCCTTTTGACATCATTTACGATGCTGAGTCCTCTCAGAGATACTCCAAGACCTAAAACTAACGTGCCTGTGGTGAGCCTCAAACAGATGCACCGAAGAGATAACGAAACTTTCTATAGACATTCCCTACACACAAACGTTTCTTTACACTCATCATGTAAGTCATTACTAAGATGTATTTGATAGGTTTGTGCGTTGCATAACTGGTTAGCCCTGTTATGTGATGGTTATGATTTTCTGATTTGTAACTTGGAAGTGTTTCTCCTAAGTAATGTTCTCAAATAGAAACATGGTCTGGTAACCTGACCCCCCTGCTATAGGATAACACTTTACAACACCCCCGGGAGACTGAGGAGTCATCCCACACACACATACACACACACACACACACACACACACACACACACACACACACACCTTTGTATTAGAACTTAGAAATATCCTTTTGATATATGTACAATTCCATTATGCATGTGTGATTAGTTTTTGCTTTATAATAGAGGTGTAGTTTTCTAATGTGTAATCTTGAATCAAAAGTGTTTTAGTTTAAGAATGTCACCAACATTGTCTGGCAATTGCCTTCCCCCCACGTTGTTTTTTATTTCCCTAACGGAATGTCAAGCAAACTGAGATTCTAGGAGAGGAGTAGGAATAAAGTGTTAATCCTACATTTATGTATAACCACTTAAGAAATGTATAAACAAGGATTTGATTTTCCCATATCAAATTTGTGTATCTGCAATGTTATCGTGTGTTAATCAAAACTTTAAATGTGTGTAATTCTGCATATGAATGTAACGTTATGTTTCTTCTACCTTTACCTGTTATCCTTGGTATCTGTTTAACCGTCTTGTTTTGACTGAACCACTCATACATAGGGAATTACAGTAAAATGTATTATTCTGTAATTACCATCTTGCTGGGATATAATTGCTGAATTTTGACAACACCACAACTCACTCGAGTGGGTGTTTCCCCAGAGACAAAGGAAGCTTTCCCGCTTCAGATCTTTGGACGTTCATTGGTTGTTCGCACGAACAGAGGCGTCAACCCATCTTTTCCATAAAAGACCGACTCAGGAAATCTTCAGAGAGCACTTTTTACGAACCCTCTTCGTCAGCGAGAAGATCCATGACTCCCTTTTCGGGAGCGTTCTCCGTTTCTCTTTTTCTTTAAGTCTTTTCTTTATTTTCGTCCGGCAACTTCCACTCAAAGAAAAAGACTCTTTTGAAATTTCTGCGACCGCGCTCAATGGAAGAGATGGAAGTGAAATACAAAAATACATTCTGAATTATATTTACTTTTTTACATTTATTTCCAAAGTGTTTTTAGTTGTTTGTTGACCAGAAAAAGAAATGGGCTGAATTATGGGTTCCACATGGGTCTGTCCAAGGGCTCCACATTTGGCCTCATCAGGGTCACCCATTTAGATTTCATGTAGAATCTGTTCTCAAATGGGCAACATGAATTTGACCCCATAGAGGTCCCGCTTTGTGCAGCCCATCTGATTTAGGGGTGATTTCAAGGTGATTGGGCCACTTTTTGCAATTGAGATAAAAAAGTGTCCCAATTAACCTGAATGCATCCCTATAACAAGGCTCATTGTGGTTTTGTGCTTGTGTACTGAATTGCTGACTGCATCTGTTGGATGCAAATAGCTAAGCTTCGTAGCATCATTAGAGAAACAACGGTGTACGGCATCTGTCTTTCTAGCAAGTAATTCATGAAGGAACAGCAAAGCTCATCAGAAGCTAGAGCATCATGTGATGGAGGTTTGGTAAGCATATTGATTGTGTTAAATAATGCCTTTGGTCTAATGCTTGATTTGTTTATTGTGGCAGAGACCCAACAGGAACGAGCCAAGTTCAAAGCAGATTTGTATTTTTTGAGATGTTCAATAAAAGCTAAATAGTGAGGCCAGTTTTTCTGTTAAGACGCTCCAGCTGTTTACCAGTAGCCTTTAGGATAAGAAGCTCAGAAGTGTGCCAAGGAGAAGAGTGGGTGGAAGGGACGCTTCTGGTCTTAACAGGAGGAGTGATAGTTAGATAATATCAGGGAGAGAGAAGATATATCAAAGATTTGAATAAAAATTGATAAAATCAACTTTGAGAGTGCGATAGTTTATTACAGTCATTGGAGATTTTTCATGCATAGGCAAGCTTAGGCTAAAACCAATGAATTTATGATCAGAAATAGCAGTGTCAGAAGAAGAGATATCAATCCCTCATTTACAGATCAAATCAAGGATATGACCATGTGTATGAGAAGGAAAATTCAAGTCAAATTAAAGCATTTAAAAAACAGACAGTAATTGATTAGTGTTAGAACAAACAGCATGCAACATGGAAAAGACAATGAACAGCCAAGAGTCAAGTGCTCACATAGTTCAGAAAAAAAAAAACGTTGGACAAGGCCTTAGGAGGACGATAAAGCAAGATGATTAAAAGAGAGTCAGCCTTCAATACCATATACTCAATTGTATTGGTGTCGTGAAAATCATGTTGAGTGAGTCAGAGGTTATCTCGATAGATGACAGCGAGACCACCCCATTTACTGTGCAGTCGAGGTCTAGACAGATCCTTATATACTTCTGGTGTAAGTAGATCTGACTGCAGAAAATCAGCAGAAACTTTCCAAGTTTCAGTGAAAAGAAAAATATCAAGCTTATTGTCAATGAGCATTTCATTGAGATAAGGGGCTTGTCTGAGACTGACTGACAGTTCAAAAGAAGAACATTCAAATTAAACAATGAGGTATATGAGGTATATTACTGACCGCTACCAATTGTATCTAACACAATTAATGCAATTGAGGAACTGACAGAACATGAGGAGCATAATAAAAAACTACTGTAAAACTACTGTAACTCTAAAATGACTTTCTTCAGTGTTTTGCTCAAGGACTTAAATGGACCACCTAAAAAAATCATGTGATTGATACCTAAAATATACACTGCAGGTACAGATTATCAGTATAACCAGGGGCCTCAGCAAACTTCTAAATGGGGTCTAGCAACTCACAGGTATTGCACACTGGACGTGTCACTTTCAGTTCACAACAAAAGTCCAAAACATTTAAATCTAATCACCAAACAGGCAAAAGTTCACTTCACCGAATGAGTTCTGTGTTTGAAAAAACAGAGCTAACAGAAAGAGAAAGTGTGATCTATATTATTATAGCTCTCTATACAAACATAGGCTACTTTATTTAAAAAGGGACGGCTCCGCCGGTGTGTGTATACTCATAGAAGACAATGAGTTTGAAGATGTGGCGCTGCTCTTCTTGTCCGTTGTGCGACTGTGTTCAGTCAAACCCTGTCAGAAGGTGGTCACACACCGGACAAGGGAGTAACACAGCTAGGACAACTCACAGGTATCACACACAAGACGCGTTGTGATCAGTGCAAGACTGAAGAATCTAATCACAAAACAAGTTAATTTCAACAAGTTGTGTCGATAAGTTCGGTGTTTAAATAAAACAGAACAAACGGAGAGAGAAAGCTCAATCAAGGCCTATATTATTATCTCTCTAAATGAAGCATAACTTCATTCAAGCCACAGAAAGACAAATGTTTTGCTAAAAGATACACAATACAATACACAATATTCTTTGCAAGGTAGACCCCATGATCTGATAAAATTTTCAGCATTACAAAAAAATTCAGAAAGTAATATTTTTTGTAGGCTGTATTTTTAAATGAAATTATAAACGAAACTGAGTGAAATTTGGTATATGAAAGTTTTATTGCATTTATTTCTGCAAAACAAAAGGTTGATTTGTAAGGAAGATGGAGCTTATGTAGGCAGAGTAGTAAGCAGCCTGTGCAAATAGTTCAGACTATGTGCCAATATGGAGTGATATTTGTGTATATTTTATATGACAGACCTATAGACGCTTTCACAGCCCACGTGATCAAATAGTTGCGCGCGCATTTTGGCAACGGAAGTGGTGTTGTTCCCCACTGGCTCTAACGTGTTAGCAACTCCGAAAGTTTATCAAAACGGTTTCCCAGCATCAAAATGTCTGGTTGTTGCGTTTACGGTTGCACTAATCGATATTCCACCAAGGGGCTTCAGTTTTATAGGATTCCGACAGGATCACAGCCGTTTCAGAAGAACTGGCGGCGCCTGTGGCTGCAGGCGATTAAACGTGTTGATTGGAGCGAGGACATAATAAAAAATGCTCGCGTCTGCAGCGCCGTAGCTTGACACGCTGCTGATTCTCGCCATACTTCCGTTGCCAATATGCTCGCGCATACGTTGCTACGTGATTGTGTACAAACAGTAAAAGGTTCTATAGTTTGGATGTTTTGTCAATGGCATGTATTCCTGCAAAATAAAAGGCTGATAACTTGCGCTTTAAGATTAAGAAGATTAAGTGAATGTAGATAATAGTTCTGGTGGATGAAAAGCCCCTCAAGTGGTAAAGCCCAGGGGCCCCTTATAGTCTTAATGCTGCCCTGCCCCTGAACCTTTGACAGACAAGACTAATTGTGATATCAGGTGCAAACAGGGTCTCAAACTTGAGTATCTGCAGTAAGCAGTCTGGTAAATCCTTCAGTTTGTCAGAGAGCAGCTTGACTCCTGATTTTCCTGGTTTATTGTAGCTCAGATCCAGCTCTCTCGTGTGTGATGGGTTTAAACTCAGAGTTGAACACACATATGCTTGATTGATATGCTTCATATGCTTAATCAATTGCTCCTGTCTTCTGCTGCTGCTGCTGGTCTGTGTTTGTAAGCTCTGTATAGCCTTCTGTTTTGAATCTCTATTTAATATAATTCCTCGTTGTTAGGAAAAGTCAATTGAGTGCAGAGGCATTTTCTTTCCTGGTTAATTTTCACAGCCCAATGGAGCAGTATCAGACTCATATTCTGACTAGAATCTGAGTATGACGACGTCAGGCTAATTCACAATATGTCCATGCAGTGAAATATCCAATATTTACCAATGTTATACCAATGACACAACAAAATAAAGTAAAAAAAAAAAAATACATTTTATTATTTAAAGACAATATTAAATGTTCCTCATTGCAGTTCAATAAAACCTTGTGTGTTTGCAGAAGAATATAATCATATGTAAAAAAAAAAAAAAAAAAAAAAAAAGAGCTGGATTTTATTTGCCACAACTATCCTTTTTAGTAAACCTATACATTTCATAGTTTATGGATAACCTTTCACCAAGAAAAATTTACATAAATTCACCAACATTTATGAAATAGAAATGCATTTATGAAACGCAGTTAAACAAATGCGGGTATTTTCATTTAACTCATTTGACCTTCCCCATAGAACATTTGCTCAGATGCACAAAAACAGGTGTGATATTTATTTATAATGTAACTATGAATTCATATTTTCAAAAGTTCTGATAAAGCCATATTTTCCTGTATCATCACTAGAGAAGCCTTGGGCACTAGACTGGAGAGTCAGCGACCAGGTGGAACAGGAATCAGGACAAGAACCAATACGAGACACACAAGACAAGACTCAACAAGCCAAGACAACAAGATAAAAAAGCAGAAACTAGACAAAACTAATTTAACTAATGACTAAAGATTGCAAAAGAATGAAAGGTAAAAACAAAAGAAAGAAAATCCTAGAAAATCCTGGAAATGCAAACAAAAGAAACTAAACATGACTGCAACCTTGCAGGGAACTAGTGAAAATCAGAATTAAAAACTAGATAGCAACAATATAAAAATCTAGAGAGAATCCAATATAATAACTGGAGCAAAAGACTGAAACTTGACTAGAGGGAAAACACAGGAACAAGGAAAACTATAGAATTATCAAAAGAAAATGATCAAACAAGGAAAACTAAATCTAACACTGACTGAAAAGAACTGTGACACACACACACACACACACACACACACAGACATGAGGAAAGGAGCACAATATAAAGGGAGCAGAGTAGGGGTGTGTGATTTATATCATCTGTGATAATATCGTAATTGTTGTTTTAACGATGTGCGATTTGACATCATCGTGTCTATCCGTCACACACACCCAGAGAGTGCATGCATACTCTAGGTGATGTAGTCTTGTAGATTAGACTAATGCGGGTGCGCATTTAGAGTGCAGACTTTCACTGCATGATTTAGTCTTTATTTATATCATTTAGTAATAAATATCACAAGAGTGCAGTTTTTCTCCAAATATCAGCATGATAACAAATGTGATATTGATTTTATACAAGTTTAATAAACAAGAAGTTAATATTAAGTGACTTACATTTTAGACACTATATTGCCTGATTTTGCTCTATTTCGTCAATGAAAATAGTTCAAAACAAAGCCACACATGGCAGTGTTTCCTTACTGAGTGAATCAGCCGTTTGAGCGGATCAGTTGACTAGGATAGATTAAGATAGTCAAATGCTTCTTTCCTTGAAGAATCAGCCGTTTGAATGAATCGGTTGAATCTTAATGATTTGTTCATTAACAGTGCATTGCTGCCACCTACTGGTGGTTTCAATTTCACATTTAAAGTATCTTTTCATGTTTTAAATCATTTTAAATATCAATATTCAATATTGCAAAGATGAATTTTGTTGATGCTGAACAACATTTGATAGTTTATGGCTAATCTATAAAAATGTACATCAGCAATCCACCAACAAGTATGAAATACAGTTAGACAAACATAAATATAAATGCTGGTATACATTTACTTTAACATCAAACTCATTTTACCTTCCCTGTAGAACATTTACTTAGATGTGCAAAAACATACATTTATTTCCCTGTAGAATATTTACAATGTAAAGAGCAAAAAGAGCAAAGCAAAAACTTTAATTTATTTGTAATGTTACTATGAATGAATATTTTGAAAGGAATATATTTTGATAAGTTCAGATAAACCCATATCAGATCAAGAATCAGACCAATGTTCAAAAGTGGTAAAGCTTCTCTTTCTGAAGAACTGAGATTAATTCAGCTTTCACAGGATCTCTGTGTTTGCGTATAATGTCACAGATCTTTCTCATGCTCTCCTGACTGGTTAAACTCT